>OY757014.1:51164881-51764881 GCA_963580285.1 Lucinisca nassula | reverse complement strand
AATTTATTTTTCGTCATCCAAAGTCTTGAAAACAGCAAATGGCTGGCTTTCTTATAGCCCGGGTTAAAAACCTAGTTGTCTCCCAGGCAAAAGTGTGTACAAGTAAAGTCTTTTCAGAAAAACTGCAACAGGAATTAAGACATGCCCGCATTTGTTCCATTGATGACCCTAGGTTGACCTTGACTTTTCCTTTGAAAAGTTCAAATTTCTCTAGCTTTTAAATGGGAAAGACGTTAAAAATATATACATGTATTTTGAAAATTGTTGTGATTATGAAATGAGAGAGGTACTATATTAATGTCGGTGAATGCTATTATATGTAAAGGTCATTCAGTGACCTTGGCCCCAGATGTCCATCAACTTTTTGTTTTTTACAGCTGGCTTGGCAATGGATGAAAGTTTGTTCAAATGGTCCAGGTCACATGACCAAAATGGCTGCCATGGCCATATATAATAAGTTTGAATCTTCTTCAGAACCTCTGGGCCAGTTTCTTGAAACTTCATGTGTAGCTTCAGGACCGAGTACTACAATATTTTGTAGATGAGGACCCCCAGTTACAATGACCTTCACCCATTTTGTTTATCAGTACCATAGGTCATAGACACTTAGATGAGGGGGGAAAAGGGACCAAATAATACACAGTGCTTAGGGGAGCGATCAGGACGTAATTGGTCTTCTTGTTTATTTATCTATTGGCTGGAAATTATTGCGGTGCATGAAATTGTTTTGCTCCTATTATCAACTGCAGTAAATCCAAGATGGCGGACATTGCAATTCAGCTTGAATCTCTTGACAAATTACCTTGCAATTTAGTATGTAATTTATGTGACTGAGTACAACCAAATTTGTTCCATTGATGACCCTCGGTTGGCCTTGACTTTTCCTTTGAGAAGTTCAAATTTGGTCCCTCTGGTTTTTGAATGAGAAAGAGGCTAAAAACGTATTTTATCGAAAAGTGTTGTGATTAGAAATGAGAGAGGTATAGGTGTGCTATATTAATGTCTGTGAATGCGATTATATGTTAAGGTGGTTCAATGATAATGGTCCAGGTCACATGACCAAAATGGCTGCCATGGGCATATACATGTATATTAACCCTTATCTTGCTGTTCACAACAACCCCTATCTTTGCAAACAGTGTAGATCCAGATCAGATGGCTTCTGAAGAAGCCATCTGATCAGGATCTACACAGTTTGACATTCAGTTTATGAATTTGTAGGGATAAGTTACATCAAGCAATCTGATTGGTTCAAAGTCAGAGTTTGGTGTGGCTAAACTGAATATTCAGCAAGAGAAGGGTTAAGTTTAAATCTTCTTCAGAACCTCTGGGCCAATTTCTTGAAACTTCATGTGCAGTTTCAGGTGACAGAGTACTACAATATTTTATGAATGAGGACCCCAGATAACAATGACCTTCACCTGTTTATCAGTACCAGAGTTCATAGACACTCAGTTGAGGGGTAAAAGGCGACCAAATAATACAGAGGGCTCAGGGGAGTGAGTGATCAGGACCTCATGGTCCTCTTGTTTAAATGAATTTCTTAAAATAATTGAAGTCAATACCTCTGAATTTCGAAATAGACTCCTGCTGCATATAAATGGGGAAGGTTCCATTAGAACAAAATGGGTCACACAAGCTTTAAAAACATAGGCTATACCCCAGAAAATTCCCATCTTCCTGTGAGGTTTGCTGTAAAACATGTATTCTGTTGCATAAAAATGTTCATCTATTCAGAGAATCACAAAAGTATCATTTTACTGTTAACACTAAGACGCCGTGAAAAACTACAACTGAAAATGTCGTCTGCTGAATTTTTTTTCAAACTTTTCAAAAATATTTTTGCATACAGGCAAACAGTGTGGGCCCAGATCAGACTGCGCCTACAGGAGCAGTCTGATCTGGGTCTGCCCTGTTTGCAAAAAAAAATACTTTTAAGGTAACTGGCAGACAATAAAGCAGATGACATTTGTTGTGATTGGCATTTATGGATTAATACTACGGTAAAAGTCAAAATACTGCAGTGGCTATATTGCTGTTGTCCATGTGATTATTGATGACAGTCGAAGTTCAGAACCATATGCAAATTAAAATAAACAAACCCCGATGAAAATAAATGACTGACAAGCATCAAAAACATTTTTTTTTTCAATATTGAATTGGTTAAGCCGTTAAGGGAGATCCCAAATTGGGACATCAGCAAGCAGCAAAGACTCAGATTAGACACCACAGAACACAGTGTCTGATCAGTGTCTACGTTGTGTGCTTAAAGTACAGGAATTTAAGTATTACAGAAAAGACTAGGGACAGATATTGGGACAGAAAAGTATTGGGACAGATAGGCCTAAGCAAACATTGCAGACCCAGATCAGACTGCTCCTGAAAGAGCAGTCTAATCAGGGTCTACACTGTTTTGTTATTTCTGTCCGCATGTTTTGGGCTTCTTGCTGGATCGTGAAAGAAATTTGTCAAAATTTTAGGTGAGTTATAGCAAGTCCTCAAGGTGTCCAAATTTTTAGGGTTTTTACGGTAAATTAAACAGTCTAAATCCAGATTCAGGACCATTTTGGCTGTTAGGCCTTGTGGACAACCGACCCGTCAGTTCTGTTAGTACTTTGATTTACACAGATTCTCCAAGCCCCAGATACAAGGTTGGCAAAAAGCCGGTCAATATGAGTATGGTGATTAAACCAGTTTTAACCGGTCATTACTGGTCGATTGGTGGTCGATTAAATCACTGGAGTATATGTCACTGTCCTGTTGCTAAACTGGTCTTAAAAGCTTTCCCCCTATATCATGTAAAGCTGTTGGACTATATTTTCATTACTGAACAAGACAAAATAGTTTTTAGTAATTATTTGAGGTATGTTTTATTTGATCAAAAGTCAAAAGACATTATTGCTGGTCAAATGAAGAGGTTGGATTGACTCACTGAACTGTAGACAGGCCTGTTGCTTTCAATCAAACAGTCTTTATAATTATTCTTTTTTCTTTTATAGGTTAGATTGATCGTTCATATTTTGATTTACAGGAATATGAATAAGCTGAATGTTTCATGGATTTTGAAGGATTTATGAAAGGTCCTATTTTGTTTGAAAACAAAAATTGTTTTACCAGATTGGCCCACTCACCTCTCTCCCCCAACAAATCTTCTTCCCTCTTCAACTTTGAAAATATCAATTATTTAACATCATCTTTGATCATAAAATTTTACATATAATTTTGATAGTATTGCAGAAAATTGTCACATACATACATGTATATTGACAAACGTGGGAAATAGTATTTCCCGGAAATACACCATTAATTTGAGGCCTGTGAAGTAATTTATCTGTAAAAGGCTGTAATTTATTAACCAAACAATGTTTGAAGATTCTGTCTTTAAAAGGATCTGCAACACCTTTTAATTGCTGTCAAAACAGACTAACCCATGCCACTGCAGCGGGTGTGACAAAGATCTAATTGCTAAATTGACCCATTACTTGTTCCGAATAAGGGTATTATAAACTCACACCAGGCTTTATTCCTTATGTGTGAAATTTTGATTTATATGCAATATATCTATCTATCTCTATCTATCTATCTATCTCTATATAATCCTCAACCCTCTTCCGAGTGTTATTAGGATGGCTGCGCATGGTGTGTTAGTAAGAGAAGTAAAAGTGTGATAGTGCAGAGTTAAAAGAATAAGAGAAAGGTGAGCATCTAGATGAAAGATTTTGGGTGTTAGTAAGGAGAGTTTAAAAGCAGGATAAAAACAGTATTACCTTAAGGGAGCCTGTGGTTTATCGAACTGACCCTTAACTTGAAAGAGTCAAGATCAGAAACCAGGACGAGATCAGCTGGTAGCCTGTTCCAAAGAACAACCGACATAGGGAAAAATGAATAATAATAATACGAGACAGAGGTGTGTATCTGCCTGTAAGCCAGAGAGTGGTGACACGTGTTTGTCGTTAGGCGTTCGAACTGTGACGGAACTGGTATAGCGACCAAACCGTAAACGATTTTATAAAACATTGTAAGGCGCGTATCATAGCGTCTGAGCTCAAGTGACCACCATCCAAGCTCACCCATCATGTCTGTAACACTGCTGTAGGGGGAGAAATCATTTGTGACCCAACGGGCTGCCCTACGCTGCAACATTTCAATCTTGTTGATATTTTCTTTTGTATAGGGCTCCAAACGGCCGAGGCATATTCTACCTGTGGCCTAACCAAGGTGTTATATGACAACGTTTTTATTTCCTGACTTTTTGTTTTAACATTTCTTTTGACCAAGCCGAGGGTCCTGTTTGCACTGGCTGTAATATTTGATATGTGTGAATTCCAGCTAAGGTCTTTGCTGATGGTCACCCACAGGTACTTGGCTGAGTCCACACTTTCCAGTTCCTGACCATGCATGAAGTATTGGGTCTTAATTGGCGTTTTAGATCTAGAGACATGGAGTACCTGACACTTGCTGGGATGAAACTCCATGTCCCAGGTTCGCTCCCAATGCTGAAGTTTTTCAAGGTCAGACTGTAGAACTTGTGCATTTGCTGGGCTGGACACAGCCAAGTAAACCGCGGTATCATCAGCAAAGAGCCTAACTTGTGACTGAATATTATCCGGTAGGTCATTTATGTACAGTAGAAAGAGGAGCGGGCCCAGCACTGACCCCTGGGGCACCCCAGAGGTGACCGGTACCTCATTTGAAAACTCCCCATCTAGTACAACAGTTTGGGAACGTCCAATTAAGAAGGATTCAATCCATTTTAGTGTTTTTCCGGTTATGCCAAAATTTAAAAGTTTATACAATAATTTTAGATTATATACAGTATCAAATCATCAAGCTATTACTGAAGGAAGATAACAACAACAATAAAAACAGTGCAAGGTGCAAAGACTGCACTATTGAAGTTACATGTAGTGCTAAGATCTTAAGACTAATGAGTAATAGACAAAAATGCCTAGGGTTAAAAAAACAAAAAAAAAGATTAGCTAAGAGGCACTTGAAGAAATAACATCTGAACCTGAAACTCTATCAAATGATCAGCCTCCAGCAAAGAGACCAAAACTTCAAAATAGTTTCAGTAGCTTTGCATTTTGAACACTAAAATTATTCAATTGACCACTCAATATTTCAATCGACCAGTATTTACCAGTATTGACCAGTATTGACCACTCTGGGAGTATTGACCGGGGTGGTTTTAACCGGTTAAAACCACCGGTTAAAACCGCCCCTGGTTTTGACCGCCTAACCTTGCCCAGATAACAGGGGGTATGCACATATTATTTTTGGTATTTCTGTCTGAAAACATATGTTGTGGGTACTCATTAGAAGCGCCTCACTGAGATAAGAAAAATATGAGTACTTTTCAGATGAAAAAAGCACTTTAACTGGAGCTATGTTCTCTATATTGCAGGTGATATGTATGGATATAAGTGCAGAGATGGACAAGCTTACTTTCCGGTCCAGAGCTGGGTATGATCACTGCAATTACACAAGGGCCCAGTTGTTCAAAGTCTTGTTAACAAACTCATTTCCTGTCAAAATGTACATTACCTAGCAACTACAATATTTTATTCTCTTTTTTTTTGAGTGTTTTTATGCCCCCGCCATTCAAAGAATGGTGGAAAGGGCAAATAGTGTTGCCCCTGTCCGTCCTTGCGTGTGTGCGTCCAAAAGTTAAACACATTCAATAACTTCCTTATTTCTGGATGGATTTTGAAATTATTATGCAGAAATGTTAATCATCATGAGACGATGTGTCACGCGCAAAACCCAGGTCCGTACCTCCAAAGTCAAGGTCATACTTAGAGGTCAAAGGTGAAAAAAGAGCCCGAAACTTAAACACAGTCAAAAACTTTCTTATTTCTGAATGGATTTTGAATTTACTTGGCAGAAATGTTCTTCATCATGAGACAATGTGTCATGCCCAAAACCCAGATCCATGCCTCTGAGGTCAAGGTCATACTTACATTTCAAAGGTCAAATTATGGGTCTGAAACTTAAACACTTTCAATAACTTTCATATTTCTGGATGGATTTTGAAATTACTTGGCAGAAATATTCAGCATCATGAGATGATGTGTCACTTGCAAAACCCAGGTCTGTACCTCCAAGGTCATTGATTGATTGATTGATTGATTGATTGATTGATTGATTGATTGATTTGAGGTTTAACGTCCCCGTCAACACTGTAAAGGTCATTTGGGAGACGTTGCTTCCAATTTTGTGGGACTTTTACCCGACATTGAGATGAAATGGCATCTCAAGCCCTGTCGCCCAATAGGGTTTATATACATGGACGGTCTGTCTCGCACCGCAGTTCCTGGACAGGCTTAGATTCTCTAAGCGGTTTATCAGTACTAGTGTGCGGACGGATCAGCTCTGCGTGGAAGCATCATGCAGCCCATATATTTCTTCAAGCCCCTATGGGTGGGGGCCGACCTCCAAGGTCAAGGTTGTATTAAGAGGTCAAAGGTAAAAAAAATGGGCCAAAACTTAAACACAGTCAATAACTTCCTTATTTATGTATGGATTTTGAAATACTTTGCAGAAATGTTCACCATAATGAGTCGATGTGTCATGATCAAAACCCATGGCCATACCTTCAAGGTCAAAGGTCATACTTGGAGGTCAAATGTCAAAGAAGGGTCCAAAACTTAAACACAATCAATATGGATTTATACTAACATCAACATATTTTCATGCGGGGGCATCCGTTTCCTGTGGATGCATTTCTAGTTTTTCTTTGTATTTGGTTTTAAGGCCCTTTCAGTGTTGATTTACTTATTTTGAGCTGATCCTTAATCAAATGTGTTTGAAAATTCTTGACCTTCCAATTTAGAACTTGATGTCTCTCTCACTTGGCCAGAACAAGGCAGTGAGAGGCATAATTTTAAGAGACAGTGCTCTTACGCACTAGGCCAGGGATGATGATGATGATGATTTCGTGTTTAACGACGCGTCAACCCTCTTTGTGGGTCATAAGCGTCAAACGGTTAATGGTTAACTAGGCCAGGGAGACCTTTTTGTATTTTTGCTGAAAAAAAAACAACATGTGAGTAGCTCATTCAGTGCAAAAGCTACTCACCTAGCTTCACAAAAATATTATTTTGTGTTTGTCCGTTTGAATTTTCTAAGTTGTAACCATTTTCCATTCCAATGAGGAACAATAACCTCTACCCTTGCAAACAGTGTAGATCCAGATCAGATTGCTTCTGATTGCTTCTAATCAGGAATTACATGGTTTGTCATTCAGTTTGTGAATTTGAATGAATATACCTGATTTCAAACAATTTGATTGGTTGATAGACAGAAATGGGTGTGGCCAGTTAATTTATTCAGCAGGATTAAGGTTAACAAAAATTTTAGACTAAATACTTCCAATAGCTTTGAACAACTGGAGCCGGAATTTCTGTGTAACACTGTTCGTTATATGAGCTGTGATAAGGAAGAAGTTGTACCGTGATAATTCTTAGTATTTGGACAGATAGGTCTGAGCAAACAGTGTGTACCCAGATCAGACTGCTCCTGAAGGGCCAGCACTATTTGCTAACAGATCTTTCCGTCAAAAATAGAATAAAAAAAAAAATAGGCCTGGCACCCCTAATATGACAAATGGACTCGTCCAGCATATAACAATGGAGAGTCCACTAGTATAGAATGGCTTAAATGCATGTTTGTAAATGCTAGAAGGATGTACACAACTAGTTAAAACATAGTTTGTTAGAACACATTTTTACGAGGGATGTTCTTAAAGTTCTGATCCTTGGGTTATAAAATGATACATAAACAGAATATAATCAAAATTCTCATTTCATTCTTTCAAAATACTCTCCTTTAACAGAAATACACTTTTGAATTCTCGATATCCAAGAATGGAAGGCTGCAAAATACTCAGTTTTGGGTATACTGTTCAGGCACTGATAAATTGCACTTCCTAAGGCATTCCTAGAGTTATAACGTCTACCGGATAACATTCTTTTTAGCTCGCCTGTACGAAGTACAAGGAGAGCTATTGTTGTCACCTCGGATGGCGTGCGCGTGTGCATTTGCGTTCCCGTCACACTGCGTTAAAGTTTTTCAAATGCTTATATCTCAACAGTCACTCATCACAGACCACTCATATTTGGAACTTAAGTACCTGGGAGGGTCCTCTGATGTTCAAAGAGAACAGACCCCTGGGTTCATGCCCCGGGGTGGGGCTAGGAGTCAAAATCTAGAACACCTTTGTAATTCTGTGTTTAAGTTTTTGAAATGCTTATATCTCAACAGTCACTCATCACAAAGCATTCATATTTACAACTTGGATACCTGGGAGTGTTTTCTGAGATTCCAAGACAACACACCCCTGGGTTCATGCCTGGGATTGGGGATGGGGTGGGGCTGGGGGTCAAAATCTAGGACACCTTTGTAATTTGTTGTATACCTTTCCATTATACTAACGAGTTATAGACACAATTGGTTATACATCAGCCAATCAAGTGACATTGGTTCAAGTGTAAAAGGGTGAAGGTCATGGTGACCTACATTTCACGGTCCAGTGATTTTGCCTTATATCTTGAAGTCTATTTGTTGGAGAAATGTCATACCTGGGATATTAGTTCCATGTGACTCCACGATTGACCTCAAAATATATCTAGGTCACTGTGACCTATATTTCATGGTTCAGCGATTTTGCCTATTATCTCGAATACTATTTGATGGAGAAATGTCATACCTGGATAATTAGTTCCATATGACCCAATAATTAACCGCAAAATATATCTAGGTCATGGTGACTACATTTCACGGTCCAGTGTTTTTGTCTTTTATCTTTAATTCTATTTGATGGAGAAATGTTATACCTGGGTTATTAAATGCAGGTGACCCCATTATTGACCTCAAAATATATCTAGGTCACTGTGACCTATATTTTATGGTTCAGCGATTTTGCCTATATCTAGAATACTATTTGATGGAGAAATGTCATACCTGGATTATTAGTTCCATATGACCCAATAATTGACCGCAAAATATATCTAGGTCATGGTGACCTACATTTCATGGTCCAGTGATTCTGTCTATTATCTTGAATACTATTTGATGGAGAAATGTTATACCTGGGTTATTGGTTGCATGTGACCCCATTATTGACCTCAAAATATATCTAGGTCAGTATGACCTATATTTCATGGTTCAGTGATTTTGCCTATTATCTTGAATACAATTTGATAGAGAACCGTCATACCTGGATTATTAGTTCCATGTGACTCTATAATTGACCGCAAAATATATCCAGGTCAGTGTGACCTATATTTCATGGTTCAGTGATTTTGCCTATTATCTTGAACACTATTTGATGGAGAAATGTAATACCTGGATTATTTATTCCATGTGACCCCATGATTGAGCTTGAATTAATATCTAGGTCAGTGTGTCCTATATTTCATGGTTCAGTAATTTTTCCTATTATCTTGAATACTATTTGATGGAGAAATGTCTTACCTGGATAATTAGTTCCATGTGACCCGATGATTGACATGGAAATATATCTAGGTCCTTGTGACCTATTTTCATGGTTCAATGATTTTGCCTTATAATTCAGATACAATTTGATCCTGAAATGTAATATATGGAATATATGCTCCATGTGACCTGATTATTGATCTCAAATATATCAAGGTGAGTGTGACCTATATTTCATGGTTCATAAATTTTTCCTTATATCTTGAGGTCGCGAAAAACAGGCGAGCTATGCTGTCTGGCGACAGCTCTTGTTAGCCTAGGAAACAGGAAAAAGTCACACGGGCTTAGATCTGGAGAATAAGGGCGGTGTGGTAGCTATTTGATGGATTCTACACGCAAATAGTCTTGAACAATTCTGCTGGTGCATTGTCATTGATTAAACAAATGTTACGAATGCCGGTCTTTGGACGCTTTTTGACAAAATAGTTTTTCACTTTTTTGAGCACATGGTTTTTATAGAACGTTCCAGTAATAGAATGACCGCTTGGTGCAGCGACTTGCACCACAGGGCCAGCAGAATTGAAGAAGATAGCATAAACAACCTTCTTGGCACTTTGACATCTTTTAGCAATAATCGGCCTGTTACGGTTTTTAGCAATCCAAACTTTGTTATTAACTTTTCGCTGGGGTTCAAAATAATAAATCCAAGTTTTATCACCAGGTAACAACAATTCGCAGATTCTCTTGTTTTCACAATTTTTATATGTTTTAAGTAATTCCCTGGTACATTTAACATGGTAAGCCTTTTGCTCTTTTGATAGCAAGTGGGGTACCCAACGAGCACATACCTTCCTCAGTCCCAGATGATCGGTCAAAATTTTATGCACAGCTGCCGATGTTATCCCCACATACCCTGCTATAGCTCAAACAGTATATCCAGCGTCACCTTCAACCAGTTTTTTCACAGCAGCAATGTTAGCTTCAGTCACTTGCATACGGGGTCTCCCAGAACGGGCACTAGCTTCAACGTTACTTTTTCCATTCTGAAATTTATTTAACCACCGGCGAACTGTTATTATCGAGACCGCAGATAAAAAAGGCCAATGGTACCGAGTGACACTGATTAAATTTTGTATATCTCCTAAACTAAACGTCCGACAGTAATTATATATATATGTATGTGTAGATTAGATAATATACATTCTGAATATGTAAACCTCGTGCAGATACCGTTTGAAATAACTACGGTAGCACATGAGGGTCAGAACTTTAAGAACATCCCTCGTAGATATAACATGGTTTGGAGATGGCTCCCAAAATGTATATATTATATAGAAAAATGACCACAAGTGGTCATTTTTCTATATAATCTATACATTTTTATTTGGATATAACAGGGTTGTTCAACTAACATTTCTGGATCCCAGCAGCAGTGTTATAGAGGGGCTGTGGCAGATTTCTTATCTTAGTGTGAACAGGTACATATATACATGTACCAACCACATTTAGAATGCATCTTCAAAACTGTTACTGTAAATAACCTTTGTCTTGCCGAATAAATGAATTTAGCTGCACCCATTTCTGACATTCAATCAATCAGTGTACTCCTACACATTCACAAACTGAATGTCAAACATTGTAGATACTGATCAGATGACATCTTCAGAAACCATCCAATCTGTATCTCCACTGTTTGCAAAAGGTTCAGCAGGACAAGGGTTAACACTTAACCTGCTGTTCACGACAACCCCTACCTTTGCAAACAGTGTAGATCCACATCAGACTGAAGAAGGTATCTGATCAGGATCTACACTGTTTGACATTCAGTTGGTGAATTTGCAGGAATAAATAACATCAGGTACATGTAATTTGATTGGTTTAAAGTCAGAAATGGGTGTGATTAAATTAAATATTCATTGGGATAAGGTTTAAATCACCTTCAGGGGAAGGCAATGTTTCAAAACTATTTTATCTCCCTAATCAGTACTATAGGGGTCTTAAAGAAATTTTGTTTGAGATAAGACCCATTTGAAGAATGGTTTGTTGGTATCAAACTGAAAGGGAGGTCACCACTTCTGTTTCCCCCCAAAATGACAGATAATATACCATAGACCAGTTCAAATCTATTGATGTCATGAGTTAACATATAGACTACATTTGATCATTTAATATGGCTTATATGCTAACATTTTTGCTGGAAATGTTGGTAGCTTTTGCATTGGTAGTTTCAAATTTCAGCAAAATTACCATTGTGTAAGATATTGCATTTTGCATTTTGTCCACTTACAAGCAAAGCTGCTCTTAACCAGAACTAGGCTCTGGTGCATACATTTTGTACCAGAAACCCCAAAACGGGTACCCTGGCAAACAGTGCAGGCCAAGATTAGACATCTGATCAGGGCCTATACTGTTTGCAAAAAGGTTCACCCATTTTCCAATTAAATTTTGAAGAAAGCACAACCTGACACCCCTAAATTTTGAAATGAACTCCTGCTATTTATAAGGTGGAAGATTCCATTTGGTAGAAAAAGTGTCCTGATGTGTTGAAGGTGTGTCAGCTCCCTTACTTTTAATTACAGGGATAAGTACAGTCCTAAACAGATAGTAAAGAGAGCCATGAGCCTATTTTTAAACAACAAGAGTCGTCTGGACAAGAAACATGAATATGCGTTGATTCTGTTGCAGGAAACAGCTGTGTGGGTACGTAAACCTCTTTTAATCATTGGAATACCCTACCATTATCATATCAACAGATAAGGTTGCTATTTTGTGATAACTGAAGAATAGTTTTTGTCAGTTCTCCATAAAAACCTATGTTTTGGGTATTCATTAGAACCGCCTCGATAAGGCGGTTCTAATGAATACCCACAACATAGGTTTATGTGGAGAAAAAAGGAAAACTATCCTTCAATTATCACAAAATACCCACCTTAGCTGTTGCTATACTTATGACATAGTGAATTCATTAATAGCTCCAAATCTGATATTTTTCTGATGAAAATTTGTAATATTTTCCTTATTTCTGCTCCAAACATAGATTGTAGGTGCTCATTAGAAACACCTCACAGTTCTAATGATTACCTACAATCTATGGTTTGGAACAGAAATAATAAGAAAAACATTTACACTTGTAGACCCCAGTTTTCTCTTTTTAATGTAAGGGTTGCAGGGGTTTATGTGATGTCATGTTCTTGGATTCCAGACTACTTTTGCACAGAAAAATGTTTGGAATAGAGTGAGTGTTTGAGTTTTACATCTCACCAACAGCTAAGATCATATGGAGACGGGACCTTGGTTTAAAGACTTATCCGAAAGTCTGGAGATGCCCGGGATCGATCCTTTGACCCCTGGTTTTCAAGGCGAGTAGCGTAACCACTATGCCAGGGAGGCTTCTATTTGGAAAAGAAGAATTATCCATAAATGATCTGTTTCAGCTCCGGGCTACAGTCCTTTTTAGATTGTTTCACTTATTTCAAGCCAGTTAATTTCAGATGTGGGTGAAAACCAGAGTACCCAAGAGAAAACTAACCATCCATTGCAGAACTTGGCATCTCACATGTGGCCCAAGCGAGGCTCAAACCCACAGCAGTGAGAGACCTAATTATTAACAGACAATGCTCTTACCCACTGAGTCACAGAGGCCCTTACCGTTTTCTGTGGAAGCAAGCACAACAAAGGCCAGTCCTTGATGTGATATTCCCATTTTCTCTCCTGCCTATCACTTTTTCTTGTCCTTTCTACTGATCTTTCTTTGCAAGAGCTTCTCACATTTTGTTTTCAGTAGAACTATCAATCTACAGTCTTCATTGTCATATTTTGGAGGAGTGTATTTGCCATTTTATAGGTCTTGG
Source organism: Lucinisca nassula (assembly GCA_963580285.1). Lineage (NCBI taxonomy): Eukaryota > Metazoa > Mollusca > Bivalvia > Lucinida > Lucinidae > Lucinisca > Lucinisca nassula. The sequence continues at coordinate 51,751,595 of OY757014.1, read as the reverse complement.
GTTTGTGTTTTTATACTATTTTTGACAGAAAATCCTGTTGGCAAACAGTGTAGACCCTGATCAGATGCTGCATTATGCGACCTCTGATCAGGGTCTGCACTGTTTGCCTATGTCCCTTTTATGGGTTCCAGGTAAGAATGGGTTAACATACTTTAACAACCAGATATACACTAGCAAGGTTGTAAAGCTGCCATTGTTTTCCTATGCAATATTATAATACATGTACTTTATTGTCTAGGCACGAGATTTTAGCAACAACCCGAGAGACATCCTGGTTGCTTTAGAGGATGTGGTGGACACACATTACTGTGAAACATGTGATATTTCTTCACTCTTTGATAAAGTGTAAGTGACTTTGCAGGCTACAGCTTTCTTGCCCTGGCACCCCTCAAGGCATGCTTTTAACTGCTTTTAGATATTCTTATCTATTATAACAGATAGTCTGTTTTTGTATGTTTTTTGTCACAACTGCTTCAAAACATCACACAGTATACAAGTCCGGTCTTCTGTTTGTTGGTTCAGTCATCAAGACCTCAGCATTTACAACAACTGAAACTCTCAGTCATAAATTCAAATACAATGTATAACCTTCTGCAGAATTCTTGTTATCACTCACTTTCTCAATGTTATCCTGTAGAGCATTTACCTTTGCTGTCTTTTGTTTAAAGTCCATTAATTTTGCAGTTCTTTCTGGAATGTCCATGAGGCAGCAGATAGATAAAATCCTTCAGAAAACAAAATCGAATTGTTAAGGCCAATAAAAGGACTTTAGTAGATGATAATTTCAGGAGATTACTGATTATGCTCTTAATCCAATCACAACAATCCTTAAGCGGTCAATCACAACAATTGTCTTCTGCTTTGTTGCCTGAAGGATACTTAGGAAATCATTCTTGCAACCATTTTGGACCCAGATTAGACCACTCCTCTAGGGTCCACTACTGTTTTCCTGTATGCAAAAACAGGTTTGAAAAGTTGTAAGAATACAGATCATAAACAGATGACATTTTGAGATGCAGTTTTTCTTGGCATCTTATGATGTCAAGATTCCAAGAAAAAATGCATCTGAAAATGTTGCCTGTTTCTGTGGTCTGCTGCATCTTCTTGCAAACTTTTAATAGATATTTTTGCAAACAGGCAAACAGTGTGGACCATAGAGGAGCAGTCTAATCTGGGTCCACACGGTTTTGCAGCAATAACTTTTAAAGTAACCAGCATACATCAAAACAGACTACATTTGTTGGGATTGGCATCTTAAGGATTAATATCAAAGTGGTCATAATTTCAGGTGACCTTAAGCCTTCAAGTGCTATAGAAAATTCTAGAGCCAATGACAATCTAATCTAATTTTCAGAGAAAATAAGGCTTGACATTGCACAGGAATCATCAGTGCAGATGATCCACATGTAGTATGAAACCAGATTTTCTTTTGTTTTAAGAAAAAATGCATTTGCTTTGAAAATGCTGTCTGCTAGGGCCTAGTCGTGGTTAGTGCTTTAAGGGTTTTATAGCAAAACTTTGCTGTATTCAGTAACTTCAATCGTTACTACCGTAAAAATCCTAAAAACTCTGACACCTTGAGGACTTGCTGTTATTCTCCTAAAATTTTAATAAACTTGTTTCATGATCCAGGAAGGAGTCTAAAAGGTGCAGATGGAATGACAAACAGTGTAGACCCTGATCAGACTGTTCCTTAGGAGCAGTCTGATATGGGTCTGCACTGTTTGCTTAGGCCTATCTGTCCCAATGCTGAGTATCATTAGGGTACATACCCCAACTTTGAAATAATTATTACACACAGAAGAGACTTTGCATGCACAGTATAATTTTGGACTGCAGTTTGGGTCTGGTCAGTCAACATTGCCCTAGTCACATAATTGTGACTGCCTAGCAGAGCGCCTTAGTCTCATTTTGCGACTGGGATTGCCTATGTGATTCCATCTTTTAGATCAACAAATTAAGGAAGTAACTAGTAAACAACTGAGCAAGTACTGTATTTACCAGATAGGCCAGAGCAAACAGTGTAAACACTGGTGAGTTGCCGCAGAAGGCAGGGTTTCTTCAGACTCTACACTTTATACCACACATCAAGCTACTTTTAAGCACAACATCAGGTAGTATAAGGCAATTCTTCAATTTTGTATAGGCCCCCGCCCGTCAGGGCTTGAAGAAATATATGGGCTGCATGGTGCTTCCATGAAGAGCTGAAACCGACCCGCACACGAGTACTGGTAAACCGCTTAGAGGATCTAAGCCTGCCCAGGCAAAGCGGTGCGAGTCTGCCCGTCCATGCTTATAAACCCTATTGGTTTCACTGGGCGGCAGGGCTTGAGATGTCATTTCATCTCAATGTCGGGTAAAGTCCCACAAAATTGGAAGCAACATCTCCAAAATGACCTTAACAGTGTTGACTGGGACGTTAAACCTCAAATCAAACTAACAAACAAATCAATTTTTAGAACAAGTTTTGTAAGGAGTTTAGGTGTTCCAATATTTAGGGTAAATACAGTATGCAGACAGATTCCTTTTACAGAACCAAATCTGTTCTTTATTTTGAAGTTTTACTGTACTTACATTCCACTATCATTTCAGAGTAGAAAAAGTTGATATACCTCAAGTAGAAGGTGATGTCTCTTGTCTACCCCCACCACATATTGTCCGAGTTCTCTTCCTCTATGGTAGAAATAATTGTCAGCTGCAGTTTCAGAAGCAAGAGGTATGTTTTAAGGTTAACCCCTAAGACGCCGAGAAAAACTACATCTGAAAATGTCGTCTGCTTATGCCATCTGCTGAATTTTTTTGCAAACTTTTTAAAAATATTTTTGCACACAGGCAAACAGGAGCAGTCTGATCTGGGTCAACACTGTTTGCAAAAAAAAAATACTTTTTGGTAACCAGCAGATGGCAAAGGAGAGGACAATAGTCCTGATTGGCATTTTATGGTTAAATCTATTTGCCAGTGGACCCCAAGCTGAATTCACACATGATTATCACTAGCCAATGAAGTTAACCCTTATCCTGCTGACTATCAACTAATCAAATTACTTGATACACTATATTCATATGAACATTGTTGTAAAACACAAATTGACACTATTAAGTGGAAGATTCTATTTATCCATCTTCCGTAGTTAGGAATAATTTAGGAAGGTATTTTATCACGAAAAGCTATGCTGTATGAATTCATAAGAATTTTCTTCATCAAGCAGAATGTATATCCTTGTAAATCCAAGTTATTTTCTTTGTAAAGTGGGGCTTAGAGAGGTAATCATTACCTTAACACTTGTTAATATGATATTGATTGCTTGATATGTCTGTGACCTTTGTTTTCCAGAGTTTTAAACTGCTGACCGCCTCCCCCTACTTCTTCTTAGACGCTTTATACATTCATGAGCCTCAGACAGAAGAAAATAGATGCCAGGTAGATTTTAATGTTGTTGTTACCAAACCAAATCCAGAATAATACTTGATAGACATAATACTTGATATACTTGACGAAGCATATTTTACCCCATGTGGGACACTGCTCTAACAAATTTAGTATTAAAGCTAACAATGCTTTGAACGACTGGGCCCTGATGTTTTAAGGGTTTTTTTAATACCCCAAAAGTGTGGGTATACTGGTTAACATGTGTACTTCCACCCATCAGTCCATCCATGCATCTGTCTATGTATAATTTTTTTATCAAAGATTTCTCAAGAACCATAAAAGCTAGAAACCTAAGACTTGGTATACTATGCAATGATAATGACTTGTATTGTGTAAAGAGACAATGGGCTTTTGGGGCTTACTTATTCATCTGTTCTTTCATTCTTCTTTCTCTCCATATAGGCCAATGTTAAGTTTTTATGCCCCCGCCATTCGAAGAATGGTGGAAAGGGCATATAGCGTTGCCCCCGTTCGTCCGTCCGTCCGTGCGTCCGAAACTTAAACGCGGTCAATAACTTCTTTATTTCTTGATGGATTTTAAAATTACTCCGCAGAAATGTTAACCATCATGAGACGACGTGTCACGTGCAAAACCCAGGTCTATACCTCCAAGGTCAAGGTCATACTTAGAGGTCAAAGGTCAAAAAAAGGGTCCGAAACTTAAACGCAGTCAATAACTTTCTTATTTCTGGATGGATTTTGAAATTACTTTGTAGAAATGTTAACCATCACGAGACGATGTGTCACATGCAAAATCCAGGTCCGTACCTCCAAGGTCAAGGTCATACTTAGAGGTCAAAGGTCAAAAAAAGGGTTCGAAACTTAAACGCAGTCAATAACTTTCTTATTTCTGGATGGATTTTGAAATTACTTTGTAGAAATGTTAACCATCATGAGACGATGTGTCATATGCAAAACCCAGGTCTGTACCTCCAAGGTCAAGGTCATACTTAGAGGTCAAAGGTCAAAAAAAGGGTCAGAAACTTAAACGCAGCCAATAACTTACTTATTTCTGGCTGGATTTTGAAATTATTTTGAAGAAATGTTAACCATCATGAGACAATGTGTCACCTGCAAACCCAGATCCAAGGTCAAGGTCATACTTAGAGGTCAAATGGCATAAAAAGGGTCCAAAACTTAAACACGGTCAATAACTTTCTATGGATGAATACGAACATACACATATTTCAGGCGGGGGCATTCGTGTCCTATGGACGCATTTCTAGTTTGTCAAAGGTTTCTCAGGAATTATAAAAGCTAGAAGCTTTTTTTTTTTCGTCAAAGATTTCTCAGGAACTACAAAAGCTAGAAGCCTCAAACTTGGTTTGTGATGTCATTATGATGACTTATATTGTGTATTAAAGAGAGAACGGCTTTCTTAACTTATTTTTTATTTGTTCTTTCTTTCTTTTTTTCTCTCTATATAGGCCAATGTTAAGTTTTTTGTCAAAGGTTTCTCAGGAACAGCAAAAGCTTGAGGCCTCATACTTTGTATGCAATGCAATAATGATAGCTTATATGGTGTGAGAAACTATGGACATTCCTGGCTTTTTTATTTGTTTGTCATTTCATTATTCTTTCTCTATATAGGCCAATGTAAAATTTTCTTCAGAGATTTCTCAGGAAGTACAAAAGCTAGAAGTCTTTATTTGCCATGCAATAATGATGGCTTATATTGTGTAAGAGACATTAGGCTTTATTGGCTTATTTGTTCATTTGTTCTTTCATTCTTCTTTCTCTCCATGGTAAGTTGTCTTGAATTTCCCTTAGATGAACAACTGTCTTATGCTGAGTGAAGTTGACTGAAAATAAAAACCAGATTAATATTTTTGCTTTTGATCTGGAAATTGCCTTCACTTTCAGGAAAAGTCTGAGGTTGTTCAACACTGTTTCCTTCAGCAATGCTGGCACAGTGTAGGTGGGAAATAGATACTGGCAGTACACTCTCTTTCAAGGGTGGCATATGTGTCAAAAACGGAATCTTCCTCCTTATGTATACCAGGATTCCATTTCAAAATTTAGGGGTGTCAGGTTGTTTTTTCTTCAAAATTAATTTGGAAAATGGCTTAACTTTTCAGAAACAGTGTAGGCCCTGATCAGACGCCGCATTCTGCGGCATCTGATCTGGGCCTGCACTGTTTGCCCTGGTACCCATTTGGGGTTTCCGGTACTAAATGGGTTAAAGGAAACAGTTTGCCCTTCCTTGTCCTGCTGAATAGATTAATTTTGCCACACCCATTTCCAACTATCAACCAATCAAATTAGAGCTGTCAGAGGATCTGACTATAGCCTCGCTGCAGCACCATTAGAAGAGAAAACCCCATAATGTTGAAATATATTGAATTCATGCTTGCCAGAAAACATCACTGTAGAACATGCATGGTACATGGCAACATAAAACTTATCAAGCGATTTAACTCCATGAGTTCTGGGCCATAAGCCCTAATTATGGTATACACAATTCATCAACCCACTGTTCATGTGTGTACCTGGTTTCAACTTTGTAACCCTTCTCGAGTATAGGTAAAAGCTTCATCAAATAGGACAACAAATGTAAAAGTTATTAAGCAAAATGCACTTCAATTTTTAGCTCACCTGGGCCGAAGGCTCCAGGGGAGCTTATAGTATAGTGGGTCCTCCGTCGTCCGTCGTCCGTCCGTCCACACTTTTGAGCAGCTATATCTCTGTATCCTGCAGGCTGATCTCAATCATTTCTCACCTGTAGCATGCCTCTGGTGGGGCATTGATGACATAAACTTTTTTTTGAAATCGCTCTAAAACTTTGGTTCCTATGGCAACCACAAGGTCCCATAGACTTACTATGGGAAAATGCTTGTCATCACCGTAGCGCCTTCAGTTTTGATCGGATCCTTCTGAAACTTATTTGTAAGGTGACTGGGGATAAAAACTCGGATGAGTTCGAAAACCGGCCAAGTCGGCCCATTTATCATAGAGTTACGTCCCTTTGATTGCTGAAAATGCCCATTTTCGACCTTGTCATCACCGTAGTCCCTTCAGTTTTGATCGGATCTTTCTGAAACTTATATGTTATGTGGCTGGGGATAAAACCTCGGATGAGTTCGAAAACCGGCCTAGTCCGCTGGTTTATCATAGAGTTACGTCCCTTTGATTGCTGAAAATGCCGATTTTTTACCTTGTCATCACCGTAGCCCCTTCAGTTTTGATCGGATCTTTCTGAAACTTATATGTAAGGTGGCTGTGGATAAAATCTCGGATGAGTTCGAAAACCGACCAAGTCGGCCCTTTTATCCTAGAGTAACGTCCCTTTGATTGCTGAAAATGCTGATTTTTGACCTTGTCATCACTGTAGCCCTTTCAGTTTCGATCGAATCTTTCTGAAACTTATATGTAAAGTGGCTGGGGATAAAATCTCGGATGAGTTCGAAAACCAGCCAAGTTTGTCCATTTATCACAGAGTAACGTCCCTTTGATTGCTGAAAATGCCGATTTTTGATCTTGTCATCACCGTAGCCCTTTGAGTTTTTATCGGATCTTTCTGAAACTTATATGCAAGGTGGCTGGGGATAAAGCCTCAGATGAGTTCCCATACCGGCAAAGGTGGCCTATTTATCATAGAGTTAGGTCCCTTTGATTGCTGAAAATGTTGATTTTTGACCTTGTCAACACTGTAGCCCCTTCAGTTTTGATCGGATCTTTCTGAAACTTATATGTAAGGTGGCTGGGGATAAAACCTCGGATGCGTTCGAAAACCGGCCAAGTTGCCCCATTAACTATATAGTTATGTCCCTTTGATGGCTGAAAATGTCGATTTTTTACCTTGTCATCACCGTAGCCCCTTCAGTTTTGATCGAATCTTTCTGAAACCTATATGTAAGGTGACTGGAGATAAAACCTAGGATGAGTTTGAATACCGGCCAAGTTGGCCCATTTATCATTGATTTACGTCCCTTTGATTGCTGAAAATGCCGATTTTTGACCTTGTCATCACCATAGCCCCTTCAGTTTTGATCAGATCTTTCTGAAACTTATATGTAAGGTGGCTGGGGATAAAATCTTGGATGAGTTCGAAAACAGGCCAAGTCAGCCCATTTATCGTAGAGTTCTGTCCCTTTGATGGCTGAAAATGTTGATTTTTGACCTTGTCATTACCGTAGCCCCTTCAGTTTTGATTGGATTTTTCTGAAACTTATATGTAAGGTGGCTGGGGATGAAACCTCGGATGAGTTCGAAAACTGGCCAAGTCGGCTCATTTATTTTAGAGTAACATCCCTTTGATTGCTAAAAATGCCAAATTTTGACCTTGTCATCACTGTAGCCCCTTCAGTTTTGATCGGATCTTTCTGAAACTTATACGTGAGGTGGCTGGGAATAAAATCTTGGATGAGTTTGAATACTGGCCAAGTCTGATCGGATCTTTCTGAAACTTACATGTAAGGTGGCTGGGAATAAAACCTCAGGTGAGTTCGAATACCGGCCAAGTCGGCACTTTTATCATAGAGTGACGTGCCTTTGATTGCTGAAAATGCCTATTTTCGACATTGTTATCACTGCTGCCCCTTTAGTTTTGAACGGATCTTCATGAAACTTACAAACAAGGAAGTCAGGCAGAAAGCTTGGAGGAGTTTGAAAACTCTTGTTTTTGAACTTGTCATCACCATAGCCACTTCAGTTTAGATCGGATCTTCTTAGCAAGTCAGGAATAAAAGCTTGAATGAGTTTGAAAACCGGTGAGGTCAGCCTGTTTATCATAGAGTTAAATTCTACTTGATTTTCAGAAAATGCTTACCCTGTCATCACCATGTCCTCCCAAAAAGCCTTCAGTAAAGGTTGGCACTTCCTTAAACTTTGAATCTGTTAGCTCAGGTGAGCGATACAGGACCAAGCTAGCTTGGTCCTCTTGTTGACCTTGTCATCACTATAGCGACTTCAGTTTTGATCGGATCTTTCTGAAACTTATATGTAAGGTGGCTGGGTATAAAACCTCGGATGAGTTCGAAAACCGGCCAAGTTGCCCCATTTACTATATAGTTATGTCCCTTTGATGCCTGAAATGTCGTTTTTTTACCTTGTCATCACTGTAGCCCCTTCAGTTTTGATCGAATCTTTCTGAAACCTATATGTAAGGTGACTGGAGATAAAACCTAGGATGAGTTCGAATACAGGCCAAGTTGGCTCATTTATCATAGATTTACGTCCCTTTGATTGCTGAAAATGCCGATTTTTGACCTTGTCATCACCATAGCCCCTTCAGTTTTGATCGGATCTTTCTGAAACTTATATGTAAGGTGGCTGGGGATAAAATCTTGGATGAGTTCGAAAACAGGCCAAGTGAGCCCATTTATCGTAGAGTTATGTCCCTTTGATGGCTGAAAATGTTGAATTTTGACCTTGTCATTACCATAGCCCCTTCAGTTTTGAACGGATTTTTCTGAAACTTATATGTAAGGTGGCTGGGGATGAAACCTCGGATGAGTTCGAAAACTGGCCAAGTCGGCTCATTTATTTTAGAGTAACATCCCTTTGATTGCTAAAAATGCCAAATTTTGACCCTGTCATCACCGTAGCCCCTTCAGTTTTGATCAGATCTTTCTGAAACTTATATGTGAGGTGGCTGGGAATAAAATCTTGGATGAGTTTGAATACTGGCCAAGTCTGATCGGATCTTTCTGAAACTTACATGTAAGGTGGCTGGGAATAAAACCTCAGGTGAGTTCGAATACCGGCCAAGTCGGCACTTTTATCATAGAGTGACGTGCCTTTGATTGCTGAAAATGCCTATTTTCGACATTGTTATCACTGCTGCCCCTTTAGTTTTGAACGGATCTTCATGAAACTTACAAACAAGGAAGTCAGGCAGAAAGCTTGGAGGAGTTTGAAAACTCTTGTTTTTGAACTTGTCATCACCATAGCCACTTCAGTTTAGATCGGATCTTCTTAGCAAGTCAGGAATAAAAGCTTGAATGAGTTTGAAAACCGGTGAGGTCAGCCTGTTTATCATAGAGTTAAATTCTACTTGATTTTCAGAAAATGCTTACCCTGTCATCACCATGTCCTCCCAAAAAGCCTTCAGTAAAGGTTGGCACTTCCTTAAACTTTGAATCTGTTAGCTCAGGTGAGCGATACAGGACCAAGCTAGCTTGGTCCTCTTGTTGACCTTGTCATCACTATAGCGACTTCAGTTTTGATCGGATCTTTCTGAAACTTATATGTAAGGTGGCTGGGTATAAAACCTCGGATGAGTTCGAAAACCGGCCAAGTTGCCCCATTTACTATATAGTTATGTCCCTTTGATGCCTGAAATGTCGTTTTTTTACCTTGTCATCACTGTAGCCCCTTCAGTTTTGATCGAATCTTTCTGAAACCTATATGTAAGGTGACTGGAGATAAAACCTAGGATGAGTTCGAATACAGGCCAAGTTGGCTCATTTATCATAGATTTACGTCCCTTTGATTGCTGAAAATGCCGATTTTTGACCTTGTCATCACCATAGCCCCTTCAGTTTTGATCGGATCTTTCTGAAACTTATATGTAAGGTGGCTGGGGATAAAATCTTGGATGAGTTCGAAAACAGGCCAAGTGAGCCCATTTATCGTAGAGTTATGTCCCTTTGATGGCTGAAAATGTTGAATTTTGACCTTGTCATTACCATAGCCCCTTCAGTTTTGAACGGATTTTTCTGAAACTTATATGTAAGGTGGCTGGGGATGAAACCTCGGATGAGTTCGAAAACTGGCCAAGTCGGCTCATTTATTTTAGAGTAACATCCCTTTGATTGCTAAAAATGCCAAATTTTGACCCTGTCATCACCGTAGCCCCTTCAGTTTTGATCAGATCTTTCTGAAACTTATATGTGAGGTGGCTGGGAATAAAATCTTGGATGAGTTTGAATACTGGCCAAGTCTGATCGGATCTTTCTGAAACTTACATGTAAGGTGGCTAGGAATAAAACCTCAGGTGAGTTCGAATACCGGCCAAGTCGACACATTTATCATAGAGTGACGTGCCTTTGATTGCTGAAAATGCCTATTTTCGACATTGTCATCACTGCTGCCCCTTTAGTTTTGAACAGATCTTCATGAAACTTACAAACAAGGAAGTCAGGCAGAAAGCTTGGAGGAGTTTGAAAACTCTTGTTTTTGGACCGGATCTTCTTAGCAAGTCAGGAAAAAAAGCTTGAATGAGTTTGAAAACCGGTGAGGTCAGCCTGTTTATCATAGAGTTACATTCTACTTGATTTTCAGAAAATGCTTACCCTGTCATCACCATGTCCTCCCATAAAGCCATCAGTAACGGTTGGCACTTCCTTAAACTTTGAATCCGTTAGCTCAGGTGAGCGATACAGGACCAAGCTAGCTTGGTCCTCTTGTTTTTAAAAGCTACCAAGGGACATAACTCCAACAGCTTTCTAGCTTTCATTGTTCCTGAGAAATCTGTCTCGAAATTTTTCAAGAATAGCAAACTTTGGCAACCTATACAAATACTTAACTACATGAGTCATGGGCCTTTGGCTACTGTTCTTCCATAACACCTCCCTTTTGTGGAGACTAAGTGTGGTATAAGTTTTACTGAGGTTGGACCACAAACATAAAAGTTTTAGAATAAATGTATTTTAATTTTTTGAAAATCTACCAAGGGATATCACTCCAAGAGTTATGCACACTTGACCCTTATTCAGGTACAAAGGATACAGCTAGTCATTGTCTATGTTTATACACATTTTCAGCTTTCTAGCTTTCATATTTCCTGAGAAATCTGAAAGAAAAAATTCAATAATGGCAAAATGTGAGAAACTATCAAGGGACATAATTCCCTTGATTCAGACATTGTTCGGGTTTATACAAACTGTCAGCTTTCTAGCTTCCATTGATCCTGATAAATCTGTCACAAAAGTTGTTGTGAATAGGAAAATTTGAAAACCTAACAAAATCTATAAAATTGACTTTGTAATTTAATTTTATTAATATTTGACCTTTTGGCCCGAGGGTGGCCTCCAAGATTTATGGGCCCTTGGTCACTATTGTGCTACTACACATTCCTTACCTTAGAGACCAAGTGTAGTATAAGTTCCTTAAGACCACAAAAAATAGTTATTAAGCAAAATACATTCTAAAATTTGAAAACCTATCAAGGGGCATAACTCCCAAGATTTTATGTGCCCTTGGTCACTATTCTGTGACTACACCTTGCTTACCTCAGAGACCAGGGGCCAGTTGTTCAAAGCATCGTTAGCTTAACGAGCTCGTTAGTGGTCATATTGTTAACTCTTCTAGCAAGTACAATATCGTAAATTTTGGTATTTTTGCTGAAAAAATGTGAGCAGCTTTTGCGTCTGCAAAAGCTGCTCACATTTTTTCAGCAAAAATTTCAGCATAATTGCCGTATTTAATGATCAAAGTTTTAACGATATGTTAACTAACGACGTGGTTAGTTTTGAACAACTGGCCCCAGGTGTAGTATATGTCTCATCAAAGTTGGACCACAAATGTCTCATCAAAGTTGGACCATAGACATAAAAGTTATTAAGCAAATTGCATTTTAATTTTGCAGTCACAGAGTCACGAAATGACAGAATCACAGAAAGACATGGCAAATCCAGTATAGCCCCACTTTTTCATTACTTGTTTTATGTATTCATTCAAATTCACAAACTTCAAAGTACAGTAGAACTTTGATGCATCGAACATCGATGGCTTATTTACCATGGCTGAGTCGAACCCATTTTTGAGCCCCTAGGAAAATCCTCTATATAAGAAATAGTGGGGATATTTAAGGAGATTTTAGTGTTTATCTTGCAAATGTATGCTGTGTGTACTCATTAGAATCGCCTTTATAAGGCGATTCTAATGAGTACACACAGCATACATTTTTCTTTATAGAACACAGAAAAAGATGTCCTTAAGTATGTCGTTATGCCTCCTGACAGTTACCCTCAGTGGCTCAAACTACCCCTGTCTCGAACAGATTTTCGAAGTCCCAAAGGTGTTCGAGCCATTGAAGTTCGACTATAGATCCTGAACAGATGGCTTCTTCAGAAGTCATCTGATCAGGATCACCACTGTTTGCACCAAAGTTAGGGGTTATTGTGGTCAGCAGAACAAGGATTTAGAGTTGACCTCATCCTGTAGGTCTGATCCTTGAGTCTACAGTAAACAAACAGAAAAGCCTTCTTCCTTGTGAAAAAATGTAATTATTTTTTTTTCTTTTCCATTTTCAGGAAGTATTTGACAGTATATGTGACATGGACACCAGTGGTCTTTCATACATATATGGTACTAGTCGGAACCCTACAAAACTGTATGATCACATGGCCCAATTACTGGCACATCCCCTACAGAGACCTCTACAAGAAGAGACAGCTTACAGGATAGGATCCTCAGTTCCTACACCGGAGAATGGATGATATGACTGTCTAGGATGAGAGTGTTACTCACTGATAAACTTTATATCAAGTTCTCTGAAACGCTGATGTGAAAGTTGGCAGGCTTCAGTCCAAGAAAAAGTGTTTTATGCCCCAGACATTGTCAATGTGTGGGCAACTAATATCGTTGCTGTCCGTATATTTGAACAAATTGACCTGAGACTGGTGAACTCTGTCAACATAATTTCACACCCGACTGAATGCCTGTATTTATCTTTGCCGTCTCCTGAAAATGGCGATATGTTCATTCAGTACATAGAGGTCTGTAAATGGGTCGCAATTCATGAGATGCCAAAAAAAAGTTTACGAAAGCCGACATATTGGGCGATAAGATTGACTAATTTATTTCTCGCATAAAGGTCAGTCTCATGTCAAACTGTTCGAACTATATCTTTTGAAAAGATTAGTGTATTGGATTCATATTATATACACAGGTATATACAGTTAAACCTGTCATAGTGCCACTTCTATTAACCAAGCAACCTGTCTTAAGCAAGCATGCTTTTGTTTCCCAGAAAAGGCAAAGGCATTAAAATTCACCTGTATTAAGCAAGCTCCTGTCTTAAGCAAGCACATTTTGGTTATCCCTTAGGTGCTTGCTTAACACAGGTTGGACTGTAATCATAAAATATAGATCAAGTTCATGATCAATTTAGGGTAAAATCCACCAATTATTATGGGAGTTATGGCCCTTTTTCAACTTCATCTTCCAGTCTATATGTGCAAAAAATTATTACCATTTGAATTTTTTTTTACAAGATTAGGGTATTGAATTGCTATTTTATACACAGGTTTATGATCATGAAATATGGGTCAAGTTCAAGTTAGATAAAATCGGCCAGTTGTTATGGGGATGATCATGAAATATAAGGCAGGTTCAAGTTAGGTAAAATCTACCAGTTATTATGGGGGTTATGACCCTTTTTCAACTTCATTTCTTTTTATTTTTTGCAGAATGCTTGTGTCACAGTGAGGATGGCCCCTGGGTGGGGGCATCCATGTAAACAGGACACATTTCTAGTCTTAGTGACTACATTTATTTCCTTAAGTTTGCTGTTTATTCCTGTCAGACGACGGTGTGCTAAAGCATAGGTCCAGCTAAGCAGGGGAGGCGGTAGGTAACAAGGGTAATTAAAGGATAATTTTCCTTTATCCTCTGCAGAAGGCTGTGAGGTGTGTACTCATGAAGGCAATTCTCACAAGTACCACTATACAGGCTTATATGAAGAAATAAGAAAAACTCTCATTAACATCAATACACCTGTTGTCTGCAGCTATAGTCCGGGATTTGAGACCAGATTTCGAAAAATTTAATGCACCCAAAATTCTCACGCTTTATTTGTGCCGTTTCATTGAGATAGGAGCCTAACCTGTATGACGTGATTATTAAGCAAATCGGGTGGGGAAAAGGGGTTGAGAATTCTATGAGTTTACATCCACCCCTATGCGGATGATATAGTTGGATTGAGTTTAGTTATGTGTAGCTTGCGCTTACATATGAATGTGGATTTATTGCATCAGCCAAAATATTTGTCAATACTCGAAGACACCAAAATTCATGATATGACATAATTACATCCGATGTTACCATAAATTTTGACCATTGAAATTTGACCCCAAAAATTTGGTAAATTTTACACTATTTTCGCGCTAAATAATGTTTAGTACTTTTTGAAACAATTTCTTTTTCGTCAGTATGAAGGACGGTTATTTTTGCACGTGCATGTGAAACTTAATGACTCAGTTTCAATCCAGGCATGAACAAGGGACTCCAATACCTATGGACCATTTTACCACTTTTTCCTATTGTGTCACTGATCGTGATAAAAACTTATATTAAAACCAACATAAACTAAATTATTTTACTAGCTGGTCATAGATGTATCATAACAGGGACCGATAGACATATTTTTGAAAAAATACTGATGGCCATTTCCTTCCGGTTTATATGTAGTGAGGGGAATATACATCACCAAGCATATTTGTCAGCAGGTGAACTGGCAAGTGATTCTCTAAACTGGTGACTTCAAACAATCAACATTTAATGAATACATTGTATATTTCAAGAATCATTATCCAAAGTTTCCGGTTTGTGCTGAAGGCTCCCCAAGTAACATCAACACTATTATATTTTAAACACGTAACTTGAATTCTTACTTGGTACCTTATTTTCTGTTAAGTCGCATGACTAAAAATAAATTGTACCCGAGGTTTAATGTAACGTAAAGCCATCCTTAAACATTCTCCTATCTTCCCTTTTCCCAGAGTTGTGGTATAACCTGTAAACATGCATCTTAAGATGTCACCTGCACTTACTTTCTACCACTGTTGGGCAACCTGCCTAGGATAGCCTTGGCCCTCTATTCGCCATTAGCTCTTAATCATCCTGCGTCTCTTATCACACTCTGATTAATCTGTTCTTCATCTCCTTTATTACTACTTCCTTTTTTATGCCCCCGCCATTCGAAGAATGGTGGAAAGGGCATACAGCATTGCCCCTGTCCGTCCGTCCGTCCGTCCGTGCGTCCTTTCGTGCGTCCGAAACTTAAACGCAGTCAATAACTTCCTTATTTCTTGATGGATTTTAAAATTACTCGGCAGAAATGTTAACCATCATAAGACGACGTGTCACATGCAAAACCCAGGTCCGTACCTCCAAGGTCAAGGTCATACTTAGAGGTAAAAGGTCAAAAAAAGGGTCCGAAACTTAAACGCAGTCAATTACTTTCTTATTTCTGGATGGATTTTGAAATTACATTGGAGAAATGTTAACCATCATGAGTCGATGTGTCACCTGCAAAACCCAGGTCCGTACCTCCAAGGTCAAGGTCATACTTGGAGGTGAAAGGTCAAAAAAAGGGTCCGAAACTTAAACACAGTCAATAACTTTCTTATTTCTGGATGAATTTTGAAATTATTTTGTAGAAATGTTAACCATCATCAGTCGATGTATCACATGCAAAACCCAGGTCCGTACCTCCAAGGTCAAGGTCATACTTAGAGGTCAAAGGTCAAAAAAAGGGTCCGAAACTTAAATGCAGTCAATAACTTTCTTATTTCTGGATGGATTTTGAAATTACATTGGAGAAATGTTAACCATCATGAGTCGATGTGTCTCCTGCAAAACCCAGGTCCGTACCTCCAAGGTCAAGGTCATACTTGGAGGTCAAAGGTCAAAAAAGGGTCCGAAACTTAAACGCAGTCAATAACTTTCTTATTTCTGGATGGATTTTGAAATTATTTTGTAGAAATGTTAACCATCATCAGTCGATGTGTCACATGCAAAATCCAGGTCCGTACCTCCAAGGCCAAGGTCATACTTGGAGGTCAAAGGTCAAAAAATGGGTCCGAAACTTAAACGCAGCCAATAACTTAATTATTTTTGGATGGATTTTGAAATTATTTTGAAGAAATGTTAACAATCATGAGGCAATGTGTCATGTGCAAACCCAGATCCGTACCTCCTCATACTTGGAGGTCACATGGCATAGAAAGGGTCCAAAACTTACACACTGTCAATAACTTTCTATGGATGAATACGAACATAGACATATTTTCGGGCGGGGGCATCCGTGTCCTATGGACGCATTTTCTTGTCTCACATTTGTCCCATATATTGATTGTTTTGGGTTTAAAGGCACGTCACCCCTTGTTGGTCATTTTTGTCCTCTCTCCAGAGAAAGGGAGAAAAGCGACAGAAGAGATAGTTGAGCAGATGAAAGTAAGGGGCAGAGGAGAAATGGGAAAATGGAAAAGCAGAAACAGAAGAAATAACAGTTTTCCCCCTCTACTCTTAACTGCTGGAAGAACAGCAGGTCTTGTCCAGCTGTAAGCGAATATCAGCTGGACGCCCTATTAATGCAAGATACACGTCACCTTTGCCTCACCCAACCACCCCAATTGTCCCATACAGATTGGCCAAAAAGGCCTATGACAAGCCATCAGGAGTTATCACTTTTAAAAAACAGAGTGAATGCAATGATCAGGGATCTATACAAAATATATCGCACCTCCAATTCAAAACACCAAAATGAAAACGCCATGGATGGAAAGCCAGAATGACAGTTATCTCCCCACATGACCGAACGGCTATCCAAAATAAAAAAGGCATCAGCAATAAATACATCTTAAGGACTAACTATGAAAATAATAAAACACAAAAAAGGATCGACGACGGGGTTAGTAAGAAGTTTTACGGGGGCCAAGGTGGGGTTGGACACTTTAATAGATTTTAGGTGGTCACACTACTTGCCCTTGATTATCGTGGTTAAAACAGATAAATTGTTCACTCTACATGATGGAGTTCTAGCTCATCAGTGCAACATCTCCGAGAACAGAAAATCAAACGACTAAAGAGTTAAAACAACGATGAGGACTAGACAGCATGAAATAGCTAGAATTCTGCACTAAAGGAAACCAAACAGTTAGGCTCCGGTTAACCCTACCAGAGACAGAGCATCAGACACCTACCTTCAGGCGTTATGGTGGAAATGGGTATGTACATATGAAAGGAACCAGGTGGGCAGGTTAATTTACTTGAGGTTGAAACCTAATATGTCAGATATACTGAAAAGTGAACAGGGACGATGTTTGGCATAATAAATGTTACGATTCCTACGTAAATCAAGCCTCTTCTCTTCACCTTTGTCAAGAAGGTTGGGAACATCGGGTTCAACACAGACCCTCGACTGAACTTTTCTGCATCTTCATGTAACTTGGTGACCTCAATTTGAGCATGTTTGCCAAAAGATCGACCAAAACCAGAGTCATTCAATCCGCAAATAAGCTGGAGTATATCAAATCCGCAGCTGGCGAATTAGATGCCGATATTTAAATTCAGTAGAGTATCTTTTTTGCAGCAAATTAATGTTAAAAACCAAAACAATAAATCTCTAAAACATTTAAGTACACTGTAGCGTCGTTATAACGCTGTCATCGGGATCCATCAACGTCGACCGCGTTATATGTGATCCAGCGCTATATTGATCCCGAAAATATTGCGTTATATTGTTACCCAACCAATTTTTCTGCATGCATGGCTACTGTTTCTGCCAGTTTATTATGAATATTACATACTGCATGTATTTTATAAATTATATAGTTACTAGATTAAATAATAATCTGATTCTATACTTCTAGTGGTCATTTAGCTTTTCATTCAAACCATTGCTGAATTTATTTATTACTGTACTTTCGTTTCTGTATATCTGGCCGCCATTTTTATTTACCTCCTCCGGTCTCAAGAAGGTATCACTAAATAGTGAAGTAAAATGCAACTTGACAATTCCGAAAGGTTAGCTTGAAAGAGGGGCTATTAATGTAAGCGTACCAAGTTTAACATGGGGATTATGAATGTTTATTGTTGTACCTTGCTTGATTTCCGTTTCTTTGTTATTATCTAGTGAGTAATAAATAAATATCAAAAAAATAAAACCCCGTCTGCTATGCTCTGTTTTGGCGGGAAAAATATTTAGCGTATGCAAGTTACAATTACAAAGGGATTAATTGAGACAAACAGTTACAAATACCTTGATTACCTAGTTTTCACACCTTACCACACAGTTAATTGCCGTCTTATCAATAAGCCATAGGCGAGTATTCACACATTAATAGTGTTGACAACTTGAGTAAATAAGCGAGAATACAGGTATTGCCTTGGCTGATGGTATTTTGACTGCCAAGTTCGGCGGAAAAATGGGGAAAAAATGACCATTTTCAAAACTGGCGGACAAAAGCAAAAAAACGGAGCGGCAGACCAACAGCGTTATAACGATTTCCCCCCTAACAAACGGCCCCACGGATTTACCGCATGCAGATGCACAGGTGAAAACAGCGTCTGCATTGCTCTGTTTTGGCGGGAAAAATGTTTAGCATATACAGGTGTCAATTTAATTTCACACCTTGTCCAGCTTATTTTTAATGCCTTAGAAGAATATTCACAGTTTGATGTGTTGACAGCTTGAGTAAATCGGCGAGTATACACGTCTTATCATGGCCGACGATGTTTTGACTGCCGAGTTCCGCAAAAATGGGCAAAATTTTCAACCAAACTTTCAAAACTGGAAAAAAACGTAAAAAAAAACGGGAGCCACAGACCAACAGCGTTATAACGATTTCCGCGCTATAAGCATCAGCGTTATAACGACTTTACAGTGTAAAATCGTTCCACCAAATACTGCATAATGTTTCTTTTTTGTTTGCAGTAAAATTTCGCACACCTTCAGTCAAAAGGAGGCTTGATTGTTCAGAGGCGTAAACTCATTAAAACACGACTTTCCTTCAATTATGAAATACTGAGCAAAAATCTGCCAACCCTTTGAAAAAACAAAACTGAAATAGGGCCGCGCTGTTATCTTCACTGAACATTGTCGTCTTTCAGAGGTATTGCTGTCATGGTAACTTTATACCAAACTACCACTGGTCACCAATCAATTGCTTATAAAGCTAAGCAACAAAAGATGACCAAACAAGCGCAATCAGTAAAGCAGAAAACCGTGGCTGCTGTATCATGACAACGCCAATTTGATATGGTTTACGCTTGCCATCAAGTTTACGCGACTTTTCCCTGAACACAAAATTGTAAACAAGCGGCCGATGGGAAACTACGCTCACCAGAGCTCAAGTGGGCATAAATCCCCCCCCCCCCCCCCCACCCACCCGTGGTGGCCATTTATTTTAACAGACCATAATGGTTTAGTAGAGGCCAATTCCAGGACCATTGATGCCAAATTATTTTGAAATCAACCATTGTTTTCTTTTGTTGCCGTCCCATACATTATAGTCGGCTTTGAACCATCTTAGGGCTAGAGTCCAAAATGCTGCATACCAAGGTCTTGTATTTCTTGAGATGCAGAATTTAAAATCACTTTTGGCCGTTTATTGGTGTGACGATCACACAGATCCCTCTAACAAACTTGGATTTCTCGACCACACTGATGCAGTATATGTAATTTGGTATCAGTTAGCCCAGTAGTTTTAGAAAAATAAAAAAAAAAAAACTAGTTAATCTTATGGCCCCAGGATCATTAAGCTGATTGCAAATATCAACTATGATGTCATAAGCTGCAACAGAACCAGAAAACCCTGTCTTTTCCATACAAAATCATAAGTGACCGAATGTGACCTTGACGTAAGAAAGGTCAAGGTCAACAAAATGTCATCATTTGAACAAATTCGATAGGGCTTATCTCCCCTTTTTATGTCTTTTTCCCAACTTTTTAGCTCACCAGAGCCGAAGGCTCCGGGGGAGCTTATAGGATAGGCAGTTGTCCGGCGTCGTCGTCGTCGTCGTCGTCGTTGTCGTCGTTGTCGTTGTCGTCGTCGTCGTCTGACGTCAACACTTTCAAACATCTTCTTCTCTGAAGCCACTGGACCGATTCAGCCCAAATTTTATCTGTAGCATCCTTGGGCAGGGGGATTGAAAGTTTGTGTTTTTTATGAAAATCGGCCCATTAGTTTGGTTGCTATGGCAACTTAGAGTTTCCATAGACTTATAATGGGGAAAATTGAAAAATGGCATTTACTGCCAAGTCATTGCAGATATTTGGACAAAACTTTTATAGAAATGTTTCTTGAGTAAAATTCTTTCAGCCATATGCTTTTATGCCAACCTGAGGGTCCCCCAGGTTGTGCCGGGGCCATGCCCCACCCCCTCCACTTCATAAAAGGCCATATATCTCAGAAACCATTCAGATCCCGACCCCTAAACCATATATATTCTTGTTCCTATTGATAAGACGCATTTAGTAACACCAACCTTGGGGTCCTCAGGGATGCGCCGAGGTCATGCCCCACCCCCTCCACTTAATAAAAGGCCCAATATCTCGGAAACCATTCAGATCCCCACCCCTAAACCATATATATTCTTGTTCCTTATGATAAGACCCATTCGGTGACATCAACCTGGGAGTCCCCTGGATGCGCCGGGGCCATGCCCCACCCCCTCCCATTTCATAAAAGGCCCAATATCTCGTAAACCTTACAGATCCCCGCCCCTAAACCATATATATGCGTGCTTCTTATGATAAGACACATTCATTGACACCAACCTGGGGGTCCTCAGAGATGCGCTGGGGCCTTGCCCCACCCCTCTACTTCACAAAAGGCCATATATCTCAGAAACTGTTCAGATCCCCACCCCTAAACCATATATATTCTTGTTCCTATTGATAAGACGCATTCAGTAACACCAACCTGGGGGTCGTCAGGAATGCGCACAGGTCAGGCCCCACCCCCTCAACTTTATAAAAGGCCCAATATCTCGGAAACCATTCAGATTCCCACCCCTAAACCATATATATTCTTGTTCCTTTTGATAAGACCCATTCAGTGACATCAACCTGGGAGTCCCCTGGATGCACCGGGGCCATGCCCCACCCCCTCCATTTGATAAAAGGCCCAATATCTCGGAAACCTTACAGATCCCCGCCCATAAACCATATATATGCTTGCTTCTTATGATAAGACACATTCATTGACACCAACCTGGGGGTCCTCAGAGACGCGCTGGGGCCTTGCCCCACCCCTCCACTTCAAAAAAGGCCATATATTTCAGAAACTGTTCAGATCCCCACCCCTAAACCATATATATTCTTGTTCATTATGATAAGACGCATTCAGTAACACCAACCTGGGGGTTCCCAGGGATATGCTGGGGCCATGCCCCACCCCCTCCATTTCATAATATCACAATATCTCGGAAACCCTACAGATGGCCACCCCTTAACCATATATAGTCTTGTTCCTTATGATAAGACACATTCATTGACACCAACCTGGGAGTCTCCCTGGGCCTTGCCCCACCCCTCCACTTCACATAAGGCCTTATATCTCAGAGAATGTTCTTAGCCCCACCCTAAACCATATATATTCATCTTTCTTATGATAAGACGCATTCAGTGACACCAGCTTGGGAGTCCCCGGGGCACGCCCAGGCCATGCCACACCGCTTTACTTCATTAAAAGCCATATATATCAGAAATAGTTCAGATCCCCACCCCTAAACCATATACTTGTTCCTTATGATAAGACTCGTTCAATCACACCAACCTGGAGGTCTCTTTGTGCTGAGGCAATGTGCCCCGCCCTTCCATTTCATAAAAGGCTTTATATTTCAGAAACCATTCAAATCCCCACCCCATAATCATATATGTTCTTGTTCCTTATTATTAGCACACCTACTGTAGCGGGGTCCGCAGGGGCCATTCCTATTTCATAAAAGGGTCTCAAATCTCTGAAACCGGTCAGATTCCCAGCACTGAACCATATATATACTTGGTCCTTATGATAAGACACATTTAGGGACAACAGTTTGGGCTTTCCTGGGATCAACAGAGCATGCCCCAACCCCTCAACTGTTAAAGAGGCCTTACAGATCCCCACTGCTAAACCATATATATTTTTGTTTCTTATGATAAGACGCATTTAGTGATACCAACCAGGGCTCCATTGGGTCCATGCCCCACCCCCTCTACTTCATAAAAGGCCTAACTTTTCAGATGCTGAGTCCACATGGGTGCTCATTTGGACATGGGGGTTCATTTGGTGGATTAAAATGATATCATGTTAAAATACATGGCTGCCATTGGGCAGGATGGGCAGTGCCCACCTGAGCTCTGGTGAGCATAGTGGCCCATGGGCCTCTTGTTTATTTTCTAACTCCATTTTCAAGATGCTGAGAGACCTCTAAATAAATTTGTATCATAGTTAAGTGTGAGAAAGTAAGCAGCATTAAACTCCTAAAATACGGGTGCTACGAATTTCAAATCCCCGACTACTATGTCAGGAACATATTTTGACTCTTGTCATTATTAATCAGATGTGCTACGGCAAGAGCTTGTTTTGCTGATACAGACAGTGCAATGCTCATCCCTGTGCTGAGGCAAGAGCTTGTTTTGTCGGTACAGACAGTGCAATGCTCATCCCTATGCTACAGCAAGAACTTGCTTTGTTGATACAGACAGTACAATGCTCATCCTTATGCTACAGCAAGATCTTTTTTTTGTTGATACAGACAGTACAATCTCATCCCTGTGCTAAGGCAAGAGCTTGTTTTGTT
The DNA here is from genome assembly GCA_963580285.1 of Lucinisca nassula. Classification (NCBI taxonomy): domain Eukaryota; kingdom Metazoa; phylum Mollusca; class Bivalvia; order Lucinida; family Lucinidae; genus Lucinisca; species Lucinisca nassula. The sequence continues at coordinate 51,728,707 of OY757014.1, read as the reverse complement.
GATACAGACAGTGCAATGCTCATCCCTGTGCTACAGAAAGAACTCGCTTTGTTGATACAAACCGTACAATCTCATCTCTGTGCTAAGGCAAGAGCTTGTTTTGTCGATACAGACAGTGCAATGCTCATCCCTATACTACAGCAAGAACTTGCTTTGTTGATACAGACAGTACAATGCTCATCCCTGTGCTACATCAAGAACTTGCTTTGTTGATACAGACAGTACAATGCTCATCCCTATGCTACAGCAAGATCTTGTTTTGTTGATACAGACAGTACAATCTCATCCTGGTGCTAAGGCAAGAACTTGTTTTGTCGATACAGATAGTGCAATGCTCATCCCTGTGCTACAGAAAGACCTTGTTTTGTCAATACAGATAACACAAGGCTCATCCCTGTGCTACGGCAAGAGCTTGTTTTGTTGATAAGGACAGTACAATGCTCATCCCTATGCTACAGCAAGAGCTTGTTTTTGTTAGCTCACCTGTCACGTAGTGACGAGGTGAGCTTTTGTGATCACTTTTTGTCCGTCGTGCGTGTGTGTGTGCGTGTGTGCGTAAACTTTTTCTTCAAACAACATCTCCGTCTAAACCACTGATCGGATTTTGACCAAACTTCACAGGAATGATCCTTAGGTGGTCCCTTTTCAAAGTTGTTCAAATGGTTCCGGTCTGTTGCACATCTAGGTCACAGGAGCTAAAAATAGATTTTTTAAATGAAAACTTAAAAAATCTTCTTCTCTGAAACTGCAAGGCCCAGGTCTTCGATATTTGGTATGCAGCTTCATCTAGTGGACCTCTACCAAGATTGTTCAAATTATAGTCCTGGGTCCAAAAACGCCCCCGCCCTGGAGTCCTTTGGTTTTACATGGGCTTATATAGGGAAAATCTTTAAAAATCTTCTTCTCTGAAACCGCAAGTCCCAGGTCTTTGATAATTGGTGTGAAGCTTCACCTAGTGGACCTCTACCAAGATTGTTCAAATTATAGCCCTGGGGCCAAAAATGTCCCCGCCCCAGGGGCCTTTGGTTTTACAAAGGCTTATATGGGGAAAATCTTTAAAAATCTTCTCTGGAACTGCAAGGCCCAGATCTTGGATATTTGGCGTGAAGCTTCATCTAATGGACCTCTTTCAAGATTGTTCAAATTATAGCCCTGGGGCCAAAAATGCCCCCACCCCGGGGGCCTTTGGTTTTACATAGGCTAATATAGGGAAAATCTTTAAAAATCTTCTTCTCTGGAACCGCAAGGCCAAGATCTTGGATATTTGGCGTGAAGTTCATCTAGTGGACCTCTTTCAAGATTGTTCAAATTATAGCCCTGGGGCCAAAAACGCCCCCACCCCGGGGGCCTTTGGTTTTACAAAGGCTTATATGGGGATAATCTTTAAAAATCTTCTCTGGAACCGCAAGGCCAAGATCTTGGATATTTGGCGTGAAGCTTCATCTAGTGGACCTCTTTCAAGATTATTCCAATTATAGCCCTTGGGCCAAAAAAGCCCCCGCCCTGGGGGCCTTTGGTTTTACATAGGCTTATATAGGGAAAATCTTTACAAATCTTCTTCTCTGGATCCCCAAGGCCAAGATCTTGGATATTTGGCGTGAAGCTTCATCTAATGGACCTCTTTCAAGATTGTTCAAATTATAGCCCTGGGGCCAAAAATGCCCCCGCCCCCGGGGCCTTTGGTTTTACATGGGCTTATATAAGGAAAATCTTTTTCTCTGAAACTGTCCCCTCCGGGGCCCTTTGGTTTTACATAGACTTATATAGGGAAAATCTTGAAAAATCTTTTTCTCTGAAACTGTCAGGCCCATGTCTTTGATATTAGGTATGGCGCTTCATCTAGTGGACCTCTACAAAGATTGTTCAAATTATAGCCCTCGGGGCCACAAATGCCCCTGCCCCGGGGCCCTTTTGTTTTACATTGACTTATATAGAAATAATCTTTGAAAATCTTCTTCTCTAAAACTGCAAGGCCCAGGTCTATGATATTTGGTGTGAAGCTTCACCTAGTGGACCTCTACCAAGATTGTTCAAATTATAGCCCTGGGGACAAAAATGCCCCCTCCCCTCCGGGGCCCTTTGGTTTTACATAGACTTATATAGGGAAAATCTTGAAAAATCTTTTTCTCTGAAACTGTCAGGCCCATGTCTTTGATATTAGGTATTGCGCTTCATCTAGTGGACCTCTACAAAGATTGTTCAAATTATAGCCCTCAGGCCACAAATGCCCCTGCCCTGGGGCCCTTTTGTTTTACATTGACTTATATAGAAATAATCTTTGAAAATCTTTTTCTCTGAAACAGCAAGGCACGGGTCTTTGATATTTGGTGTGAAGCCTATCTAGTGGACCTCTATCAAGATTGTTTAAATTATAGCCCTGAGGCCAAAAAACACGCTAGCACCGGGGCCATTTGGTTTTACATAGGCTTATATAGGGAATATCTTAAAAAAAAATCTTCTTCTCGGAAACCACAAGGCCAAGGTCTTTGATATTGGTGTTAAGCTTCATCTAGTGGACCCTAATCAAGATTGTTCAAATTATAGCCTTTGTTGATATTTGGTATGAAGCTTCACCTATTTAGACCTACCTCAACATTATGCACATTATATCCCTGGGTCAATAATGGCCCTCCCAGGGGGCCCCTTTGTTACTCTATGGATCAGGTGAGCGATCCAGGGCCATCATGGCCCTCTTGTTGATACAGACAGTACAATGCTCATCCCTATGCTACAGCAAGAGCTTGTTTTGTCCATACTGACAGTTTAATTCCCATCCCTGTGCTACAGCAAGAGCTTGTTTTGTTGATACTGACAGTACAATTCTCATTCCAGTGGTACAGCTAGAGCTAATTTTGTCCATACTGACAGTACAATGCTCATCCCTGTGCAATAGCAAAAGCTTGTTTTGTTGATATGGACAGTACAATGCTCATCCCTGTGCAATGGCAAGAGCTTGTTGTGTTGATATAGACAGTACAATTCTCATCCCTGTGCTATGGCAGGAGCTTGTTTTGTCCATACTGACAGTACAATAATCATCCCTGTGCTATGGCAAGAGCTTGTTTTGTTGCTCTGATGGTACAAATCTCATCCTTGTGCTACGGCAAGAGCTTGTTTTGTCCATACAGACAGTACAATTCTCAACCCTGTGCTATGGCAAGAGCTTGTTTTGTTCATAATGACAGTTTAATTCTCATTCCTGTGCTACAGCAAGAGCTTGTTTTGTTCATACTGACAGTACAATTCTCATCCCTGCGCTATGGCAAGAGCTTGTTTTGTTGATACTGACAGTACAATTCTTATCCCTGTGCTATGACAAGAGCTTTTTTTGTTGATACAGACAATACAATGCTCAGTCCTGTGCTATGGCAAGTGCTTGTTTTGTTGATACAGACAGTACAATGCTCATTCCTGGGCCACATGTCCATCACTATCAAATATTAAAATGTGAAATCAATATGAATTTAGCCATATGATATATATTATGTAAAGTTGTTTGTAACAGATGTATTAGAAGTTGCCTTATGTTTAAGAAGTCCAAAATTTACTACTTTTGAGGATGCCCCTACAGTTAATGATACCAGGTACACACAATTTGTGCCACTCGTCAAGATTAAAATGCTAACACTGGTTTCTTTGTATTTTCATATTCAGGAGCATTACAAATGTTTCATGCTCCATTGAGCAGGGCATGAGAACCATTCTATAATCTTGGGGCTAGGTGTGGACTTTATAACGGTCATGGAACCTTATATCACACCATGAGAAAACCAGTGAAAAATGGGCACATAATGATAACACACCCATTGACAGTTCATTGTTCAATTTCTCCAAAATTTAATAGCTTTTTCTTCTGATAAACATGTGATCTTTTTCTTAATCATGCTCCGAACATAGGTTGTGGGTACTCAGTAGAACTGCCTCATTGTGGTGGTTCTAATGAGTTCCCACAATCTATGTCTTGGAGCAGAAATCAGCAAAATAGTATACCCTTGTAAATCCCAGTTTTCTCTATTAGATTGGGGTTGAGAAGGGTGTTTATCACATGGACTAGTTAACCTAATGCAAATCAGCCTGCACATCTGCACCATCTGATCAGCACCTTTGGTGTCACAACTTGGGTAATACAGTACAAAACATCTATGGTTTGTTTGTCTGAGGTTTAACATACCCGTCAACACTGTAAAGGTCATTTTGGAGACCTTGCTCCCAATTTTATGGGATTTTTATCCTACCTGGAGATGAAATGACATTTCAAGCCCTGTCGCCCAATGAAACAGATAGGGTTTATAACAACAGTCCGACTCGCACTGCTTTGCCTGTGCAGGCTTAGATGCTCTTAGCAGTTTACAAGTACTCATGTGGGTTGGCTTTCCGCTCTGCATGGAAGAATTGTGCAGCCCATCTATTTCTTCAAGCCAAACATGTACAGTAGTTTCTACATCTTAAATATCAAGACTCATTGTAGTCTGTTTAGCTGAGGAGGCCTGTTTGTGTCATACCTGGTTGAACACCCTGAAAGACAGCTTTTCTCATGACTGAGCTCATCAGCTATTAACCCTTTTTGTACTGAATGGAATCTTCCACCTTTTATACAGAAGCAGTCCATTTCCAAAGATGGGGAACCATTCTTGAGTTGATTTTGGAAATTGATTACCGGTAAAGGGGAATGGCAGATATTTGCACCATTTTTCTAAGGGAGACAACTTCCGGAACTTCCTATTCGCTTTTCTATAAGCCATGTCCCCCTGAAAAAGGGGTCTACTCTTGAAGGAAAAGAATTTGCTCCTCAGGAGCAAATTCTTTCCTTTAAGAGTAGACCCCTATTGACATTGGACACAAAAATACTTTTGCAGGAGTTGCCTCCCCTGAAGGTGTATCCATTCCCCTTAAAAGATTTTGATTTTTTTTTTGCAATTAGTGAAGGGCCTAATCAGATGCACCAATCTGCGGCGTCTAATCTGGGCCTGCACTTTTTATCAATGACTTAGGGTTTCCTCTATAAAATGGGTTATGTTTTTTCAGCAAACCACTTGTGAAAGATAAGGTCTGGGACCATCATCAAGTGCGAAACTCAATCCACTTGCAATTAAATGGGGTTCTGTGTTGAAACTAAGGCAAGCCTTCTGTCTAAATGAAAAACATTTTGTGTCATTTGTATATGAACCCGAGCTTATTATATCTGATAAGACTTGTTAAACGGGCCTCCGTGGCCTAATGGATAAGAGCGCTGACTCTTAGTCATTAGGTCTCTCACCGCCGTGGGTTCGAGCCTCGCTCGGGTCACGTGTGAGACGCCAAGTTCTGCAACGGAAGGTCAGGTGGTTTTTCTCCGGGTACTCCGGTTTTCGCCCACCTATGATTAACGATCAGCTCAATATGGGTGAAATAATCTTGAAAGGGCCGTAAAACCCAAAACAAAAATAAAAATAAGTGTAGGAGCCATGTTATATAAGTTTTGTTATTCAGTCTGGTTTGGTTTTTGTTTGTTTGTTTTGGAGTTTAACGGCCCAGTCAACACTTTTTAGGTCATTTTTGAGCCGGTCAGTTTACCTATCCACACTTTTCCTGGGCAGGCTTATACGTAAGCGGTTAACCAGTACAGCCACATTCTTTCACCAGAAACTGACAACTGCCCTTTTTGAATCAGCGGAAGGGAGAGAATGACAGTACAAAAGATTTCATGATCAATCTCCATGAAAGAAGGTTGCAGACCCCGGCAGGTATCGAACCCGTGTCTTCCTGATCACCAGTTAGATGTGCATCCTACCGAGCTACCGTGGCCAGCCTGGTTTGGTTGATTGGAAACGACTGACAACACAACCAACAAGATCACTATTTCAACAAATTTATTCTGTACTTGCTTACCATTAAAACTGGAGCAACATACATAGTATTACACGAAACATAAAAAACAACTATAACATTATAAAACAATATTAAACATCTACTATAAGAACATTTCAAGTACTTTATGACACTGATTTTTCCGTAATTCTAAGGAACCCTGGGTCCAGTGTTTCGATGCATTGTCAGCTATGCCAAGAAAAACTACATCTGAAAATGTCGTCTGCTTAATCTTCTCGCGAACTTTGAACTTTTTTAAAATATTTTTTTCATATAGGCAAACAGAGTGGACCCAGATCAGACTGCTCCACTAGGAGCAGTCTGATCTGGGTCCACACTGTTTGCAACAATGACTTTTAAAGTAACTGGCAGACGACAAAGCAGACAACAGTTGTCGTGATTGGCATGTTATGGATTAACAAGCTTGTCAGAACTGTTCTAGTAAGTACAATATCATACTCATACAATGGTATTTTTGCTAAAAAATGTGAGCAGCTTTTGAAACTGCAAAAGCAGCTCATATTTTTTCAGCAAAAATATAAGTACATGTATATCTGCCACATGATCGAAGTTTTAACGATGACATTGTTAGTTTGGAACAAATGCTCCCAGTTGTTAAAAGTATAAATAAAATTCTTAATGGGTGGAAATGTTAAATGTCCAAACAAGCACAATGTCTAATACACTGATATTTCTCCTGAAACAAACTTTGTGTCGCTTTTGCAAAGCAATAAAATACATTTTCTTCACCAAAAATACTTCGCTGAACTCAATGACTTCAACATTACATTAACTAACTAGACAATCACTAAAGGTGATGAATGCCCCCGCCAGGCTCACTAGGAGTAATTTAAGTTGTTCATGGGGACATAATTCTGTAATACCGGTAAGGGGCTGGATCAGAATGCTGTTTCTTTCATGCACATGTTCAATGCATGTCTGAACTGTGTTGCAAGTTTCGATGTCATACTGTAGGAGCTGTGGAGACACGAATAGTACTACATGTATTTTACATCCTATGCTACACACTTGACCAAAATGTTTAAGTCTTTCAAGGGGGACAGATCAGAATCCTGTTTACTTTATGCACATGTCCAACGCATATCTGAACTGTTTGCAAGTTTCAATGCCCTGCATCAAATACTGTAGGAGGAGTTGCAGAGACACAAACAGTACATGTACTATTTTACATCCTATGCTAATCATAGGCCAATGTGTTTGTCATTCAAGGGGCTATACTTCTGCAATAATGGACTGGATCAGAATCCTGTTTCCTTTATGCACATGTTCAATGCATCATCAGCAGCATGCCTGAATGGTGTTGCAAGTTTCAATGCCCTTTGTCAAAGACTGTAGGAGTTGCAGAGACAAGAATAGTACTACAAAGTATGACATACAGACAGATGTACGTACAGACAAGCCCCCCCCCCCCCCCCCCCCACTTTGATTTTTGTTTGATTTGAAGTTTAACTTCCCCGTCAACACTGTAAAGGTCATTTTGAGGACATTACTTCCAATTTTGTGAGACTTTTACCTGACAATGAGATGAAATGACATCTCAAGCCCTGTCGCCCAATGAAACCAATAGGGTTTATTAGCATGGACGGTCCGCCTCGCACCGCGGTTCATGGACAGGCTTAGATCCTCTAAGCCGTTTACCAGTACTACGTGGCTGGGGCATAAAAAATCATTCTCTTCTATAGAAAAGAAAGTATTTTGAAAAGGGTTGTCTTCCCTGAAAGCGCATCCATTCAACTTGAGCTTCAGAGAGAAAATGTAAGGACTTCAGGGCCTTGTTGTTCAGAACTAACAATGTCGTTAGTCAATGTATCGTTAAAACATTGATCATTGCAGATAGATATTATGCCATTTTTGATGAAAAAATAAAATGGGAGTTGCTTTTGCAAATGCAAAAACTTCTCACATTTTTTTTTCAAGAACATCTGTGAATCGGATATTGGACTTGCTAGAACAGTTAACATTTTGACCACAGGCCAGTTTGTTCAGTTAATGACGCTTAAATGGCCCAAGATTTATTTCTTCATTATTAAAGAAACATAATCAGCAGAAACTGCATGAACCTGAAACAAGCACTATTGTAAATGATGAACGAGTCTTAAGTGGTACATAAGGATACAATTGTAAACAATTACAGAGGTGTTATTCTGTATATGATAAAAGGCCTTATCATGACACAAATTGACTTAAGATAGCATATGTTCTATAAAAGGGGTTATCCTTTGGAAGCAAGGAATACACCACAGAAGTGAAAAATATGCAGTGTACATGTTTTCTGGGCCAGACTAGCTAGTTTCGGCCAATTAGGCCTCATCAGTGACCCTCAGATATTTTCAAAATTCCACAATGGAATCAATGATCCCAAAGGACAAGAAAATATAATCTACACTATGATGTAGGGCAGGGAGACGTTTTACCGCCGCCACACAATCCCTCACACCAGCTCAGCTGTAGTGAAGTTAAATATGTTCTATAAAAATTGGAACTTTGCAACATCATTTAACCCTTAAGACGCCGAGGAAAGCTACATCTGCTTATGTCGTCTGCTGAATCTTTTTGCAATGTTTTTAAAAATATTTTTGCACACAGGCAAACAGTGTGGACCCAGATCAGACTGCTCCTAGAATGTACAATGGTTTGAAATGGAAAATAATGCAGGTCGTTAAGTTTGTTCCTACATGTTGAAAAACCATGCCCGATGGCACCAAAGTGAAGATGATGTTTATGTTGGTGGATGTGACATCATTAAAAATATTGACATTTTCCAACGCAGGACACCATTTTTCTGGATTGTCCATTTTGTTGCTTTCAAACTACAGCTGATTTCCTAATGAAACAAATTATTTAAAATCTATACATACTGCAGGCAGGTAATTTCTGACAACATAAAATGGGCTTTATGCACTTTTTCACAGCCTATATTTGTTTTGTTTTAATACATTTTTTTAGTCGATAGGTATGACAAGATGGCTGCTGATTTTTGGTCTCAAAATGGCAAATTTGAAAGTACCTGGTAGCTCTGTTGTGGACGAGACTGCTTATATATTGGCAATATGCACTTGACTAACCGTTCAAATTATACAGAAATAGTTTGGCTTTCGGGTTAACCTCAGAGCTAAAACTGAAGGGAACCCTTCAAATACCTTGAAAACGTGCATCTTAAAATGTTATTTGTTTTTGTCTTCTGCTGAATATTCTTGCAAACTTTTTAAACCTATTTTTGCTAACACGCAAACAGTGTGTAACCTGATCAGACTGTTCCATGTGTAGCAGTCTGATCTGGGTGCACCCTGTTTGCAACAAAGACAAAGTAACCAGCAGACAATTTTTGTGACTGACCACTTAAGGGCGGATACATCATACACTGTATTCCCTAAGCATTTACCGGGCTGAGCCCAGAATCAACCCTGTAGTACAAATAAATGAAATAACCCTTAAATCACCAATTGAAAATGTACCAGTCGAAAATTTCAAATTTTTCAATGAAAATAGAGCTTGACAGTTCATGTGAATTGTCTGCTGCATAAAATGTCATGCCTCTTTTTTTTTCTCTGAAAATGGAAAAAAAAACTCCCGACTTGGAGGTGTTTCAATACATGTTAGCCCTTATTACAGCAAGCAAAATTGCAGTCTGACATGTATTGAAACACCTCCAAGTGTGCAGGCTACCCATAGATCTAGAGTAAACCCCCATCTAAACAGGAACTCATCTGACACAAACGCCACTTCCTGTTTCAAAGAAAAACCTCACTTTTCCAAATGGTGGCTCTTTTGCACAGATGTAGCTTTAACCCTTGAGATGCCAAGAAAAACTGCATCTAAAAATGTCAGTCTCTGTCATCTGCTACTATTTCTTGCAAACTTTTCAAACCTATTTTTGCATCTATGCAAACAGTCTGGTCCCTGATCAGACTGCTCCTAAAGGATCCACATTGTTTGCAACAATGACTTAAAGTAGCCAGCAGACACTAAGGCAGATGACAACTGCTGTGATTGGCATCTTCAAGGTTAACATGTATGGAAACACCTCAGAGCACTTTAAGCAAAGACCTAGAGACCATTTGCATGGCAGCCCCTCAGATTCAGAGTAAGAGAAATCATCCTTTAGCCCTTAAAATGCCACAGAGACTTCTAGAGCAAATGATATTGAAGTAGATAATCCACTTTCTTATTGTTTTTCAGAGAAACAGGCTTGACATTTCATGTGAATTGTCTGTCCAGCAGATGATTCAGATGAAATGTCAAGCCTTATTTTCTCTGAAAAATAAGAAAAATATGCTTTGAAAATGCTGTCTGGTAGCAGTTTGCACTTGAAGAGCCAGGGTGAATAAATATACTTGGGGCATTTTCCCCAACATTTTCAGAAAGGAGACTGGTTCACTTTCCTATGGACTTGCCTCCAAAAATGAATAACAAAAATCATATAAGTATGTAAACAAATAATATCTGTATTTTGATCAGTAGAATAACAGTTACTTTGTAAAAAAAGAGCACTCTAAAACCATGAACATGATTCTGGGATCAGTTGTTCAACGCTTTGTTAGCTTAGTAGTCAAAATACATGTATCATAGCAACAGATAAGTGTTTTGTGATAATTTAAGGATAGTTTTTGTCAATTCTCCATAAAAGCCTATGTTATGGGTACTCTTTAGAACCGCCTCGCTGAGGCGGTTCTAATGAGTACCCACAACATAGCTTTATAAGCAGAAATAAGGAAAACTATCCTTCAATTATCACAAAATATTACCTTATCTGTTGCTATGTATAATTAACTTAAAGCAAGTATCATAAGGGTAACACATGTACGGCTTTCCTCTATGGTTATGAAAATGACAACTTTTTCTTATATCGAAGTGTGATATTTTATCTTATTTCTGCTTCAAATATAGACTACTGGTGCTTGCTAGAACCACTTCATTCAGATGATTTTAACGAGAACCTACAGTATATAACCTTGAGTTACAATATATAAAATTACAAGGTTAGTTATTTCACAGTTATGTTAACACAATGTTTAATATTGTGGTAAACCCTGTTCACTATATAAAGTGGGGTTTACAAGGGTGTTCATTTCACAGATGTATTAATGTGTGGTTTTGTATTGTGGTATTTTTTGCTGAAAAAAAAGAAAAGAAAAACTACCATTTCTTTTTTCAGCAGAAATAGGAGTTTCTGGCAAACTGAATGATTGAAGTTTGATTTAAGGTTAACTAATAGCATCATTAGCTTTGAACAACTGCACCCTGATAGCCTTCTCAGTTAACTGAGGCCACGGCCTATGGAGGCCATGACACCCTGAAAGCCTGCCCAGTTCACTGAGGCCATGACCAACCGAGGCCATGGCACCCTGATAGCCTTCTTAGTTAACTGAGGCCATGGCCAGCTGAGGCCATGGCACCCTGATAGCCTTCTCTGTTAACTGTGGCCACGGCCAATCAAGGCTATGGCACCCTGAATGCCTTCTATGTTAACAGAGACCATGGCCAACTGAGGCCATGGCACCCTGATAGCCTGCCAAGTTAACTGCAGCTGCAGTTAACCGAGGCCATGGCACCCTGATAGCCTGCACAGTTAACTGAGGCAATGGCCAACAAACAGGCCATTGCACCCTGATAGCCTGCCCAGTTAACTGAGGCCATGGCCAACAGAGGCCATAGCACCCTGATAGGCCATGACCAATTGAGGACATGGCACCCTGATAGCCAGCCCAATTAACCAAGGCCATGGCCAACTGATCTGCATTAAGCAAAAATATACCTTTAAACATGCATTTAAAGAGCAGTCAAACCACATTCAGCATCAAAGCTCCATATACTGTACAGTGAAACTTCAAGAACTCGAATACGGAGAACTCAAATCAGACCATGGCTATTTTGGAGTTGCTGTTGCGCCTCTAGAGAATTCTTCTAATAGCTCCATATTGAATAATTTGGAAGTTTTTTTTTTCTGATTTCATGTTGAAAAATGGTATGTTGTATGTACACATTTGAATCACCTCATTGAGGCGATTCTAACGAGTACACACATTATTTTATAGAAGAGGGAAAAGATATCCGTTACCCATTGTATGCGGGAAACCCCTAGAGGGTTACCTTGGCAAACAGTGCAGGCCCAGATCAGATGCCGCAAAATGGGCCTGCACTATTTGCTGACAGAATTTTCCAACAAAAATAAGATTAAAATGAAAAGTTAGGCCTGACACCCCTTATGTGACAAATGGACTCGAAATGGACTGTCCAACATATAGCAATGGAGGAGTCCACTAGTATACAATGGGTTAATGCCTCACCATGTTCAAACTACCTCTTATCTCAAACATAATCTCAAAGGCATTCCAGCTACTGAAGTTGACTGTAGTGCACAGCAAAAATTGACCAGATTGCACATATACACCAGAAGCTGGTCAGAATCTACCCTGGCAGACATGTTTAAAGAAATATTTTCACTATGTGCGTGGCTCAACTGTGACATGTGAATCTGATTATCAACAACTAAGTACAAGTACAGGTATGACATTTTTCTTTCTCAGAAATACAGATATAACAATAACTAGTCAGCAGATCATACTCCACGGTGGGATCACCAGAGCTCCAGTAAAGAAGAAGAAACAGAAAGATACCGTAAAAATCCTAAAAGTTTGGACACCTTGAGAACTTGCTGTAATTCTCCAAAAATCTGTACAAATTTTTTTCACGATTCCAGCAAGGAGTCTATAAGTTGCAGATGGAATGGCAAACAGTGTAGACCCTGATCAGACTGCTCCTGAAGGAGCAGTCTGATCTGGGTCTGCACTGTTTGCTTAGGGCTTTCTGCCACAGTACTTAGGATCATTGCGGTAGCTTCCCCATTGTTAGAGACATATGTAATGGATACTTGTTAGAATAGCCTCATTGAGGCGATTCTGTTTAACCCATGTTGTACCGGAAACCCCAAAACAGGTACCCTGGCAAACAGCGTGGCTTGCGGTAGCTTCCCCATTGTTAGAGACATATGTAATGGATACTTGTTAGAAAAGCCTCATTGAGGCGATTCTAACTGTTTAACCCATTTTGTACCGGAAACCCCAAAACGGGTACCCTGGCAAACAGGGCAGGCCCAGGTTAGATGCTGCAGAATGCAGCATCTGATCAGGGCCTTCACTATTTGCAAAACATTCAGCTATTTTCCAAATAAATTTTAAAGGTAACACAACCTGCCACCCCTAAATTTCGAAATGGACTCCTGCCATATATAAGGAGGAAGATTTCATTTGGTACAAAAAGGGTTAAATAGAGAAATAAGAAAAATCCTTATCTTTCTGGGTCTACACTGTCTGCATACCAAGCAAAGTCCAAGTTTTGCAGATAATCCTCTTTACACATCGACAAGACTAACACAACTATAAGGAACAACCCATAAGACTCCAATCACGACATTTGTCGTCTGCTTTGCCGTCTGCTGGTTTCCTTAAAAGTAATTGTTTGCAAACAGTGTGGGCCCAGATCAGACTGCTCCTGTAGGAGCAGTCTGATCTGGGCCCATACTGTTTGCCTGTATGCAGAAATATTTTTTAAAAGTTTGCAAAAAAAAATCAGAAGACGACATAAGCAGATGACATTTTCAGAAGTAGTTTTTCTTGGCAGCTTAGGGTTTAATTGGATTTCGTACAAACACTATTTGCACCATTTAATTTCATTGGTCAGTGACAGTCACATGGACATTTGCAATATAATTAATTTGTTAATAACTTGGAGTCTGTTGATAAACAACTGACCCAAAAAGGCTTGATTTTCAGAACATAAGGACAACAAGCTGTGTTTGTGTGTTGAGTTTTATGTCCCCTCAACAACTAAGGTCATATGGAGATGGGACCTTGGTTTAATGACTTGTTCCAAAGTCTGGAGAAGCCCGGTGTTAAACACACGACACCTGGTTGACGAGACGAGCAGCTTATGAGGCTTCTAAATAAGCAGTGTGCATGCATCATCACAGATTTTCTCAAAACATTAACCTTTTCAATCCTGTAGACCAGTACAGATATTTACGCAAACTGTGTATAGATTTCAATGCAAACAGTGTACAGATATCTATGCAAACAGTATACAAATATCTATGCAAACTGTGTACATATATCTATGCAAACAGTGTTCAGATATCTATGTAAACTGTGTATAGATGTCAGTGCAAACAGTGAACATATACCTATGCAAACAGCGTACAGGTATCTATGCAAACACTGTTGATAAACCTATGCAATCACTGTACAGAGATAAAGTGCACAGATCACTGTTGAGATATCTGCAAACAATGCAGATATCCATGCAAACAGTGTAGAGATGGCTGGTATTGAGTCATCTCATCTGGATCTGCACTGTTTACCATTCTGGTAACTGTTTTTTTCTAGCCCCAATGTTTACAAAAATGGACACATCCCAAATTCAAAGACGGAAGAGTCAATTTCAGAAACTATCTTCTCAGCTGAGTTCCCTCTATTCACAGTTTTTTGTTTCTTTTTACTACAATAAAAGTGCAATAATAAGTATAAGTACAACAAATTTAAGCCCATGCAAGGAAAAAACAACAATTTTATGCTCAACTCACTTGTACATGAAATTTGTCCTACTCTGAAATTTTCAATTTTTTGAGCAATGCGAAAATCCTAGCTTATCAAATGAGGGATACTGCCTCATTTTAATAATTACAATCATCATAAATCATTCGAAAGTGAGTCAAAAGTGAGTTGAGCAAGAAAACAGGGTTTTAAACTTTGCCCCAGTGCAACCATGAAAGACTTCGACCAGCCTACGTATTCATGCAGTCTGATCAGTTTTCACCATTAGCGTGAACCATCTACAGCTAAGATATCCAGAGCAACAAATGAAGACCCTGACAAGACTGCTGGAGGTGCAGACTAATCTAAGTCTTTGCAGGTCCCACAGGCCTTCTAAGTTTAGTCCTGCAATGGCTCAGCAATAGTCAGCAGTTCTTGTCTGTGGTAAGGATACAATACAACCACGCAACCAGCAGTTTAGCAATATGCCTTCTCCACGAAGCACTGACCACCTCGATTTGAGCTGAATAATGTTGACTAGTCGTTAAACTCCAAACAAAGAAAAGATAAGAAAGTGTTTTGTTCTCTGAGAGGGATAGGCTGGCTGACTTGAGTCTATACTGAATGCACAAGGCCCAAGTCTTGACAAGACTCAAATAATATCAAAGTTTCTATTACCGTAATGATCCTAAGTATTGGAACAGATAAGCCAAGGCAAACAGTGCAGACCCAGAAGACCCTGAAGGAGCAGTCTGATCAGGAAATACACTGTTTGCCATTCCGTTTGCACCTTTTGGACTCCTTGTAGGATCGTGAAACAAATTTGTTAAAATTTTAGGAGAACTAGAGCTGTCAGTGAAACTGACTAGGGCCCCGGCAGCGCTATCAGAGGAGTAGGAAAATGTTGATGTTAAAAAAGACGTTTTTTTTTTCCTTTCACCTCTAAGTATGACCTTGACCTTTGAGGTACGGACCTGGGTCTTGCGCGTGACACACTGTCACATTATGGTTAATATTTCTGCTAAGTAATATTTAAATCCATCCAGGTATAAGAAAGTTATAGATTGGACACAATGAAAAAGACGCTTTTTTGACCTTTTATCTCTAAGTATGACCTTGACCTTTGAGGTACGGCTGTGGGTCTTGCGTGTGACACTTCGTCACATTATGGTTAACATTTCTGCCAAGTAATATTTAAATCCATCCAGGAATAATAACAAAGTTATTAATTGGACACAGGAAAGACCCTTTTTTGACCTTTAACCTCTAAGTATGACCTTGACCTTTGAGGTACGGACCTGAGTCTTGCGCGCAACACTCCATCACATTATGGTTAACATTTCTGCCAAGTAATATTTAAATCCATCCAGGAATAAGAAAGTTATGGAAGATAAAAAAATTTGTGGACGGCAAGACAGACAGACAGACAGACAGACGGACGGACAGAATGATGCCAAGTAATATTTAAATCCATCCAGGAATAATAAAAAGTTATGGAGGATAAAAAAATTTGTGGACGGACAGACGGACGGACAGACGGACGGACAGAGTGATTACTATAGGGCACCCACACTTTCAGTGCGGGGCCCTAACAAGTCCTCAAGGTGTCTGAATTTTTAGGATTTTTACGGTATTATATATTCAATACACTTCTTCAGTTTTCTACCTTTCAAGCCTTGACTGGGCCCTGTTAATCTTATCAGAAAGACATTTTAGTATAGAATATCTACTGATTCAGTCTATAGCTGTAGTTTCACCACATCGAATAATCCATGTCGTCATTAGCAAACACATAGAAATATCCCAGAATTGTCAAAAACACAACAATATTTCCTGCTAAAACCAATCCACAGGCACCCCACTGAATCTGCAAATAAAAAGAGTAGTGTATTTACTGTACAATAAAATTCTGCTATTAAGACCACCTAAGAATTCTACTTTAAAAAGCTTACTTATAAGGGTGCAGTTATTCTTTGTGTTTTCTGCACACAGTGGCCCTGGTCAGGGACCACCTTTGGAACTGTTCAAAAGTGGTCTTAAAGACCACTTTTGAACAGTCCCAAAGGTGGGTCTTCATAAATGAATTTTACTGTATTTGAACACCTCAACTCATTACCAGACTTGTTCTAAATTTTGAACAAGTTCAGTTTACTACCCAATGGTGTGTCTTAAAACAGATGGATAAGTGAAAAACATTGTAGAGCCTGAAGAGATGCTACATTCTGCAGTCTCATCAGGGTCTACACTGTTTGCTCAGGCATGTCTGTCTGAATGTATGTGGTAAGTAAGGTATAATAAAATCAATTAAATCTATGGCCTGTCTTAGATCACTGTAACTCCCATGTTACATAACATAGTCAAACTAAATAAGCTTGGACACCTTGCCACCATGGAAAGGCTTCAAGAGTCACTGAGGGTTTATCATAATGCCAGGTCAACAGGGAAACAGTTCAACATGTGCCTAGTGGTCCAAAATACCTATGTTTTGAATAAAAATGTCCATTAATATAATGTAAAACTATAATTTATGGCAGTCTGGCTGCCAAAAGCAAAATGTTTAGTCTGCATCCCTGTTTTGATCTTCTATGAAATAAAGGTTCATGTATGTTGTGTATATCAGAATTGCCCCATTGAGGACAAAAGTATTTTCAAGATAAAAGTTAGAAAAACCTCCGTAAAGGAAGGTATCTTTTCAAAATGAAAGTTAGAAAAACCTCTGTAAAGGAAAGGAGTGAATAGATTCCCCCCACCCCGCAAGTTAATGGTCAATAAAAAAGAAAAAACAAAGTGTTATGGACACTAAAGAATTACAAAGGGGAATATGAGGTGATTTTAACCCATTCAGTACCAGAAACCCACAAACAGGTACCCTGACAAACAACGCAGGCCCAAATCAGATGCCGCATAACGCGGCGTCTGATCAGGGCCTCCACTGTTTGCTAAAAGTTCAGTCATTTTCCTAATAATTTTTTATGAAAACACAGCCTGACACCCCTAAATTTTGGAATGGACTCCTGCTATATATAAGGAGGAAGATTCCATTTGGTACCAAAAAGGTTAACAAGTACCCACAACATATATTTTGAACAAGACAAGGAAAATTGTCCCTTCAATATCCTGATTATGCCTCTTTGCCCATAGCTAGGCCTGTCTACGTGCAGATCATTGGGCCAACATATACTGCAAAGTAAAGACTCTGCTCAGACCTTGTGGATGCACAAACTGATAGGAGTCTTTTGCAAGAAATGCATGTCTGAACACATATTCACTTTAAAGTTATTAGACATCCATATATAGAAGACTGCTTAGGATGCATGAATGTGCTGGCTGGTCTGAGTCTTCACTTGGTGCATGTGTACTGGGATTAAAGGACACGTCAACCCTTGTGGGTCATTTTGAGTTTTCTTCCAAAGATAGAACAGTAGAAACTGAATGAAAGTGAAGAAACAAAACATTTCCTTTTACCTTTTCTGCTGCAAGGTTCTAAATATATACCGGTAAGCCAATATCAGTTGGACAGCCCAGTGCTATAAGAAACACAAAACATCAGCTCATCCCACCAAACCAGGATGAATGTATGAAAAATATTTTCTCACTTCAAAAGGCTCAAACGGAATTGATGATATCAAAGCTGTGGGCAACAAGTTCATGAATTTCAGGTGAATGGATATGGCTTCAGGAGAGGCAACTTTCAAAAATATTTTTGCCCCAGTGGCCTTAGGGGTCAACTCTTAAAGGAAAGAGTTTGCTCCAAAGGAACTCTTTCCTTCAAGAGTAGACCCCCTTTTTCAGAGGGCTCAGTTTACAGAAAGTGAAAAGGAAGTCCCGAAAATTGTCTCTCCCGGAAAAAGTTGCAGAGAATGTGCTGGATGTAGCCATTCCTTATTTGTCACTTACCACACTTGCCCTCGCTAATATAATGGGCAGACCCAGGGCTGATATAACGATGCCTGTTGTCAGGAAAATACACAACTCGACACAAGCACTACTGGCACTGTCAAAACTACCCGCCATCCGCCGTGAGATGACAGTGGGCACGGGTACCAGGAAGTAGAAGAATAGTACGAACATCGGCCACCAATTGCTGAAAATATGATGTAATGTATGTATTTGGGTTTTTTTTTTAGCACAGTAACACAATTTTTGCAAAAATTAACATTAATATGATGTAATGAATGTACACCACAACTTGATTATAACACGGTTAAGGATATAACATGGTAAATGTATAGATTATATAGAAAAATGACCACAAATGGTCATTTTTCTATATAATCTAAACATTTTTGTTTGGATATAACACGGTTGTTTAAGTAACACGATTTCTGCTTTGGACCCCAACAATAGTGTTATAAAGAGGATGTGATGTATTTTGGGGTTTTTTAACACAATAACACAATCCTTGCAAAAATTAACATCTCTGCCTTTTTACAAACTTTGGATGGGAAACAGCTTTTCAAAGCTGACAGATGTTTTAGTTAACATAATGCTAAAACATTCTCATTTGAAACAACAAATACATTCATAGTCTTATGGAAAAAAAACAAGCGTAGCTTTAGCTTTACAAAAGACTTTTTAGGGGGTGGGGGCAGGAGGAATCACCAGTGTATTTGATGCTTATAGCCCCAGATAAGCAGGATGAATGAGAGTAATTAGGGGTTAGTTTTTCTCCACTTTTGTTAGAAACATATGTTGTGGGTACATGTAGAACAGCCTCAATGAGGAGATTCTAACAAGTATTCACAACATACGTTTAACCCTTTTTGTACCAAATTGAATCTTCCCTCTTACATATGGCAGGAGTCCATTTCGACATTTAGGGGTGTCAGGTTTTGTTTTCTTCAAAATTTGTTTGGCACATGGCTGAGCTTTTTGCGAACAGTGTAGGCCCTGATCAAAAGCCGCGTTCTTCGGTGTCTGATCTGGGCCGGCACTGTTTGCCAGGGTTCCCATTTTTGGGTTTCCGGTACAAAATGGGTTAAATTGAAAAATAAGAAAAATCCCCAAATTATCTTCAATAGTCCACCTAAATTACTGTACTTGCTACAACATGTACTGCTGTTACTTCTAACAAGTTTGCTTAGAATCGTTAACACTCTGCATGCTGGGTATTTTTTCAGCAGATGACATTTTCCTTTTCTTTTTTTCCCAGATAATAAGATTGGATATCCCATGCAAATTGTCTCCATAGAAAACAATTTGCATGAGATGGCAAATCCTTTTTTCTGAGATAGGAGACAATTTGCATGGAATGTGAAACGCTGTTTTCTGGGATAAGTATCACAAATTTCACCTGCTGAGTAGCCCAGAGTGTGATAAATGAGCCCCGCCAAGCAAATTTGTGTCTTCGAGCATTCCGTCATGACAAATTTTAACTGTGAATGCCGCGCCATTCAGAGGGGTTAGGGATATGGCTTTCTGTCTGAAGGTTCCTCTTGATTCACTGCTTGTATGAGCGAGCAGCGAAGGTTCTGGCGAGACTGCGCAGATGCGCCTGAACCTTCGCTGCTCGCATAGGCAATAAGTACTTAAATCGCTTGACAGGGCCCAAATGATAATAGGCCCAGGTTGTATTACTATGGCAATTGATTTTTTGCATCTAGATTTAAGTCTGCAAATTAACCAGAGTAACTAAAATGTTTTCAAAAGACATCTTTACAGCCTCATTCTATAACATGATTAGACACCCAAACAATGTGACTTTGAAAATGAGGTCAACATCACTAAAGTAAAATTAAGTCTTTGTTATGTTGGCATGACATACTGTACAAAGTTTGGCCAGATTTATTCAATCTGTTTAAGAGCTTTTGTTTGTTTGATTTGAGGTTTAACGTCCCCGTCAACACTGTAAAGGTCATTTTGGAGACGTTGCTTCCAATTTTGTGGGACTTTTACCCGACATTGAGATGAAATGACATCTCAAGCCCTGTCGCCCAATGAAACCAAAATTGTTTAAGAGCTACATGTATGGTTCAGACAAGCAACAAATGGAGCAACCTTTGGACCCATGTAAACCCATAGTATACTACTAGTGGACTCTTCCATAGCTATATGTTGGACAAGCCCATTTGTCATATAAGTGGTGTTAGACCTATTTTTATTCTATTTTTGATGGAAAATTCTGTTAGCAAACAGTGAAGACCTTGATCAGATGCCGCTGATCAGTCACCGTGTTGTGCGGCGTCTGATCTGGGCCTGCTCTGTTTGCCAAGGTACCCATTTAGGGGTTTCCCACATACAATGGGTTAATAATACATGTAATAATAATCAACTTTTTTTATAGATTGATTGATTTGGGGATTAACATCCAGGTCAACACTATTTAGGTCATTTTGGAGTCACTGCTTCCAATTTTGTGGGACTTTTACCAGACATTGAGATGAAATGACATCTCAACTCAAGCCCTGCCACCCAATGAAACCAAAAGGATTTATATGCATGGCCGGTCCAACTCGCACCTTTTTGCAACGGCAGGTTTAGAGCCTCTAAGCCGTTTACCAGTACTCATGTACGCAATCGGTTTCAGCTCTGGGTGGAATCATCGTGCAGCCCAATCTATTTATTTAAGCCCCGATGGGTGTGGGCGATTTATTTATAGAGGTCTCTTGCTCAAGGAAACAAAACTTGTTGTGAGTGGGGATCGAACCCAGTACCTCACAATCTTGAGTCTGATGCTTTACCACTGCACCAAATCGCTCCACTGTTGGCTGGAATTCATCAACTGGTTCAGATGGTAGTGCAAACATGGCAAAATCTCCTTGCACTTGTTTACCCTTAAAATTTAACCCTTTTTGTACCAAATGGAATCTTCCTCATATATAACAGGAGTCCATTCCAAAATTTAGGGGTGTCAAGTTGTGTTTTCTCCAAAATCTACTTGAAAATTGGCTGAACGTTTTATAAACAGTGTAGGCCCTGATCAGACGCGAATGCGGGGTCTGATCTGGGCCTTCACTGTTTGCCAGGGTACCCGTTTTGGGGTTTCCGGTACTAAATGGGTTAAATCTATCAAGTCTTTAGTGGTTTGCAATGATATATTGTACCAAGTTGGAACATAATCAATAAATTTCTTTGGAGTGAAAGGGTGCAGAAAAGTTATTTTTGATCCAATTTGACAGATTTGGTGAGTCTATGACTTTAAAAACGAGAGAAAATGCCCAGTGGGGCATGTATACTCCCGGCCAGTGCCATCCCCTTTTTAGTGGAAATGACAATTTGTCTTTAGCACTGAACCTTTCCATATAAACTTTCCATTTAGTCCACTGAAAATAACTATTGCATTTCAACAACAAGGAGTATAATGAAAACAGTTAACACAAAACTTGGAGGTAATCAAAATGCCTAAGTCTTAATTATTGACCCCTAGCCCCACCCAGGGGCTTGACCCAGGAGCTTAGATATTTCATATATGAAAGTTAATACTATAGCTATATTCTGTACCAAATATGAAGAGAATCTAACATGAGGTTACAGAGATATGAGCAATCAAAAAGGTTTAAAAAACTTTGACATAAATGTTGATGAACAGACTGACGGATGGAAAGCCCACCCAGGAGCTTGACCCGCAAGCTTAGATATGAATGAAAGGTAATGCTATAGAGATATCCTGTACCAACTATGAAGAGAATCCAACATGTGGTGACAGAGATATGAGCAATGAAAAAGGTTTAACACAAAACTTTGACGTAAAAGTTGACAAACGGACGGACAGCCCACCCAGGGGCTTGACCAGGGGCTTAGATATTCCATATGAAAGGTAATGCTACAGAGATATCCTTTACCAAATATGAAGAGAATCTAACATGTGGTTACAGAGATATGAGCAATCGAAAAGGTTTAACGCAAAACTTTAATGTAAAGGTTGACGAACAAACGAATGAACCAACGAACAGACGAACGGACAGAAAGACAAAAACTATATACCCCCTGACATACTTCGTATGCAGGGGGTATAATGAGGTAATTGTCAATACAATCTAATCAGGTCTTTGGTAGGCTGCATTAATACACTGCAACGTGACTTTAATTCATAGATTTGTTCAAGAGAGTGCATCCAGCAAACCCAGACGGCGACACTGATGCAAACGAGGTCTGGACCAAACACAAACACCACCTTTACAGCCCAGTCAACACAAGTCATATCATGATAGTCAATTAAGATCTAGGTCCAGTTGTTCAAAGCCTTGTTAGCTTAACAAGTCCATAAGTGGTCAAACTGTTAACTTGTTCTAGCAAGTACAATATCTAAAATTATTGTTTTTGCTGAAAAAATGTGAGTATCTTTTGCGCATGCAAAAGCTGCTCACATTTTTTTAGTTAAAATATTAGTATATTTGCCATATTGAATGATCAAAGTTTTAATGATTCAATAGCTAACAACGTTGTTAGTTTTGAACAACTGGACCTTGTTTCCATGCCATTTTGATTTTGAACGGAAATCAGGGCTCCAGATAATGAGGAGCAATGAGGATAAATAAGGGTTAATTTTTCACATGTTGTGGGTACTTGGGTGATTCTAACAAGTACCCACAAAATAAGTTTAACCCTTATCCAGCTGAACACGAAAACCCCTACCTTTGCAAACAGTGGAGACCCAGATCAGATGGTTTCTGAACAGGATCTACACTGTCATTCTGTTTGTGAAATGAATGTTTTGTTTGTATTGGAGTTTAACAGCCCAGTCAATACTATTTTAGGTCATTTTTGGGCCGATCAGTTTACCTATCCACACTTTTCCTGGGCAAGCTTATACGTAAGCAGTTAACCAGTACAGTGCATATTATTTCGCCAGAAACTGACAACTGCCCTTCTTGAATCAGCGGAAGGGAGAGAATGACCGTAGAAAAGATTTCATGATCAATCTCCACGAAAGAATGGTCCTGACCCCGGCAGGTATCGAACCGGCGTCCACCTGATCACCAGTCAGACGCGCATCCAACTGAGCTACAGAGGCCGGCCTTGTGAAATGAAGGAATACATTAAGTATTTGATTGGTCGATAGTCAGAAATGAGCATGGCCAGATAAATTTATTCAGCAGGACAACGGTTAATATAGATATAAGAATAACTCTCATCACTTCTCTTTATATGGAACTACATGAAATCCCAATTTTCAAAAACAGAGATGTCAAAATACAAAACTGAAAGCGTTTACTTCCTAAAGTCAGAGATGAAAGCGTTAATAATAAAAGTCACTCCGACTTACTTGAATTCCTTCAGGGCACATCCTAACACAAGAAATGTTATGCCAATAGCTGCAGCAAAAGCCAATGCAATCAACCTGAAACAAGATACAACAGCATACAGTGAAACTTTGATGGCTCCAACACTGACGAAATGTTTACCATGGCTGTTTTTAAGCGGAACGCCTTCAGGTGAGGCAACTCCTGCAATAGTATCTTTGTCTCCCATGTCAATAGGGGTCCACTCTTAAAGGAAAGAAATTGCGGAATTGAGGAGCAAACTCTTTGCTCTTGTGGAGCAAACTCTTTCCTAGTTTAAGAGTAGACCCCTTTTTCAGTGGGACAGGTCCTTTAGAAAAGCGAACAGGAAGTCCCAAAAGTTGTCTCCCTTTGAAAAATGGCGGAAAAATCAGCCAGGTGTTCCCATTCCCCTTAAGTCCCTAAGGAATTCGTCCCATAACTCTAGATAACTCTGATAATTTAGGGAGAGTTTTATCTTGAAATATAGGTTGTGTGTACTCACTAGAATACCTCAATGACTACATACAACATACCTTTATTTTAATAAGTATGGGAACACCTGGTAGATTTTTCCGCCATTTTTCAAAGAGAGACAACTTTCGAGACTTCCTGTTTGCTTTTCTATAAGCCCTGTCCCACTGAAAAAGGGGTCTTCTCTTTAAGGAAAGAATTTGCTTCTGAGGAGCAAATTCTTTCCTTTAAGAGTTGACTCATATTGACATGAAGACAAAAAAATACTTCTGCAGGAGTTGCCTCCCCTGAAGGTGTATCCATTCCCCTTAAATAAGAATGAAAAAATATCCCTAAGTCATCTCAACTATGATTCATGATCTGGCACTATGATTAACCATCAGTGGCTCAAATAAATGTCTTACACCTTAACCCTTCTCTTGCTGAATATTCAGTTAAGCCACACCCATATCTGTCTATCAACCAATCAAATTACTTGATGTAGTTTATTGCTGCAAATTCATAAACTGAATGCCGAACAGTGTAGATCCTGATCAGATGGCTTCTTCAGAAGCCCTCTGATCTGGATCTACACTGTTTCCAAAGATATGGGTTGTCCTGAACAGCACGATAAGAGTTAAGGTGCCATGATAAATTACATCTAAAAATGTTATCCGTAGTCTATTGCTGAATCTTCTTGCAAACTTTTCAAACATATTTTTGCACATAGGTAAACAGATGGCCCCTGCCCATCGGGGCTTGGAGAAATAGACTGGGCCCCACGGTGCTTCCAAACAGAGCTTAAACTGACCGCATGAGTACAAGCAAACTGCTTAGAAGGTCGAAGCCTGCCCAGGCAAAGTGGTGCAAGACCATGCATATAAACTTGGAGAAATAGACTGGGCTGCACGGTGCTTCCACACAGAGCTTAAACCGACCGCATGAGTACAGGTAAACTGCTTAGAAGGTCTAAGCCTGCCCAGGCAAAGTGGTGCAAGACAATGCATATAAACCCTATTGGTTTCAATGGGCGACAGGAACTGAGAAGTCATTTCATATCAATGTCGGGTAAAAGTCCCACAAACTTGGAAGCAATGTCTTCAAAATGACCTTTATAGTGTTGAGGGGGATGTTAAAACTCGAATCAAACAAGCAGGCGAACAGTGTGGACCCTAGAGGAGCAGTCTGATCTGGATCCCTAATGTTTACAATAAAGACTTTTATAGTAACAAGCAGACATCAAAGCAGATGACAATTGTTGTAATTGGTATCTTAAGGGTCAAAGGTGTTAAAAGGCAACTGA
This sequence comes from Lucinisca nassula, assembly GCA_963580285.1. Lineage (NCBI taxonomy): Eukaryota > Metazoa > Mollusca > Bivalvia > Lucinida > Lucinidae > Lucinisca > Lucinisca nassula. The sequence goes on along the minus strand of OY757014.1, from coordinate 51,703,355 downwards.
GGATAATTTGACAATATAATTTTTTTAATTAAAATATGTTGTGGCACATGCTGACAGGATTCTTACAAGAGCTGTTGCATGACAGCATAGCTTGCCTGTTTCACGCCTTCAAGATATAAGGTAAAACTACTGACCCATGAAATATTGTCACACTCACCTAGATATATTTTGAGGTCAATCATCAGGTCACATGGAACATATATTCCAGATATTTAACATTTCAGAATCAAATAGTGTCTGAATTATAAGGCAAAATTGTTGAACCATGAAAATAGGTCACACTGACCTAGATATATTTCTATGTCAATCATCTGGTCACATGGAACTTATAATTCAGGTCTGAAGTTTCTCCAAGAAATAGTATTCAAGATACATGTATAAGGCAGAGACATTGAACCATAAAAAATAGGACACCCTGACCTACATTTATTTTGAGGTCAATCATCTGGTTCATTGAAGTAATATCCCAGGTATAACATTTCTCAAATAGTATTCAAGGTAATAGGCAAAATCACTGAACCATATGGGGTCACATGGAACAAATAACCCAGGTATGACATTTCTACATCAAATAGTATTCAAGGTAATAGACAGAATCACCGAACCATGAAATATAGGTCACACTGACCTAGATATATTTTGCGGTCAATTATCGGGTCACATGGAACTAATAATCCAGACATAGCATTTCCCCATCAAATAATATTCATTATTCAAGATAATAGGCAAAATCACTGAACCATGAAATATAGGTCACAGTGACCTAGATATATTTTGAGCTCAATCATAGGGTCACATGGCACTAATTTTCCAGGTACATGTATGACATTTCTCCAACAAATAGTCTTCAAGATATAAGGTTTTGTTTGTATTGGAGTTTAACAGCCCAGTCAACACTATTTAGGTCATTTTCGAGTCGGTCAGTTTACCTATCCACACTTTTCCTGGGCAGGCTTATATGTAAGCGGTTAACCAGTACAGTGCAGATTCTTTCGCCTGAAACTGACAACTGCCCTTTTTGAATCAGCAGAAGGGAGAGAATGACCATAGAAAAAAATTCATGATCAATCTCCACGAAAGAATATTGCCGACACCGGCAGGTATCGAACCCGTGTCCTCCTGATCTGACACCAGTCAGACGTGCATCCGACAGAGCTACTGAGGCCAGCTCAAGATATAAGGTAAAATCACTTTCCTTAAACCTGAACCGATTCTGCTCTTACTTTGATACATTATAGGCAAGACATCTCCCGCCATTTCTACTGGAAGTATTATGGATCATGTGTCTTCCAAATATGGGAGTCACGTGATCTGACCGGGAACCGTTTAAGACACAGTCTCTTAAAAAAAAACTAGAAATGTGTCCAGACGACACAAATGCCCCCGCCCAGGTGCCCGCCTCACCCCAAAAATCCATGTTGCAACAACAGCTGTCATTGGACAGCATAGCTCTACGGCAAAAGTGTCCTACCCATAGATGGGGATATTGCTGATTAAATCTTTGGACAAAAAACTATTTTCATATCCAATTTGAACCCAATTAGTTAAATTGTTTGGAAAATATGAGCTCTAAGAAACTTTAACATATAAATTTTCTAAGTGTGTGACCTTGACCTTGAGGTCATGGGCAGGGTCGGTGGTATGGCTGAATGAAACTTGGGACCTGTATCTATTATCATTCCAAATATGAAGCCAATCTGTATGCTTTGGAAAATATGAGCTCTAAAACTTTAAAAGCATCATAAGAGTTTGGAAAATATGAGCTCTAAAACTTTAAAAGCATCATAAGACTAAGTCTGTGATCGTGACCTTGAGGTCATGGGTGGGGGTATATCCACTTTTGGACCTGTAAATATGATCATACCAAATATGAAGCAAATCCATATGGTTTGGCGAGTATGAGCTCTTTATAAACTTTAAACAAAAAACTTCTTTGTCTGTGACCTTGACCTTTGGGGCACATGCATGGGTGGGGGTATTGGACCAGTATCAATCATCATACCATATATATACTAAATTCATCATACGATTTGGAAAATATAAACTCTTAAAATATCTAATTAAAAGTTTCTAAGTCTGTGACCATGACCTTGAAGCCATAGGCATGAGTGGGGGTATTGCCAAATAAACATTTGGACCCGTATCTATCATCATAGCAAATATAAGCCAAATTCATAATATGGTTTGGAACATTTGAGCTCTTTAAAATCTTTAACATTACAATTGTCTAAGTCTGTGACCTTGACCTTGAGGTCATAGGTATGGGTGGGGGTATTGCGGAATAAAACATTGTACCTATATCTATCATCATACCAAATATGAACCAAAGCCATCATAAAAGTTCAGGTTCTACCAGGTACAAATACCTTAACTGGAGTCTTTAACATTGAAAATTTCTAAGTCCTTGACCTAGAGGTCATGGGCATGGATGGGGGCATTGCTGAATAAAACTTTGGACCTATATCTATAATCATACCAAATATGAACCAATTCCATCAAATGGTTTGGGAAAATATGAGTTCTAAAATGTTCAGGGTCTACCTGTTACAAAAACCTTAACCTGAGCCTTTAACATTAAAAATTTCAAAGTCTGTGACCTTGACCTTGAGGTCACAGGCATGGGTGGGGGTATCGCTTAATAAAACTTTGGACCTATATCTATCATCATACCAAATATGATCCAGTTCCATCGAATGGTTAGGAAAATATTCTAAAATAGTTCTAAAAGTTCAGGCTCTACCTGTTACAAAAACAGGATTACAGGATCACATATGTACGTACACACACACATACAGAAAACCGAAAAACTATATGCCCCTGGCATCATGCCCATGCGGGGGCATAAAAAAGAACTACAAGACAATAGGGCTCAGTGTGTGCTTTGAAGGACAGAGAAATTGATAAGGGTCGTATCGTCGTAAATACGACTCTAAAATCGATCAAATACGACTAGAAATTTAGAAAAAGTCGTACCAAATACGACCATCAAATTGGCGATACGCCTAGGTCGTTCCATTGCAGTCGTATCGGCAATCGAAAACAAAAAACAAAAACAAAAAAAAAAAAACGTGACGCCTGACAAAAAACAATCGAAATCGCGGTAATTTTCCCCGCATCATAGTCTTCAACAAAAACTTTTCCAATCTTCAAGAACGATTCGAAATTCATCCATTCAAGAATGATGGCATTTGTTTTAATTACGCTGAAACACTTCAACCTTACCTTTTGACGATCAAATATTGAATACCGATCCGATTATATTTAATCAGCCTCAAGTTATTACAACTATCAACATGATTAGGAAACCGATTATTGATGCGTGATTACATAACGGTATTTATTATCTAAGGGAAAGCCGCCCGCATTATTAACTTTATTAACAACGCCTGAAGCATGAACAGTAACTTTATGAGAAGTGTGCATAAAAATACGATCCAAAATATTGTTAAGCAACCACATTGACTTCTACGAAGTGTCATCGAGAAAAAAAAATTGGGTTCGACAGATCTACAGATTAACATTGTCATGTAGTTACGAATTAAATATCAAAACAGACGTTCAGACGATAAAAAGTTAGGACCACTTTATCTTTTTTTTTTTTTTTGAGAACGTGACAAAGTTTCTCCGGAAAAACGCAAGAAAAAAATCAAATGCAGGAGATTTCTGGCGGCTATTTCTCCCAAATCGCAGAAATTTGCGTTGAAATGGATTACTCTGTATTTTGTGGAAAAACAAAAAAGAAGCAACAACATCTGGGCTAAGAAAGTTATAATTAATGTAACAGCGAATATATATCCGACCAGGCAGCGTTAGCGCTGGCTCTTTCTGCTTAGCGTCCGCAGGCCGCAGATGCAAGAAAATTTGCGTCCATGACTCATTTTTTTCGCGTCCTTTGGCCATTGGCGAATACTCTTAACCGGAGGCTTAAAAACGTTTTTTATTGCCGCTTTCCAACACGTGTATATCGGCGCCTTTGATTATTGCATCATGGTGGTTGTATCGGGCCTCCGTGGCCTAGTGGATAAGAGCGCTGCCTCTTAGTCATTAGGTCTCTCACCGCCGTAGGTGCGAGCCTCGCTCGGGCCACGTGTGAGACGCCAAGTTCTGCAACGGAAGGTCAGGTGGTTTTTCTCCGGGTACTCCGGTTTTCGCCCACCTCTGATTAACGATCGGCTCGATATGAGTGAAATAATCTTGAAAGGGCCGTAAAACCCAAACCAAAAAAAAAAAAAAAAAATCATGGTGGTTGTTTACTTTTGACTCCACTTCTATTTTTCATACTTTTATCATCCCGACGTATTTTTTTCTCGCAACATTGTCATCAATGCACGTCTGAGATAGAACCACCGCTGCACAGACTGATCTCTTTGTCCCACGTGTTCCGTATACATTTGACCCAAATTATTAAGAAGCCTCCGTGGTCGAGTGGTTACGCTACTCGCTTTGTAAACCAGAGGTCGCAGGTTCGATCCCGGGCTTCTCCAGACTTTCGGATGAGTCTTTAAACCGAGGTCCCGTCTTCGTATGACCTTAGCTGTTGGTGGGACGTAAAACTGAAGCACTCACTCACTCACTTGACCAAAATTATATTTATTGAGTCACAATGGCAGGATTAACCTGTAATACTTGGGTACTCATATATCTAATTGTGAATCACAGGTGATCAGCATGCAGTGCATGCATGTTTACCGCTATCTATCACGTAGCCGATTAAATTAACACCCTAAGATGTCTCCCCGGCGTCTTTGAACATTAAGCAGAATGACTGGCAGCGCATCATAAAAGAACGCAAACACAGCAACCGGGACAGACTGATTAGCATTCACAGATGCGCTTGCTGATCTGAGTCTTCACTGGTCGCACGTTTTATTGTATTTTGGCTGAGCGCTGAATTTCTCGCCTTTTACCAATCGCACGCAGGTGCTACAGTGCGTGGAGATTTCCCGCCTTTGAACGCGTAGGACATAAGGCCGCTGCAGACACAAAACATGGGTTTGAAAACGTTTTGATGACAATATGATCTGTGTGACGGCTGAAGACTCCGACCAACCTGCACAGTGTAATCAAAACGAGTCTTCAATGGCATCTGGGAAATTCCAAAAACACATGCGAAGTAGACGATCACATTGGCTGGATTTACATTGTTTAGAAGAAAAAGTAATTTTTCAATTTGCTGTCCGCCAGCTTATTAACATGAAAATGTATATCGGTATGCTACGATGATAGAATATGTGTTTAACGTCTTTTACATATGGCCATTTCGACGTCTGACATTATTATAAGTGCACTCAGCAGCCATCCTGTGATGACAGATGAAGATACGACCCTAGCTTTGAATTTAGGAGTACCGATACTCTCAAAGAATCACAGGATACGCCTATGTCTTTGGTTGAAGGAGTAACAGTACTCCTCGGGCAAAAGCTTATCAATAACACTGAAGGATAAAATTGATAGCTTGTGTAGCTACCTATATTATGGCTACATATGTATCATCAGTAGTTGTTTAGATTGATTGGGTCTAGTATGCACAAAATTATGATAGAACAGGTAAGGGTGATCTGTTGAAAACTGGAGCTTGAGAAATCGTCTATTTTTAACGTCATTTCCGGGTGTAAAATCTAACAGCCGGTAATGTTGGTAAAACCTGCGCCCTTCTAAGAAAGAAGGATCCCTGCTCCATTGGACAAGCTCATCGGATGGCTTGTACTTGCTTTCTTATGAGCCTTATCACAGTGATAAGCTGCCAAATTGGACCATCCCTTGGGCGACTACAGTCGCCTCGAGCACGCTGAAGTTTAAGCCAGCACAATCAACAGAAAATATAGTTCAGTATCATAGGAGAATTGGGGATAATCTGGTATTACATTTTCTTTTGAACTTTCAGAAATACATTCTCAATTCTGAAATACATATGCTAAAAATCAAAAATGAATTTCATATACTTATTTATTTCCTTAAGGCACCTTTCTATTGAACCTGTGCAAACAAATTTCAAAATGTAAATTTCTAACACAGAGTGTGCACTAAAGCATGTTTGATGACCAGATAAAACACTTACATTTGTTGATGTCTACATCATAAGTCTTTCAGAAGATCTCCCCAGAATGATTCATTCTTTTCATTCTGTATCATGTAAGAAACAAAACTGTTTTTCCTTGCCAGGGAACCTATACATGTATATACTGTTTAAGGCAAATGAAAATATTCATGTAGGCAGCCACAGCATCACGTGAACAAGTCCATGAAATGAACACCCACCTAAATGCCACTTCATACTGGGAAAACTGGGGTTTATGGGGGTATACAATATATTATTTTTCTTATTTCTGCTCCAAAACATAGGTGGTGGGTACTTGTTAGAATTGCCTCGATGAGGCAGTTATATTAACGAGCACCCACAACTTATGTTTGCAGTAGAAATAAGAAAAATATTTTGGATTTTCATCAGAAAAGTAGACAATTTGGAGATGTGAAAAAATGCACTATGTCACATTTTTTTGATTTGATTTGAGGTTTAACGTCCCCGTCAACACTGTAAAGGTCATTTTGGAGACGTTGCTTCCAATTTTGTGGGACTTTTACCCGACATTGAGATGAAATGACATCTCAAGCCCTGTCGCCCAATGAAACCAATAGGGTTTATTAGCATGGACGGTCCGCCTCGCACCGTGGTTCCTGGACAGGCTTAGATCCTCTAAGCGGTTTACCAGTACTAGTGTGCGGGCCGGATTCAGCTCTGCGTGGAAGCATCATGCAGCCCATATATTTCTTCAAGCCCCTATGGGCGGGGGCCGACTATGTCACATAGGTGTGTTATTGTAATGGTAGCCCAGTCAGACAGAGTGACTGATGATCAAGAGGTTACGGGTTCGATCCAATCCGAGGATGCTACAGATGAAATTTGAGCCCAATCAGCCTAGTGGCTTCAGGGGAGATGTCATTTGAAAGTGTTCATAATGTCAGCCAGTTAACAGACAACTGCCTATCTTAAAAGCTCCCATAGAGCCTTCAGCTCTGCTGAGATAATAAACCACCTACCCATTCATTCTGAAATTGATGGGTAGGAGCACTGCAAACAAAGATTTTTTTCTAAGAATGGCCTAATAAAACTGCACTTATAAGCCAGCTGATCAGAGCCTTTGTAAGCTGTCCATTCTTTACATGTAAAGCAAACCTTCGAGGCCCAATTAATTTTAGTTATACAATGTAGAGTATTTACCCTAAGTATTCAGACACCCTAACAACTAACAATACTTGTTCTAAAGTTGAAACATGTACAACTTACTGCTCCATATGTTGACTAAAAATAGGAGGATGAGAGGCAAATACTGTAGACCCTGGTGAGATGCCATTATGCAGAGATGATCTGTTATTTGGCATCACATCTGGGTCTTCACTAACTGGAAACCCCAAAACAGGTACCCTGTCAAACAGTGCAGGCCCAGATCAGACGCCATAGAATGTGGCGTCTGATCTGGGCTTACACAATTTGCAAAAATTTCAGCTGTTTTCCAAATAAATTTTGAAGAAAACAACCCCACACCCCTGAATTTTGAAATGGACTACTGCTGTATATAAGGAGGAAGATTCCATTTGGTACAGAAAGGGCTATTTGCTCAGACCTATCCGTCTATGGTAAATACATGTATGGTACCATAGTGTGTAATGTTCAGGCCTTTCTTTATGAAAATCTGCCAGCATTAAAGAATTTATTTCTAAGAGTAAAAAGTCCTTATACTTACGCTATACAGTGTAACCAATTCAACAGCAATATGAAAGAAAAACAAAAGATTTAATTAATATCAAATTATAATTATTAATACCCCCGTAAACCTAACTTTTCTCTGTATAATGTGGGTCTTAGAGGGGTGTTCATTAGTTCATTACACAGTCTTGTTAACCAGTTGGATTTTCTTTCTTGTCCTCTCACAAGTACACTGGCAAAGAAACGTGTAACATTGGTATTTCATGAGCATTGAGCAGCGTCATTTAAACAGATGTAATTATTTTGTTTGTTTGATTCGAAGTTTGATTCCCCATCAACACTGTATAGGTCATTTTGGAGGCGTTGCTTCCAATTTTGTGGGACTTTTACCCAACATTGAGATAAAATGACATCTCAAGCCCTGTGGAACAATGAAACCAAAAGGGTTTATTACAAGGATGGTCTGACTCACACCACTTTGCCTGGGCAGGCTTAGATCCTCTAAGCAGTTTACCAGTATTCGTGAGCGGTGGGTTTCAGCTCTTGTTGTTTTGTTTGATTTAAGGTTTAACGTCTCTGTCAACACTGTATAGGTAATTTTGGAGACGTTGCTTTCAATTTTGTGGGACTTTTACCCGACAGTGAGATGAAATGACATCTCAAGCCCTCCTGGAAGCCATGTTTTTGGAGCTATTAGAAAGGAGCAATTTCATTGGTTAAAATCTCAACAATTAGAATGGGCCAATGAAAAAATAATCTTATGTCTATTACGTAATGTTATTTTTTACTCTGGTTCTGTAAAAAAAAAAAAACATGGCTTCCCAGAGCAAGCAACTGTCAAAGTTGTTATTGTTTTCAAGTTTTGCAGTAGTATTTACAAGTTCTTATTAAAATTATGGATACAGGTGATTGGTATTGGTTAACATACTGGACATGGATATAAGTTTTATTTGTGTTGTACCGTAGAAAACTTTGGAATTTTTTGGGAAAGTGAGTGCACAGGCTTAGCTATATGAGATCATTTTTGAGCAAGTCTTTACATTTGGAGTGGCATCACTCCATACCGTGAAGACTAGATTAGAGATAGCAGGTACTTTTGTATACATAAATGTGTTATCTACATGTGTGACAAGAGTCTGTTACAAACTAGAAATGTGCATTTAAGTCTAATAATTTTCAGAAAATATAACTTTGGTCAAAGGCGAAAAATGATTTGTCATATAATACTTGACAAAAAGCAGGCTGAGTTGACTCAGGGGCCGAGTTGACCCATTTCCGACCTCACAAGGATGGAGAATCTAGAGATGGAGTCATCTGCACCTTCTGCAGACATCAAGAGAGGAGAGCGTGTTCCAATCTGAGATTGTCCCAGGGAGAAACGGTCACCGGAAAGACCGAAATCACCACTGAAATCACCATGGGAATGACAGAAATCACCATTGTATGAAAGGACGGGGTTGGGTAAGACATTATAGGGTAGGTTATGGCAGGGTAAGTTAAGGAAGAGTGTTGTTGGGTTTGGTCGGGCGGGTTTTGGTAGAGACGAGTTTGGCAGGGGAATCACCATGGGAATCACCAAAATTGAGTAGGATTTGATACTGAAATCACCATTGTAAGGTATATTTAAATTAGGGTAAGATATGTTATGGTCTGTTAAATTAGGGTAGAGTCAGGTCTAGTTAACATTTTTTTTTCATTTCTTTAATTATTTAAAAGACCGAAATCCAATGAAATCACCCTGGGAATGACAGAAATCACCATTGTATGAAAGGACAGGGTTGGGTAAGACATTATAGGGTAGGTTATGGCAGGGTAGGTTAAGGTATGGTAGGGTTCATTTATATATTGATAGCTGATGAATATTACAACTTGATTCGTATTCACATGTCAAAACTGAGAAAATTTTGTACAGAATCCATATCAATTACACATATTAAATTAACAATTAATTAATATTATTATGAACAGAAATCAATATAATTAAGTTATTGCATGTGCAATCATTAGAAATAATAATATTCATCTGATTTGATTACCAATACATACTGCCTGTGCTGTGATGTCGGCGACTTTGATATGCATGCTTAATTTATAACTGATTATTATTGTTTATGCAAAATAGAAGTGGAGGCAATGATCAGGAATCGATACGATCAACCCACAGCTCCGATTAGGGACACCAAAGGGAAAGACACACAAACGTGAAACAACAGACTCTAATGGAAACACCAACAACGGAAAGCCAAAAGGACAGTTACTTCCCCACAAAATGGCCAATAGGCTATCCAAAATAAAATAACATTAGCGATACAAACATCCAAAGACAAACCATAACAAAAATAAACCGCGACAGAAGAACCGCCTTGGAACGGTCAGTGGAAATGAATTCCACTAGGGGGCGTAAATCGATTTAACGTGGCCACAATCCTCGCCCTTACTTCCGTCGCGATTTAGACAAACAATTTGTTCAGTCCGCATGAAGGCCTCCTAAGTCATCAGTGCAACATCTCCGTGAACACAAATAATCAAACAACTACAGAGGTGAGACAACGGTGAGGACTCGACAGCAAGAAACCACTGAAATACTGGAGCAAAAGAAAACCAAGTTAGACTCTGATGGGCCCAACCAGAGACAGAGCATCAGGCACCAACCAACATTACCTTGAACTAGATCTCTCTAATTCTCAATAAGACTTAAATAATTAAAGAAATATTACGGTAAAACAAATTGCTATCTAGACCTGAATATACCTTAATTTAACAGCTAACATATCTTCCCCTTATTTATATAAACCTTACAGTGGTGATTTCAGTATCATATCCTTTTTTTTTCTTTTTTCTCCTATTACTGCTACTCGCTCACATCTGAGCAGTACGAGCAGGATTTCCTGGGTGGTAACCAGTTTTTTTTTTTATTTTTTAAGCAATGTGGATGAAGTGCCTTGCTCAAGGGCACAACACTTTGGTCAGCGTGAGGCTCGAACCCGCAACCTCTTGATCACTAATCCGATGCGCTACCACTGCACCAAAGCGCTCCTACTCAACTTTGGTGATTTCGGTGATTCCACCACCAGACTAAAGCCATCCTGACCAAACCCAACCAAACCCTACCATAACATACCCTACCATGTCATACCCAACCCATTCCTTTCATACAATGGTGATTTCTGACATTCCCAGGGTAATTTCAGTGGTGATTTCGGTGGTGATTTCGATATAGGAGCTTTTTTCGTGACGTACTTCCGGTTCTTAAAATAGAACGGGAAAAGCCCTGGCCGTCAATCTGTCGTATTGCTTCAAGGCAGTGGGACAGATAAAGTGTTAATTACAACGTAAAACAATGGAATTCTTATAAACTTTTGATGAATTCTAATGTAAGATAATGGGAGAAAACACCAATATGCTGCCAGGTGTTAAATTTCGCATTACGAAAACATACCTATACAATACATTATCAATTTTTCGGGAAAATATGGAAATTTTAAGATGAAAAATTGTGATGTTTTTTCTTATGTCTGCTCAAAACATAGATTGCGGGGACTCGATAGAACCGCCTCGATGAGATAAAGATTTTTATTTATTGGTCCGTTTTTTTAACATTTAATCATTTTGTGCATTAAGTACAGGCGGTTATATCTAGTACAAACAATCTATGTTTTGAGGCGGTCCTATCGAGTACCCACAATCTATGTTTTGAGCAGAAATAAGTAAAATAATGTTTACCCCTGTAAACCCCAGTTTTACTATATAAAAGTGGGGATTGAGGGGGGTCAAAATCGCAAAGGCGTCCTTTTTATGATGGCAAATCCCAAGTGTTATTTTTAGTTAACTGCTCTTAAAGATATATTGTATATATGACCTAATAGGGCCCCCCTCTCTCTCTCTCTCTCTCTCTCTCTCTCTAAGTATGACATGGCCTACATCACTTTTTCTCTCTCTCTCTCTCTCTCTCTCTCTCTCTCTCTCTCTCTCTCCTAACTCTGGTTTCTCTTCATACCACGAATAAATCTTTCTGTCTCCCTCTCTCTTAGCGTACCAACACTTAGCGAGCGAAGGTAAATGTAAATTACAATTTGTCGTTATATAACTTCACATCAACCGACATGTCAGTCATGAAAAGTTGCTACTTAAGCTCCACCAGTATGGCATTAGAGGAAATGTCCTCCACTGGATCAAAGCCTTTCTTTCAAACCGCTTCCAGACAGTAGTCTTAGAAAATGAAAAGTCCTCCCAAGTAGCAGTTACATCCGGAGTGCCGCAGGGCTCGGTACTGGGGCCTATACTATTTCTAGTGTATATAAATGACCTTCCTGACAGCATACGCTCAAAGGTAAGATTGTTTGCAGATGATACTGCAGTCTACCTTGCAGTATCCAACCTAAAAGATACCACGGTGCTCCAAGAAGACCTAGACAGGTTAGGGACATGGTCCCGAAAATGGGATATGGAATTCAACCCCAGTAAGTGCACAGTTATACATGTGACACGTAGCAATGATCCAGTCCCATCCCAATATACCCTTTATGGCCATGTCCTAGAATATGTTACTAGCTCCAAGTACCTAGGCGTAACGATCAATGACCATCTTACCTGGAATGACCACATCCAAAACACTGTTACTTCTGCTAACAAGACCCTAGGTTTCATCAGACGAAACATCCGCACCAAAGACCCTAGCATCAGAGAAGTTGCTTACAAAACACTAGTGCGCCCTGTCATAGAATACTCTTCTCCCGTCTGGTCCCCCCACCATACAACACAAATCAATAAGGTGGAAATGGTTCAGAGGCGTGCTGCTCGCTGGACCCTTAGCCGCTATTCAACTTATGACAGTGTCAGCCGCATGCTTGGGCAGCTTGGATGGAGATCCCTTGAGGACAGGCGCACAGATGCACGGTTATGCCTATTTTACAAGATAGTGCACGGTCTTGTTGCAGTGCCAATGCCACCATATGTTGTGCATCCAAGAGTAACTACACGACGTTCAAGTTCACACCCTCTAGCATTTATCCAAATTCACACAGCTGTTGACTACTACAAGTTCTCATTTTTTCCCCTCGCCATTGTCCAGTGGAACAGGCTGCCCCCAGCTGTAGCATTACTGCCAGATCTTGAATCTTTCAGACTGGCAGTCAGCAGTCTGTCCTACTCCATGCCATAGACCGGAAGCATTGTTTTTAACTTTTTATCTTTGCACTTTGTCTTCATCAGACTTTTAACATTTTAACCTATCATCTTTATCTCACCTTCACCTGTTTTTATCATTCTGTTCTATTTTTAACCATTCACTGCACTGACCCCCGGTCTGAAGCACACCAGACACCTGCACATAATCCCCGCGAGGGGGTGATGCAGTATCAGTAGATAGATAGATAGATGTAACGTGTCAACAACGTCGTTTCTACATCAAGCCAACATCAAACCGATACACTGAAGTTGACTTTGCAACGTCGATGAAACGTCAGAACGTTGCGTTGGCGATGATACGCCGTTGCTTAATAGGGTGTCATTTGCCAAGTGCTAGGACTAATCAAGACTCGGTTGGGTTGGAACATTAAATTCAAAACAAAAGTAGAACACCCTTTCAGTGCATGAGAATGAAACACCTTCGCAAGTGCAAGATTTTACAGTAAAATCTGGTAGATTGCTAGATTTGCTCAACCTGCCGAGCCCTTACAATAACCCATTTGGTACCAGAAACCCCAAAACGGGTATCCTTGCAAACAGTGCAGGCCCAGATCAGACGCCGCAGAACGCGGAGTCTGATCAGGGCCTACACTGTTTGCAAAAAGTCAAGCCAATTTCCAAATTTTTAAGAAAACACAACCTGACACCCCTTAATTATGAAATGGATTTCTGCTATATATAAGGAGGAAGATTCCATTTGGTACAAAAAGGGTTAATGGCTTCTTAGAAACTCAACGGTCACGTGACATTGAAGTTGGCTGGAGTGGGAATGACATCGAGCCAACGTTGACTCGACGTCCGTCTGTCAGTCAACTCATTAGTTTTTTTCGACTGTCAGTATGTTTATTTGTCTGTCTAAATGTCCGTCCAATCGTCTGTTTGTCATTCATTCAGACAGTGGGTCTGTCTGTCTGTCAGTCAAACCTCTCTCTCACATCTCAACGGTCATGTGACGTTGAAGTGAGTTGGGTTTGGTGTCGACGGCATTACGTCGAGCAAACGTTGACTCGACGCCCGTCTGTCAGTCCACTCATTAGTTTTTTTTGAATGTCAGTATGTTTATTTGTCTGTCTAACTGTCCGTCTGTTTGTCAGTCATTCAGTCAGCCGGTGTGTCTGTCTACTGTCAGTTTGTCAGTGAAACCTCTCTCTCTCTCTCTCACTCTCTGTTCGTGTGTGTACATGATGTTTGCTAGAAATAAAATATTGTTTAAACCAAAACAAACGTAGCCTGTCCAAAGGAACCTTCAATTTATTAAAATTGCACTTCTGGACAGATCGTTGGACATTTTTTTAATTGCACATGTAGACAGGTCGTTGGACAGTTTTCTCGATAGACAGATAGATAGATAGATAGATAGATAGATAGATAGATAGATAGATAGATAACTTACTTTGTAAGTATGCTTTCGTGAATAACGGTATCTCAAGCCATTGACATGGGCCATTCACGAGGAGATTTTCGTCAATTAAAAACGGATCCAGGATAAATGAATTTCAGTATTAAAGGCAAAATATCATTCTTTCCTTCTCGAGTCATTATTTCAATGTAAACGGGTATATTTTCTTTCAAAATGTCGGTATATTGTTAGCATTTTAAGTTTCGCCAATACATTTGAATAGCGATGGCCGTTTCAATTGACGGCCAGTGTTTTGCGCATGCGCAAGAATGACGTCATAAACGGAATCCTTAAAACCTCCTATATTTCGGTCTTTCCGGTGACCCAGGGAGAAAGGTTGAAGATCCCTACCATAATTACATGATTACTTTGTAGGCTTTCATCCTGCAAACCTGGTGTGTACGTAATGTACACCTGCGAGTAATGAAATGTGAACGATCGCAGTATAAGTAGTTAGATAGATATTGTTGTTGTTGTATATCTATAAGGCATTTTTTCGCTGCCTATAAACTCATGGTACTTAAGTAAGTCACTTGTGCATTTCCCTATGTGAAAAACACATGATGCTCATAATACAATGACCTTCAAAATCTTTTAGTGCTCCTGATGTATTCCATCAGTGCATCTGTCAGTTCCTTTCTTCCTTGCTTACTAATGTCTTCAATCATGCCTGTCAACAGCTTTCAAGTTAATGTCTGTTACCAATTTCACCTCCTCCCTGGCCAGAATCTCTTCTACATTATACTCTAAAGTATCCCTTTCTGATTTAAATCTCTGACAGTGAAAAAGAAAATGATCCACATTCTCTTTCATGTTGCATGTCTCGCACAAACTTGACTGATCTTTGTTAACTTTTGCCTGGTGATCATTTAAGATTGAATGTCCACACAGCACCTGATTTACTGCAGAGAAAGTCCTTCTGTCCCTATCTCCATGACAGATCCTTTTTCCCACTTCCCCAATTATATCCTGCAATACATTCACTTTGTCTGAGCACTTGTACCTTCTTTCCCATTTTTCCCTTCCCTGTGATTTACACTCCCGTACTGCTTCTTTCTTGTCCAGGGTCGGTTTTACCTCATTATTTTTAATCATCTCTGATGCTGCCGCCTTTGCTTGTCGATCTGCCAACTCATTCCCCTCAATATCTTTGTGTCCCGGCACCCAATGAACTTTGACAATATTCTCCCTACACCTTACCTTTGCTAAACTCTCCTTGATGCTGAGAACTGTTTCAATCTTGTTTGTTGGCATTTCAGTACTGAAAGCAGTCTTAATAGCTGGTTGACAATCGGTCAGAATATGAACAACTCTGCCTTTGAAGTCTAGATCAGCCAAGAATTCTAGCCCGATCTGTATACCTACCAATTCTCCAGTATAATTGTTACCTATAGGAGAAACTCCCTTGTTCATCAAAACTGGTGTGCTGGAGTAACCCTCAAGGTAGACCACAGCACCAGCTCCAGTCGGACCTGGATTACCTAATGCTGATCCATCTGTGAACATTAATACATCGTTTTTATCACAATTGCTAAGAAGCTCTAATATATTTTCTTTCTGTTCTTCCTTGGAGAATGTGAATTCTTCCTTGTGTACACTTCCTGTCTCTTTGATGAGCCCCATCAATTCCTTGGTATATCTGAATTCCTTCTCAATGTTCTCAAACTCTAACATTCCCTTCAATTCCCTAAACCTAGACATCAATAAATGAAAAATAGTAGCTCTTCTACCCACAGTTTTATCCCCCTCTATCCATTCATCAAACTCTTCCCTGAGAGGATCATCTTCATACTTGGCACTGATTCTGATGACTTCTTGTGCTTGTCTTATCTTCAGCTGTAGGTCTATAGGCATGGTGTTTGTCAAGACTTCCAAAGCTTCTGTGCTGGTACTGTTCAAACAACCCGATGCCTTTAGCATCGCTGACCTCTGAACCTTTCCAAACTCCTTACTGCTTTCTTCAAGGGACTCGACTGTCACAGCTGCTCCATACTCCATCACCGGAAGAACCAAGGATTTGTAGAGTCTCATATACACTGTTTGGCTGCATCCTCTATGTCCTTGAACGAAATTATCAAGACATTTCAAGGCACTGAAACCAGCCTTTGTTTTCTGTTGAATATGTTCGTGAAAGTTTAATTTATCATCTACTGTGACACCCAGAATTTTCTTTGAATTGGTTGTTTTTAAAGCACTCTCGCCTAACTTCACCTCTGCCTTCACTTCTGAATCTCTGCCGTTATGTTTAAATACCATTATCTCTGTCTTATCCGGTGCAATCAACATATTCCATCTCCTACACCAATCTACCACAGATGCCAGTTTATCATTCAACGCAGCACAACTTTCCGCCACTGATGTATTACTTTCCCAAACACAGCTATCATCTGCAAATTCTGCATGATTACCTACCACTTCCTTCATTGAATCACTTGTATACAGATTACAAAGCACTGGACTGATAACTGATCCTTGCGGTATGCCTACTGCAGACTGGAATGTAGGAGATGTAAAATTGTTCACTTTCAGGAAGTACTTCCGGTCTATAAGGAAGTTCTTAAGGTATAGCCATAATCTGCCAGTAATCCCACTTTCAAATGCCTTTTTCAATAAACCTGCTCTCCATATTCTTTCATAGCAAGACTCATAATCCATCACTGCGAGCACTGTACTTTCCTTCCTATTCCTTGCTTCTGAAACTGAATTACACAGCCTTAAAAGAGACTGAACACATGACTTTTGCTTCCTATATGCGTACTGAGTTCTTGCTATACCACCTTCAATTTCCAACTTCCAAATCAGTCTTTTGCTGATAACTCTTTCCATAATCTTACCTATCACACTTTCTAAAGTAATTGGCCTATACGATCTAACACTGTTATTGTTTGTCTTTCCGGGTTTGGGAAGCATTACCTTTGGGTCTAACTTAAAATCATCAGGCAGTACACCGTTGGACCAGCATTTCTGTATTAAATAGTGTAAACCTTTCACAATGGCTTCACCACCCCTTTTCAATAAAATATTAAACACTTTTTCTTCAGGGCTAGGTGCACTATTATTTTGCAGTTGAGAAATTGCTGCTTCCACTTCTTCAATGTGAATATCACTATGGCGAACACTAATGTCCGGGAATTGTCCGGGAAATCGCCGGGAATTGTCCGGGAAATCGCCGGGAAATGGGGGGTAGTGATGCGTTATCCCTAATATCTCCACTTCGGGTGGTCATAAATTAATAAAAATAGTATCAAATAAAATTTTAAGCTCCATTCTAAAAGATCATTAAAAAATAATTTACTTTTTAAACGTTTTAGGGGTCCATTTATTTAGTTAATTTGTCCGGGAAATTCTCTGATTTTGTCCTGGATTTTGTAGTGGTGCGTTAACCCTAATATCCCCACTTCGGGTGGTCAGAAATTAATAAAATTAGTATCAAATAAATTTTTAGCTCCATTCTAAACGATTAGTAAAAGATATTTTTCATTTTGAATATTTTAGGGGTCCATTTCTGAAGTTAATTTGTCCGGGAAATTCCCCATTGTGTCCTGGATGTTTGGGTAGTTGTGCATTTTCATAGTATCTCGGTTTGTGGTGATCACAAATTGATAACGATTGATATATATACAAATTTAAAGTTCAATTCTAAATGAATATAAAAAATCTTTTCATACACCTCATTGAGGCAGTACTAATGAGTGCACACAACATGACTAATTTATAGAAGATCTCAAAGAATCTTTAATTAAGGCAAACAGTGTAGAACTTGGTCAATGGTTTAACACATATATGCCTAGCGCCCCATTGTTGGGCCATTGGCAAACAGTGTAGATCTTGATCAAAGGTTTAACCCATATATGCCTTGAGTCCCACTTGTGGGACATTGGCAGATAGTGTAGATCCACTGGCAGATCAGATATTTAACCCAGATATTTAACCCATATATGCCTAGCGTCCCATTTGTGGGACATAGTCAAACAGTGTAGACTCAAATGACCAGAAGCTGCAAAAAGTGTCGTCTGATCTGGGCCGCAAAATGCTACATCTGATCTGGGTCTACACTATTTGCTTAAACAACGAGGAAATTTAACCGCATCCATTTCTTGCTAGCAATGAATTAGGTGTACGGACTTTGACGGGCCATTATGATCAGTAGCTGCGCAAACCTTGGCGCCTGATCTGGGCCGCTAAGTGCGACGTCTGATCTTGGTCTACACTGTTTGCTTAATCAACGACGAAATTTAACCGCATCCATTTCTTGCTGCAAATGAATTAGATGTATGTACGTTGATTGATTTAACGGACCATGATGCTCAGACGCTGCAAAACTTGGCGTCTGATCTCGGTCGCAAAATGCGACATCTGATCTGGTTCTATACTGTTTGCTTAAACAACGAAATTTAAGCGCATCCATTTCTTCCTGACGATGAATTAGGTGTACGGACTTTGAGCGATTTTACGGGCCATTAATTTTCTAACGAGATTAAAATGTGTTAAGTTAATTGCTTTAACTCATAAAAAGTTGGCGTGTGCTGCTTACCTGGATTGAAATAGTAGAAAGACTTCATGCATTCACTTGTAAAATCGTAAAAATTCCAGTCTGGTGATTCTGCAAAATGCCTGAGTATATTGATAACATGATTTGCTGTGAAAATCGTAAGTGCAAAATTTGGTTTTATAGAATATGTTTAGGTCTGAATTCATCATCAAATCAATGGCAGTGTCCGTCTTGAGAGCAGCAACATGTGTGACATCATAGAAAGCTGTGTAATTGAAACCCATGTAAATCCAACTTTATACAGAGAAAAGTAGGATTTACAAGGGGTGTGCAGTCTTTCTTTCGTTCTCACAAGTCGATATATTAAAGAAAACGAACCAATACCCCGGCATCCTGGATACAATCCGGATTGTGGGTACTCATTAGAACTGCCTCATTGAGGTGTATAAAGAGATTTTTTTATATTTTTTTAGAATTGAACTTAAAATTTTAACATATATCAATTGTTATCAATAAGTGATCACCACAAACCGAGATATTATGAAAACGCACAACTACCGCAAGATCCAGGACACATTCGTGAATTTCCCGGACAAATTAACTTCAGAAATGGACCCCTAAAATATTCAAAATGAAAAATATTTTTTAACTATCTTTTAAAATTGAGCTAAAATTTTTATTTGATACTAATTTTATTAATTTCTGACCACCTAAAGTCGAGATATTAGGGTTAACGCACCACTACCCCAAAATCCAGGACAAAATCCGAGAAATTCCCGGACAAATTAACTTAAAAAATGGACCCCTAAAACGTTAAAAAAGTAAATTATTATTTTTTTATCTTTTATAGTAGAGCTAAAAATTTTATTTGATACTAATTTAATTAATTTCTGACAACCCAAAGTGGAGATATTAGCGACAACACACAACTACCTCCAATTTCCCGGACATTTCCCGGCGAATTCCCGGACAATTCCCGGACATTAGTGTGCACCTATCACTATTTTCATGACCACATGTTTCTGAGAAATTTTCCTCTTGAATCACCGTTTCCTCTAACCTTAATCTATCCATCATCTCCTCTTCCACTGAATTGAACCACTTTTCATCAAAATCCTTCACATCTAAGGTCTCCTTACCATACCTACCTTTCAATTCTACAAAAATCTCTTCATCTGACACAGCCAATGAACCATCGTCTCTAACAATTGGTTGCACAACTGACTTAGTCTTATCTTTTCTCACTGCGTTTATCACTTTCCAAAACTGATCAGGCTTATGAGGATCCATCATATCTACCATCTCAGTCAAATAATTTTCTCTAGCCTTGATTTCCTCCTCTTTGAATAATTTATATATTTCCTGCACTCTATTCTCATTTGCTTCATCTTTGCGTTTTGCAAACAGTCTTCTAGCCCTCTTGAAATCCTTTGCTAATTTGCTCAATGTTGAGTTCCACCACCCTTTACTGTGACAACACACTTTCTTCTTTGGAATATACTCTTCCACATTCTGATGTATCGCCTCTATGAGGTCTTTGTAGTCATCATTCACATCTGTGTCATTCGTTCTGTTGTCCAGCCAATCATCAATAGAATCTGTGCAAACACTTTCCCAATGATCCCAATCAGTATTTTTAAAATCCAACTTCTCACAAATATCATCTTCCATATACTCACCAAGTCTAAATGTGATCAAACTGTGGTCTGTATTAAGATAC
The DNA here is from genome assembly GCA_963580285.1 of Lucinisca nassula. NCBI lineage: Eukaryota > Metazoa > Mollusca > Bivalvia > Lucinida > Lucinidae > Lucinisca > Lucinisca nassula. Next base: position 51,682,852 of record OY757014.1, on the reverse strand, counting down.
ACTTCCTGTTGTACTCTCCATTCTGATAATTTATTCCTTAAAATGGATAGATAGATTCGGTATTGAAGTACCCCACCCACTATCCAATAAGCAGGATTCGGTTCCAATGTTGAAGCAAATAAAGGCGAAAATATCTGACAATATAAATTAAGAGCAGTGAACATGAATTCAAAATAGTTTCTATTTATTATGTATACAATCTATATACAAGATCTATTTTGCATGAGACAAGTAAAAGAACAGTTTGACAGTTTACCTCGTATTCCTGCCATATTTTGATGAATTACGTCACACGCGACTAAATACCGCAACGTACCGCAAAGTACCGCAAGGGAGCACAAAGACGGTTACCCTGAAATGCGAAAAGATGCGAAAATGACTATTTTCGGATAAAAAGGACTGTGGTATACTTTTATAGTAGACAAGATGGAGCATCTTTACCTTTGATGATGAAAATATTAATCCCGAGGGCCCGAGATGCTGTCCTTAACTGTTAACGGCCACAAAGCCGTTCAGTGTGATGAATGTGAAATGTGAATCAGAATCAGAATCAGAATTGTTACTGGTGACACGTCAAATGACAATCATACACCAGGACCTGTGGTATGGGAAGTTAGTCCCTAGCTCTAACCAAAGATGTAAACTTAGCTTCACAATCCTCAGCACCTTCAGCCGTCAAAATAATAGAATCGGGAAGGGCATTCCAATCTCTAATGGTTCGGGGGAAAAACGATTCTTTATAAATATCCGTTCTTGCAGTGAGGGTCTGAAACGTCATTGAATGGTGTTTTCTACAGTGCCTAGCCGGGGAAACAAGGTCATCTGTTGGAATGCTGGCAGCACCCTTTAGACCTTTGTATAAGAGTATGAGCCTACTGTCTCTTCTCCTTTTCTTGAGAGACTCCCATCTTAATTTTCCTAGAATTCCAGTCATGCTCCCAGTTTCAAAGCAATAATTTCCAGTTACAAAACTTGCAGCTCTATTCTGAACTTTTTCAATTTCTTCATTAAGGACCACTCCGCTTGGGTCCCAGATGCAACTACCATATTCCAAGATTGGGCGAACAAGCCCCTTGTATGCTGTCTCTTTCACATCCTGAGGACACTGATGAAGATTTCGCCTCAGGAAACCAAGTGTTCTATTCGCCTTTGTACACATATTGCTAATGTGTGTATTCCATCTCAAATCGTGAGTGATTGTCACACCAAGGTATTTAATGGAATCCACATTTTCGAGGACCGTTCCCTCTAAGGTGTAAGAAGCCTCAACTTTATTAGATCTCTTCCTTGTTATCTGCATAATATTGCATTTAACTGGTTGAAATCTCATGCCCCATTTTCTGGCCCAACATCCTAATCTATCTTTGTCAGCCTGAAGTTTCAGTGAGTCATCTGTATCTCTAATTTCCCGGTAACAAACACAGTCATCTGCGAACAGTCTTATTTCTGAGTCAATGTCAGTGGAAATATCATTGATGTACAGGGAGAACAATAGAGGACCAAGAACAGTCCCTTGTGGGACTCCAGACAAAACTGGCGCCCATACTGAAGATTCACCATTAACAACAACACGCTGTTTTCTGTAGCAAAGGAAGGAACCTATCCATTTAAGAGTCTTCCCGCCAATTCCATAACCAAATAATTTGGATTTAAGTAGTTCATGAGGAGGGGTGTCAAAAGCCTTCTCAAAGTCCAGAATAAATGTGTCCACCTGCCCCCTTTGTCCAGGATTTTTGCCCAATCATTAATAAACGTGCTCAACTGAGTTTCGCAACTATGCCTTTTCCTAAATGCATGTTGTCTGTCTGACAAAAGTTTATGTTCATCCAAGTGGGCCATGATGTTTGAGCAGACTATGTGTTCAAGCAATTTACATAGAACACAGGTCAGTGACACCGGGCGATAATTACGATTATGTGTTCCTTCATTTCAGATGCAGAATATGGCACTTTGGTAAACTCAAGCTGCCACTGGATATGTCAAAAATGTGAGGTTTGTAACTTTTCAGTCTCCTTCTTTGATGAATATGTAGAACTGAGTAAGCCAAACAGGTTTAGGAGGCCTTCATGCGGACTGAACAAATTATTTGTCTAAATCGCGACGGAGGTAAGGGCGAGGATTGTGGCCACGTAAAATCGATTTAAGCCCCACAGTGGAAATCTTCCACTGACCGTTCCAAGGCGGCTCTTCTGTGGCGATTTATTTATGTTGTTGTTTGTTACTTACTGTGTGTATCACTTGTGTCTTTTAATTTTGGATGGCCATATGGCCATTTTGTGGGAAAGTAACTGTCCTTATGGCCTTCCTTTGTTTAGGTTTCCATTATGGTCTGGTCGCTTAATGTTTGTATTTCTTTCCCTTTTGTGTCTTTTATGGGTGGAGTAAGTTAATTGTATCAATTCCTGATCTTTGTTTTACTTCTACTTTGAACCTCTGTCAGAGGATAAGAGAGGCAAATCTTCGACTCCTGATGAAACTAAGTCAAATTTTGTAAAAGGTTTGAAATTTTGCAGTATAAACATAAATGGAATTAGAGGAAAAATTCTTGAACTTTTAGCTTTCCTCGATACACCTCAACCTCATATTGTTGCTATTCAGGAAACAAAGATTGACAGTTCAATTACCACATCTGAGCTTTTCACTGAAACTTGTCAGTACTGTGTCTACAGAAAAGATAGGAACTCTCATGGCGGTGGGGTGATGTTGCTCATTCATAGAGACATCCCTCATATGCCTTTCATGGAACTGGAAAATGACACTGAATCGGTCTGGGTTAAGGTTTTTGAAAATAAACTTCCCACTTCGTAGCAAGTTGGTATCGACCACCAAATGGTACGGTCGAAAACTTTCAGTTGTTTAAAGACCAACTGGATTGCATTAAATCGCAGCACAAGGGTAAAAAACTCCCCGCTGTACGTGTTCTAGGTGACCTCAACTTCAGAGACATTGTTTGGCACGACAGGCTCAGCAAACATGGCACAATGCTGAGTCAGTCCGAAGGACAAATATTAATTGACATTATGAACGATCATGGCCTGGAACAAATTGTTAACTTCCCCACCCGTGATAAGAACACATTGGATCTGATCCTTACGACTTTACCAGGACAATTCGAAGTCATTCATTCCCCAGATAAACTAAGTGACCACGATATTGTCTCCGGATATTTAAAAATTCACATCCCACCAATAAAGAAACCTCGGAGGAACGTGTACTCATATCAGAAAGGTGACTATGAAACTATGAGGAAGGATGCACTCAGATTTGCAAAGGATAATGCTTTAATGGTCATTCATATGCTCGGTCTGTACAGGAGAACTTTGATTTGATAACTTCTTTCATTCATACTTCGGCCGAAAATCATATCCCCTCAAAAACTAGTAGGTCTGTATCTTCTATTCCATGGATCACTCAAGAGATAAGAAGAAAAATTCGCAGAAGGAGTAAGATTCATGCAAAGGAAAAAAAGACGGGAAGTGGTAAACTCCGGACCAAATTTGAAAACTTGAGACGTGAAATCAAGACTGATATAAAAAATAAATCAGCATGATTTGTGTGTGAATAACTTGGTAGGTGATGTAAAGGCAAATCCCAGAGACTTCTACAGATATATCAATAGCCAGAAGAAAGACAGGCAAGGTATCCCGCCCCGTAATAAAAGAGGAGGGAACAGGGTTGCTGAATCAGACTCTGAAAGGGCAGAGGAACTAGTTGGTCAATTCAATGATGCGTTTAATAAAACTGAGTTCACGGAGGTTTCATTGACTGGAAGATCGGCGACATTCATGAATAATATTGTTATGACAGCTGCAGGAGTGAAAAAGTTACTTCAAGGCTTAAACCCCAGTAAGGCCTTAGGACCTGATGAGCTTCATCCTAGAGTCCTGAAGGAACTAGCAAATGAGTTGGGTCCAGTTTTTGCACACTTGTTTCAACAGTCTCTTGATACGGATGAAACCCCCAAGGATTGGCTCTAAGCAAACATCTGTCCACTCTTCAAAAAAGGAGATAGGGCTCTTGCCCGTAATTATCGCCCTGTGTCTCTGACTTGTGTTCTGTGTAAATTGCTGGAACATATAGTCTGCTCAAACATCATGGCCCACTTGGACGAACATAAACCTTTGTCAGACAGACAACACGCATTTAGGAAAAGGCATAGTTGTGAAACTCACCTAAGCACAGTTATTAATGACTGGGCAAAAATCTTGGACAAAGGGGGACAAGTGGACACATTTATTCTAGACTTTGAGAAGGCTTTTGACACCCCTCCTCATCAACTACTTAAATCTTAGTTATTTGGTCATGGAATTTGGGGAATGACCATCAAATGGATAGATTCCTTTCTTTGCTACAGAAGACAGCGGGCTATTGTTAATGGTGAATCTTCATAGTGGGCTCCAGTTCTGTCTGGAGTCCCGCAATGGACAGTGTACATCAATGATATTTCCACTGACATTGACTCAGAAATAAGACTGTTCGCAGATGACTGTGTTTGTTACCGGGAAATTAGAGATACAGATAACTCATTGAAACTTCAGGCTGACATAGATAGATTAGGATGTTGGGCCCGAAAATGGGGCATGAGATTTCAGCCAGTTAAATGCAATATTATGCAGATAACTAGGAAGAGATCTAATAAAGATGAGGCTTCTTACACCTTAGAGAGAACGGTCCTCGAGAATGTGGACTCCATTAAATACCTTGGAGTGACAATATCACACAACTTGAGATGGAATACTCATATTAGCAACATGTGTACTAGAGCAAATAGAACGCTTGGTTTCCTGAGGCGAAATCTTCATTAGTGCCCTAAGGATGTAAAAGAGGCAGCATATAAAGGTCTTGTTCGCTCAATCTTGGAATATGGTAGTTGTATCTGGGACCCCAGTGGAGTGGTCCTTAACGAATAAATTGAGAAAGTTCAGAATAGAGCTGCTAGATTTGTAACAGGCAATTACTGCTTTGAGACGTGAGATCAAGACTACGCAAATAAAAATCAAAAATGAGTTCCTTTAAGAGTAAATAAAAACATGCATAAGAAAGAAGATGGGTCAAAGCCTTTTCAAAATTTTATAGACGCCATTCTGATTTAATTTCAAAATTCAATATTGGACTTAAATCTCTTCTGCAACAAGGTCTATCGGAACCCGAACTTTATGGTGACTTTGTATATAAATTCAGAAAAATATAGAACCGCAATGACTTCAGCACCCAATTTCGTAAAATCATTCTTCGATACAAAAAGATTGGGTACAACATGGATGTTATACGACAGACTGCATGCATGGTAGTTAACCCAATCATGGTTGGCAACTTTGCTTCCCTTTTTAATTGCACGCCGGTGGGTCAGGTCTCAGATTCTATGACGGGTCCAACGTAAAGGCTTATTGAGAATTAGAGAGATCTAATTCAAGGTAATGTTGGTTGGTGCCTGATGCTCTGTCTCTGGTCGGGCCCATCGGAGTCTGACTGTTTGTTTTCTTTTGCTCCAGCATTTCAGTGGTTTCTTGCTGTCGAGTCCTCACCGTTGTCTCACCTCTGTGGTTCTTTGATTTTTTGTGTTCACGGAGATGTTGCACTGATGAGTTAGGAGTCCTTCATGCGGACTGAACAAATTATTTGTCTAAATCGCGACGGAAGTAAGGGCGTGGATTGTGGCCACGTAAAATCGATTTAAGCCCCACAGTGGAAATCTTTCCACTGACCGTTCCAAGGCGGTTCTTCTTTGGCGGTTTATTTATGGTGTTGTTTGTTACTTACTGTGTGTCTCACTTGTGTCTTTTTATTTTGGTTGGCCATATGGCCATTTTGTGGGAGAGTAACTGTCCTTATGGCCTTCCTTGGTTTAGGTTTCCATTATGGTCTGGTCGCTTAATGTTTGTGTTTCTTTCCCTTTGGTGTCTTTGATGGGTGGAGTAAGTTAATTGTACTGATTCCTGATCTTTGTTTTACTTCTACTTTGAAACTGGGAGCATGACTGGAATACTTGGAATTACCTCTTTGGTTAGAGCTAGGGACTAACTTCCCACATCACAGGTCCTGGTGTATGAATGCCATTTGACGTGTCACCAGTAACAATTCTGATTTTGATTCTGATTCCACAGAAGAATGGAAAAGTTAAGAAATTTTGGTCATTTGTAAAGTCCCTGAAAAAAAATCATTTGGAATCACCTCACTTAGGGAAAATGGAATTTTGAAAACTGAATCGCGCGACAAGGCAAATATATGTAATAAGCAGTTTCAATCGGCGTTTACACGTGAAGCTGATGGTGAGCTACCATCAAAAGGTAAAAGCCCGTTCCCCTCTATTGGGGAATCAGAATTAAAATTGTTTACTGGTGACACGTCCTTAGACAATCCTTCACCAGGACCTTCGACCAACAGAACTAGTCCCTAGACCTCACAAGGATGGCGAATCTAGAGATGGAGTCATCTGCACCTTCTGCAGACATCAAGAGAGAAGAGGGGAGCTCGTTCCAATCTGAGATTGTCCTAGGGATGAATCTAATTTTGTAGATGTCAGTCCTAGTGCCGATTGTTTGGAGGGCTAATGAATGTTTTTTTTTTCCGAAGTGTCGTCTTTGAAGGGGGAACAAGGTCACCCATGGGTATACTGGCTCTACCCTTTAGACCTTTATATAAAAGGATCAGCCTACTTTGTTTTCTCCGCTCTTTGAAAAGATTCCCACTTTAACTGTTCCAGAATGCCAGTCATACTCTCAGTTTCAAACGAGTAATTTCCAGCTACAAAACGGGCCGCCCGTTTTGGGGCTTTCTCCAGTTCCTCCTGGAGGGTAACAGTAGGTGGATCGCAGGACGTACTTGCATATTACAGAACTGGACGGAACCAGTCCCTTGTATGCTAGTTCTTTTACGTCTTGTGGACATGCTGACAGATTCCGTCTCAAGAAGCCAAGGGTCCTATTTGCCTTAGTACAAACATTATTAATGTGAGTGTTCCACTTTAAATTATTCGTTATTGTCACACCAAGGTATTTAATGTTATCTACATTTTCAAGAGGAGTTCCTTCCAATTCATAGGTAGCATTGATCTTTTTGATCCGCTTTCTTGTAAGTTGCATCATGTTACATTTACTGGGTTGGAACCGCATTCCCCACTTCCTAACCCAGCTACCCAATTTGTCGATATCATACTGAAGTTTCACTGTATCTTCCGAAGTTTTTATTTCTCGGTAGCAAACACAGTCATCAGCGAAGAACCCTACTTCTGAATCAATTTCCTGTGAAATGTCATTTATGTAAAGGGAGATAAGAAGTGGACCAAGAACCGTCGCCTGTGGGACCCAAGACAGGACAGGGACCCAATCAGATTTACTTACATTAACAACCACCCATGCTCTCTGTGGCATAGTAAAGCGTCAATCCATTTCAAAGTTTTCCCACCAATGCCATATCCATTAAGTTTGCTTTTCAGAAGCTCATGACGAGGTGTATCTAAAGCTTTCTCAAAATCCAAGATGAATGTGTCAATTTGTCCACCATTATCCAAGATTTTAGCCCAATCATCTATCACTGTCACCAGTTGTGTTTCACAGCTATGGTTCTTTCTGAAAGCATGCTGTCTATCAGATAATAGTTTATGTTAGTCAAGGTGGGCCAGTACATTCGAACAAACAATGTGCTCCAAAAGTTTGCAAGGTACACATGTGAGTGATACAGGGCGATAATTTCCAGCACAAGTTCGATCACCTTTCTTGTACAATGGGCATATATTTGCCAAAGACCATTCCTTGGGAATTTCACCCGAATCAAGTGACTGTTGAAAAAGGTGTGCTAAAACAGGACCTAATTCAACTGCGAGTTCCTTTAGGACTCTAGGGTGCAACTCATCAGGTCCTAATGCTTTAGAAGGGTTCAGACCTTTCAGAAGTTTGATTTCACCTTCATTAGCTACACAAATGTTCTCCATGAACGGGGCCGTCCTTTCAAGCAAGGGAACATGGTTGTGCCCTTTTTTGTTGAACACATCCGTGAAATGAGCGTTTAATTCCTCCTGCAAAGGAGCTCTTCTATACGACAAGGGGCACTGATAGGGGTGTATCTACTTAGATATGTGTGGAGGAGCTCTTCTATTCGACAAGGTATATATACTCCTATCAGTGTTCCTTGTGGTATAGAAGAGCTCCTCTGTAATTCTTCCACACATAACAAAGTAGATATACTCCTATCAGTGTCCCTTGTCGTATAGCAGAGCTCCTCTGCAGTCCTATTACACACAACGCAGTATTACCACATACAACAAAGTGCAAATGTAGATATACTCCTATCAGTGCTCATGTTCGTATAGAAGAGCGCCACTGCAGTACTACCACATACAACAAAGTATATATACTCCTATCAGTGCTCCTTGTCGTATAGAACAGCTCCTCTGTAGTTCTATCACACATAACAAAGTAGATATACTCCTGTTAGTGCTCCTTGTCGTATAGACGAGCTCCTCTGCAGTACTATTACACACAACAAAGTATATATACTCCTATCAGTGCCCTTTGTTGTATAGAAGAGCACCTCAGCAGTACTACCACACATAAAAAGTAGATATACTCCTATCAGTGCTCCATATCGTATAGAAAAGCTCCTCTGTAGTTCTACCACACATAACAAAGTAGGTATCCTATCAGTGCCCCTTGTTGTATAGAAGAACTCCTCTGCAGTACTATCACAGAAAACAAAGTATATAAACTCCTATCAGTGCTCCTTGTCATATAGAAGTGCTCCTCTGCAGTATTACCACATACAACAAACTACAAGTAGTTATACTCCTATCAGTGCTCATGTTCGTATAGAAGAGCTCCACTGCAGTACTACCACATATAACAAAGTAGATTTACTCCAATCGCTGCATATACCCTTACCGGTGCTCTTCTACCTCTAAAAGTGCTCCCGTTACATGTTTTTTTTTTTCGAACATTTCCTAAACAGATACGGCGGGTCTCATGAATATTCAAGATACCGCTAAAGGAGCTCCTTTTCCTACTACCACGCTTTTTGGGAGACGTCACGACTTTCCTGCCTTTCAACCAGCTGAGTTCGATCGCACTTTGGTTACGCTTTGGTTAACGATGGTTAACCACGGTTCGTGATCGAACAACTTCAATATAAATCATAATGGGTACTGATGACAAACACAAAAGCGACTGCCATGCCTCTCAAGGAAGCGCACTCAAGTTATTTCAATCTCTGAGCTTGCATGAACATTCTTGCTTTGTTCAATCGATTTACCATACTATTTTAATGAGTCTGATGGACACATCACAGACATGATGCTACTGATAAAATGAATTAAGTAACATCTTTTGTGTTAAAAATCTACCATACTAACTAATGTCATTCAATGAGGGTGTCACGACACCCTGCGGACAAACAAATTAAGATTGACTATACAATACACCAGCAAATTTTGGAGCAGGTTCAATCCGCAAAATACCTTGGTATCACAATCACTGATGATCTTGATTGGGGTCAACACATTTCAGAAATAACGTCCAAAGCAACTAGGACTTTAGGATTTCTTAGACGTAACTTGGCTTTTGCACCTAGGCAGACAAAGGATGTTGCATATAAAACATTGGTTCGCCCTCAACTTGAATATGCATCACCTATTTAGCATCCCTATGTTAAAAACTCAGATTCAGCAGGTGGAGAAGGTGCAGAGGACAGCTGCTCGATTGACCTGCCGACGATGGCGCAATAGAAGTAGCGTCGGTGACATGCTTAACGTACAATGTAAGATTGAGATTCAGAGGTATGCGTTTTAGTATAACTCTGTTATTCAGATTGTAAATAGTTTTAAGGACTCATCCAGTGACTTCTTTATTTTTTTCTTCTTTTTTTTAAGCTAAATTCTAAATTTAGCTACGCATCCAACTGAGGTAATGGCCAAATTTGACCGACTCAGTATAAGAAGATAGATAGATAACGTGGACGTGTAAAGGAACTAAGCAAACTTATGTTCTGGCTATTTGGCAAAATAGCAGCTAGTTTGTCTGATCATTCCACTGACCGTTCCAAGGCGGTTCTTCTGTGGCGGTTTATTTATGGTGTTGTTTGTTACTTACTGTGTGTATCACTTGTGTCTTTTTATTTGGGATGGCCATATGGCCATTTTGTGGGAAAGTAACTGTCCTTATGGCCTTCCTTTGTTTAGGTTTCCATTATGGTCTGGTCGCTTAATGTTTGTGTTTCTTTCCCTTTGGTGTCTTTGATGGGTGGAGTAAGTTAATTGTATCGATTCCTGATCTTTGTTTTACTTCTACTTTACTATAATGTGATTTTTATAGATGTATAAACACCGGCGAATCGTTCACATTGTATTGAAGTTGATACAATGTCATTTCGTCGTGTGTCGTCATGGCGTCGCATCTACGCTAATCCGACTTAATTTAAACATTGTGTGACGGTTGGGGTGTATGTGTGAAATTACGAATACTGTGTATTACTGTATGTGCTTGCTGTGTATACATGTTCGATTTGTTTGAATAGAATTTAACGGTCACAACAACGTCCCCGTGAACACTATTTATGTCATTTTGGAGACGTTGCTTTCACTTTTGTGGGTCGTTTACCCGACATTGAGATGAAACAACATCTTAAGCCTTGTCACCCAATGAAACCAATAGGGTTGTAATGCATTGGCCGATCCGACTGGCACCACTTCCCGACTGGCACCACTGACAAATAGAACAGACACATCATGAAAACATGCCTTTATAATTTTGATTGATTGATTGATTGATTGATTGATTGATTGATTGATTGATTTCGGTATCACAGATAGCAACACACATGTTGAAACAAAACAATGCATACACAATGGTTAAGTACACGCAATTTGTACATATAAAAACACGAATACATTTCAGAGTTCATATGGCTTGCCAATCACTACCAAGAATAACACAAAAAAGAGAGAGTGATCTCTCTTATTTCCATTTTAATAATAATAATAATAATAATAATAATAATAATAATTGATGTCTGTTGATGACTTTTTGTATCTTTTGATGTCTTTCGATGCTTTTGCAATGTTTAGTAGGACCCCTTAAAACTATTTACAATCTGATTAGCATAGGTATACTAAAGCGCATACCTCTGAGCCCCGATCTATACTGTAGATTTGAACTCCTTTGCGGTCTTGGCATCTGCCAAGGGAAGACTAGGGAAGACTATTCCACTGAGGAATAAAAAGTAGAAGTAAAACAAAGATCAGGAATCGATACGATTAACTTACTCCACCCATCAAAGACACCAAAGGGAAAGAAACACAAACATTAAGCGACCAGACCATAATGGAAACCTAAACAAAGGAAGGCCATAAGAACAGTTACTTTCACACAAAATGGCCATATGGCCATCCAAAATAAAAAGGCACAAGTGATACACACAGTAAGTAACAAACAACAACATAAATAAACCGCCACAGAAGAACCTCCTTAGAACGGTCAGTGGAAAGATTTCCACTGGGGAGCTTAAATCGATTTTACTTGGCCACAATCCTCGCCCTTACTTCCGTCGCGATTTAGACAAATAATTTGTTCAGTCCGCATGAAGGCCGCCTGACTCATCAGTGCAATATCTCCGTGAACACAAATAATCAAAGCACCACAGAGGTGAGAGGCAAAGAATGCTTTAGGGCATTATTATAGGCCTGGTACCTATGATATTGTATGTTTTTTTACTTTTGATGCCCTTGTTTGAGTTGAAGCTGTCACAGGGGTGAAGTATTTATTTTCATTCAGAGTCCCTATACCAAAGTGTATCTTATAAAAGAAGGTTAAAGAGGAATGCTCACGACGGGCCTCAAGGGACGGCCATTCCAACTCTCTAAGCATGCCACCGACTCTACTCTTATTTCGCCATCGCCGACATGTCCATCGAGCTGCTGTCCTCTGAACCTTCTCAACCTGCTGAATCTGAGTTCATCACAAAAATGAACGGCCACATTTGACATTCAGCCACCAAGTTTGTTGTATGTGTTACAGAAGGCCAAGACAGACTTTCCGATGGGTACAAATTGCACACCCCTTGTGGCTGATCTGTTCTTGTTTTGTTATGAAAGAGACTTCTGATACCGAGACCCCGTTTTTGGATTTACATCTATCTATTTTAGATGGGTTTGTTTCTTGCAAAATTTATGTTAAACGCGATGATTTTGATTTTGAGATTGTAATTTTTCCTTTTTTCTGGATTGTAATGTTCCTCGTGTGCCATCCTATGGCGTTTATATTTCGCAATTGATCCGATTTGCCTGAGTGTGTAGTCATGTAACTGACTTCAACACTCGTAATAAATTGTTCACGGCTAAATTTCTTAATCAGGGTTATCGGTACCATAAACTAGGCAAAGCCTTTTTCAAAATTTTATGGTAGTTAACCCAATCACGGTTGACAACTTTGTTTCCCTCTTTAATTGCACGCCGGTGGGTCAGGCCTCAGATTCTATGACGGTTCCAGCGCAAAGGCTTATGTTGGTTGGTACATAATGCTCTGTCTCTGGTTGGTACATCGGAGTCTAACTGTTGGTTGTCTTTTGCTCCAGCATTTCAGTGGTTTCTTGCTGTAGAGTCCTCACCGTTGTTTCTTCTCTGTGGTTGTTTGATTTTTTTTTTGTTCTCTGAGATGTTGCACTGATGAATTATGAGGCCTTCATGCGGACTGAACAAATTATTTGTCTTAATAATGGGCGAGGGTTGTGGCCATGTAAAATCGATTTAAGCCCCACAGTGGAATTCGTTTCCGCTGACCATTCCAAGGTGGTTCTTCTCTCGCGGTTTATTTTTGTTATGGTTTGTCTTTGGGTGTTTGTGTCGCTTATACTAGTTTATTTTGGATAACCTATTAGCCATTCTGTGGAAAGTAACTGCCCTTTTGGCTTTCCGCTATTGATGTTCCATTTGGGTCTGTTGTTTCATGTTTGTGTTTCTTTCCCTTTGGTGTCTCTGATGGGAGCTGTGGGTTAATTGTATCGATTCCTGATCATTGGCACCACTTCTATTTTTCATGACGTCCCTTTCCGCTGATAACCAACCTGAAATTATTGAAGCCTTTAGCTCGACTTCCAGATATTTGGATGATTTATAAAATATTGACAATACCTACTTCGATGGATAAATCATCAAATTTACCCTCCCCCCCAGCCCCAAGAACTTCAGTTAAATACAGTAAATTCGTCTGATACCGAGACCCCGTTTTTGGATTTACATCTGTCTATTGTAGATGGTTTTGTTTCTTGCCAAATCTATGATAAACGCGATGATTTTGATTTTGAGATTGTAAATTTTCCTTTTTTATGGATGGTAATGTTCCTCGTGTGCCATCCTATTGCGTTTATATTTCGCAATTAAACCGATTTGCCAGAGTGTGTAGTCATGTAAATGACTTCGAAGACGCCATTCTGATTTAATTTCAAAATTCAATATTGGACTTCTAGATATTTAGATGATTTATTAAATATTTATAATACCTATTTTGATGGTTTGATCAGTCAGATTTACCCCCTAGAACTTCAGTTAAAAAAAGCAAATTCTTCTGATACCGAGGCCCCGTTTATGGATTTACATCTATCTATTGTAGATGGATTTGTTTCGTGCAAAATTTATGATAAATTTATGGTAAATTTTCCTTTTTTGGATGGTGATGTTCCTCGTGCGCCATCCTATGGCGTTGATATTTCGCAATTGATTCGATTTGCTAGAGTGTGTAGTCATGTAACTGACTTCAACACTCGTAATAAATTATTAACGGCTAAACTCCTTAATCAGGGTTATCGGTACCATAAACTACGCAAAGCCTTTTCAAAATTTTATAGACGCCATTCTGATTTAATTTCAAAATTCAATATTGGACTTAAATCTCTTCTGCAACAAGGTCTATCGGAACCCGAATTTTATGGTGACTTAGTATATAAATTCAGAAAAATATATAACCGCAATGACTTCAGCACCCAATTTTGTAAAATCATTCTTCGATATAAAAAGATTGGGTACAACATGGATATTATACGACAGACTGCATGCATGGTAGTTAACCCAATCACGGTTGGCAACTTTGCTTCCCTCTTTAATTGCACGCCGGTGGGTCAGGCCTCAGATTCTATGACGGCTCCAACGTAAAGGCTTATTGAAAATTAAAGAGATAATGTTGGTTGGTGCCTGATGCTCTGTCTCTGGTCGGGCTCATCGGAGTCTAACTGTTGGTTTTCTTTTGCTCCAGCATTTCAGTGGTTTCTTGCTGTCGAGTCCTCACCGTTGTCTCACCTCTGTGGTTCTTTGATTTCTGTGTTCACGGAGATGTTGCACTGATGAGTTAATAGGCCTTCATGCGGACTGAACAAATTATTTGTCTAAATCGCGACGGAAGTAAGGGCGAGGATTGTGGCCACGTAAAATCGATTTAAGCCCCCCAGTGGAAGTCTTCCACTGACCGTTCCAAGGCGGCTCTTCTGTGGCGATTTATTTATGTTGTTGTTTGTTACTTACTGTGTGTATCACTTGTGTCTTTTAATTTTGGAGGGCCATATGGCCATTTTGTGGGAAAGTGACTGTCCATATGGCCTTCCTTTGTTTAGGTTTCCATTATGGTCTGGTCGCTTAATGTTTGTATTTCTTTCCCTTTGGTGTCTTTTATGGATGGAGTAAGTTAATTGTATCAATTCCTGATCTTTGTTTTACTTCTACTTTACTTAAATCTCTTTTGCAACAAGGTCTATCGGAACCCGAATTTTATGGTGACTTAGTATATAAATTCAAAAAAATATATAACCGCAATGACTTCAGCACCGAATTTCGTAAAGTAGTTTAGATCGTAGTACCAAAATGTTAATCCAAAATCGTTAATCCATAGACAAAATGGCAAATATCAATGTTCGGATCAACAGACATGGACTCCAGAAGAGTGTAATCAGGTGTAAAATCATTCTTCGATATAAAAAGATTGGGTACAACATGGATGTTATACGACAGCCTGCATGCATGGTAGTTATGCCAATCACGGTTGGCAACTTTGCTTCCCTCTTTAACTGCACGCCGGTGGGTCAGGCCTCAGATTATATGACGGTTCCAACGTAAATGCCCAGAAAACATGTACACTCCATATTTTTAGTTCTGTGGTGTATTCCTTGCTTCCAAAGGATAACCCTTTTATAGAACATAATTAACTTCACTACAGCTGGTGTGTGGGAAAGTGTGGCGGCGGTAAAACATCTCCCTGCCCTACATCATAGTGTAGATTATATTTTCTTGTCCTTTGGGATCATTGATTCCATTGTAGAATTTTGAAAATATCTGAGGGTCATGATGAGGCCTAATTGGCCGAAACTAGCTAGTCTGGCCCAGAAAACATGTACACTCCATATTTTTAGTTCTGTGGTGTATTCCTTGCTTCCAAAGGATAACCCTTTTATAGAACTTATTGAGAATTAGAAAGATCTAATTCAAGGTAATGTTGGTTGGTGCCTGATGCTCTGTCTCTGGTCGGGCCCATCGGAGTCTAACTTTTGGTTTTCTTTTGCTCCAGCATTTCAGTGGTTTTTTGTTGTCGAGTCCTCACCGTTGTCTCACCTCTGTGGTTCTTTGATTATTTGTGTTCATGGAGATGTTGCACTGATGCGTTAGGAGGCCTTCATGCGGACTGAACAAATTATTTGTCTAAATCGCGAAGGAAGTAAGGGCGAGGATTGTGGCCACGTAAAATCGATTTAAGCCCCCCAGTGGAATTCTTTCCACTGACCGCTCCAATGCGGTTCTTCTGTGGCGGTTTATTTATGTTGTTGTTTGTTACTACTCACTGTGTGTATCACTTGTGGGTTTTTATTTTGGATGACCACTTGGCCATTTTGTGAGAAAGTAACTGTCCTTATGGCCATCCTTTATTTAGGTTTCCATTATGGTCTGGTCGCTTCATGTTTGTGTTTCTTTCCCTTTGGTGCCTTTGATGGGTGGAGTAAGTTAATTGTATCGATTCCTGATCTTTGTTTTACTTCTACTTTTCAACACTCGTGATAAATTGTTAACGGATAAATTTCTTAATCAGGGTTATCGGTACCATAAACTAGGCAAAGCCTTTCAAAGTTTTATGATAGTTAACCCAATAACGGTTGACAACTTTGTTTCCCTCTTTAATTGCACGCCGGTGGGTCAGGCCCCAGATTCAATGACCGTTCTAGCGTAAAGGCTTATGTTGATTGGTACCTAATAGCATGTCTCTGGTCGGGCGCATCGGAGTCTAACTGTTGGGTTTTCTTTTGCTCCAGCATTTCAGTGTTTTCTTGCTGTCGAGTCCTCACCGTTGTATCGTCTCTGTGGTTGTTTGATTTTTGTGTTCACCGAGATGTTGCACTGAAGAGTTATGAGGCCTTCATGCGGACTGAACAAATTATTTGTCTTAGTAAGGGGTGAGGATTGTGGCCACGTAAAATGGATATAAGCCCCACAGTGGAATTCGTTTCCGCTGACCGTTCCAAGGTGGTTCTTCTGTCGCGATTTAAATTTTTGTTATGGTTTGTCTTTGGGTGTTTGTGTCGCTTATATTGGTTTATTTTGGATAGCCTATTAGCCATTTTGTGGGAAAGTAACTGTCCTTTTGACTTTCCGCTATTGATGTTTACATTAGGGTCTGTTGTTTCATGTTTGTGTTTCTTTCCCTTTGGTGTCTCTGATAGGAGTTGATGGTTAATTGTATCGATTCCTGATCATTGCCTCCACTTCTATTTTTCATGACGTCCCTTTCCGCCGAAAACCAACCTGAAATCATTGAAGCCTTTAGCTCGACTTCCAGATATTTAGATGATTTATAAAATATTGACAATACCTACTTCGATGGCTTGGTCAGTCAAATTTACCCTCCCACACAAGAACTTCAATTAAATAAAGTAAATTCGTCTGATACCGAGACTCCGTTTTTGGATTTACATCTGTCTATTGTAGATGGGTTTGTTTCTTGCCAAATCTATGATAAACGCGATGATTTTGATTTTGAGATTGTAAATGTTCCTTTCTTTGATGGTGATGTTCCTCGTGTGGTATCCTATGGCGTTTATATGTCGCAATTAATTCGATTTGTCAGTGTCTAGTCATGTTACTGACTTCAACACTCGTAATAAATTGTTGACTGCTAAACTTCTTAATCAGGGTTATCGGTATCATAAACTACGCAAAGCCTTTTCAAAATTTTATAGACGTCATTCCGATTTAATTTCAATGTTGGACTTAAATCTCTTCTGCAACAAGGTCTATCGGAACCCGAATTTTACGATGACTTAGTATATAAATTCAGAAATATATATAAATGCAACGATTCAGCACCCAATTTCGTAAAATCATTCTTTGCTATAAAAGGATAAGTTACACCATAAATGTTATACGACAGACTTCATGCATGGTAGAAGCCTCAGTGGTGTAGTGGTTACTCTACTCGCCTTGTAAACCAGGGGTCGCAGGATCGATCCCGGACTTCTCCAGACTTTTGGAGGAGTTTTTAAACCGAGGTCCCGTCTCCGTATGATCTTAGCTGTTGCCGGGACTGAAAACTCAAACACTTACTCACTCATGCATGGTAGTTAACCCAATCACGGTTGACAACTTATTGCACGCCGGTGGATCAGGCCTCAGATTCTATTACGGTTCCAGCGTAAAGGCTTATTTAGAATTAGATAGTATCTAATTTTATGTAATGTTGGTTTGTGTTTGATGCTCTGTCTCTGGTCGGACCCATCGGGATCTAACTGTTGGACTTCTTTTGCTCCAGCATTTCAGTGGTTTTGTTCTGTCGAGTTCTCGCCGTTGTTTTATCTCTGTGCTTGTTTGATTTTTGTGGTCACGGAGATGTTCCACTGATTAGTAAGGAGGCCTTCATGCGGACTGAACAAACTATTTGTCTAAATCGCGACGGAAGTAAAGGCGAGGGTTGTGGCCACGTAAAATCGATTTAAGCCCCCCCCCCCCATATCAGTGTGTGTGTGTGTGTGTGTGTGTGTGTGTGTGTGTGTGTGTGTGTGTGTGTGTGTGTGTGTGTGTGTGTGTGTGTGTGTGTGTGTCGCTTATATTATTTTGTTTTGGATAGCCAATTGGCCATTACGTGGAAAAGTAACTTTCCTTTTGGCTTTCCGCTATTGGTGTTTCCATTAGGACGTAGTTGTTTCAAGTATGTGTTTCTTTCCCTTTGGTGTCTCTGATGGGAGATGCGGGTTAATTGTATCGATTCCTGATCATTTCCTTCACTACTATTTTTCATGCGGACTGAACAAATTATTTGTCTAAATCGCGACGGAAGTAAGGGCGAGGATTGTGACAACGTAAAATCGATTTAAGCCCCCGTTTCACTGGCCGTTCCAAGGCGGTTCTTTTGTAATGGTTTATTTTAGTTATGGCTTGTCTTTGTGTGTGTCTGTGTGTGTCGCTAATATTATTTTGTTTTGGATTGCCAATTGGCCCTTTTTTTGGACGCTAACTGTCATTTTGGCTTTCTGCTATTGATGTTTCAATTAGGGAGTACATTTTTCATCTTTATGTTTCTTTCCGTTTGGTGTCTCTGATTGGAGCTGTGGATTAATGGTATCGATTCCTGATCATTGTCTTCACTTCTTTTTTTTTTTTTTTTTTTTTTTTTCATCCGGACAGAACAAATTATTTGTCTAAATCGCCACGGAAGTAAGGGCGATTTAAGCCCCTAGTAGAATTCGTTAAACTGACCGTTCCAAGATGGTTCTTCTGTCGCGGTTTATTTTTGTTATGGTTTGTCTTTGGGTGTGTGTATCACTTGTGCTGTTTTGTTTTGTATAGCACATTTGTCATTTTGTGGGAAAGTAACTGTCCTTTTGGCTTCCCGCTGTTGGTGTTTCCATTTGGGTCTGGATTTTTCATATTTGTGTTTCTTTCCCTTTGGTGTCTCTGATGGGAGCTGTGGCTTTCCAAATTATTAACTTTATGTTTTACTGCCATAAAAAAAACATGTGATTTGGTTTTGCGATAAAGTCTTTAAAAGATCAGTTTTGGTCTATAGAAAATCTAATTAATTTTTGGGTAGACTGAAAACCAGACGTTTTCGTGCTTCAGGTCTGTCTGCTTGTGATTTTGCCGCCCGTTCGTGGTCTTGTTGGGGAGGCTTGATGATTTGATTGAATGGCTATTTCATAGGGAAGACTCGCGCTGCCTTGCGTGTGGGTGTGTGTGTGGGGGGGTGTTTTTTCACTTATGGGGGCGTGGGAGTTGTTTCGGAGGGTGTGTGGGGCTCTCGCCTTTCTGCTTAGCGGTGTTTGCATGGGGTTTGGTGCTAGGTTGTTTGGACGTGTTGTGGGTGTTTCGGTGGGTGCGAATTGCGCGCCCCTTGTGTCTGATCTGTTCTTGATTTGTTATGAAAGAGACTTCGTGATGTCCCTTTCCGTTGAGAGCCAGTCTGAGGTCATTGGAGCCTTTAGCTCGTTTTCTTGATGTTTGGATGATTTATTAAATGTTGACAATACTTATTCCGATGGTTGATCGGTCAAATTTACCCCGACAAAACTTCAGTTAAATAGAGCAAATTCTTCTGATACCGAGGCCCCTCTTTCGGATTTACATCTGTCTATTGTAGATTGGTTTGTTTGCTGCATAGTTTATGATAAACGCGAATGTTTTGGTTTTGGGATTATGATTTTTCCTTTCTTGGATGGTGATTTTCCTCGTGCGGCGTCCTGTGTATTTCGCGGTTGGCTCGATTTGTCACAGTGTCTGGTCATGTAACCGATTTCAACACCCGTAATAAATTGTTGACTGCTGGACTTTTTGGTCGGGTTGTCAGTATCATCGATTATGCAGGGCCTTTTCAGAGTTTTATGGGCGTCATTTCGATTTAATTTCAAAATTCAATGTTTGACTTAAATCTCTTCTGCAACAAGGTCTACCGGAACCCGAACTTTATGGTGACTTAGTATATAGATTCAAGGGTGTATGATTGCGATGACTTCAGCACCCAATTTCGTAAAATTATTCTTCGATGTAAAAAAATGGGTATAAGATAAATAATATACGACAGACTGCATGCATGGTAGTTAACCCATTCACGGTTGACAACTTTGCTTTCCTCTTTAATTGCACGCCGGTGGGTCAGGCCTCAGATTCTATGACGTTTCAAGCCTAAAGGCTTAAATAGAATTTAATTTTATGTAATGTTGGTTGGTGCCTGATGCTCTGGCTCTGGTCGGGCCCATCGGAGTCTAACTGTTGTTTTTCTTTTGTTTCAGCATTTCAGTGATTTAAAACACCCATAATTTGCTATAAATACAATAAACCTGTCAGATCTATCATTTTTAATTTCAATAAATTTGTCTAAATTTGTCTAAATCGAGACGGAAGTAAGAGCGAGGATTGTGGCCACCGTAAAATCGACTTAAGCCCCCCCCCCCCCAGTGGAATTGGTTTCACTGACCGTTCCAAGGCGGTTCTTCTGTCGCAGTTTAGTTTTTGTTATGGTTTGTCTTTGAATGTTTGTATCGCTTATATTATTTTGTTTTGGATAGCCAATTGGCCATTTTGTGGGAAAGTAACTGTCCTTTTGGCTTTCCGCTATTGATGTTTCCATTAGGGTCTGTTGTTTGATGTTTGTGTTTCTTTCCCTTTGGTGTCTCAGATGGGAGCTGTGTGTTAATTGTATCGATTCCTGATCATTGCCTTCACTTCAATTTGTGTCTGAACTTGATATTGACATTAACACTCCTGATACCTGTGATTGTAAAAATTCAGTGTATTGTTATCCTGAAATAAGAAATATAATTTCTAAAGGACCGAAATATCGATTTCCTTCTAAAATTGATTTCAATAAGTGAAGTGATGAAATCGCGGCTGCCTTGAATGAATTTGGCAATCGATGGTCTACACGATAGTTGAACATAAAGCTCTCAAAGAATGGAAACTTAGCATCCTGAAACTAGTGAACAAACGCATTTCTTACTACTCTCAAAATACGAACTTATTACCTCCTAATTTCTGATGCTCTGTCTCTGGTCGGGCCCATCGGAGTCTAACTTTTGGTTTTCTTTTGCTCCAGCATTTCAGTGGTTTCTTGCTGTCGAGTCCTCACCGTTGTTTCATCGCTGTGGTTGTTTGATTTTTGTGTTCTTGGAGATGTTCCACTGATGAGTTAGGCGGCCTTCATGCGGACTATACAAATTAATTGTCTGAATCGCGACGGAAGTAAGGACGAGGATTGCAGCTGCGTCAAATCGATTTAAGTCCCGCAGTGGAATGCGTTCCAAGGCGGTTCTTCTGTTGCGGTTTGTTTTTGTTATGGTTTGTCTTTTGAGTGTGTGTATCGCTTAAATTATTTTGTTTTGGATAGCCGACTGGCTATTTTGTAGGAGAGTGTCTTCCTTTTCACTTTCCGCTGCTGATGTTTCAATTAGGTCTAGCTGTTTCATGTCTGTGTTTCTGTCCCTTTGTCGTCACTGGTGGGAGCTGTTGGCTGTTGTTTCCATTAGGTCTAGCTGTTTCATGTCTGTGTTTCTTTCCCTTTGTCGTCACTGGTGGGAGCTGTTGGTTAATTTATCGACTGCATTCACTTCTGTTTTTGAGAGTGTAAGCGTGGATGCATCCATGAGGTCTTGTTGCGAGTTGGCAGACGAAAGGCTGTGTTAGTGGTCAGAAGTTTATGCTCTGCACACTTCTTCAAAAGGAGGAGGTCATTGTTGTTGCTCTTTGCTACTACTTCAGACCCAACCACTCCTTCCCAGCTTTGGTGGTCTGTGCCCACTCTAGCATTGATGTCTCCCAGGAGGATGATATTGTTTGTCCGTGTGTAGCAGAAATCACAGAATCTAGATCATCATAGAACATGTCTTTGACCTTATGTGGGCTTGTCATTGTTGTTTCATATGCACTTTCAATAGTTGCATGCTTCTTGTCTCTATGCCATCAGGTGGTAATTTGCGCCTTTTGGAAGTTCTGATAGCTTACTGACAAGGTGTTTCTTAATGATGAGCCCTACTCCTGCTTCACGCCGCTCTTCTTTCTTGCTTCCGCTCCAGAAGAAAGTGTAGCTAGCACTAACTTCTTTTAATTGCCCTTCCTCTCACTAAGAGCTGCATTCTCTACTTTGTGCCGATGAAGCTCTCTATACCAACTAGAGCTGTTCTTCGCTGTGATCTTTCTGAGCCAACACTGTCCATCAAGGTGCGCACATTCAATGTGCCGATTTCATAAGAATGACTATTATCTTTTTTTCATGCTTGATCGCTAAATGGAATCGCCGCTGATCGCGGCTATCCAGCCAGGGGTTATAAACCAGGCAATTGTTTAGGGTTACCTTTCTGGCCCTTTCCCAATGCTAAGGGGGTGAGCAGTGCGATCCTAAAAAGATCTGCTCAGTCACTGTGTGATAAAAGATTTTCCAATAGACAATATACGAGGGCGAGTCAATAAAAAACCAGCCTAACTTA
Source organism: Lucinisca nassula (assembly GCA_963580285.1). Classification (NCBI taxonomy): domain Eukaryota; kingdom Metazoa; phylum Mollusca; class Bivalvia; order Lucinida; family Lucinidae; genus Lucinisca; species Lucinisca nassula. The sequence continues at coordinate 51,660,427 of OY757014.1, read as the reverse complement.
TTTCTGGGCGAGCTAGATCTCTTCTTTTTTTATGTAATTGCCCTCTAGAACTGCCGCCACGCCGTCTTCGCTGGACCGGAAATGACGTCCACGCAAATCCTTTTTCAAGTTTGGGAATAGGAAATAGGCAAGGAGAATAGGCGGTGTGTGGTATTAGCTCGTACCCATTCTGCTCAACAGCATCTATTGCAATTTTGCAAGTGTGGACTCTTGCATTGCCCTGTTGGAGCAGAATCCCTTTAAAGAGTTTACATCGGCGTTTTTCATGGATTGCAGTTCTCGGTTTGTCGAGCAAATTTGCATATGACGCACCTGTTATTGATATTGTCTTTGCTAGAAAGTCCAACAGAATAACGCCTTGTACGTCCCAAAATACAGTTGCCATCACCTTGCCAGCAGAGGGTTGCGTTTTGAACTTCTTTGCCATCGGGGACCCAGGCCCTATCCACTGGCGACTTTGAGTTCTTCTGTCGCGGTTTATTTTTGTTATGGTTTGTCATTGTGTGTGTGTGTGTGTGTGTGTGTGTGTGTCGCTTATAGTATTTTGGTTTGGATAGCCACTTGGCCATTTTGTGGGAAAGTAACTGTCCTTTTGGGCCCCCGCAATTGATGTTTCCATTGGGGTCTAGTTGTTTCATGTTTGTGCTGATTTCCCTTTGGTGTCTCTGATCGGAGCTGTGGGTTAATTGTATCGATTCCTGATCATTGCCTTCTCCTCTATCTGTTATTCACTGGCTCATAATAATAGACGGAAGTCTCATTTACAGTCACCAGACGTGAAAAGAACCATCTTCCTTTGACCTAAACCGCTTCAACGATGCTCTGCATACTGATGCTCTGGTTGCCATTTGCTCGTCGCTAAGGGATTTTGGGACCCGACGGGCTGTTAGCTTGCACATACCCAAGGGATCATGTAAAATTGTTGAAACGCTACCATGTGAAATGTGTAATGCATTCGCTATTTCTTCCACCTTAATTCGCCTATCAGAGCACACCAGGTCTCGTACTTTGTTACATATATCTTTTATCAGTGGCATCTGATGGGCGTCCAGATCTGGTTTCGTCTTCTTACGACTATCTACCGCGCTTGGATTCCCCAACCAAGAATTAAACTTGTGCATACGATGGTGCAGAAAAACCTATAAACATTGGTGAACTCGAAATGTATTTCCTGACCTGTTTATAACTTTCGAATATAAGTACCGAATTACAGTACGGTACTCAACTTTTGACGAAAAGCTTGCTTTTACATCGCTAACCATGTTCTTATGAGGTGAATGACACGATAAGGGGGCAATTTTACCCCCATGCTTAAAACATGTATTGAAAGAAGGCATGAAAATCTTCGTTGTCTAGGTCAATTGTAAATGGGATAGGCTGGTTACTTACTGACTTGCCCTCGTATACTTACCTTCTTTGATCTATAGATCGTCCTAGTAGATAAAATAAAAATTCACTCGAAGGAAAGTATTTTAACTTCTAAAATTATAAAGCTAAGAAAAACTAAATAGAAGTGAATGCAATGATCAGGAATCGATACAATTAACCCAAAGTTCCCATCAGAGACACCAAAGGGAAAGAAGCACAAACATGAAACAATTAGGACAGTTACTTTCCCACAGAATGGCCAATTAGCTATCCAAAAGTAAATAATATAAGCGATACACACACTCATGATAAACCCTAACAAAAATGAACCGCGAGAGAAGAACTGCCTTGGAAAGGTCAGTGAAACGAATTCCACTGGGGGTGGGGGGCTTATATCGATTTTACGTGGCCACAATCATCGCCCATAGTTCCGTCGCGATTTAGACAAATAATTTGTTCAGTCCGCATGAAGGCCTCCTAACTCATCAGTGCAACATTTCCGTGAAAACAAAAATCAAACAACCACAGAGATTAAACAACGGTGAGGACTCAACAGCAAGAAACCACTGAAATGCTGGAGCAAAAGAAAACCAACAGATAGACTCCGATGGGCCCGACTAGAGACAGAGCATCAGGGCCAACCAACATTACATAAAATTAGATGCTCTCTAATTCTCAGTAAGCCTTTCAGCTGGAACCGTCATAGAATCAGAGGCCTGATTCACCGGCGTGCAAATAAAGAGGGAAGCAAAGTGGTCAACCGTGATAGAGTTAGCTACCGTGTATGCAGTCTGTCGTATAGCATTTAGGTTGTACCCTATCTTTTTATACCGAAGAATGATTTTACGAAATTGGGTGCTGAAGTCATTGTAGTTATATATTTTTCTGAATTTATACACTAAGTCACCATAAAATTCGGGATCCAATAGACCTTGTTGCCGAAGATATTTAAGTCCAACATTGAAAATTGAAGTTAAATCGGAATGACGTCTATAAAATTTTAAAAAGGCTTTGCGTATTTTATGATAACGATAACCCTGAATAAGAAGTTTAACAGTTAATAATTTATTACGAATGTTGAAGTCAGTTACATGACTAGACACTCTGGCAAATCGAATTAATTGCGAAATAAAAACGCCATAGGATGCCGCACGAGGAACATCACCATCCAAGAAAGGAAAATTTACAATCTCAAAATCAAAATCATCGCATTTATCATAAATTTTGCATGAAACAACCCCGTCTACAATAGATAGATGTAAATCCAAAAACGGGGCCTCGGTATCAAAAGAATTTGCTTTATTTAACTGTAGTTCTGCGGGGGTGGGGGGGGGTTACCACTCAGATACATCAATATCACCATCTACAAAATTAATAGGTCTTAGTTTATCAGTATATGAACAGTTTACTTCAAACGTGCATAGAAAAGTTTTAAAAATCTTCCTTTCGTAACAAAAATCTTTCTTTCGCAAAAGGAAGATTCATTTTGCGAAAGAAAGGACATTGTCTACTTGTGACTGGTTACTTGGCCGGATCTTTTGAATCCCAATTTCCGTCGACGTTCATTTTTGTTATAGATCATCTTGGAATGTGTGTATCGCATATATAGTTTTGTTTTTGATAGCCGATTGGCCATTTTGTGGGAAAGTATCTGTCCTTTCGGCTTTCCGTTAGTGATGTTAGTATAGGGGTCTAGTTGTTTCATGTTCGTGTTTTTCCCCTTTTGTGTCTCTGATGGGGGTGTGGGTTAGTTTTGTCGATTCCTGATCATTGCCTTCATTTCTATCTTGACTCAACATTAAAACAACAACCCTTTCATAGAACATTTGCCACTGTTTCAGCGTTGATTCAGTGTCTCCTAAATTAAAGTGACTGCTGTGTGGTATTTATTCTGCGAGACATTGTTGTATTGCAATCATTAAAATAATAATAATAACAATAATAATAAATACGAGTTAAATAAAAGCCAAACACCAGTAAGTTCAAGACAAAGCTGAGCAATACGGATTAGAATAACATCTCACTCGCGAAATGAAGGATGCGAAAACAGCTCACACCTTCCTAATTAAAGAAACGTTGCCGAAAAGGTGCGAAAAACGAAAGCTCTTGATCAGAAAAAGGTGCGAGAAATATCTAGACTGGTTCCCTTGTCGTTAATGTCTCCGCCTGGTGGCTACAACATTATGATTTGTAGCTAGTGGAAGCCATTACGTCTATTCAGTGCATAACCACTGACGTGGTATTGGAAAATACCCGCGTTCAATAAGGGTAACTGCTGAGCCAGGCATAAAAAGATCGATACTTAGTATGCTGGCATAATTTATATTTTCCATAGTTAAATTCTTATCATTATCTTGAAATAAGTATTCTTTATTATTCTCGAAAATATAATTTACTATGAGCTGGCCTACAGCGGCCGTATTTTAAATTATCAGACGCGCTTTTCGAGACGTGCGCAGTGGCATGAGTAGGATTCTTAATCTCAAATCAATTACTCGCTCTTCGTCGTTATGTGCGAACCGAAGGGGAAATAATAACGGAGGGGGGGGGGGTGGTCTAAAAACTATCGCTTAGCGAAACCTCTTACCAATGGAAGCGAAACCTCAAGGAGCGAACCCTTGAGGTAGCGAAACCTCTGACAACCATCATCCACAGTTGACCACCGTACAATTTCTGAAATCGGAAGCTGCTGCTACCGTACGCTCAAAAATCGTTAGCTACTTTACATGACATTTATGTAAAACACTAACAATCAATAAAATTCATTACTGACACTTTTGTTGGAATGTTGGAGACTTTCTTTTCAAATTTGCAATCATAAGGCGCCCTATTCTTCATAAGAAAACGATTCTGATGCTGCATCAGTGATTTATCTCATCCTCGCTTGCGGCGATCATAACTATTTTAGATTTTGTCTATCATGTGATCAGTTTACACATATATTAAATTAGCGAAGCCTAAATACAGTTATACACCAGCATATCTCAATACCCGTTTGCTAGTTCTGTATTCCTGCCATCCAAATAATAACTGCTTCCCAATTCCAATTGCGCACCACTTGTGGCTAATCTGTTTTTGTTCTGTTATGAGAGAGACTTCATGATGTCCCTTTCTGCTGAAAACCAACCTGAAATTGTTGAAGCTTTTAGCTCCACTTCTAGATATTTAGATCATTTATTAAATATTGATAATACATATTTCGATGGTTTGATCAGTCAAATAACCCCCAGAACTTCAGTTGAATAAAGCAAATTCTTCTGATACCGAGGCCCCGTTTTTGAATTAACATCTATCTATTTTAGACGGGTTTGTTTCTTGCAAAATTTATGATAAACCCGATGATTTTGACTGTGGGATGGTAATTTCTTTTTTTTTTTTAGATGGTGATGTTCCTCGTGCGTACTCCTATGGCGTTTATATTTCGCAATTAGTTCGATTTGCTAGAGTGTGTATAGTCATGTAACTGACTGCAACACTCGTAATAAATTGTTAACGGTTAAACTTATTAATCAGGGTTATCGGTACCATAAACTACGAAAAGCTTTTTTCAAAATTTTATAGACGTCATTCTGATTTAATTTCAAAATTCAATATTATACTTAAATATCTTCTGCAATAAGGTCTATCGGAACCCGAATTTTATGGTGACTTAGTATATAAATTCAGAAAAATATATAACTGCAATAACTTCAGCACCCAATTTCGTAAAATCATTCTTCGATATAAAAAGATTGGGTACAACATAACTATTATACGATAGATTGCATGCATGGTAGTTAACCCAATCACGGTTGACAATTTTGCTTCCCTCTTTAATTGCACGCCGGTGGGTCAAGCCTCAGATTCGATGACGGTTCCAACGTAATGACCTATGTTGGTTGATACCTGATGCTCTGTCTCTGGTCGGGCCTATCGGAGTCTTACTGTTGGTTTTCTTTTGCTCCAGCATTTCAGTGGTTTCCTGCTGTCGAGTCCTCACCGTTGTTTCATCTCTGTGGTTGTTTGATTTTTTTGTGTTCACGCAGATGTCGCACTGATGAGTTAGGAGGCCTTCATGCGGACTGAACAAATCATTTGTCTTAATCGCGACGGAAGTAAGGGCGAGGATTGTGGCGACCTAAAATCGATTTAAACCCCCCGGTGGAATTCGTTTCTGCTGACCGTTCCAAGTCGGTTCTTCTGTCGCGGTTTATTTTTGTTATGGTTTGTCTTTGGGTGTTTGTGTCGCTTATGTTATTTTATTTTGGATAGCCTATTGGCCATTTTGTGGGAATTTGGCTTTCCACTGTTGGTGTTTCCATTAGGGTCCGTTGTATCATGTTTGTGTTTCTTTCCCTTTGGTTTCTCTGATGGGAGCTGTGGGTTAATTTATCAATTCCTGATCATTGCCTCCACTTCTATTTTTCAAATCCTATATTCACAGAGAGATTGAAACCTTTATTCCCCAGAAGAAATTATGCAGAAAAAGAAGTCTACCATGAGTAACACAGGAAATTAAGCGACTGATACGAAAAAGAGATCATTTTTTTTTTCAGAAACATAATAGAAGTGGAGGCAATGATAAGTCGGGTAATAGTAGGGACAGGCAACAATTAAAAAAAGTGGATATCCTTGGACTTGGCTCATCAGACAATGACCCTGGAGCATTCACTGGTTTTTCGCCTAAGAAATCATTTTCACTAATAAAAAATTCTAGACAGGGCTCCCAAGGCGTTTCCCCATTAATTTGCTCACAGAAAATCGTGACAATGCCACTGACTTAAATAACCAGTTTCAATCAGTCTTTTAAAAAATTGCACCCCTAAACTCGGACAGATTTGTTTACAATATGTTCAAGATCTGTTCACAGATGACACCCAAGATACTCATAAATGAACGTATCCTTTGATGCCAGAAATAACCATAGTCCTGAATGGTGTATTAAAATTATTGTCAAAGTTAAAACCTGACAATGCTGTGGGGCCTGATGATATTAAGCCACTAGTCTTAAAGGAGCTCAGACATGAAATTGGACCCATCATCTGTCTGTTGTCCGAGAGATCTAATACAAATGGTGAACTCCCCACGGACATGACCAAAGCTAGAGTAAGTCCACTTTTAAGAAGGGAGACAGAGTAGAAGTAAAACAAGATCAGGAATCGATACAATTAACTTACTCCACCCATCAAAGACACCAAAGGGAAAGAAACACAAACATTAAGCGACCATACCATAATGGAAACCTAAACAAAGGAAGGCCACAAGGACAGTTACTTTCCCACAAAATGGCCTTATGGCAATCCAAAATAAAAAGACGCAAGTGATACACACAGTAAGTAACAAACAACAACATAAATAAACCGCAACAGAAGAACCGCCTTGGAACGGTCAGTGGAAAGATTTCCACTGGGGGCTTAAATCGATTTTACGTGGCCACAATCCTCGCCCCTACTTCCGTCGCGATTTAGACAAATAATTTGTTCAGTCCGCATGAAGGCCTCCTAACTCATCAGTGAACATCTCCGTGAACACACATAATCAAAGAACCACAGAGGTGAGACAAAGGTGCGGACTCGACAGCAAGAAACCACTGAAACGCTGGAGCAAAAGAAAACCAACACTTAGACTCTGATGGGCCCAACTAGAGACAGAGCATCAGGCAAAGCTGATCCAGCGAATTACAGGCCGGTATAGCTCACCTGCATACTCTGCAAGCTCATGGAGCATATTATAGCATCCAATCTTACACGTCGTCATTTCAACAACCATAAAATTTTATATGAGTTACAGCATGGTTTCCGTGAAAAGCGCTCATGCGAAACCCAGCTGATAAAGCTTGTTGAGGACCTGTCCAGACACCTTCTAGAAGGTAACCAGGATGACCTTGTCCTATTGGATTTCAGTAAAGCTTTTGATAAGGTCAACCACCTCAAACTATTTTTCAAACTTTCCCAGCATGGTGTTCGAGGTAATACACTAAAATGGATCAAATCATTCCTGGTGGGTCGAACCCAGGCAGTTGTTCTCGACGGGCAATCCTCTGAAGAGGTGCTGGTAAACTCAGGACTGCCTGAAGGCTCTGTCCTTGGGCCACTTTTGTTTTTGATGTACATTAATGATCTTCCTGGCATATCCAGTCACAGGTGAGACTATTTGCCGACGATACAGAGGTTTATCTTGCAGTCAGAAATAACAGTGACGCCAATATACTCCAGTATGATTTAGATAAGCTAGAAATCTTGGAACGGATGTGGGTACGAATTGCGCACCTCTTGTGGCTGATCTGTTCTTGTATTGTTATGAAAGAGACTTCAGTCGGATTTACCCCCCAGAACTTCAGTTAAATAAAGCAAATTCTTCTGATACCGAGGCCCCGTTTTTGGATTTACATCTATCTATTGTAGATGGACTTGTTTCGTGCAAAATTTATGATAAACGCGATGACTTTGATTTTGAGATTGTAAATTTTCCTTTTTTGGATGGTGATGTTCCTCGTGCGCCTTCCTATTGCGTTTATATTTGGCAATTAATTCGATTTGCTAGAGTGTGTAGTCATGTAACTGACTTCAACACTCGTAATAAATTATTAACGGCTAAACTCCTTAATCAGGGTTATCGGTACCATAAAATACGCAAAGCCTTTTCAAAATTTTATAGACGCCATTCTGATTTAATTTCAAAATTCAATATTGGACTTAAATCTCTTCTGCAACAAGGTCTATCGGAACCCGAATTTTATGGTGACTTAGTATATAAATTCAGAAAAATATATAACCGCAATGACTTCAGCACCCAATTTCGTAAAATCATACTTCGATATAAAAAGATTGGGTACAACATGGATGTTATACGACAGACTGCATGCATGGTAGTTAACCCAATCACGGTTGGCAACTTTGCTTCCCTCTTTAATTGCACGCCGGTGGGTCAGGTCTCAGATTCTATGACGGCTCCAACGTAAAGGCTTATTGAGAATTAGAGAGATCTAATTCAAGGTAATGTTGGTTGGTGTCTGATGCTCTGTCTCTGGTCGGGCCCATCGGTGTCTAACTGTTGTTTTTTCTTTTGCTCCAGCATTTCAGTGGTTTCTTGCTGTCGAGTCCTCACCGTTGTCTCACCTCTGTGGTTCTTTGATTTTTTTTGTGTTCACAGAGATGTTGCACTGATGAGTTAGGAGGCCTTCGTGCGGACTGAACAAATTATTTGCCTAAATCGCGACGGAAGTAAGGGCGAGGATTGTGGCCACGTAAAATCGATTTAAGCCCCCCAGTGGAAATCATTCCACTGACCGTTCCAAGGCGGTTCTTCTGTGGCGATTTATTTATGGTGTTGTTTGTTACTTACTGTGTGTATCACTTGTGTCTTTTTATTTTGGATGGCCTTTGACCATTTTGTGGGAAAGTAACTGTCCTTATGGCCTTCTTTTGTTTAGGTTTCCATTATGTTCTGGTCGATTAATGTTTGTGTTTCTTTCCCTTTGGTGTCTTTGATGGGTGGAATAAGTTAATTGTATCGATTCCTGATCTTTGTTTTACTTCTACTTTTCATGTTGTCGCTTTCCATTGATAACCAACCTGAAATTATTGAAGCTTTTAGCTCCACTTCTAGATATTTAGATGATTTATTAAATATTGCTAATACCTATTTCGATGGTTTGATCAGTCAGATTTACCCCCCAGAACTTCAGTTAAATAAAGCAAATTCTTCTGATACCGAGGCCCCTTTTTTGGATTTACATCTATCTATTGTAGATGGGTTTGTTTCGTGCAAAATTTATGATAAACGCGATGACTTTGATTTTGAGATTGTAAATTTTCCTTTTTTGGATGGTGATGTTCCTCGTGCGCCATCCTATGGCGTTTATATTTCGCAATTAATTCGATTTGCTAGAGTGTGTAGTCATGTAACTGACTTCAACACTCGTAACTAGACTATCAAGTGAGCATATGCGCACTAATACCCCCGGCTACAGCCATCAGTAAAACATGAGCCAAAGAAACATACAGTCGAGTTCATACAACCGTCTTTTGAGCAGAAATGAAGAAATCTGTGAAAATTGTTCATCTCAGAATTGAAATCAGTGAAGAAATGTTGTCGTTAGAGTGACGACAATGTTTTTTCTGAAAATAGACACAGTGGCCTTGACCTCTTGAAAGTCAAACTCGCTCGAGGTATTGTCATAATGAAAATTTTTGTAAAGTTAAATTGAAATCACTGAAGAAATGTTTTCGCTAGAGTGATGACAATGTTTTTGTAAAAATAGCCACAGTGACCTTGACCTTGAAAGTCGAAATCGCTCGAGATATTGTCCTAAGGAACATTTGTGTAAAGTTATATTGAAATCGGTGAAGAAATGTAAGCGCTAGAGTGATGACAAAGTTTTTTCTAAAAATAGCCACAGTGACCTTGACAGTGAGGTCACAACCTTGAAAGTCGAACTTGCTCAAGATATTGTCATAAGTAACATTTGTGTGAATTTATATTGAAATTGGTGAAGAAATAAAGGCAGAAGAGCGATGACAACGTTTTTCCAAATAATAGCCACAGTGACCTTGACCTTGAGATCATGAGCATGAACGTCACACTTACTCGAGTTAATGTCATGTGGAACATTTGTGTGTGAAGTTATATTGAAATTGGTGAAGAAATGTAGGCGCTAGAGCCATGATCTCAAACGGTTTGAAAGTTACAGAGCGGACACAAGTGTATGATAAAAATTGCAAGTTAAAACATACAAAGGGCAATAACTCTGAAGGTAGAAAAACAAGAGTTACGGTTCATGTGTTCTGCACGTCGTCTCATGGTGTTTAACATTTATGTGAAGGTTCATGAAAATATATCAAGCGGTTGAAAAGTTATGTAGCGGACACGAAGATGCAAGTTAAAAGATACAAAGGGCAATAACTCTGAAAGTAGAAAAGCAAGGGTTACGGTTTATGTGTTCTGCACGACGTCTCATGGTGTTTAACATTTATGTGAAGTTTCATGAAAATATATCAAGCGGTTGAAAAGTTATGGAGCGGACACGAAAATGCAAGTTAAAAGATACAAAGGGCAATAACTCTGAAAGTAGAAAAGCAAGACTTACGGTTCATGTGTTCTGCACGTCGTCTCATCGTGTTTAACATTTATGTGAAGTTTCATGAAAATATGTCAAGCGGTTTAAAAGTTATGGAGCGGACACGAAAATGTTAACAGACACACACACACACACAAACACACACACACACACACACACACAGAAAATACGAAAACTATATACCCCCATGGCATACTGCGTATGCCGTGGGTATAATAAATTATTAACGGCTAAACTTCTAAATCAGGGTTATCGGTACCATAAACTACGCAAAGCCTTTTTCAAAATTTTATAGACGCCATTCTGATTTAATTTTAAAATTCAATATTGGACTTAAATCTCTTCTGCAACAAGGTCTATCGGAACCCGAATTTTATGGTGACTTAGTGTATAAATTCAGAAAAATTTATAACCGCAATGACTTCAGCACCCAATTTCGTAAAATCATTCTTCGATATAAAAAGATTGAGTACAACATGGATGTTATACGACAGACTGCATGCATGGTAGTTAACCCAATCACGGTTGGCTGTTTTGTTTGTGCCGTGTGGCGGCTGTAAAAAGTCTCCCCGTACATACATTTAATGCTGTTATTTTTCCAATCCTCGGGGATTGTTTATGCAATTGCTTTTCACTGTTCCATCAATTGACATCCTTTAGATACATGTTGAAGGTCATTATTAAACCGATGTTCGTTCCTCGTTGTATAACAACTGCTTGTTTGACATCCCTTGACTTTAAGTAGACTAAGCTGTTTTGTGGGCTTTTGTTGTACCTTCCTTCTATTCGAAGGAATTATCTTCAGTATTTTTATATGCTGTTTTAGTTAATGACCGGTATGAAGATCGCTTTAGTTTTGACGGTATCATAACCTTATTAACCCACATGAGTATCATAAATACATTTAAAATATCAATACCACCCCTTAGGTTACACTCTGTTTCTTCTGTACGGATTCCCCATTCTATTAAGAACTTTAATACTATGTTGCCTTCGGTATTGGTTAGACCCTTAAATTTTTCTTCTGTAACTTCAGTTAATCTCAATGGAGCAGGCAATACCAATGTTTTTTGGAGTAGTCTTCGTATAAGACTATCTCCTCTCAAATCGCCCATCCTTCGAAAATATACTAATCCGTGGAAAAGGAGTGGAATGTAATCTAGTATTTCTAAGTGCAATGCAAAGAGGTGCAGATGTTGTTCGCATTTAAGCACTGCTTCTACCGTTACTTCATCTGTAAACGGTAGACGCTTCTCTCTAGTTAACATGTCTGATTTGACATGACAGTCTACAGATTTAATTTATCTAATTACATGACGTGCTGCAAACTGTAATATGCTTAATACTAGATTGAACGAGCATTATCGTAGAATGAGTAAGCCTAAGAAAACTGACACTTTCTTGTACCGTCACTTTCGACGTACAGGTCATTCTGTAAATAACATTGTTATATAACCAGTGGAAAAACTTTATGACGATGCAAATTCTACATCTAGATTCAAAATTATCAAAAGACATGAGGCTGAACTGAAATGGATTAAATCTTTACAGACCCCTTTTCCATTGGGATTTAATGACAACATTTATCATGAGGGTAATATTTCCAGAATGCCGGACTTTGATATTTTTACGCTCCTGGAATGTCGAAAACGCAGAATTAGATCTCACGGCACCAGGAAAAATGGTAACTTTAAACGTAAATTATGTGCGTTTAAACGAAACAATACTAGACTGAAGTGACTGTCAATTATATTATTAAATCATGGACGCCACTCTATGCTGCCATTTTTAAGTTCATTACCCGTTTCTGTTTTACGTCTCCTGGACACCGACGCGAAAAAATTCTACGATAGTTCTAATCAGTTATATGATGCGGCTCTCTTAACTAGAGGCTATACTCAGCATACTCTCCGTCCTTACATTGATTCTGAAATTAATCATAAACGCCATTTCTTCAAAATATCCTTCATTAATAAGGGTATGGATTTTATAGATTTGCCCAGTATCTTCCGTGAGAGATCGGTGCTTTCTTCCATTCCTGCTTATTTTCAAAATACTGAAACACCTATAATTTGCTATAAATATAACAAACCTGTTAGATCTTTCATTTTTAATTTCAATAAACTTGTTTCAGATCTTGATATTGATACCAATACTCCTGATTCATGTGATTGTAAAAACTCAGTGTATTGTTATCCTGCTACCGGTCATGTAATTACTGGCAATTTGAAAATTATTCCTGATTCTAGGATAAGGAATATAATTTCTAAAAGGACCGAAATATCGGTTTCCTTCTTAAATTTATTTCAGTAAATGTAGAGATGAAATCGCTGCTTCCTTGAATGAATTCGGTAATCGATGGTGTAAGCGAGAGTATGTTGAGCATAAAGCCCTTAAGGACTGGAAACTTAGCATTTTAAAACTAGTGAATAAACGCATTTCTTTCTATTCTCAAAATACTAACTTATTACCTCCTAAGCCTAAGACGTCTTAGTTTTGGTGTTGGTGTTGTGCCGTGTGGCGGCCGTAAAACGTCTCCCCGTACATCAACCATAGTGCAGTTTATATTTTACTTTTGGTCCTTTGAGATCAGCGTGAATATTCTGTGAAATCAGAAATAAATTATTGGTTTAGACTCATACTCTAGACAGATTTTTAATTATTTGGACCCCATTTTGATTTATATCAGTCTTTGAATCGACTGCCTATTCGAAATTCGCAAAATTGCAGTATGTTTCCTCTGGCTTTCTTTGCCAGATCATTACAGGGTCACTGATGAGGCTTTATTAGCCGAAACTACGTAGTATGACCCATCTTCTTTCTTATGAATGTTTTCATTGCTCTTAAAGGAACTCATTTTTTATTTTTATTTGCCTTCACTGCAGCTGGTGTTGTGCCGTGTGGCGGCCGTAAACGTCTCCCCGTACATCAACCATAGTGCAGTTTATATTTTACTTTTGGTCCTTTGAGATCAGCGTGAATATTCTGAGAAATCAGAAATAGATTATTGGTTTAGACTCATACTCTAGACAGATTTTTAATTATTTGGACCCCATTTTGATTTATATCAGTCTTTGAATCGACTGCCTATTCGAAATTCGCAAAATTGCAGTATGTTTCCTCTGGCTTTCTTTGCCAGATCAATACAGGGTCACTGATGAGGCTTTATAAGCCGAAACTACGTAGTATGACCCATCTTCTTTCTTATGAATGTTTTCATTGCTCTTAAAGGAACTCATTTTTGATTTTTATTTACGTCATCTTAAACTAGGTATTCAAGAATTTCATAAGAAGTTTGTTTTGGCCCCTGCAGACAAGGCCGCTAACAACGTCGTCGTAGTGTGGCGGCTCCACTATTTTAACACGCTTAAGCAGGAGCTTGGTGGTACTAAGGCCTATGAACTTCAGCCTTTAGCTGAAGAGAGAGTTATAGTAGATAAACATATTTGTCATTCAGCCACCAGGTTTGCTGTTTGTTACCGAAGGCCAAGACAAGCTTCCTACGCTATACTGGTTACCAAAACTTCATAAAAGACCTTACAAAGCACGGTCTATTGCAAATTCTAGCTCTTGCACTACCACTGAACTTTTTAAATTATTAACTTCCTGTCTTACTGCTATTAAAACGCATGTGATTTAATATTGTGATAAAGTCTTTGAAAGATCAGGAAGAAATCTTGTTTTGGTCTATAAAAAAAATCGAAAGAGGTTTACTTCTACTTTGCATATCAGGGCTGTTTTGTTTGTGCCGTGTGGCGGCTGTAAAAGGTCTCCCCGTACATGCATTTAATGCTCTTATTTTTCCAATCCTCAGGGATTGCTTATGCAATTGCTTTTCACTGTTCCATCAATTGACATCCTTTAGATACCTGTTGAAGGTCATTATTAAACCGATGTTCGTTCCTCGTTGTATAACAACTGCTTGTTTGACATCCCTGTACTTTAAGTAGACTAGGATGTTTTGTGGGCTTTTGTTGTACCTTCCTTCTATTCGAAGGAATCTTCTTCAGTATTTATTTAATAACCGGTATGAACATCGCTTTAGTTTTGACGGTATCACAACCTTATTAACCAAAATGAGTATTACAAATACATTTAAAATATCAATATCACCCCTTAGGTTACACTCTGCTTCTTCTGTACGGATTCCCCATTCTATTAAGAACTTTAATACTATGTTGCCTTCGGTATTGGTTAGACCCTTAAATTTGTCTTCTGTAACTTCAGTTAATCTCAAAGGAGCAGGCAATACCAATGTTTTTGGGAGTAGTCTTCGTATAAGACTATCTCCTCTCAAATCGCCCATCCTTCGAAAATATACTAATCCGTGGAAAAGAAGTGGAATGTATCCTAGCATTTCTAAGTGCAATGCCAAGAGGTGCAGATGTTGTTCGCATTTAAGCACTGCGTCTACCGTTACTTCATCTGTAAACGGTAGACGCTTCTCTGTAGTTAACATGTCTGATTTGACATGACAGTCTACAGATTTAATTTATCTAATTACTTGACGTGCTGCAAACTGTAATATGCAGTACGTCGGTCAAACTAACCGCATGCTTAAAACTAGATTGAACGAGCATTATCGTAGAATGAGTAAGCCTAAGAAAACTGACACTTTCTTGTACCGTCACTTTCGACGTACAGGTCATTCTGTAAATAACATTGTTATACAACCAGTGGAAAAACTTTATTACGATGCAAATTCTACAACTAGATTCAAAATAATCAAAAGACATGAAGCTGAACTGAAATGGATTAAATTTTTACAGACCCCTTTTCCACTGGGATTTAATGACAACATTTATCATGAGGGTAATATTTCCAGAATGCCGGACTTTGATATTTTCTCACTCCTGGAATGTCGTAAACGCAGAACTAGATCTCACGGCACCAGGAAAAATGGTAACTTTAAACGTAAATCACGTGCGTTTAAACGAAACAATACTAGACTGAAGTGACTGTCTATTATATTATTAAATCATGGACGCCACTCTATGCTTTCATTTTTAAGTTCATTACCCGTTTCTGTCTTACGTCTTCTGGACACCGAGGCGAATAAATTCTACGATAGTTCTCATCAGTTATATGATGCGGCTCTATTAACTAGAGGCTATACTCAGCATACTCTCCGTCCTTACATTGATTCTGAAATTAATCATAAACGCCATTTCTTCAAAATATCCTTCATCAATAAGGGTATGGATTTTATAGATTTGCCTAGTATCTTCCGTGAGAGATCCGTACTTTCTTCCATTCCTGCTTATTTTCAAAATACTGAAACACCTATAATTTGCTATAAATATAACAAACCTGTTAGATCTATCATTTTTAATTTCAATAAACTTGTTTCAGATCTTGATATTGATACTAATACTCCTGATTCATGTGATTGTAAAAACTCAAAGTATTGCTATTCTGCTGCTGGTCATGTAATTACTGGCAATTTGAAAATTATTCCTGATTCAAGGATAAGGAATATAATTTCTAAAGGACCGAAATATCGGTTTCCTTCTAAAATTGATTTCAGTAAATGTAGAGATGAAATCGCTGCTTCATTGAATGAATTCGGTAATCGATGGTGTAAGCGAGAGTATGTTGAGCATAAAGCCCTTAAGGACTGGAAACTTAGCATTTTAAAACTAGTGAATAAACGCATTTCTTTCTATTCTCAAAATACTAACTTATTACCTCCTAAGCCCAAGACGTCTTTACGTCATCTTAAACTAGGTATTCAAGAATTTCATAAGAAGTTTGTTTTGGCCCCTGCAGACAAGGCCGCTAACAACGTCGTCGTTGTGTGACGGCTCCACTATGTTAACACGCTTAAGCAGGAGCTTGGTGGTACTAAGGCCTATGAACTTCAGCCTTTAGCTGAAGAGAGAGCTATAGTAGATAAACATGTTTGTCTTTCAGCCACCAAGTTTGCTGTGTGTGTTAACGAAGGCCAAGACAAGCTTCCTACGCTATACTGGTTACCAAAACTTCATAAAAAACCTTACAAAGCACGGTTTATTGCAAATTCTAGCTCTTGCACTACCACTGAACTTTCTAAATTATTAACTTCCTGTCTTACTGCTATTAAAACGCATGTAATTAAATATTGTGATAAAGTCTTTGAAAGATCAGGAAGAAATCTGTTTTGGTCTATAAAAAATTCGAATGATGTTTTAAATAAATTGAAATCTAGACAGTTTCGTGCTTCTAGTCTGTCTACCTACGATTTTTCCACTCTTTACACTACACTTCCTCATAATTTTATAAAAGAAAAGCTTAATGATTTAATTGAATGGGCTTTTCACAGAGAAGATTCTCTCTATCTTGCATGTAATGTCAGAAATGCATTTTTCACTTCTAAAGAGCATAAGAATTATACACTTTGGTCATGTCAGAAAGTGTGTGATGCCCTCACCTTTCTACTTGACAATATTTATATTAGATTCGGTACTAAGTTATTTAGACAAATTGTGGGTATTCCGATGGGTACTAATTGCGCACCTCTTGTGGCTGATCTGTTCTTGTATTGTTATGAAAGAGACTTCATTTTGTCGCTTTCCATTGATAACCAATCTGAAATTATTGAAGCTTTTAGCTCTACTTCTAGATATTTAGATGATTTATTAAATATTGATAATACCTATTTTGATGGTTTGATCAGTCAGATTTACCCCCTAGAACTTCAGTTAAATAAAGCAAATTCTTCTGATACCGAGGCCCCGTTTTTGGATTTACATCTATCTATTGTAGATGGATTTGTTTCGTGCAAAATTTATGATAAACGCGATGACTTTGATTTTGAGATTGTAAATTTTCCTTTTTTGGATGGTGATGTTCCTCGTGCGCCATCCTATGGCGTTTATATTTCGCAATTAATTCGATTTGCTAGAGTGTGTAGTCATGTAACTGACTTCAACACTCGTAATAAATTATTAACGGCTAAACTCCTTAATCAGGGTTATCGGTACCATAAACTACGCAAAGCCTTTTCAAAATTTTATAGACGCCATTCTGATTTAATTTCAAAATTCAATATTGGACTTAAATCTCTTCTGCAACAAGGTCTATCGGAACCCGAATTTTATGGTGACTTAGTATTTAAATTCAGAAAAATATATAACCGCAATGACTTCAGTACCCAATTTCGTAAAATCATTCTTCGATATAAAAAGATTGGGTACAACATGGATATTATACGACAGACTGCATGCATGGTAGTTAACCCAATCACGGTTGGCAACTTTGCTTCCCTCTTTAATTGCACGCCGGTGGGTCAGGCCTCAGATTCTATGACGGCTCCAACGTAAAGGCTTATTGAGAATTAGAGAGATCTAATTCAAGGTAATGTTGGTTGGTGCCTGATGCTCTGTCTCTGGTCGGGCTCATCGGAGTCTAACTGTTGGTTTTCTTTTGCTCCAGCATTTCAGTGGTTTCTTGCTGTCGAGTCCTCACCGTTGTCTCACCTCTGTGGTTCTTTGATTTTTGTGTTCACGGAGATGTTGCACTGATGAGTTAGGAGGCCTTCATGCGGACTGAACAAATTATTTGTCTAAATCGCGACGGAAGTAAGGGCGAGGATTGTGGCCACGTAAAATCGATTTAAGCCCCCCAGTGGAAATCTTCCACTGACCGTTCCAAGGCGGCTCTTCTGTGGCGATTTATTTTATGTTGTTGTTTGTTACTTACTGTGTGTATCACTTGTGTCTTTTAGTTTCGGATGACCATATGGCCATTTTGTGGGAAAGTAACTGTCCTTATGGCCTTCCTTTGTTTAGGTTTCCATTATGGTCTGGTCGCTTAATGTTTGTATTTCTTTCCCTTTGGTGTCTTTTATGGGTGGAGTAAGTTAATTGTATCAATTCCTGATCTTTGTTTTACTTCTACTTTAAATAAATTGAAATCCAGACATTTTCGTGCTTCAAGTCTGTCTACTTACGATTTTTCCACTCTTTACACTACGCTTCCTCATAATCTTATAAAAGAAAAGCTTAATGATTTAATTTAATGGGCTTTTCACAGAGAAGATTCTCTCTATCTTGCATGTAATGTCAGAAATGCATTTTTCACTTCTAAAGAGCATAAGAATTATACACTTTGGTCATGTCAGAAAGTGTGTGATGCCCTCACATTTCTACTTGACAATATTTATATTAGATTCGGTACTAAGTTATTTAGACAAATTGTGGGCATTGCGATGGGTACGAATTGCGCACCTCTTGTGGCTGATCTATTCTTGTATTGTTATGAAAGAGACTTCATGTTGTCGCTTTCCATTGATAACCAATCTGAAATTATTGAAGCTTTTAGCTCCACTTCTAGATATTTAGATGATTTACTAAATATTGATAATACCTTTTGCGATGGTTTGATCAGTCAGATTTACCCCCCAGAACTTCAGTTAAATAAAGCAATTTCTTCTGATACCGAGGCCCCGTTTTTGGATTTACATCTATCTATTGTAGATGGGTTTGTTTCGTGCAAAATTTATGATAAACGCGATGACTTTGATTTTGAGGTTGTAAATTTTCCTTTTTTGGATGGTGATGTTCCTCGTGCGCCATCCTATGGCGTTTATATTTCGCAATTAATTCAATTTGCTAGAGTGTGTAGTCATGTAACTGACTTAAACACTCGTAATAAATTGTTAACGGCTAAACTTCTTAATCAGGATCATCGGTACCATAAACTACGCAAAGCCTTTTCAAAATTTTATAGACGCCATTCTGATTTAATTTCAAAATTCAATATTGGACTTAAATCTCTTCTGCAACAAGGTCTATCGGAACCCGAATTTTATGGTGACTTAGTATATAAATTCAGAAAAATATATAACCGCAATGACTTTAGCACCCAATTTCGTAAAATCACTCTTCGATATAAAAAGATTTGGTACAACATGGATATTATACGACAGACTGCATGCATGGAAGTTAACCCAATCACGGTTGGCAACTTTGCTTCCCTCTTTAATTGCACGCCGGTGGGTCAGGCCTCAGATTCTATGACGGTTCCAACGTAAAGGCTTATTGAGAATTAGAGAGATCTAATTCTTGGTAATGTTGGTTGGTGCCTGATGCTCTGTCTCTGATTAGGCCCATCGGAGTCTAACTGTTGGTTTTCTTTTGCTCCAGCATTTCAGTGGTTTCTTGCTGTCGAGTCCTCACCGTTGTCTCACCTCTGTGGTTCTTCGATTATTTGTGTTCACGGAGATGTTGCACTGATGAGTTAGGAAGCCTTCATGCGGACTGAACAAATTACTTGTCTAAATCGCGACGGAAGTAAGGGCGAGGATTGTGGCCACGTAAAATCGATTTAAGCCCCCCAGTTGAAATCTTTCCACTGACCGTTCCAAGGCGGTTCTTCCGTGGCGATTTATTTATGTTGTTGTTTGTTTCTTACTGTGTGTATCACTTGTGTCTTTTTATTTCGGATGGCCATATGGCCATTTTTAGGGAAAGTAACTGTCCTTATGGCCTTCCTTTGTTTAGGTTTCCATTATGGTCTGGTCGCTTAGTGTTTGTGTTTCTTTCCCTTTGGTGTGTTTGATGGGTGGAGAAAGTTAATTGTATCGATTCCTGATCTTTGTTTTACTTCTTCTTTGCTTCCCTCTTTAATTGCACGCCGGTGGGTCAGGTCTCAGATTCTATGACGGTTCCAACGTAAAGGCTTATTGAGAATTAGAGAGATCTAATTCTTGGTAATGTTGGTTGGTGCCTGATGCTCTGTCTCTGATTAGGCCCATCGGAGTCTAACTGTTGGTTTTCTTTTGCTCCAGCATTTCAGTGGTTTCTTGCTGTCGAGTCCTCACCGTTGTCTCACCTCTGTGGTTCTTTGATTATTTGTGTTCACGGAGATGTTGCACTGATGAGTTAGGAAGCCTTCATGCGGACTGAACAAATTATTTGTCTAAATCGCGACGGAAGTAAGGGCGAGGATTGTGGCCACGTAAAATCGATTTAAGCCCCCCCCCCCCCCACCCCCAGTGGAATTCTTTCCACTGACCGTTCCAAGGCGGTTCTTATGTGGCGGTTTATTTATGTTGTTGTTTGTTACTGCTTTCTGTGTGAATCACTTGTGTCTTTTTATTTCGGATGGCCATTTGGTCATTTTGTGGGAAAGTAACTGTCCTTATGGCCATCCTTTGTTTAGGTTTCCATTATGGTCTGGTTGCTTCATGTTTGTGTTTCTTTCCCTTTGGTGTCTTTGGTGGGTGGAGTAAGTTAATTGTGTCGATTCCTGATCTTTGTTTTACTTCTACTTTGGGACATGGCGTTTAACCCAAGCAAATGTCAAGTTCTCCACATCAATAAATCAAGACGGCCCATCCTTTCTCGGTATACTCTACGTGGTCAGATCCTAGAGTCAGTAGATAGTGCTAAATATCTTGGTGTACCTATCAGTAAATACCTCACCTAGAACACCAACGTAAGTAGTGTTACCTCAAACACATACAATACACTGGGGTTCATTAAAAGAAATGTAAACACAGCAAACCAGTCTGTTAGAGAGCTTGCCTATAAGACTTTCGTTCGCCCACAGTTGGAATATGCCTCCACTGTGTGGTGTCCGCCTACAAAATTGAACCCAGATAGAGTAGAAATGATTCAGAGACGTGCTGCACGCTGGTTAAACATATGACAGTGTTACGGAAATGCTTCACGGCCGAGCAGAGACGGTTTGCTGCCCGTTTGTTCATGTTTAATAAAATTGCTTGGTCGCTGTTCTATTACCGCCTGAAGATCACTCGTAACATGCACTCTCTTTCGTTTAGACGGATTCATGCTTCAGTAAATTACTATCAGTTCTCTTTCTCCCGATGTCCATCGTATTGTGGAATAGATTACCAGAAGCAATATATAGTCCTGTTGACGGATCTTGACTCCTTCCAACAAGGAGTCATTAAGATCACTCACTCATTCCCATAAGCTAGAAATATTGTTTGTTTGATTTTTCATGATTTTAAAACTCCGCCCTACTAACACCCCTATTTCACTTTTTCTTCCTCCTATTTCACTGTTTTTATCTCTATCACTTTTTTCTTGCACCTGCGCAATGTACATCCACATAATACTCGAAAGAGGGTGTTAGGCCCCTTCTGTTGTATTAATCAAATGCTAATGTGTGGTTTTTGTTTGTTTGTTTGATTTAAGGTTTAATAAGTTAATTGTATCGATTCCTGATCTTTGTTTTACTTCTACTTTTAATATCCCCGGCAACACTATATAGGTCATTTTGGAGATGTTGCTTCCAATTTTGCGGGACTTTTACCCAACTCTGAGGTGAAATGACATGTCAAGCCCTGACGCCGAATGAAACCAACAGGGTTTATATGCATGGGCGGTCCGACTCGCACCACTTTGCCTGGGTAGGCTTATATATTCTAGCAGTTTACCAGTACTCGTGTGCAGTCGGTTTCAACTCTGCATGGAAGCATCATGCAGCCCATCTATTTCTTCAACCCCCGATAGGCGGGGGCTTATATGTGGTACGGGTTGTTTGCTTGCTGGTTTGGTTTACTGTACTTTACACTGGCATCCCAAACCTACCAGAGACGACTTCAATAAACCCTACCTTTCTCCACTCGACCGAAACGGGTTGGGGGGGGGGGTCGGATGTTTGTATGGACCGTTCCTTTCGCTGTGTAGACCAACCTGTAGTTGTTTTGTTATTTATTTATTTTTTTTTTTTATTTATTTGTGAAAATTCTTGATTCTTTGAATTAAAGATATTTTTCTGTCATAAGAATTTTATATAATATTAATAAAGAAAGAAAATCAGTTCGAAAAAATGAATTCACGTGACCTCGAGAACGACAGTTTCAATCACCGGTGCGGACAAGAAACAATTTTCGATTTCAAAGTTCCACGTTTACGTCTGTTCCCAAGTATATAAAACGAAAATGGCAGAAGGATCTGGGTAAGAGATGAAGTTCCAAGACTGTATAAGTGTACATTTTCTCAAAAATCGCCAAACCGGCATAGTTTTTTAGGAAATTCGCATTTTTTTCGACCGTCCATGAAACGCTGCCGGTTTGTTGTTTCAATTCTACGAAGTCATCATTGCGCAATTGAATCAATTGGGCATCTAGAAATTTCTTTTATCGAAACCGTTTAAATGGTATTTCAGTAGTATTTTTGTTTTGGTTTATTTTAACAATTCTGAACCTGTCCACCGTCTGTTTTTCAAATTCCTTTGTCCCCAAAATTGCTTCAGAATTCACATGAATCAGCTGATATTTTTTTCTGTTGTTTGGATCAGACTTGGGTAGAACTATAAAAATGTACAATCCAAGCATTAATTATTCAATGTTGTATTTCTAAAATGTTCCCTTTTTGGCTGGGTACATTTAAAATGCCGTATTTGTACATTCTAAAAATAGAATTATGAGTCATGCTTAAAATGAAAGTAGACGTGTAGGTAGATTATTGACTATAATTGTAAATAGAACAACATGGCTGCTTTCAAATCTCTCTAGTCATTCTCTCAGATATAAAGGAGTCATTGCTTCTGGATTGCCCAGTATTGATAGACATTACAACAACAAACACCTTCAGTAAATTTCATGGCACAAGTGACAATACGATTCTGAGTAAAACTGAATACAATTATAATCTGATAATATTGGAACATTACAAAATACTTAATCATGAATGAAATAGAGAAGTAAGTTGTCTTTTTTGTTTTTTCACTTAGTTAATCAAGGTTGTCGAAGAGTTGTTTCAAGACAAGATTGTTTCTCTGGTTTGCTTGTGAGTGTAGTGTTCCCCCAGCTCAAAAAAGGGCATGGTGCTTGTCAGGAAAATGGGCACTTTCAACACAAAAATATGTAAAAAAGGCACTTTAAATATGACAGCCATGTAAAATAGGGCACATTTACATGCAGAACCTTGCTAAAAGGACACATCTCTCAACTCAATAAAAAGATCCTTCTCTTACCATTTGTCTTCAATGGTAAATTATACTGCCATTAGTGAAGAGATATGTCAACTCAACATTGGTGTAAGTTTTGTAAGCAAGTTGACCACTAATACAAACAAGATAAGTTTGGTACATGTCTGGGCCACAGCTCCAATTCTGCAATACACACAAACACTGACATGACACAGGTCAGGCACACTTAAATTTTTTAATTGGAGTCACTGACACCTGTTATCAAAATACAGTTATGGCTTTTAAACATAGTAAATTAAGTACAATAAACAGGGGGGATTATCATTCAACCATAAATTGGGATTGGGACATACGATTTTTGTTTAGTTAATTCATAGAAAAACACTTAATATTTGTGTAATTTAATTGAAATAATGATCAGTTAGCTATTTTGCAAAATGCCTCCCCATACATAATTATGTCATAAGTCTGTTTTTACTCAACCAAACACAAGCATAAATATAAAGATTTGTTTTTATGTAGAGTGCAGAGAGTAATAAAAAAATCACTCATATGCTTAAGAAGATAAAATACCATAATGATCCCAATATTTGAGACAGACATGCCAGGGCAAACAGTGCAGACCCAGATCAGATTCGCTTAGTTTCTTTAAGAGAGTTTGCCATTGGAACTACATGTTTTGTATGCTTTAGTGTAACACTTAACAGTTACCACACAGTTCAACTTCAATTTTTTTTTAGATTTACAACAACTCTTTGGATGTTTGAATTTTAAGGATGTTTGTTTGCAAGTTTGTCAAGTAATCATACTCCTAATGCTAAAAGGTGTGATAATTTAAGTGTTTGTTTGAGACAGGTATTAAATGAACACAGTTAATTTAAGCATAAAAGGTTTCTTAAGTTGTCTACAGATACTCACCTACGTATTAAAGTTACATGCATTTACAAGCCAAGGGAAATAGCTGAAAGTTAAAAACCAATAGTTTAGAATCACATTTGAAAATAGACATACATTTGGTTTGAAGGCAAGGGACAATATCCCCTCCAGACAAAATCCCCCCCGCTTATTTTTGCATAGGTGGACGAAATCCCCTTCATGTTTTTTACAAAGGTCAAAGGTCTTGCGAAACGCAGCTTGTTCAATTTTACCATGACATTGTGAGCAATCTGGATGGGGCCATAAATCATGGCCACAAACAGACTGACTTGATCATCATGGACTTCGCGAAGGCCTTTGACAAGGTACCTCACAAAAAGGCTATTACATAAACTGGAGTACTATGGGATAAGAGGATCCACACATAGGTGGGTTAGCTCATGGCTCTCTGGGCACTCACAACAAGTTGTACTTGATGGCCAAGCATCTGATCCAGTCCCTGTTTTATCTGGAGTCCCCCAAGGTTCGGTCCTTGGACAAGTCCTTTTCTTGGTTTTCATTAATGATCTCCCCGATAATATCAGGTCATCTGTCCGTTTGTTTGCTGATGATTGTGTCCTGTATAGGAACATATATTCTTCTTCTGACTGTCTTATTTTACAAGATGACCTGGATCAACTTGCACAGTGGGAGGCCGATTGGCAAATGAAGTTCAATGTCGCCAAATGTCACTCAATGAGGGTGTCACAACACCCTCCGGACAAGCAAATTAAGTTTGACTTTACACTTCACCAGCAAATTTTGGAGCATGTTCAATCCGCCAAATATCTTGGTATCACCATCACTGACGATTTTGATTGGGGTCAACATATCTCTGAGATTACATCTAAAGCAACTAGGACTTTAGGATTCCTTAAACGGAACCTGGCTTTTGCACCTAGGCAGACAAAGGATGTTGCATATAAAACATTGGTTCGCCCTCAACTTGCATATGCATCACCCATTTGGCATCCCTATGTTAAAACTCAGACTCAGCAGGTGGAGAAGGTGCAGAGGACAGCTGCTCGATGGACCTGTAGGCGATGGCGAAATAGAAGTAGCTAGAGTGGCCATCCGTGGAGGCCCATCGTGAGCAGTCCTCTTTGACCTTCTTCTACAAGATACAGTCTGATTCAGTGTCTATTGTAAAGATAGGTACTTGACCCCTGTAACAGTGTCGACCCAAACAAGGGCATCAAAAGTAAACAACTCACAATATCTTAGATACCAGTCCTATAGTGATGCCCTGAAGAACTCATTCTTTCCTAGAACTATTCCCCAATGGAATAGTCTTCCCTCCTCTGCGGTGAATGCCAAGTCCGCAGAAGAGTTTAAAGCCGGTACAGTGTAAGATTGAGACTCAGAGGTATGCGTTTAAGGATACCTCTGTTATGCAGATTGTAAATAGTTTAAGGGCGCATCCAGTGCCTGTCTTTTTTTTTTTTTTTAGATACAAGGTGGACATAATCCCCTTTGAAACTTTTTACAGGGTGGACATAATCCCCCTTGTGATTTTTACAAGGTGGACAATGTCTCCTCCATAAGATGGACAAAATTCACTTCGGACAAAATGCCCCTTGCTGATTACTGCCATAGGAATGGTACTCAAATGGGCTTCAAGTTTCCCTGGTTTTTGCATGAACTTTAAATAATTTTGCTTTCAAATAGCTAGGTAGTTGGGGTATATTTAGCAGTCTCATTTAGTACCACCTATGTAAATATTATATTTCCCAGTATTTCCAGGTAATTCCCTGTATTTCCCGCCATCCAGGGCAATATCTGCCATCCAGGGGGATATGAGTATTCATTACGCAAACACGCCTATTCAAATACATTGCCACCTTTATCGGCGAAAAAGTGAAAGTTTTATGATGAAAAATTGTGATATTTCTGCTCAAAATATAGATGATATCTTGAGTGTCTTTGAAATATTTTTACCGGTTCCAAACAATTTTTTAGCTCACCAGAGCCGAAGGCTCCGGGGGAGCTTATAGGATAGGCAGTTGTCCGTCGTCGTCTACGGCGTCATCTGCGTCTGCGTCAACACTTTCAAACGACATCTCCTCTGAAGCCACAGGGCCGATTGGGCCCAAATTTTATCTGTAGCATTCTTGGGCTGGGGGATTGAAAGTTTGTGTTTTTTATGAAAATCGGCTCATTAGTTTGGTTGCTATGGCAACTTAGAGTTTCCATAGACTTATAATGGGGAAAATTGAAAAATGGCATTTACTGCCAAGCCTCTGCAGATATTTTGACAAAACTTTCATAGAAATGTTCCTTAGTCAATCTACTATCTGCCATATGATTTTAGGCCTACTGCTCATTATGCCCGCTTTTTCGAAGAAAAATCGGGTGTATTGTTTTCGTACCACAGTTCGATCCGGCGTCTGTCCGTCCGTCTGTCTGTCTGTCCGTCCGTCCGTCACGTTTCTTGTAAATGGATCTCCTCTGCAACCACTGAAGTTACACTTTTGAAACTTTGCATGTGGATAGTACATGGAATGTAGATGGCAGTGGGCAACTTTTTTGTGACATTGACCTCAACATGACCCCAAGGTCAAAGGTCAAAAATTATGATTTGCCGTATCTCCTAAACTATTGGAGTTACACTTCTGAAACTTTGCTTATTGGATGGTCCTTGGAATATAGAATATGTCAGGCTACTTTTGGTGTGACCTTGACCCCAAGGTCAAAGGTCAAAAAGTATGATTTTGTCATATCTTCTAAACTATTAGAGTTACACTTCTGAAACTTTGGTTATTGGATGGCCCTTGGAATACAGAATAAATTTGGATACTTTTGGTGTGACCTTGACCTCAACATGACCCAAGGTCAAAGGTCAAAAATTATGATTTGCCATATCTCCTAAACTATTGAAGTTACATTTCAGAAACTTTGCTTATTGGATGGTCCTTGGAATATAGAATATGTTGGGCTACTTTTGGTGTGACCTCGACCCCAAGGTCAAAGGTCAAAAAGAATGACTTTGACATATCTTCTAAACTATTGGAGTTACACTTCTGAAACTTGGTTATTGGATGGCTGTTGGAATATACAATAAATTGGGATACTTTAGGTGGACCTCAACATAACCCCAAGGTCAAAGGTCAAAAAGTATGACTTTGCCATATCTTCTAAACTATAAGAATTACACTTCTGAAACTTTGCTTATCAGTTAGAATGCTCTTTGCAACTTTTTTTAACTTACATGTAGTTTTGGCTAGCTAATACATAGTCATTAGTGTTATTAATAGAAAACGCGGGTATTTGCGATGGTATACCATCGACTGCAGATCTAGTTTTTATTGGTTGCCATGGAAACCAAAATGCAAAAAAATAGAAAAAAAAAAACTTAAAAAATCATCTCCTCAGAAACCGAACGCTCTATTAGGCTGAGAGTTTTTGGAAATATTCACCATATTTGCCTTTACAGGTTTTGTGTTTTTTATAAAATTTGGCTCTTTAGTTTGGTTGCTATGGCAACTTCGATTTTCCATAGACTTATAATGGGGAAAATTGAAAAATGGCATTTGCTGCCAAGTTATTGCAGATATTTTGACAAAACTTTTATAGAAATGTTCCTTGAGTAACTGTCTCTCAGCCATATACTTTAATGCCAACATGGGGGTCCCCAGGTTAAGCCGGGGCCATGCCCCACCCCCTCCACTTCATAAAAGGCCATATAACTCAGAAACCATCCAGATCCCCACCCCAAAACCATATATATTCTTGTTCCTTATGATAAAATGCATTCAGTGACATCAACCTGGGGGTCCCCCGGGTTGTGCCGGGGTCATGCCCCACCCCCTCCTTTCCATTAAAGGCCCAATATCTTGGAAACCTTACAAATCCCCACCCCTAAACCATATATATTCTTGTTCCTTATGAAAATATACATTCACTGACACCAACTTGGGGGTCTCCCGGGGTGCGCCTGGGCCTTGCCCCACCCCTTCTTCTTCACAAAAGGCCATATATCTCAGAAACAATTTAGATCCCCAACCCAAAACCATATATATTCTTGTTCCTTATGATAAGACGCATTCACTGACACCAACCTGGGGGTCCCCGGGGTTGTGCCGGGGACAGCCCCACCCCCTCCATTTCATAAAAGGCCCAATATCTTGGAAAACTTACAGATCCACACCCCTAAACCCTATATATTCTTGTTCCTTATGAAAATATCAGTGTTCCCACTCATGTTTATTTCTGGGGGTAAACTTACCCCCTGGGTACAAAATCTGGGGGTAAGAATCAAATTCAGGGGGTATGAAAATTTGCAACGAAAAGAAATGTGTGAGAAAACCTGGATACGTGTCCATAACTGTTACCCTATTCGGGTGTGTATTAACCGCATTTGCATACTACCCGCACCCCCTTTTTTCCAAAATCTGGGGGAAAACTGTTATTCTGTTGTATTACCCCCATGGAACATTTGCTGAAATTTTGGTGGATGCGTAAGTGAGAAAAAGTAAGAATTTGGCCAGTTTTTGTAACACACAACGGAACGCGCGATCGTCTTCAAAAGGCGGGAAAAGGCACGTGCGTGCGAGTATCACCAGAAAACATGTATTTTACATTAAAATGTTGAAAAGACTTTACCTGTTCACCACTGTTATTTATTCATTAAC
The DNA here is from genome assembly GCA_963580285.1 of Lucinisca nassula. Taxonomy (NCBI): domain Eukaryota; kingdom Metazoa; phylum Mollusca; class Bivalvia; order Lucinida; family Lucinidae; genus Lucinisca; species Lucinisca nassula. Next base: position 51,631,570 of record OY757014.1, on the reverse strand, counting down.
CCACATATGCCCGCGGCCCTTTTTGGGACATCGGCAAACAGTGCAGTCCCAGATCAGACACCTCAGAAAGATGCCGCAGACATCTGATTTGGATTTACACTGTTTGATATTTATAACGGTTCAATTATGACACTATATTGTTAATCCCTGTCATATAATTGCCACCCTGCGGTGCATGTCGATAAGATGTGAAAAATCTGTCAAGTTATGTTCCTAAGACGAGTTGCTACGACTATTCTACTATCTCGTGAATGATTATGTTTTGGCGCCAAATAGCAGACGCTTGGCGAGAAAAGCTGAACGCTTTAATTTGTGTTAACACATCTGTATGCTGTTGTTGGTTATTGACACGAAGCTTACAGAAAGTGCTCTTTTCCACAACCGTTTTGCTATCAAGAATTTTTTTACCGTTTCCAAACATTTTTTTATGAAAGAGATATGCCCCATTAGGATAAAACAATAGACACGTGTGGGGTTGCTGGGGTCCGATGACATCATTTACCGATCGCGTGCAGAAAAAACTGTAGCGGTGGTTTCATCTCATTGATTTGCGCCCGTCAATTTCGGACGCTCGGAAAAAATCGGCCGATTCGCCCCAGTCAATTTCGGATGCGCGGAAGTTCTATGTGCCGGATTCAAGTCTGCGGGTTGTCAAAGATCTATTTCAGCGAATCGGCCGATTCGCCCCCGTCAATTTCGGACGCTCGAAAAAATCAGCCGGTTTGCCCCAGTAAATTTCGGATGCGCGGAAGCTCTAATATGCGACGGATTCAAGTCTGCGGGTTGTCCCAAATCTTTTTCAGCGAATCAACCGATTCGCGCCCGTCAATTTCGGACGCTCGAAAAAAATCGACTGGTTCGCCCTAGTCAATTTCGGACGCGCGGAATCTCGCCCGACGGAAAAAAATCGTACGTGATTTTTATTTTCTTTGCGTGATCCACGTAAGATTTTGCGTGAGTGGGAACTCTGAATATACATTCACTGACACCAACTTGGGGGTCTCCCGGGTTGTGCCTGGGCTTTTCCCCACCCCATCTCCTTCACTAAATGCCATTTATCTCAGAAACCATTTAGATCCCCACCCCAAAACCATATATATTCTTGTTCCTTATGATAAGATGCATTCAATGACACCAACCTGGGGGTCCCCCAGGTTGTGCCCCACCCCCTCCATTTCAGAAAAGGCCCAATATCTTGGAAACCTTACAGATCCCCACCCCTAAACCCTATATATTCTTGTTCCTTATGAAGAGACTCATTCATTGACACCAATTTGGGGGTCTTCCTGGGTTCGTCGGGGCCTTGCCCCACCCCTCCATTTCACAAAAGGCCATCTATCTCAGAAACCAGTCAGATCCCCACCCCAAAACCATATTTATTCTTGTTTCTTATGATATGATGCATTCATTGACACTAACCTGGGGGTCCCCCAGGATGTGCCAGAGTCGTGCCCCTCCCCTTCATTTCATTAAAGACCCAATATCTTGGAAACCTTACAGATCTCCACCTCTAACCATATATATTGTTGTTCCTTATGATAAGACACATTCATTGACGTCAACCTGGAGGTCTCCCGGGTCAAGCCAGGGTCTTGCCCCACCCCACCACTTCACAAAAGGCTATATATCTCAGAAACTGTTCAGAGTACCACCCCTAAACCATATATAATTACATGTATCTTCTTTGTGATAAGACACAATCAAATAACACTAGCTTGGGAGTCATCTGGACTGCCTGGGTCATGCCCCACTGCTTTACTTCATTAAAAGCCATATATCTCAGAAATCATTCAGATCCCCCCCATAAACTATAATATTCTTGTTCCTTATGCAGGGATCATCCTAGGCCCAGGAAGCAGGGAGAAGTGACTTCTCCCTCCAGCACTAACAGGGCGAAATGAGGGACAAGAGGGCGAAGTAGGGCTCGAGAAAAATGACTAAAGTATGGCAATTGTCGAGCCGAATTTTCGGTAATTTCCGTAAATACCGTTGTTTATTTGCAATTTAGAAATACAGTGTGCGGGTGTGATATCGTTGCGAATTACATACCAATGTTGCAGTTGCACTTGCTGAATGATTATGCACATCGGTATCTCGATTATAACAGCAAATAATCAGACATCAGATACTTCATCTACTTTCATTTTCTCAATGTCCCACTCACTTAGTCACTGAAGGGCACTAAAGGGAAACAACCGATTTGATCTCACCTCGAGGTTATGAGTCATGTTGTGCAGTCAGGTCTGTGCGACCGTGATATACCGGCAAGTTGCTGCAGGTGCAATGGGACTGTTTTTTTTTTTTTTGTTCTTTTCATCTATCATATCCTATATTCCCTTTTTTTCTAGTTCCCATCTTTCGTTTTACACATTTTCTGTCTGTTTGATCATTTTGAGTCAGCGCCTGATCACAGTTGGTAATCCTGTTAACCCATTTAGTACCAGAAACCCCAAAACGGGTACCCTGGCAAACAGTGCAGGCCCAGATCAGACGCTGCAGAACGCGGTGTCTGATCAGGGCCTCCACCGTTTGCTAAAAGTTCAGTTATTAACTTATTTTCCAAATAATTTTTTTTATGAAAACGTTACCTGACACCCATAAATTTTGAATTGAACTCCTGCAATATATAAGGATAAAGATTCCATTTGGTACAAAAAGGGTTAAAGTCGCATCTCTATCTATCTTATATTGATATGTAAAATGAGACGCACGTTTTTCATGCGTCAATCATATTGCCAAGATCAAAAAGACCGATCGTCTCATGCTGCGCGGACAAAGTCTGATTACTCAAAGTCTAAGTGGTCATGAAATAAGATCAAAGATGCCGATCTGGACTAACCCAATTCACCTATTTACATAATTAACTGATCTGACAACTTGTGCTCAACGCTACAGGTGGTCAGTTTCTGACTCGAGCAATTAACACTTGGAGTTGGGTTATTAATTATCGGATTATCAATACCGTAAAAATTCGGCTATAAGACGAGGATTTTTCCCTCCAAAATGAGCCCGAAAAAGTGACCCCGTCTTATAGCCGAGGTCATGGACTGCATGCTTTTTTCCGGCAATGTCCGGCGAAGACCAGACATACGGAAAATGCCGATCGGTGATTTTTGAATTGATATTAATCGCCGCCCACAAACCGACGCTACCATTTTTCTGCTCGCGATCGGTAAATGACGTCATCCGACGCCAGCACCCCAACACGTGTTTAATGTCATTGTGTGTATCTCATTCATAAAAAAAAAAAGTTAGGAACCGGTAAAAAATATTTTCTCGATAGCAAAACGGTTGTGAATAGAGGTGGATAGAAAACCAGCGCTTTGCACAGCTCCCGAATTATCCCCAGAAGCTCCGTGTCAATAACCAACAACAGCGTTCGACTTTTCTCGCCCAGCGTCTGCTATTTGGCGCCAAAACATAACCATTCATGAGATCGTAGAATAGTCCATTTTTTGTAATGCAAACTTCTACCGTTAGATGTAGGTAATTGTCTGAGGAGCAATTAAATCATTTTCACATTGATTGTGGATTAAATTTTATGTTTGGAGGATAAACGCAAATACGAGACATAACTTGACCATATTTTCACACCTTATTGACACGCACCGCGGGGTGGCAATTATATGACAGGGATTAACAATAGTGTGATACTAGAACCGTAATAAATACACAGATGGTTTGTCTGCATTAATTATTGCGATTTACTTACTGGTCTAGTTTTACCGGATTTAAGGACTCAGAAAGACTGAGAGTTGTAGACGATCTTTTTTTCACTTGCCCGGCGCGATTTCGGTCTTGTCTCGGGCAGCCGGGAAATGGATTTGGCAGCCCTGTCGTCTATTAAATAGAAGTCTTAGCCAGCAAAGCATGTACCGGGCCGACAGCGATACGATCTATCGGCCCGACGTTTCCCCCTTTTCCAGACGCTTAATAGACCTACCGATTCAGATTCAGTAAGAGTTGTCTGTCTTTGTAACTCTCACAAACGAAGACATTATGTCAACAGACATAAACAAAGCCATGTGAGGGGTAAGTAAAGGGGTTTTCTGACGAAAAAAGGCCGATTTCTCACATTTAAACGGCATCTAGCGGTAGCAGATAGGCCCCGACAGATATGGCAAAAATTACCGTCTTATAAAAGAGTATAAGCAAAATCCCGCATTAGAAGAACTGAAAAAGGGGTCCCGTCTTATAGCCGAATCGCCTTATAGCCGAATTTTTACGGTAGGTGTTTTGTTATCAACTTTGTGCCTTTATCGATGGATATTACTTCTAATTTGAAAAGCAGATCCTGGAGATGAAGAAAAAAAAAAGTCGGAAAAAAACAGGGCGAAGTCAACTTCTCTTTTCCAGGCTGGTTAGGCGAAGTTCTTGAACTTCGGGCGAAGAAGTCGCCCGAATCGCCCCCTCGGCTGATCCCTGTTATGATAAGACTCATTCAGTTACACCAACCTGGGGGTCACTTTGTGCTAGGGCAATGTGCCCCGCCCCTTCGCTTTAAAGGGCCATATATTTCAGAAACCATTCAAATCCCCACCCCATAATCATATATGTTCTTGTTCCTTATCAATAGCACACCCACTTGGGGGTCACAGGGGCCATTCCTCTCCACGTCATAGAAGTGCCTCATATATCAGAAACCATTCAGATTCCCACCCATAAACCATTTATATATATTCTTGGTCGTTATAGGGACAACAAACTTGGGCTTTCCAGAGATCAACAGGACATGCCCCAACCCCTCCATGGCTTACGAGTCCTTATAACTCCAGTATACAGATCTCCACTTCTACACCATATATATTCTTATTCCTTATGATAAGACGCATTTAGTGATAACAACCAGGGCTCCAATGGGTCCATGCCCTACACCCTCTACTTAATAAAAGGCCTAATGTTTTAGATACTTAGTCCAGATGGATGCTCATTTGGATATAGGGGTTCATTTGGGAGACTTTATAATTGGTAGATTGAAATGATATCATGTTAAAATACATGGCTGTTATTGGGCAGTGCCCACCTGAGCTCTGGTGAGCATAGTGGCCCATGAGCCTCTTGTTTATGAAATATATACACCCCATCAAAATAAAACAATGGCATTAAACATGTGTGGGGTTGCTGGCATCGGATGACGTCATTTACCGATCACATGCAGAAAAATGGTATCGGTGGTTTGTGGGCGGCGATTTGGATGGCGGAAAACTTTGATGTTCGCATTGAACTTGCTTGTGTGAAAGTTTGGGCTCGTTTTGGATGGAAGGGATCTTCGTCTTGTGGTTGAATAATTAAATTGTACCTCAGTCCTGTATCGATTTTTTGGTGACTTGTTGGACAGTTGAAGGTTCGGTAAAAGTGCGGTATTTTTCACTTCCACCGATATATACAGCCGTGAAAACGACAGTTTGACTTTTCTCCCATGAAATTTTTGCGTCCAACGGACGCACATATTTTAAGATTGTGAGTCCTCAGTCCTATTTGTGCATCCTAGACACAGGACGCAGGGGTAAAAAAATCACTGGTGAAAGGGAAGTTCTTATGTTATTTTTATGCGCCCGCCATTCGAAGAGTGATGGAAGGGCATATAGCATTGCCCCTGTCCGTCCGTTCGTTTGTCCGTCCGTCTGAAACTTAAACGCAGCCAATAACTTTCTTATTATACCCCCGGTATACAAAGTATGTCAGGGGGTATATAGTTTTCGTCTTTCTGTCCGTTCGATAGTTAGTTAGTTAGTTCGTTCGTTCGTTCGTACTTCCGTCTGTCCTGCCGTTTGCCAACAAGTTTTGCGTTAAACCTTTTTGATACCTCATATCTCTGTAACCAGTAACCACATGTTAAATTCTCTTCATATTTGGTAAAGGATATCTCTATAGTACTACCTTTCATATGGAATATCTAAGCCTCTGGGTCAAGCCCCTGGGTGGGCTGTCTGTGACAGTCCATCCGTCTGTTCATCTACTGTTACGTCAAAGTTTTGTGTTAAACCTTTTTCATTGCTGATGTCCCTGTAACCACGTTAGATTCTCTTCATGTTTGGTAAAGGATATCTCTATAGCATTACCTTTCATATGGAATATCCAAGCCCCTGGGTGGGCTGTCTGTTTGTTCATCTACTTTTACATCATAGTTTTGTGTTAAACCTTTTAATGCCCCCGCATCATATGATGCCGGGGGCATATAGTTTTTCGGTTTTCCGTATGTGTGTACGTGCGTACATGTGTATGTCTGTCTGTACGTGTGTGTGTACGTTTGTACGTACGTACATACGTTATCCTGTAACCTCAGGTTAAAGTTTTTGTAACAGGTAGAGCCTGAACTTTTAGAACTCATATTTTCCTAACCATTTGATGGAACTGGTTCATCTTTAGTATGATGATAGATATAGGTCCAAAGTTTTATTAAGCAATACCCCCACCCATGCCTGTGACCTCAAGGTCAAGGTCACAGACTTAAAAAATTTCAATGTTAAAGACTCGGGTTAAGGTTTTTGTAACAGGTAGACTTGAACATTTTAGAACTCATATTTTCCAAACCATTTGATGGAATTGGTTCATATTTGGTATGATTATAGATATAGGTCCAAAGTTTTATTCAGCGATACCCCCACCCATGCCCATGGCCTCAAGGTCAAGGTCATGGACTTAGAAATTTTCCATGTTAAAGACTCCAGTTAAGGTATTTGTACCTGGTAGAACCTGAACTTTTATGATGGCTTTGTTCATATGATGATGATGTGTGTGTGTGTGTGAATTCGGGTTTAACATCGCTTTCAACAATTTTTATGCCCCCGCCTGCCTTGGCAGGAGTGGGGCATATAGCGTTTCGCCGTGCTGTTACGCCCCCGACCGCCTGCCTTGGCAGGAGTGGGGCATATAGCGTTTCGCCGTGATGTTACGTCCGTACGTGCGTTCGTGCATATGTCACGTTTGTAACCACCTCGGACTGAAATGTCGAGCTGAAACCTCGGACTCGCATATAATTTTTTTACCTGTTGTGCTACAAAGTTGAAATTTGGTATGACATCTACTCAGACCAAGACCTATCAGTTCATGTTCAAGTTGACCCAAAGTAGTGCCCCTGGGTGGGCCTAGGGGTCAGATTGCATAACAGGTCAAAATTGTCATATAGGAATTTGCATGCAAAACTGTCAAAATGTCTAATTATCTTGAAAATTTATCAGATTCGAACACCTAAACCATATATATTATTGTTTCTTATGATATGACACATTCCATGACACAGACTTTGGGTCCCTACAGTCACCCCTGGGCCATGCCCCGCCCTCTTTGCTTCATTAAAGTCTTTATATCTTAGAAACTATCCATATCCCCACCCCTTAACCATATATATTATTGTTCCTTATGATAAGATGCATTGACTGATACAGACAGACATTGGGTCCATCCCGACCCGTTATATAGAAATTTGTATGCAAAACTGTCAAAATGTCTAACTGTCTTGAAAATTAATCGGATTCATCGAACCCCTAAACCATATATATTATTGTTCCTTATGATATGACACATTCCATGAAACAGACTTTGGATCCCTACGGTCACCCCTGGGCCATGCCCCGCCCCCTTTGCTTCATTACAGTCTTTATATCTCAGAAACTATCCATATTACAAAGTTGAAATTTGGTATGACATCTACTCAGACCAAGACCTATCAGTTCATGTTCAAGTTGACCCAGGGTCATGCCCCTGGGTGGGCCCAGGGGTCAGATTGCGTAACAGGTCAAAATTGTCATATAGGAATTTGTATGCAAAACTGTCAAAATGTCTAATTATCTTGAAAATTAATCAGATTCGAACACCTAAACCATATATATTATTGTTCCTTATGATATGACACATTCCATTGCATAGACTTTGGATCCCTACGGTCACCCCTGGGCCATGCCACGCCCCCTTTGCTTCATTAAAGTCTTTATATCTCAGAAACTATCCATATCCCCACCCCTTAACCATATATATTATTGTTCTTTATGATAAGATGCATTGACTGATACAGACATTGGGTCCATCCCGACTCCCCCCCCCCCCCACACCCCCCATTTATATAGAAATTTGCATGCAAAACTGTCAAAATGCCTAATTATCTTGAAAATTAATCAGATTCGAACACCTAAACCATATATATTATTGTTCCTTATGATATGACACATTCCATGACACAGACTTTGGGTCCCTACAGTCACCCCTGGGCCATGCCCCGCCCCCTTTGCTTCATTAAAGTCTTTATATCTCAGAAACTATCCATATCCCCACCCCTTAACCATATATATTAGGAAGTGGCTATTGACAGCCGGCTGTCTCCAGCGAAAGTTCGCTAGTGACAGCCGGCTGTCTCCAGCGAACTTTCGCTGGTGACAGCCAGCAAAACTATATAGATCTAATATTGACCAATAATAAATAGTAATACGGTATTTATTTTTTATAAGTGGGTTTATGTACTAACAAACTCTTGGTGGGGCAATCTTTGGCCCCAGGGCTATAATTTGAATAAACTTGGTAGAGTACCACTAGATGAAACAGCATGCCAGGACCAGATGCCTGGACCTTCTGGCTTCAGACAAGAAGATAAAAAGATTTTTCCCACACAAGTCAATGTTAAACAGTTGTAACTGGTTGGGGGTGGGGGTTTGCTTCAATGAGAACAGTCTTGGTAGAGGTCCACTACATGTAGATGTAGTTGCATGCCAAATAACAATTGAATAGCTAGTTTTGATTCTAGTGCTATAATTTGGAACATAGACAAAGCCCCCGCCAATCAGGGCTTGAAGAAATAGATGGGCTGCATGATGCTTCCACGCAGAGCTGAAACCAACCGCACACGAGTACTGGTAAACCGCTTAGAGGTTCTAAGCCTGCCCAGGCAAAGCGGTGTGAGTCAGACCGTCCATGCTTATGAACCCTATTGGTTTCATTGGGCGGCAGGGCTTGAAATGTCATTACATCTGAATGTCGGGTAAAAGTCCCACAAAATTGGAAGCAATGCCTCCAAAATGACCTATACAGTGTTGACTGGGACGTTAAACCTCAAATCAAACAAACAAAGGAACATAGACAAAGTTACATACCAAATATCAAGGGCATGGGCCTTGACAAGAATTTTTTTAAAGGATTCCCTGTTATGAGTCTGTGTGAACCTAGTGGGCCTCAGGGCCGTCTGGCTTCAGACAAGGTTTTAAATAATTATCCCTATACAGTTTATAAACTGATATTTAAACACCCCCTCCCCCCCCCCACACCCCAACAATTACATCCAAACAACATGTATCTTCTCATACCATCAAGAACACATAGACAAAGTTTCAAAATTGACGAAAGCACATGCGGTTTCAGAACACTTATCATTTGTTTGTTTGATTTGAGGTTTAACATCCCCATCGACACTACATGGTCATTTTGGAAATGTTGCTTCCAAATTTATGGGACTTTTACCAGACATTGAGATGAAATGACACCTTAAGCCATGTCGCCCAATGAAACCAATAGGGTTTATAAGGCTTAGCATGGACTGTCCGACTCGTACCACTTTGCCTGGGCAGGCTTAAATCCTCTAAGCGGTTTATAAGTACTGGTGTGTGGTTTGTTTCAGCTTTGCTTGGAAGCATCACACAGCCCATCTATTTCTTCAAGCCCCGATGGGCGGGGGCTGCCAATTACCATACAAAACAGGAGTTGCACTCACAAAAGCTCCCCTGTCTATATATTTAGGGTGCAAAATGAGTAAATTCAGAAAATTAGTGACAAACAAGAGCTATCATTGGACAGCATAGCTTGCCTTTAAAAGTGTCTTTGAGGCCATCGGCATAAGTGGGGTTACTGCCTAATGAACCTTTGGACCAATCCATTGCCTAGTTAGGAAAATTTGAGCTCTAAAGTAACATTAACACAAAATTTTTAAGTCCGTAACCTTGCCCTTGAGGCCATGGACATGAGTGGGAAATAGCTGAATACAACTTAGGACCAATATCTTAGCATACTAAATATGAACCAAATCCATCATATGATTTGAAAAAAATATGAGCTCTTAAAATCTTAAACATAAAAAATTTCTAAATCTGTGACCATGACCTTAAGTCATGTTTGAGGGCATTGTTGAATAAAAGTGCGGACCTTTATCATCATTCCAAATATGAACCAAATCCATCATATGGTTTGGAAAATGTGACCTATTGAAAACTCTTAACATAAAAATTCGAAGTCCATGACCTTGAGCCGCCCCCGCCCATAGGGGCTTGAAGAAATATATGGGCTGCACGATGCTTCCATGCAGAGCTGAATCCGGCCCGCACACTAGTACTGGTAAACCGCTTAGAGGATCTAAGCCTGCCCAGGAACCGCGGTGCGAGGCGGACCGTCCATGCTAATAAACCCTGTTGGTTTCATTGGGCGACAGGGCTTGAGATGTCATTTCATCTCAATGTCGGGTAAAAGTCCCACAAAATTGGAAGCAACGTCTCCAAAATGACCTTTACAGTGTTGACGGGGACGTTAAACCTCAAATCAAACAAAAAAAACCATGACCTTGAGGTCATGGGCATGGATGAGGGTATTGCTGAATGAAACTTTGGACCTATGTCAGTCACCATACCAAAATATGAACCAAATACATGGTATGGCTTGGAAAATAAGAGCAGTTAAAAGAATTTAACTTTCGAAATTAGGATAACACACCTATGCGACTAGTACATTTTTCACATCACCTCGCCCCCTACCAACGGGTCTTGAAGAAATAGATTGGGCTGCATGAAGCTTCTATGCAGAGCTGAAACCGGCCACACATGAGTACTGGTAAACCGCTTAGGGGTCTAGGCCTGCCCAGGCAAAGTGGTGTGAGTCGGACTGTCCCTACATATTAAATATTTTGGTTTGTTTGGGCGGCAGGGATTGATACGCATTTCATCTTAATGTCGGTTAAGATGGTTCTAACAAGTACCCAAAACCTATGCCTTGGAGCAGAACACAGAAAAATCATGCATACCCCCATAAACCCCAGCTTTTCTCTATATAAAGTGGGTTTAAGGCGTGTGTTCATTTCACAGACTTGTTCACCTGATGAAAAAATAATTAGGCCCAGTTGCCCCCGCCCGTTCGTGCGTTCGTGCATATGTCATGTTTGTAACCACCTCGGACTGAAATGTCGAGCTGAAACCTCGGACTCGCATATAATTTTTTTACCTGTTGTGCTACAAAGTTGAAATTTGGTATGACATCTACTCAGACCAAGACCTATCAGTTCATGTTCAAGTTGACCCAAAGTAGTGCCCCTGGGTGGGCCTAGGGGTCAGATTGCGTAACAGGTCAAAATTGTCATATAGGAATTTGCATGCAAAACTGTCAAAATGTCTAATTATCTTGAAAATTTATCAGATTCGAACACCTAAACCATATATATTATTGTTTCTTATGATATGACACATTCCATGACACAGACTTTGGGTCCCTACAGTCACCCCTGGGCCATGCCCCGCCCTCTTTGCTTCATTTAAGTCTTTATATCTTAGAAACTATCCATATCCCCACCCCTTAACCATATATATTATTGTTCCTTATGATAAGATGCATTGACTGATACAGACAGACATTGGGTCCATCCCGACCCGTTATATAGAAATTTGTATGCAAAACTGTCAAAATGTCTAACTGTCTTGAAAATTAATCGGATTCATCGAACCCCTAAACCATATATATTATTGTTCCTTATGATATGACACATTCCATGAAACAGACTTTGGATCCCTACGGTCACCCCTGGGCCATGCCCCGCCCCCTTTGCTTCATTACAGTCTTTATATCTCAGAAACTATCCATATTACAAAGTTGAAATTTGGTATGACATCTACTCAGAACAAGACCTATCAGTTCATGTTCAAGTTGACCCAGGGTCATGCCCCTGGGTGGGCCCAGGGGTCAGATTGCGTAACAGGTCAAAATTGTCATATAGGAATTTGTATGCAAAACTGTCAAAATGTCTAATTATCTTGAAAATTAATCAGATTCGAACACCTAAACCATATATATTATTGTTCCTTATGATATGACACATTCCATTACATAGACTTTGGATCCCTACGGTCACCCCTGGGCCATGCCCCGCCCCCTTTGCTTCATTAAAGTCTTTATATCTCAGAAACTATCCATATCCCCACCCCTTAACCATATATATTATTGTTCTTTATGATAAGATGCATTGACTGATACAGACATTGGTCCATCCCGACTCCCCCCCCCCCCCCACACCCCCCATTTATATAGAAATTTGCATGCAAAACTGTCAAAATGCCTAATTATCTTGAAAATTAATCAGATTCGAACACCTAAACCATATATATTATTGTTCCTTATGATATGACACATTCCATGACACAGACTTTGGGTCCCTACAGTCACCCCTGGGCCATGCCCCGCCCCCTTTGCTTCATTAAAGTCTTTATATCTCAGAAACTATCCATATCCCCACCCCTTAACCATATATATTATTGTTCTTTATGATAAGATGCATTGACTGATACAGACATTGGGTCCATCCCGACTCCCCCCCCCCCCCCCCCCACCCCCCATTTATATAGAAATTTGCATGCAAAACTGTCAAAATGCCTAATTATCTTGAAAATTAATCAGATTCGAACACCTAAACCATATATATTATTGTTCCTTATGATATGACACATTCCATGACACAGACTTTGGGTCCCTACAGTCACCCCTGGGCCATGCCCCGCCCCCTTTGCTTCATTAAAGTCTTTATATCTCAGAAACTATCCATATCCCCACCCCTTAACCATATATATTAGGAAGTGGCTATTGACAGCCGGCTGTCTCCAGCGAAAGTTCGCTAGTGACAGCCGGCTGTCTCCAGCGAACTTTCGCTGGTGACAGCCAGCAAAACTATATAGATCTAATATTGACCAGTAATAAATAGTAATACGGTATTTATTTTTTATAAGTGGGTTTATGTACTAACAAACTCTTGGTGGGGCAATCTTTGGCCCCAGGGCTATAATTTGAATAAACTTGGTAGAGTACCACTAGATGAAACAGCATGCCAGGACCAGATGCCTGGACCTTCTGGCTTCAGACAAGAAGATAAAAAGATTTTTCCCACACAAGTCAATGTTAAACAGTTGTAACTGGTTGGGGGTGGGGGTTTGCTTCAATGAGAACAGTCTTGGTAGAGGTCCACTACATGTAGATGTAGTTGCATGCCAAATAACAATTGAATAGCTAGTTTTGATTCTAGTGCTATAATTTGGAACATAGACAAAGCCCCCGCCAATCAGGGCTTGAAGAAATAGATGGGCTGCATGATGCTTCCACGCAGAGCTGAAACCAACCGCACACGAGTACTGGTAAACCGCTTAGAGGTTCTAAGCCTGCCCAGGCAAAGCGGTGTGAGTCAGACCGTCCATGCTTATGAACCCTATTGGTTTCATTGGGCGGCAGGGCTTGAAATGTCATTACATCTGAATGTCGGGTAAAAGTCCCACAAAATTGGAAGCAATGCCTCCAAAATGACCTATACAGTGTTGACTGGGACGTTAAACCTCAAATCAAACAAACAAAGGAACATAGACAAAGTTACATACCAAATATCAAGGGCATGGGCCTTGACAAGAATTTTTTTAAAGGATTCCCTGTTATGAGTCTGTGTGAACCTAGTGGGCCTCAGGGCCGTCTGGCTTCAGACAAGGTTTTAAATAATTATCCCTATACAGTTTATAAACTGATATTTAAACACCCCCTCCCCCCCCCACACCCCAACAATTACATCCAAACAACATGTATCTTCTCATACCATCAAGAACACATAGACAAAGTTTCAAAATTGACGAAAGCACATGCGGTTTCAGAACACTTATCATTTGTTTGTTTGATTTGAGGTTTAACATCCCCATCGACACTACATGGTCATTTTGGAAATGTTGCTTCCAAATTTATGGGACTTTTACCAGACATTGAGATGAAATGACATCTTAAGCCATGTCGCCCAATGAAACCAATAGGGTTTATAAGGCTTAGCATGGACTGTCCGACTCGTACCACTTTGCCTGGGCAGGCTTAAATCCTCTAAGCGGTTTATAAGTACTGGTGTGTGGTTTGTTTCAGCTTTGCTTGGAAGCATCACACAGCCCATCTATTTCTTCAAGCCCCGATGGGCGGGGGCTGCCAATTACCATACAAAACAGGAGTTGCACTCACAAAAGCTCCCCTGTCTATATATTTAGGGTGCAAAATGAGTAAATTCAGAAAATTAGTGACAAACAAGAGCTATCATTGGACAGCATAGCTTGCCTTGAAAAGTGTCTTTGAGGCCATCGGCATAAGTGGGGTTACTGCCTAATGAACCTTTGGACCAATCCATTGCCTAGTTAGGAAAATTTGAGCTCTAAAGTAACATTAACACAAAATTTTTAAGTCCGTAACCTTGCCCTTGAGGCCATGGACATGAGTGGGAAATAGCTGAATACAACTTAGGACCAATATCTTAGCATACTAAATATGAACCAAATCCATCATATGATTTGAAAAAATATGAGCTCTTAAAATCTTAAACATAAAAAATTTCTAAATCTGTGACCATGACCTTAAGTCATGTTTGAGGGCATTGTTGAATAAAAGTGCGGACCTTTATCATCATTCCAAATATGAACCAAATCCATCATATGGTTTGGAAAATGTGACCTATTGAAAACTCTTAACATAAAAATTCGAAGTCCATGACCTTGAGGTCATGGGCATGGATGAGGGTATTGCTGAATGAAACTTTGGACCTATGTCAGTCACCATACCAAAATATGAACCAAATACATGGTATGGCTTGGAAAATAAGAGCAGTTAAAAGAATTTAACTTTCGAAATCAGGATAACACACCTATGCGACTAGTACATTTTTCACATCACCTCGCCCCCGACCAACGGGTCTTGAAGAAATAGATTGGGCTGCATGAAGCTTCTATGCAGAGCTGAAACCGGCCACACATGAGTACTGGTAAACCGCTTAGGGGTCTAGGCCTGCCCAGGCAAAGTGGTGTGAGTCGGACTGTCCCTACATATTAAATATTTTGGTTTGTTTGGGCGGCAGGGATTGATACGCATTTCATCTTAATGTCGGTTAAGATGGTTCTAACAAGTACCCAAAACCTATGCCTTGGAGCAGAACACAGAAAAATCATGCATACCCCCATAAACCCCAGCTTTTCTCTATATAAAGTGGGTTTAAGGCGTGTGTTCATTTCACAGACTTGTTCACCTGATGAAAAAATAATTAGGCCCAGTTGCCCCCGCCCGTAGGGGCTTGAATAAATATATGGGATGCATGATGCTTCCACGCAGAGCTGAATCCGGCCCACACGCTAGTACTGGTAAACCGCTTAGAGGATCTAAGCCTGTCCAGGGATTGTGGTGCGAGGCAGACCGTCCATGCTAATAAACCCTATTGGTTTCATTGGGTGACAGGGCTTGAGATATCATTTCATCTCAATGTCGGGTAAAAGTCCCACAAAATTGGAAGCAACGTCTCCAAAATGACCTTTACAGTGTTGATGGGGACGTTAAACCTCAATTCAAACAAACAAACAATTAGGCCCAAAAATTTAACAAGGAAATTCTAAGTCCATTTCCTTGACCTTGGGGCAATTGGCATGGGCAGGGTTATTCCTGAATAAAACTTTGGAGCTATATCTATCATCATCCCAAACATAAACCAAACCCATCATAAGGTTTGGAAAATATGAGTACTGAAAATGTAAATATCCACACAAAATGCACATTCCTCATACATGTACCATGAAGAAAACACTTGCAAAGTTTCAGAACAATTGGTACAAAAGCTGTAAGAGGAGAACTTTGTGCCCACAAAACACAAAGGATAGAATGTTGACAGACATACAGACAGATGGAAACTTGCTTGCCTTAGTCTTCCTGCCAAAGCAAGTGTGATAATGAGTGACAGTAAATAAAACAAAAAGAAAATGAATATTCACATGAAAGTACAATGTATATGCCATCTTATGACACAAAAAGCAAAAATGAAACACATATGTATGTTTGAAAATGAAAAAAATGAAGTACCACAAACATATAAATTTATTCTTAAATGTTTCATAAAAAGAAAATCAGTAAATTATTTGATTATTTTTTGTCAATATATAATTTATATAATTTAGCTGGCTGTCACCAGCGAAAGTTCGCTGGAGACAGCCGGGTGGAGACAGCCGGCTGTCTCCAGCGAACTTTCGCTGGTGACAGCCGGCTTTCAAAAATAACTAATAAAGTATTTAAAAATGATAAAATTCATGTATTGATAGTCAAACCCATATAAAACTATTCTTAAGCAAATAAATAAAATAAAAACCAGTAAATTACATAGTAATATTTATTTTTTTATACCACCCATATATTTTAGCTGGCTGTCACCAGCGAAAGTTTGCTGGAGCCAGCCGGTTGTCACCAGCGAAAGTTCGCTGGAGATAGCCGGCTGTCTCCAGCGAACTTTCGCTACTGACAGCTGGCTGTCTCCAGCGATCGCCTATATATTATTGTTCCTTATGATAAGATGCATTGACTGATACAGACATTGGGTCCATCCCGACCCCCCCCCCCCCCCCCACCTAAACCATATATATTATTGTTGCTTATGATATGACACATTCCAAGACAAAGATTTTGGGTCCCTCCGGTCACCCCCGGCCCATGCCCTGCCTAATTATCTTGAACATTAATCAGATTCGAACACCTAAACCATATATATTATCGTTCCTTATGATATGACACATTCCAAGACGCAGACTTTGGGTCCCCCCTGAACCATGCACCGCCCCCTTCGTTATATCTCAGAAACTATCAATGTCACCACCCCTAAACCATATATATTATTGTTCCTTATGATAAGATGCATTGACTGACACAGACTTAATCAGATTCGAACACCTAAACCATACATATTATTGTTCCTTATGATATGACTCATTCTAAGACACAGACTTTGTCTCCCTCTGGTCAACCCCGGACCATGCCCCGCCCCCTTCAATTCATAAAAGGCCTTATATCTCAGAAACAATTCATATCCCCACCACTTAACCATATATTTTATTGTTCCTTATGATAAGATGCATTCACTGACACAGACCTTGGGTCCCTGTGGACAGCTCCGGGTCCCTCCGAACACCCCCGTGCCATTCTAGAGAATGGGTACAAGCCATATCGACAAAGATATATGGCGGGGGCATCTGTGTACTTTGGACACATGTCTAGTTCAGTCATATCACGACGGTGTCTGGTTGCGACAGGGAGCTCAATGCTCACGTTTATAGTGCTGCCTCACTGAAGTATCATGTCCCAGACACATAACATGATACCACACCCAGTCACATTATCATGACACTGGGTCGACCAGTCCTAGCTCTACCCCGTAAATCTGAGTGCCAAGTGAGGAGCAGCTAGTACCATTTTTAACAACTTTGGTTTGTCGCGGCCCGGGATCGAACCCGAGACCTCCCGTTCCCCGGAGCGGACACTCTACCAACTGAGCTATCGGGGCCGGTATTTATATGATGATAGATATAGGTACAATGTTTTATTCAGCAATACCCCCACCCATGCCT
Source organism: Lucinisca nassula (assembly GCA_963580285.1). NCBI lineage: Eukaryota > Metazoa > Mollusca > Bivalvia > Lucinida > Lucinidae > Lucinisca > Lucinisca nassula. The sequence goes on along the minus strand of OY757014.1, from coordinate 51,613,955 downwards.
ATGATCTCAAGGTCAAGGTCACAGACTTAGACAATTTTAATGTGAAAGATTTTAAAGATCTCAAATGTTCCAAACTATATTATGGATTTGGCTTATGTATGTTATGATGATAGATACAGGTCCAAATGTTTATTTGGCAATACCCCCACTCATGCCTATGGCTTCAAGGTCAAGGTCACAGACTTTGTCATCGCTCTAGCGCTTACATTTCTTCACCGATTTCAATATAACTTCACACAAATGTTCCTTATGACAATATCTCGAGCCATTTCGACTTTCAAGGTCAAGGTCACTGTGGCTGTTTTTAGAAAAACTTTGTCATCGCTCTAGCGACTACATTTCTTCACTGGTTTCAAAATAACTTCACACAAATGTTCCTTATGTCAATACCTCGAACGAGTTTGACTTTCAAGGTCAAGGTCACTCTGGCTATTTTTAGAAAAACTTTGTCATTGCTCTAGCGCTTACATTTTTTCACCAATTTCAATATAACTTCTCACAAATGTTCCTGATGACAAGGTCACACACTTAGAAAATTTTGTTGCAATATGGGTTTTCGGGGTGAGGCGGGGCCCTTGGCGGGGGCATCTGTGTCGTCTGGACACATTTCTAGTTCATTGCTGATATCTCTGTAACCACATGTTAGATTATCTTCATATTTGGTAAAGGATATTTCTATAGCATTACCTTTCATATAGAATATATATCTAAGCCCCTGGGTGAACTGTCCGCCCGTTTGTCAACTTTTACGGCAAAGTTTTGTGTTAAACCTTTTTGATTGCTCATACATGTGTATCTCTGTAACCTCATGTTAGATTCTCTTCATATTTGGTACAGAATATAGCTATAGTATTAAATTTCATATGGAATATCTAAGCTCCTGAGTCAAGCCCCTGCTTGGGGCTAGGGGTCAATAATTAAGACGTAGGCATTTTGATTACGTCCAAGTTTTGTGTTAACTGTTTTCATTATGCTCCTTGTTGTTGAAATGCAATGGTTATTCTCAGTGGACTAAATGGTAAGTTTATATGGAAAGGTTCAATGCTGCAGACAAATTGTCATTTCCACTAAAATGGGGATGGCACTGGCGGGGGTATACATGCCCCACTGGGCACTTTCTCTAGTTTCTGGATGGACTTCGAAATTACTTTGTAGAAATGTTAACCATCATGAGACGATGTGTCACGTTCAAAACCCAGGTCCTTACCTCCAAGGTCAAGGTCATTCTTAGAGGTCAAATGTCAAAAAGGGTCGGAAACTTAAACGCAGCCAATAAGTTTCTTATTTCTGGATGGATTTTGAAATTACTTCGTGGAAATGTTAACTATCAGGAGACGATGTGCCAATGCAAAACCCAGGTCCGTACCTCCAAGGTCGAGGTCATACTTAGAGGTTAAAGGTAAAAAAAGGGTCTGAAACTTTACCGCAGTCAATAACTTTCTTATTTCTGGATGGATTTTGAAATAAATTTGTAGAAATGTTAAATATCATGAGACGATGTGTCACATGCAAAACCCAGGTCTGTAACTCTTAATGTCAAGGTCATACTTAGAGGTCAAAGGTCAAAAAAGGGTCTGATCAATAACTTTCTTATTTCTGGATGGATTTTGAAATTAATTTATAGAAATGTTAATCATCATGAGACGATGTGTCACATACAAAACCCAGGTCTGTTACTCTTAATGTCAAGGTCATACTTAGAGGTCAAAGGTCAAAAAAGGGTCTGATCAATAACTTTCTTATTTCTGGATGGATTTTGAAATTACTTGGCAGAAATGTTGGCCATCATGATACAATCTGCCTCGCACAAAACCAAGGTCCTTACCTCCAAGGTCAAGGTCATTTATTAGAGGTCAGATGTGAAAAAAGGTCCAAAACTTAAACACCGTCAGTAACCTTCTATGGATTAATACGAACATAGACATATTTTCAGGTGGGGGCATCCGTGTCCTATGGACCCATTTCTAGTTTTTTTCTTGAAAAGAAATACATGTATGCTGTGTGTGTCTGTTTTCCTCAAATACATGTAGATATACATTTTTTGCTAAATCTGATCATTTTGTCACTTGCAGCCAGCAGAAGTCAAGATAGGGTCAGTTCCTATGTCATGAATTAAAGTGACAGTTGGCATACAATATTAAAGTCACTATTTATGACACCCTGGGCCCTTTTCTAGAAAATTGATTTTAAATATTTTTGAGGAATGTCATTCAACCAGCACACAACATTATTTTTTTCAGAGATGATCTTGCCACAGCTATCCTCAAGACAAAGGACCGGCCGAACAGACTCCTTGTGGAGGAGGCCATTAATGAAGACAATTCAGTTGTTTCACTGTCACAGGTAAGGCAAATATTCATGAGAGATTTTTGAATAATTGTTGACAATCGGATCTGGAGTTTTCAGTTTTGCTTTAAACTTCACAGAAAACTTGTATGTGTACTGTCATAGGAAAAAATAAAATAGCTTCTGGAAAAATGGTACTGAACAAGGGGTAAAACTGTTTTAATTGTCAAATTCCTGTATTTTAAGAAAAAATGTGTAGGCACAGAGCAGAAGCCACAGAATGTTGCATCTGATCTGGGTCTCCACTGTTTGCCAGTGTGCCAGCCCATAAGCCCAGCCCATCTTTAACAGAGTTAAACCTCTGGCTGACACAATAAATCGGATAATCGATTAGTCCATCAATAAATTCCACAAAAATGATTATCATTACTGATTTGCTTGTAATCGATTATTTGATAAGTACAATTTACTGCCTAAAGTGATGCCTAAAATAGCTGGACGAGTGGCAAACAGTGCAGACACTGATGAGACCCGCATTCTATGGCGTCTCATCTCGGTCTACACTGTTTGCTCAGGCCTGTCTGTTCAAATACATATGGTAAAGTAGGAGTCATGCTCAGACAGAAAGTAACCGGCCCCGATAGCTCAGTTGGTAGAGTGTTCGCTCCGTGGAACGGGAGGTCACGTGTTCGATCCCGGGCAACGACATACCAAAGTCGTTAAAATGGTACTAGCTGCTCCTCGCTTGGCACTCAGATTTACGGGGTAGAGCTAGGACTCGTCGACCCAGTGTCATGATAATGTGACTGGGTGTGGTATCATGTTATGTGTCTGGGTGTGGTATCATGTTATGTGTCTGGGACATGATACTTCAGTGAGGCAGCACTATAAAAGTGAGCATGGAGCTCCCTGTCGCAACCAGACACCGTCGTGATATGACTGAAAAATTGTTGAAAGCGACGTTAAAACCGAATTCACACACACACACAGACAGAAAGCCAAGATTATGCCCGGTAAGATTATGACAAAATCTTCAGTGATTTATAATCAATTCTTGATCACAATGGCAGGACTGATAATCGATTATCTTTTCAGCTCCGATCAGCCAGCCCTAGTTAAACCCTCTTTACATAGGACTGACAAGAATAATGAAGCTATAAATAAATGTTGCCCGGATTTTAATTATGATGGTCACTTGGACAATCACACAGAGGCGCTTCTGGATCACTTTGTAAGCTTTAAGGAAAATGGATACACTTTCAGGAGAGGCAACTTCTGCATAAATACTTTTGTCTCCCATGTCAATAGGGGTCAACTCTTAAAGGAAAGAATTTGCTCCCTTAGGAGCAAATTCTTTCTGCGCCTAATGAGCAAATTCTTTCCTTTAAGAGTAGACCCCTCTTTCAGTGGGACAGAGTTTATAGAAAAGTGAACAGGAAGTCCCGAAAATTGTCTCCCTTTGAAAAATGGTAGGAAAATCTACAAAGTGTACCTCCTTAATAAACAAAAGCTAATCATTCAGAGACTGTGTATGTAATCTGGTGGGCTTTGTTGTGCACCAGTCCAATTGTAAATACTATCAAAGCAATGATCAACAACATGTTTTTCTAGGTACTTTCGTTTTGCATTACATTTTTCTATTTTCATTTTCCATGCTGCAATGCACCCTTAATTTCCATGAAGTCAGTCTACTTGCAGTTTTCAAAACTTATTTTTCTCAACTGGATAACAAATATTTGCACAATATATACGAAACTTTCAATGTCAATGATTGTCTAAACACTGAAAAAAATGCTGTGATCATTGTTTACCACATTCTCACTTTCCAAAGTCTCTAAATGGTCTACTTTCAGTTTTCACAATTCAGTCATGCCACTCACTGACAATACCACACTGGTTTTGTGAAGTCCGGTCAGCAGATGACCCAAAGTGATAAAAAAGCTGCCTGAATTTGCACACTGTCCAACATCAAGAAGAAATTGGGGGATGAGAAAAGATCAATAAAACCAGCATTAGGTTTTAGCTTACCACTAGTCACAAGAATGCAAAAAAAGAAGCCTAAATAAAGATAATATTTAATCATTATTGTGTTTTGTTTTGTGCCCCTTTCAAGATTATTACCCCCCCCCCGCGAAGGGGAGTGGGGATTGTAAGAAAGGCCTTCGTCTGTCTGTCCATCCATTTGTCTGTCCGTCTGTCGGTCAGTAACACAGCTCCGTATTTCCTGAACCCTGTGACAATTAAATGTCACAAGTTTGAATTTTGTGTCCATTCCATATGACCTTTACAGTGTTGAAGGGGACGTTAAACCTCAAATCAAACAAACAAACAAACCATTCCATATCTCCTTTCCCCTGGAAGGATTTTCATTAAGCTTTGGTCAAATATCCTCCTCAGTGAGCTGATGTGCAGAACCCATAAATAAACCATGCCGACTCAAAGTCAAGTTCACAGTTGAAGGTCAAGAGTTTGAAACTTTGAATTGTGTGTCCATTCCATATATCCTTTACCCCTGGAAGGATTTTCATTAAACTTTGCTCAGTGAGTTGATGTGCAGAACCCATAAACAAAAATGCCGACTCAAGGTCAAGGTCACAGTTGAAGGTCACAAGTCTGAAACTTTGAATTTTGTGTCTGTTCCTTATCTCCTTTACCCCTGAACGGATTTTCATTAAACTTTGGTCGAATATTCCCCTCAGTGAGCTGATATGCAGAACCCTTAAATAAACCATGCCGACTGAAAGTCAAGGTGACATTTGAAGGTCAAGGGTTTGAAAATTTATATTGTGTGTCCGGTTTCATATCTCTTTTACCCCTGGAAGGGTTTTCATTAAACTTTTGTCAAATATCCATCTCAGTGAGCTGATGTGCAGAACCCATAAATAAACCATGTCTAGTCAAGGTCACATTTGAAGGTCACAAGTTCGAAACTTTGAATTTTGTGTCCGTTCCATATCTCCTTTACCCCAGGAAGGATTTTCATTCCACTTTGGTCTCAGTGAGCTGATATGCAGAACTGATAAATAACCATGCTGACAAGAGGTCAAGGTCATACTTGAAGGTCATTAGTTTGAAACTTTGAAACTTAAGTGTCCTTCTCATTTCTCCTTACCCCCTGAAAGAATTTTCATTAAACTTTAGTTGAATATCCCCCTCAGTGAGCTGAATTGCAGAAGCCATAAATAAACCATGCCAAATCAAGGTCAGGGTCACAGATGAAGGTCATAAGGTTGAGCCTCGTTATTAAAGTGCGGCAGGCATTTGGCTGTCCCTCAGACTGCTTTCTTGTTTCTTTTATTTCGAGTCAATTGTAAACTGAAAGTGTTCATACACTGGGCTACCCAATAGGCCACAGGGATCCATACTTCTTAATTAAGGAATCGTTTGATTGAGCATGCCATTTACATGTGAAAAGTACCTGTCAGGTAATGTCACTCTGGTTTGTATTACTGTGAAGTGATCTGGCCATTCAAAGAAAACAATGTCATCAACCGTAACCTTGATTGCCAAGTATTGACTTGAATTTTGCAAGATTTTATTAGGAATGTCGTAGATAGACCATGTCATTCCGTGACTGGGAAATAAAAATGTATTTTGCTTAACCCTTGTCCTGCTGAATATTTATATATGCCACACCCACAGTCGATTATCAACCAATCAGATTACTTGATGCAAATTATTGCAAAAAAATCAAAATCTGAATGGCAAACAATGTAGATCCTGATCAGATGGCTTCTGATGAAGCCATCTGATCTGGATCTACATTGTTTCAAAGATAAGGCATATCCGGGATTAGCAGGACAAGGGTTAATAACTTTTATGTTTGTGGTCCTACTTCAATGAAACTTACACTACAATTGGCCTCAAAAGTAAGGAAGGTGTAATAGCTGAATAGTTACCAAGGGCACATTTATAACTCTTGGAGTTATGTCCCTTGGTAGGTTTTCAATTTTTGCCAGTCTTGAACATTTTTGTAACAGATTTTTCAGGAACTATGAAAGATAGAAAGCTGAAACTTTGTATAAACTTGGACAATCACTGGATGTATTGTGTATTCCATAATAGGGGTCAAGGGTCCATAACTCTTTGAGTTACATCCCTTGATTGGTACTTCAAATTTTCCACTCTTGAAAATTTTCGTATCAGATTACTCAGGAACTAGAAAAGCTAGAAAGCTGAAAGTATATATCGGAATAAGGGCCAAGGGTCCATAACTCTTGGAGTTATGGGTCCATAACTCTTGGAGTTATGTCCCTTGGTATGTTTTCAAAAAATTGAAATGTATTTTTGTTCAATAACTTTTAGTTTCTGGTCCTACCTCGATGAAACTTATATCACACTTGGTCTCTTAAGTAAGGAAGATGTAATGGCAAAACAGTGGCCAAGGGGTTATGGAGTTATGCCATGTTACTATGTCCTACAGGGATGCATCTGGTAAAGAACTAAGCTTGAATTCAAAATATTTAGATACAATGGGTCTTCCTCCTCTAATAGTGCTGCAGTGGGGCTATAGTCAGATCCTCTGACAGCTCTAGTTTGTTTCAGCCCAGAAGTATTAAACAAAAGAATGTTTTTAATTTTTTAGAAAAAGATGGATGAGTTGCAGTTATTCCGTGGTGACACAGTATTATTGAAAGGCAAACGAAGAAAAGAGACAGTATGTATTGTTCTGTCCGATGACACAGTAACAGATGATAAAATCAGAATCAACAGGTGTGTTCGGAGCAATCTCCGTGTCCGACTTGGAGATGTTGTCAGGTAATAGTCCATATGCCCAGATAAGGCAGAGTAAAAGGGATAATTAAGGGATTATCGTAAAAATTCTGACACCTTGAGGACTTGCTGGAATTTTCCTATGTAACAAATTTGTTACATGATCCAGCAAGGAGTCCCGAAGGTGTAAACAGAATCAGAATGGCAAACAGTGTAGACACTGATCAGGCTGCTCCCTGAGGAGCAATCTGGCCTGGGTCTCACTCTGCAGTGTTTGCTTAGGGCTATCTGTCCCAATACTTAGAATCATTACGGTATTGTCCTTATTTCTTTTCAAACTCTGTTTAAACAAGTACCCACAACATGGCTTGTGTTCATAGCTCAGTCGGATGCACAGCTGTCTATTGATAAGGTGGTCATGGTTTAGATACCTGCTGGGTCGGCAACATTCTTTCACAGAGATTGATCAGGAAATCTTTTCTACAGTCATTCTCCCCCTTTCACTTATTGAAGAGGGCAGTTGTAAGTTTCTAGCAAAAGAACTGGTTAAGCTCTTCTGTATAGGCCTGTCCAGGAAAAGCATGGTCAGAAAAAGATTAACCTTTATCCTGCTGATCACAACCACCCCTGCTTTGGCCAACAGTGTAGATCCAGATCAGATGGCTTCTTCGATGGCTTCTGAAGAAGCCATCTGATCTGGATCTACACTGACATTCAGTTTGTGAATTTGTAGGAATAAATTACATAAGTAATCTGATTGGTTCAGAGTCAGCAATGGGGGTGGCTAAATTAATTATTCAGCAGGATAAGGTTTAAGATACATAACTACCTCTTCATAACACTGTTGTTGTGGTCAATAGCAGATGGCATGTTAGTAATCCATGTATTATTCAAACAAATATGTAAAAATTACACAGAAAAATGACCATTTGTGGTCATTTATATATATATAAATTTATACATTTTTGTCGCACCTGCTATTAGCATGGCGCGATATAGGAGCCCAGTTTTCTGTCCGTTCGTTCGTCCATTCGTTCGTCCGTCCGTTTGTCAAGGCGTCAACATTTGCGACCACCCTAGCGTTCACCCTAATGGTCAAGTTTATTTCTCAAGAACTATAAGTGCTTCATTAATGATACTTGGTACAAACTTGTGTCTGGGGATGACAACTTACTTGCAAGCATCCATATTTGACCTTGACCTACATTTCATGGTTGACTGACTTTGTAAAATACTGCGACCACCCTAGCGTTCACCCTAATGGTCAAGTTTATTTCTCAAGAACTATTAGAGCTTCATTAATGATACTTCATACAAACTTTTGTCTGGGGATGGCAACTTACATGCAAGCATCCATATTTCACCTTGACCTACATTTCATGGTTCACTGACTTCGTAAATTATTGCGACCACCCTAGCGTTCACCCTAATGGTCAAGTTTATTTCTCAAGAACTATAAGAGCTTCATTAATGATATGTGGTACAAACTTGTATCTGTGGATGGCAACTTCAATGCAAGCATCCATATTTCACCTTGACCTAAATTTCATGGTTCACTGACTTTGTAAAATATTGCGACCACCCTAGCGGTCACCCTACTGGTCAAGTTAATTTCTCAAGAACCATAAGAGCTTCATTCATGATACTTGGTGCAAACTTATATCTCGGGATGGCAACTTAAATGAAAGCATCCATATTTGACCTTGACCTATATTTCATGGTTCACTGACTTTGTAAAATATTGCCACCACCCTAGCGTTCACCCTAATGGTTAAGTCCATTTCTCAATAATTATTTGAACTTAGTACAAGCCTTTTATGCAAGCATCTATGTTTGATCTTGGCCTTCATGTCATGGTTCGGTGACTTTGTGCCCCCACAGGCACGACATAGCCTTCGGCGGAATTCTTGTTCATAATTGGATCCATGTTTGAATCCAGTTAAATCCAAAACTGTGTTGTAACAAACAGTGTTTTGTTTGTTATGTTTTGATTTGAGGTTTAACGTCTGCGTCAACACTGTACAGGTCATTTTGGAGACGTTGCTTCCAATTTTGTGGAACTTTTACCCGACATTGAGAAGAAATGACATCTCAAGCCCTGCCGCCCAATGAAACCAATAGGGTTTATAAGCATGGACGGGTAGACTCGCACCGCTTTGCCTGGGCAGGCTTAGATCCTCTAAGCAGTTCACCAGTACTCGTTTGCGAGTCTGTGTCAGCTCTGCGTGGAAGCATCATGCAGCCCATATATTTCTTCAAGCCCTGATGGGCGGGGGCAGAACAAACAGTGTTACAAGAGCCATTTGGAAAGTATTAATAGCAGCCGTATTGTGTAATAGTTTCAAAGGCTTCGATCATTTTTCAAACATGCATGAAAAATCTAACCTTTAATCACTTGACCAAATTAAAATTTGCATGAGTTTTATGCCTGCAGTGCACTCGAGCGGTGTGTTGTAGATGACCATGTTTTTGACACTGGACGAAAATATGGCCGAAAATGGCAATATTGAGTTAAAAGAACAGAGGGTGTACTGCAAAGTGCACACATTGCTAGATATGTTGACAATGGAGATTAAAGCCGATTTGGGTGAAGTTTATGGTGAAAATGCACTATCGTATCCAACAGTTTGCAGATGGGTGTTACTTTTCAGAGGTGGACGAATTTCAGTCAAACATGAGCTGGGCCGGATCCAGTGTCAGAAAAAGAAATTGAGATTGTGAAAATGGCAATTGAAGAAGATGTGGGTTTCACTGTGGAAAAGATAGGGAATTTGTATGGCATGAATTCATCGGCCGTATTTTATATATTGAAAGAAGAGCTTAAGCTTAAGAAGGTTTGTGCTAGGTGCATCCCCCATCTTTTGTGACCGGAACAAAAGGGGGTAAGGGTAGAATAAGCCTCAGAACTTCTAGGAAAACATAAGGATGCAGATCCCAGGAGACTCAGAGAAATAGTAACTGTAGATGAAACATGGCTGTATTTTTAGCTCACCTGAGCCAAAGGCTCATAGGTGAGTTTATTGCTTGGCAAGGCTCCGTTGTCTGTCTTTCGTCTGTCTGTCAACATTTTCAAACCTCTTCTCCTCTGAAACCACGGGTGATTGAAGTCAAATTTCATGTGGAGCATCCATGGGATGGGGGAACGAAAGTTTGTTCACGGGTCCAGGTCACATGACCAAGATGGGCACCATGTCCATATATGGCAAAACCCTTCAAAAATCTCCGGAGCCAGTGGACCAATTGCCATGAAACTTGGTATGTAGCATTGTGGACCTGGGGTCGGGGTTTACAAGGGTGTTCATTACATGGACTTTTTAGCTCACCAGAGCCGAAGGCTCCGGGGGAGCTTATAGAATAGGCAGTTGTCCGTCGTCGTCGTCTGTGTCGTCTGCGTCAACATTTTCAAACGACATCTCCTCTGAAGCCACTGGGCCGATTCAGCCCAAATTTCATCTGTAGCATCCTTGGGCAGGGGGATTGAAAGTTTGTGTTTTTAATGAAAATCGGCTCATTAGTTTGGTTGCTATGGCAACTTAGAGTTTCCATAGACTTATAATGGGGAAAATAGAAAAATGGCATTTACTGCCAAACCTTTGCAGATATTTTGACTAAACTTTCTTAGAAATGTTCCTTAGGCAATCTACTATCTGCCATATGATTTTAGGCCTACTGCTCATTTGTATTGGTTGCCATGGAAACCATAATAAAAAAAATAGAAAAAAATACTTCAAAAATCATCTCCTCAGAAACCGAATGCTCTATTAGGCTGAGAGTTTTTGGAAATATTCATCATATTTGCCTTTATAGGTTTTGTGTTTTTTATAAAATTTGGCTCTTTAGTTTGGTTGCTATGGCAACTTAGATTTTCCATAGACTTATAATGGGGAACATTGAAAAATGGCATTTGCTGCCAAGAAATTGCAGATATTCTGACAAAACTTTTATAGAAATGTTCCTTGAGTAAATGTCTCTCATCCATATGCTTTAATGCCAACATGGGGGTCCCCCAGGTTAAGCTGGGGCCATGCCCCGCCCCCTCCACTTCATAAAAGGTCATATAACTCGGAAACCATCCAGATCCACACCCCAAAACCATATATATTCTTGTTCCTTATGATAAGATGCATTCAGTGACACCAACGTGGGGGTCCCCCGGTACGTGCCGGGTCATGCCCCACCCCCTCCATTCCATAAAAGGCCCAATATCTTGGAAACCTTACAGATCCCCACCCCTAAACCATATATATTCTTGTTCCTTATGAAAATATACATTCACTGACACCAACTTGGGGGTCTCCCAGGGTGCGCCTGGGCCTTGCCCCACCCCTTTTTTTTCACAAAAGGCCATATTTCTCAGGAACCATTTAGATCCCCACCCCAAAACCATATATATTCTTGTTCCTTATGATAAGACGCATTCAGTGACACCAACCTGGGGGTTCCCCGGGTTGTGCGGGGATCATGCCCCACCCCTCCATTTCATAAAAGGCCCAATATCTTGGAAACCTTACAGATCCCCACCCCTAAATCCTGTATATTCTTGTTCCTTATGAAGAGACTCATTCATTGACACCAATTTGGAGTCTTCCTGGTGCGCCGGGGCCTTGCCGCAACCCTCCACTTCACAAAAGGCCATCTCTCTCAGAAACCATTCAGATCCCCGCCCAAAAACCTTATATATTCTTGTTTCTTATGATATGAGGCATTCATTGACACTAACCTTGGGGTCCCCCAGGATGTGCCGGAGTAGTGCTCCACCCCTTCATTTCATTAAAGACCCAATATCTTGGAAACCTTATAGATCCCCACCTCTAACCGTATATATTGATGTTCCTTATGATAAGACACATTCATTGATGTCAACCTGGAGGTCTTCCAGGTCAAGCAAGGGCCTTGCCCCACCCCACCACTTCACCAAAGGCTATATATCTCAGAAACTGTTCAGAGCCCCACCCCTAAACCATATATAATTATCTTCTTTGTGATAAGACACATTCAAATAACACTAGCTTGGGAGTCATCCGGTCTGCCTGGGTCATGCCCCACTGCTTTACTTCATTAAAAGCCATATATATCAGAAATCATTCAGATCCCCACCCATAAACTTGTATTTCAGTAAAAACCCATTCAAATCCCCACCCCATAATCATATATGTTCTTGTTCCTTATCAATAGCACACCCACTTGGGGGTCGCAGGGACCATTCCTCTCCTCTCCACGTCATAGAAGGGCCTCATATATCAGAAACCTCAGATTCCCACCCATAAACCATATATATATTCTTGGTCCTTATAGGGACAACAATCTTGGGCTTACCTGGGATCAACAGGACATGCCCCAACCCCTCCACCGCTTAAGAGGCCTTATAACTCCGGTATACAGATCCCCACTGCTACACCATATATATTCTTATTCCTTATGATGAGACGCATTTAGTGATACCGAACAGGGCTCCATTGGGTCCATACCCTACACCCTCTACTTAATAAAAGGCCTAATGTTTAAGATACTGAGTCCATATGGATGCTCATTTGGATATAGGGGTTCATTTGGGAGACATAATTGGTAGATTAAAATGGTATCATGTTAAAATACATGGCTGTCATTGGGCAGTGCCCACCTGAGCTCTGGTGAGCATAGTGGCCCATGGGCCTCTTGTTTATTTCAGTGTACAGTCATGTCCAGATGTAAAATACGGAAAAAGAATCCATGTGCTGCCCATTGATGACACAGTAGAAGGCCTTACTGGGTAAGCTGAGTTTTAAACATAATTTTATGTATAATATTTTTCCAAGAATTTACAGTTTTGAAACACAGCACTGTTTCTCAGTGACATTAGGTCATTTTCCATATGTTTCACAGGCAGACAGTTTGATCAGATGTGACTCTGACTTGTTCTGGTTGCAGGTTTCAGCCCCGCCAGATCCAGGAACATTCTTTAGTGGAAATAGATCATAAAATATTTCCACAGTCATTCTCATCCCTGATTCAAAATATATAAGTCAGTGTCTAGCAAAAGAATTTGCACTGTATTGGCAAACTGCTTAAGTATAATCCTGTCCGGGAAATGTGGTTAGGCAAATTGACTAAAATAGCATTGGCTCGGATGTTAAACTCAAAAGCTCGCCAGTCCATATGCAACATGCAATACCATGTAGTATCATGCTGAAATGTAGGCACACTGTCCATGGCAATATTGTTGATGGGGATGTTAAATCTCAAATCAAACAAAGACTCATGGTCAATGTCACAGTTTAAGGTCACGAGTTTGAACCTTAAAATTTTTGTCATTCAATATCTCCTTTACCCCTGGAAGGATTTTCATTAAACTTCATTAAACTTTGGTCAATTGTTGGCTTAAGTGACATGATGTGTAGAACCCATAACTCAACCATGCCAACTCAAGGTGACAGTCACAATTGAAGGTAACGAGTTCAATCCTTGAGTTTTTTTGTCCATTCCATAATCCTTTACCCATTGAAGGATTTTCATTAAACTTTGGTCAAATGTTGGCCTAAGTGAGATGATTTGCAGAATCCATAACTCAACCATGCTGAATCAAGGTGAAGGTCACAGTTTAAGAGCAAGAGTTTGAGCCTTGAATTTACACACTGTATCTCTTACCCCTTGAAAGATTTTGATTAAACTTTGAGCAAATATTTGCTTCAATGCTCTTATGTGCAGAAACCATAACCACAGCATGACAATCAAGGCCAAGGTCACAATTGAAGGTCATGAAACTGTGTGTGCGTGCGTCCATCCGTCCGTCGTCAACTTTTGCTTTAAACGACTTCTTCTCCAAAACTGCTGGATAGATTTTGAAATAATTTCACAGGAAGGTTCCTTGGATGACCCTCTAACAAAATTGCTCAGATCGTTCCGCTCGGGTGAAAAGATAGCCGCCAGGGGGATATGGCTGTCCCTCAGACTGCCTTCTTACTCTTCTTTACATTAAACTGGCACTACGATAATATTCATGTCTACTTGCTTTTTGCTTTCAGTAATCTTTTCGAAGTTTTCTTGAAACCCTACTTCCTTGAAGCATACAGACCTATTCGTAAAGGTGATGTGTTTCTAGTGCGAGGTGGTATGCGAGCTGTGGAATTCAAAGTGATAGAGACAGACCCCTCACCTTACTGTATTGTTGCTCCAGACACTGTGATACATTGTGAGGGAGAACCAGTGAAACGAGAGGTGAGCACAAACCTGTAATCATAGCTCCAGAGCAGGAGGAATGAGAACAATCAAGAGTTAATTTTCCGACTTTCTTGTTAGAAACATGTGGGTACTTGTAAGAATCTCCTCATTGAGGCAATTCTATCAAGTAGCCACAACATGATGTTTTTGTGGGGGGAAGTAAGAAAGATGACCCAAAAATTATCATCATTACTTCTCTGGAGCTATGTGTTTTGTGTAAAAATTCATACTGGTTACCGGGATTTGTCAACTATAAATCCAGATAGGTAGGAATAACAAGGATAATTTGAGCAATTTAAAGGTTAGTTTTTCTTCTTGTTAAAAATATATATTATGAATGTTTGTTTTGAATCGCCTGAACGGGCATGCAAAATACATTTTTCTTCTGTTGAAGGTCATTCCATATAGGGGATTTTTGTTGTTGTTGATGATGGTTTTAGGGCCCTTTCAAGATTGTCTCGCTTATTTCAAGTTGATCATGAATCAGAGTACCCAGAGAAAAACTGCCTGACCTTCTGTCGCAGAACATGAACATGGCGTCTCGCGTCTGATCCAAAGGAGGCTTCATCTACAGCGGTGAGAGATCTAATGATTAAGAGTCAGTTCTCTTACCCACTAGGCCATGGCAGCCTGTTCATATTTGAAGATAGGCATTAAATCAAGGAAAGTAAAGATAACAGCTTTGCAGGCTCACAAAGAGTAGTTAAGACTTGGTACAACAGTTTAGGGTGATGTCACGGATGTTTGGCATAAAAGGAATAAAGGATCTGTACAAGATGCAAATTACTTATAGTAATGCAGTTGAAATGCAAACTTAAAAAATTAGTAAAAAAATAAAAAAAAATAAGAATTTACCTCCCCACCCCCCCACCCGGAATTAAGAATGTAACCCAAACAGAGTCACTCCACCAAGATGATGCATTTGGAAAGTCTTCTTCATAAGTTTTTTTCCAATTGCCAGATATTTTATCAATTGGCATGAATTGAAATGCTGGATAGCATCTCCTGGCAAATTAAAATGCTCCTAAACTGTTGTTCGGGGTGACAGAGAAATGAACCAGGAAGTCCCAAATGTTGTTTCCCCAATGCCAATAAATTAATTGCATGTATCCACTCATTGTATAATTTCTATTTCCAGGAAGAGGAAGAGGCTCTGAATGAAGTAGGTTATGATGATATTGGTGGTTGCAGGAAACAGCTTGCTCAGATCAAAGAAATGGTGGAACTTCCACTCAGACATCCACAGCTCTTTAAAGCTATTGGTGTCAAGGTGAGCTGAAATACCAATAGCATTCTGTACCCTGTAGCTCAATGTATGATTCAGATATAACTTATTATTGGAGCCAGCACATGACAAAACCTACAATAAGACATGCGCACAACAAAGACTCAGATCAGCCTGCACATCAGCGCAGTCTGATCAGTCTTCGTTGTGCGCTCTAAGGATAGCTAAGGGCTCAATGCTCCTTCATGCAGCAAGAGAAGTCTCTGGTTAGATTATATGGATGCGCAGGCAGATCTGAGTCTTGGGTAGGCGCACATGTCTTATTGTAGGTTTTGTTGTACGCTGGCTCATTTTATATTTTCTCAAAGCTATCTACAGTTTTTCTGGATTAACCATTTTTGTACCAAATGAAATCTTCCTCCTTTCATATAGCAGGAGTCCATTTCAAAATTTAGGGGGTCAGGTTGTTTTTTCTTCAAAATTGATTTGGAAAATTGCTGAATTTTTGGCAAATAGTGTAGGTCCTGATCAGATGCCTTGTTCTGGGGCGTCTGATCTGGGCCTGCACTGTTTGCCAGGGTTTCTGGTACAAAATGGGTTAATGCAAACTTCAACTGCTTAAATGCCTTTGGGACAATGAGGCAAGATGTGGATGACTTCTCATTAGAATTGCCTCATTGAGGCGATGCTAATGAGTACACACAACATCCCATTTCAAGATAAAAGAAAAATCTATAAATTATCCTAAATATATGGCTATCTGGGGCCATTTGTTCAAAACTTACGATGTTGTTAGTTAACATATTGTTAAAACTTTGATCATTAATATGGGAAATATACTAGTATTTTTGCAGAAAAAATGTGAGCAGCTTTTGCATTTGCAAAAGCTGCTCACATTTTTTCAGCAAAAATAACAGAATTTTAGATATTGTACTTGCTATAACAGTTAACAATGTGACCACTAACGAGCTCATTAAGCTGACAATGCTTTGAACAACTGATATCTGGAGTTATGGGAACAATTCTCTTAGGGACTCAAGAACAAGTTGGAATAAGCCATTGTTCACATGTCAGCCATGTTGGAGTTGCTAAAGTGTCACTGTATATTGAGTTTCTGGTTTAACCTATAAAATGCCAATCACAACAATTGTCATCTGCTGGTTACTTTAAAAGTCATTTTTGCAAACTGTGTGGACCCGGATCAGACTGCTCCAACAGGAGCAGTCTGATCCGAGTCCACACTGTTTGCCTTAATGAAAAATATTTTTAAAAAGTTTGCTAGAAGATTCAGCAGACGACATAAGCAGACATTTTCATATGCAGTTTTTCATGGCATTGTATGGGTTAATTGCTATCAATCAAACTCAGACAATCAACGCATATGCAAGTGACTGATGATTGACTTTTATAACAGCTGTCCATGAACTTGTTGAAAATTTTTATTCTTTCGTTCTTTCTTTATAATATGGTCTAGGTTTTAAATTAGTTACGATCTTGCTACTTAAATGTATATAATTCATAACAGTGACCATAAATGGCATAGAAAAATGTCAGACCATAAATGGTATAGAAAAACAACCTTAAATGGTCATTTTTAGCTCGGCTGTTTTCAAAGAAAACAACGAGGTATTGTCATAGCTCTTCCGTCGTCTTGCAAAACTTGGACATTTTGTAATATCTCTGCCATTACTGAACATATTTACTTGAAACTAGGCCTAGTTGTTCATTATTATGAAAAGGGGAACTCATACCAATAGGTGAGGTAACCCTCAAAATATTTTTGGCACACTTATGCCCCTTTTTCGACTTAGAAGTTTTGCAGCCGAGCATGCGGTGCTCTTGTTGTTATTCAGTCTAGATGCTTTGAACAAAAAATTTCTTTGTATCCTTACAGAAGCGTATAATTCCAATATGGGTCACATTATTCAAAAAGGGTTTCACCTCTTTATATCTTCGAATACTGCTTAAGTCCTTGCAGGCAGTTTGACAGGCTTTGCTGGGTGATAATCATAACTATGCAATGTTGTATTATTTAACCCCTAAAGGGGTACCTTGGCAAACAGCACAGGCCCAGATCAGACCCCGCAGAACTTGGCGTCTGTTCAGGGCCTGCACTATTTGCTAACAGAATTTTTTTGTCAAAAATGGAATAAAACGAAAAAATAGGCCTGACACCCCTTATATGAGAAATGGACTTGTCCAAGTTATAGCAATGGAAGTGTCCACTTGTGTACAGTGGGTTAAGAAATTTACTTAGAAAATCACTTAAGTTTTTTTCCAAACAGTGAAGGCCAGGTCAGATGCCACATTCTTTGTTACCTGATCTGGGCCTGAACTGTTTGCCAGTGTCAGATTTCAGGGTTTCCCGTACAAATTTGGTTAATTGTTATTGTTCCATTTGCAGCCTCCAAGGGGAATCCTTCTTTACGGGCCTCCAGGAACTGGTAAAACATTAATAGCTAGAGCTGTGGCAAATGAGACAGGGGCTTTCTTCTTCCTTATTAATGGTGAGTAGTATTTTTACTTACTGACTGATCACTGAATTTTAAGTTCACAGCTATGCCCAGCACATCATTTTTCCTTTGGATAGGAAAATAATGTGATAAATACAGAAATCAAATAATCATTCATTAAGAAATCTGTATCAATAATTTTCTGGAGTGTTATCTACTGATTATCAGATTATCATTTATCATGCCAGCCTTAAAAATTATCCTTCAGTTATTATAGGAATGAATTACACTTTTGTCGAAGACTGGCAAATCACACACATACATCAGTTTGTGAATGAATCGCAGGAGTTTACACGTCGATAAAATCCTCAAATTCCTTTTAATTCCAATATTGTCATCGAAATGTTAAAAATGCCACTAAAAAAAAATGGTAAATTTTAGGAATTCTTTCTAAATGTAAGGTTCAACTTACCAATGGCCATGGGTGAATGATTATTCAATTAGAAGCTGCTATCTTTTGAAAGAAACCCATGCGAAAAAAAAAAGAAGGAAAAAAAAAACTTCTTTAAATTCAGTTTATTTGTCTTCTGATATTTACTTTTTCAATAGTTTCTCATCTGTTGAGTTCCTTTCATATACAATGACGTAATGCACGGGTTCTAAACATGCTCTTTGAAGTCACGTTATATTACAATCAGTTGCTATGTGAAATACATAGAGGATCTTACACGAGTGGTCATTTCATATGAAATTTATGAAACGAGCCTTCGGCGAGTTTCATAAATTTCATATGAAATGACCACGAATGTAAGATTCTCTTTATCATATGACTACTTTAAATTGGATTTTATCGCCTTCTAATTTAACAATTTTTCTACGAAAAATGCATTGTTGACACGGACGTCGTCATGATGTTACTTAATCCCGCAAAAGTGTTATTACACGTGTGGTCATACGATATTTATTACACGACGTTATCCACTGCTTATCAACGACGTCATATGATAAAAGTAGTTCTAAGATTCTTGCTCATGGATTTTATCGAAGTATGAAACCTTTATTACAACCAATCAAATCGTGTGAATGTACATAATGATAAAGGACTAGAATTATCATCAAATACCCACCTTATCTTGAACTATATTTCTATATGTAGGTCCTGAAATCATGAGCAAACTAGCAGGAGAGTCTGAGAGTAATCTGAGAAAGGCGTTTGAAGAAGCAGAGAAGAATGCACCAGCTATTATTTTCATTGATGAGTTAGATGCCATAGCTCCAAAAAGAGAAAAGGTAAATTGTTTTTGACGATAATACAGAATCTTACATTTTTAACCCTTATCCCGCTGTTCACGACAATCCCTGCCTTTGCAAACAGTGTAGATCCTGATCAGATGGCTTCTGAAGAAGCCATCTGATCAGGATCTACACTGTTTGTCATGCAGTTTGTGAATTGAACAAATAAATTGTATTATGTAGTTTGATTGGTTGATAATCAGCAGTGGGAGTGGCTTAATTTATTTATGCAGTGGGATAAGGCAAGTTCACTGCCATCCTTACTCTTAATATAATCTGTCACAGGCTGTTTCAAAAAAAAGTTTTGAAGATATTAATAATCACAAGGATTGGTTTCACCGTTTCCAGTTTATGCCAATCTGAACCTTTTAAGTCACATATTCAAATGTAATTAGGCTTAGGAGTACCATACAGTAGAACTTCAATGGCTCGAACACCGATGGCTCGTTTACCATGGATGAGTGGAACCCATTCTTGAGCCCCTAGCGAAATCCTCTACATAAGAAATAGTGGGGGATAATTAAGGAGATTTTAGTCTTTTATCTTGCAATTGCATGCTGTGTGTACTCATTAGAATCGCCTCGATGAGGCGATTCTAATGAGTACACACAGCATACATATTCATTATAGAACACCGAAAAGATGTCTAAAAGTATCGCGTTATGCCTCCTGACAGTAACCTCAGTGGCTCGAACTACCCCTGTCTCGAACAGATTTTCGAGGTCCCAAAGGTGTTCGAGCCATTGAAGTTCGACTATAGTTAGATTTGCCTGTATGAGGCAATTCTAATAAGTACCCAGAGTATATGCTTCTCACAAGAAATAAAGAAAACCATCTGTTGATTACTTATCTTTATCTGAAGCAGAAAAATAGTTTTCTCCATGTACTTCTGGAATCACCTGATAAGAGGCCATTCTAACCAGTACAGATAACATATGGTAAAGTAGAGAAATAAGAAAAAACATTTCTCACTTTCCTTGCATGTGACTTAACCCATTGTATGTGGGGGAAAAACAGTGCAAGCCCAGATCAGGGCCAGCACTGTTTGCTAACAGGATTTTCTGTCCAAAATGGAATAAAAGTGAAAAATAGGCCTGACACCCCTTATATGGCAAATGGACTTGCCCAACATATAGCAATGGAAGAGTATACAATGGGTTAATTCCCTGATTCAAGAAGGGCAGTTGTCAGTTTCTGGCGAAAGAATGTGCACTGTACTGGTTAACCGCTTACGTATAAGCCTGCCCAGGAAAGTGTTGATAGGTAAACTGACCGGCTCAAAAATGACCTAAATAGTGTTGACTGGGCCGTAAAACTCCAAAACAAACAAAATACAATGGGTTAATGTTGTTTGTACTTTGAATCAAAGCACTAACAGAACTGGTGTAATGATTATCGGTGAGTATAGGTTAGCAAAATTGTCCTGAATGGGGACTTTGACTGTTTCATTTAATACTTAAATTCCTGTACTGTAAGCAAACATTGTACAATCTGATTAGATGGCGCATTCTGCAACATCTTATTGTGGACTACATGGTTTGTCAAACCCCAAAAATGATTACAGTCCAGATTCTACAGATAGCCTTCTTACACAAGACTCTGACCTCAAGGCGATAAGAATGGCATGTAAAGAACCATTACCCGGATTTTATACAAATCAGAGATAGGCACATGGACTTCAGAAGCAGAAAACTACTGCACTTCATAACATTTGGTCAATTGACAAACCAAACAATCGACCCAACAAATTCAGAAAAAAAAAAATGAAATTTATTTCTTTACCCTTTAGATGCCAATCACAAGAATGGTCCTCTGCTTTGTTGTCTGCTGGTTACTTTAAAAGCCATTGTTGCAAACAGTGTGAGCCTAGATCAGACTGCTCCTCTGAGAACAGTCTGATCAGGTTCCACAGTGTTTGCATGTATGCAAAAATATGTTTGAAAAGTTTGCAAGCAGATGCAGCGGATGACATAAACAGTCATTTTTAGATGCAGTATGTGTGGGCAGCTTAAGGGTATAATGAAATGTGTTTATTTTCAGACACATGGTGAAGTAGAAAGGAGAATTGTTTCACAGTTGTTAACATTGATGGATGGTCTAAAACAGAGATCTCATGTGATAGTAATGGCTGCCACAAACAGACCAAACAGTGTCGATTCTGCACTCAGAAGATTCGGTAAGGCTGTTAGTCACATGGCTAGTCAGTAACTATGTTCACATCTTCAGCGGCTCGGCAGTATGCAAGTCTGACTGTAGGAAGTAGGGTTCAATCACAGCTGTGTCAGGAAACACTCTTAATGGAGATTGATCTTGATTACGGACTGCAATCGCTATGTTCAGTTATCTACCTAGGTAGATTATTCTAAGCTTACAGGTTTATAATCAATATCGAGAGTCAACCTTTTGGCTTAGTGGTTAGAGCACAGGACTTTCACCCGAGCAGCCTAGGTTCGAATCTCACCAAAGGCAGGGATTTTTTCAGCTGTGCTACTTTCCTTTGTTTACTACTTTCATGTCATAAGAACAACATTCACTCCCTTCAACCAATTGAAGGAAAGGGGTTGTCAGTTTCTGGTGAAAGAATGTGCACTATACTGGTTGTTTAAAAATTAGTCCATGGAAAGTGTGAATAGGTAAACAGACCAGCTCAGTATGAATGTTTAAGTGTTGGCTGGGCTGTAAAACTACAACCCAGCCAGCCAACATATGTCTGAGGAATACCACACTAGTTATCTTGTAATTTAAAACTTTCAGGTCAGTGTGATGTATCTTCATTATGTAGTCATGTACATTAAAGCCTAGTAACAGATGATTAATGAACTGAACTGAAAATCCCTAATCTGTCCAGCTAAATTTGGTCAAGTTCATTCAGAAGAACTTGGAAAGCCTAACAGAATAGCAATGTAGAACCTAAAAGCTGCTAATTAATATCTGTTGTTGTTACGGTCTCTTCCATTTCAATACACTGTATTTGCCCTAAATATTCTGACATCTCAGCTCCTTTCCGTACTTGTTCTTAACCCTTGTCCTGCTGAATATTTATATATGCCACACCCACTTCTGATTATCAACCAATCAGATTACTTGATGCAAATTATTGCCACAAATTCACAATCTGAATGGCAAACAATGTAGATCCTGATCAGATGGCTTCGTCAGAAGCCATCTGATCTGGATCTACATTGTTTCAAAGATAAGGCATATCCGGGATTAGCAGGACAAGGGTTAAATTTGAAAAAGTAAAATTACTGCCCGATGTTGTCTCTAAAATAGCTGGATGAGAGGCAAACAGTGCAGAACCGTAAGACACACCACATTTTGGGGCATCACATCTAGGTCTTCACTGTTTGCTCAAACCTGTCTGATCGATTACGTAGGGTAATTACGAATGTTGTATCTGCTAATGTTACTATTAAGGCAGGAGATTATTTTACTACAAAATGGGTTTACAGATTTGTCATGATTAGGCTGCCGTTGTGAAAGTTGATCTGAATCTGTAAGTCATATTTTTGACATGGTTCCAAGTATGTAAGATTGTCAAAGATAGCAGACCCTGATCAGGGCCTAGTTGTTCAAAGCAAACAGTCATTACATAGTTTCAAGGATTATGAAAGAGGCACTTTTGTTGTTATAGGAATGAATTACATTTTTGTGGGCTTCTTGCAGTTTGTGAGTGATTCGCCAGAGTTTACACATCGATAAAATCCACAAAAATGATAATTCAATCCTTATTATTCCAAGTTTGTCATCGAAATGTTAAAAACGCCACTAAAATGGTAAATTTTAGGTATTCTTTCAAAAGCTTTAGAAAGAACTTACCAACGGCCACAATGGAATGATTATTCTGTCAGAAGCTGCCATCTTTGGAAGAAACCCAAGTGAAAAAAACATCAAGTCTATATATTCAGTTAATTTCTCTTCCAAAGTCTACATTTTCAATAATTTTCCATCTTCTAATCGAATGTTATTTACGTCACTTAATATACATGATGTAATGCGCCAGTTATAAACGTGCTCTCTGACGTCATGTTATATTACTACCTGTCACTGAGATTCTTGCTCATGTAGTTTATCAAAGTATGAAACTTATTTCAACCAATCAAATCTCTCGAAATGTACATAATGATAGAGAATCGGAATTACTTCTTTGTAAAAAAAAAAAAAAAAAAAAAAGCATGTTGTGTGTACTTGTTAGAATCATCGTGATGATGCGAAACAAGCAAGTACCTACAGCACAAGTTTCTGAAGCGGATTAAGGAAAACCATCCCTTAATTAATTGTCCTCATGACTCACCTTAGTCAGGATAATGAAAGGATAAACTTAGTTTTTTCCTTGTAAAAAAGCTGATGTGTTGTGTGCACTAACATACATTTCTGAAGCTGATAAAGAGGAATGGGAACACTTGGCAGATTGTTCCGCCATTTTTCAATGGAAGACAACTTTCGGAACTTCCTGTTTGCTTTTCTACTCAAAAAGGGGTCTACTCTTAAAGGAAAGAACTTGCTCCTCAGGAGCAAATTCTTTCCTTTAAGAGTTGCTACCTATTGGTATAAAAGGGGTCTACTCTTAAAGGAAAGAATTTGCTCCTGAGGAGCAAATTCTTTCCTTTAAGAGTTGACCCCTATTGATATGGGAGACAAAAATACTTTTGCAGGATTTGCCTCCCCTGAAGGAGTCCCCATTCCCCTTAAGGAAAATCATCCCTTTATTATCCTCATTACTCCCGTTATCTGGAGCTATGATAATATGGAGCATGTGACGGTGACAGAGTCTGAAATTTTCATGACACTTGTTTCAGGTCGGTTTGACAGAGAAGTTGATATTGGTATTCCTGATGCCACAGGTCGGTTAGAAATTCTCAGGATTCATACAAAGAACATGAAGCTGTCAGATGATGTAGATTTGGAACAGGTGTGTACCATAATTACTCTTGCCCCGCTGTAGATGGGCTGCATGATGCTTCCACACAGAGCTGAAACCGACCACACAAGAGTACTGGTAAACTGCTTAGAGGATCTAAGCCTGCCCATGCAAAGCGGTGTGAATCGGGCCATCCATGCTTATAAATCTTATTGGTTTTATTAAGCGACAGAGATGTCATTTCATCTTGATGTTGGGTAAAAGTCCCACCAAATTGGAAGCTTCATCTCCAAAATGACGTATACAGTGTTGACAGGGAAATTAAACCTCAAATCAATCTGTCTACCTAGATACAGTATAAACATGCATACCCGTACGGGTTATCAGCTTGATAAGCAGGAGGTCATCGGTCTAAAAAGATTGCTTACCATATGGACCCTTAGTGCTGGAACAGATAGGCCTGAGCAAACAGTGCAGACCCTACAGGGTCTACACTGTTTACCATCCTGTTTGCACCTTTTAGACTCCTTGCTTGATTGTGAAACAAATTTGTTACATTTTAGGAGAATAACAGCAAGTCCTCAAGGATCCAAAATCTTTAGGAGTTTTATGGTATATATTATAAGAACCTGATAAATGTCAGAATTACTAACAGTGCAGGCTGTTTTGATTTTGTCCTTATCATTGTCTGGTAACACTGAACCAGTGGCTGGCTCTTTTTTAAAAGAAATATTTTTATACCCCCACAAATGAAATTTGGTGGGGTATATAGGAGTGAGCTTGTCAGTTGGTCGGTCTGTTGACTTGGTTTCCAGACGATAACTCAAAAGCGTTTCACCGATTTTTATAATTTTTGGTACTCTGATGTAACATCATAAAATACAGGTCAAGTTCGATTTCCACTACAATTCGTCAATTTTCGACATAGTTATGGCCCCTTTCAAGTGAAAAAATTGCAAAATGGCGCTGTTGTACTATCAAGGCAGTTTTTGTGGGGGTATTCATCACCTTTAGTGATAGCTCTAGTTTAAATAAATCCCACATAAACATAAAAGGGTCACAGTGTTTGAAAGATGACCATGTGTGTATGTCAGCATCAGATTCTGTTGTGTAGATTACATCTACAGCTCTTGTACTGTTTTGACAGGTAGCGTCAGAGACTCATGGTCACGTTGGTTCAGATTTAGCAGCTCTGTGTTCTGAGGCTGCTCTACAACAGATCCGAGAGAAGATGGACCTTATAGACCTGGAAGATGAAACGATTGATGCTGAAGTTCTGGATTCCCTTGCTGTCAGCATGGAAGATTTCAGGGTAGGTATTTTTTTGCAAACTTCACATGAACATAATTTATACTTACAAAGCAGGGCTGGAAAAATCCACTCATCCACTTGCCATATAAAGTTCATTATGCTGGATTTTATCTTGTCCCAAATTTACCAAAATATACATGCCCTTGGTCTGATATGCAGGATGAGTGAAATGCTGAAGAATTTTTCAGCCCTGAAAAGTCTCCCATTGATCAGGGGCCAGTTGTTCAAAACTAACAACATTGTAAGTTAATGAATCGTTAAAAGTTTGATCATTTAATTGGGCAAATATGCTAATATTTTTGCTGAAAAAATGTGAGCAGCTTTTGCAAATAAAGCTGCTCACATTTTTTTTCAGCAAAAATACCAAAAATTTAGATATTGTACTTGCTAGAACAATTAACAATATGACCACTAACGAGCTCGTTAAGCTAGCCATGCTTTGAGCAACTGGCCTCCGTGGCCTAGTAGGTAAGTGTTGTCTCTAAATCATTAGGTATCAGAGCCTGGCAGGGGCCACATATGAGATCATCAGATGCCATGTTCTGCAAAGGAAGGTCTGGTTGATTTTCTTTGGTACTCCGGTTTTCACCCACTTCTGATTAACAATTGGCTCAAAATATGCGAAATAGGGCTGTAAAACCAAAAAAAAGTCACCCATTGTTTGGCTTTAACCCGTTTTTTTAGGAGAAACCAAAAAAATGTCATTGGAAAACAGTCTAGACCACAATCAGAAGCCACAGAACAAGGCATCTGATCAGGGCCTTCACTGTTTGTAGAAAGTTCAAACCTTTTCAAATCAATTTCTAAAATCAACTCAACCTGGTACCCCTAAAATGGACTCCTCTATATAATGTGGAAGATTCCACTCATTACAACAAAGCGATTTAATAAAAACTAATAGCACAATTTCAAAATAATTTCAGAGGAACATTCCTTTGGTTTCTCTATACCAAAGTTCCTCAAAACATTGCGCTCAGATGATCGAGCTGGCTGCCTGAGCTTAAAATAGAAAAACCTTAAAACGACTTCTCCTTAATGAAAGGAAGGATTTTGAAGTAGAGATTGGAAGTTAACCTGATTAACTTTTGAATAAATTCTGAAAAAAAAAATGGGATGGAATCTTGTTCTTCAGTTATGTCCTTTGAAAATTTTGGTATTAATGGGCATGCATATGGTTTGGGGCATAGTGTTTTGCAAACACCATTTCTAGTTTATCATATGCGTAGAAACGGATAAGATATTTTGTGGTAATTAATGGTTTTTTGTCAAGTCAACTGTCACCATAAAACCTGTCATGGGGTGAGGTGGTTCAAATGAATTCCCACATTATAGGTTTAACCCATTCAATACCAGAGACCCCTAAAGGGGTACCCTTGCAAACAGTGCAGGCCCAGATCAGACACCGCAGAACGCGGCGTCTGATCAGGACCTCCACTGTTTGCTAAAAGTTCAGTCATTTTCCAAATAAATTTTTAAGAAAACACAACCTGACACCCCTAATTTTTTAAATGGATGCCTGCTATATATAAGGCGGATGGTTCTATTTGGTACTAAAAGGGTTAAATGAAGAAATAAGGAAAATTATTCTTCAGTTACCACCAAATACCCACCTGATCTGGAGTATGATGATATGTAATGCCATTGTAGATAATGCGTGACTGCTTGCAAAACTTTAGAAGCTCTTATTATTATTTGATTATCCTATCTTACACAAGGTCAACCAATATTAAAGAATCATAAATCATGTTTTTAATTGCATCAATTAATAAAATTGTCATTAATCAAGTAATTTCGTATTGGACCTGTACCTGGGCCAATACGAAATTACTTGATTAGTAACATTATATTACTATTTTAGTGGGCATTAAGCAAGAGTAACCCCAGTGCCCTGAGAGAGACAGCTGTCGAGGTACCCACAGTGTCCTGGGATGATATTGGTGGCTTAGAGAATGTCAAGAGAGAATTACAGGAACTTGTACAGGTAAGAAGTCTTCAAAAGTACATATTCTTCAGCCGGCCTCGGTAGCTCTGACAGTATGATTAGTGTCAGTCTGGTGATCAGGAGTTGTGGGTTCGATTTCCTGCCCAGTGTACCACATTCTTTTGTCGAGTTGTCAGATCAAGATTAAGGTCTTAGGTAATTTTTGTTGTCTATAAATTGTACTATTTACGTCCTGAAAAGTAAAGTTGCTCATTATGATTTCATTTTCTAATGACGGCACCATATGGGCATATATTGCCCTGCTCAAAAGAGCTCTTTCTTTCTTATTCGGAGAAAAAAGGGTGTTTCCTTTTCTGGCACTCTGAAAAATAAGGTTAAAATACTTAAAAATGTCATCTGGTAGGTTTGATTTGTACAAGAAGGGTTAAAAAACCTTTACCATATACAGTCGAGCTTCAATGGCTCGAACAACTTTTCAGACCACGAAAATCTGTTCGAGATAGGGGTAGTTCGAGCCACTGAGAGTTAAAGCCAGGAGGCACAACGGGGTTAATTTTAATATTTTCGATGTTCTTTGATAAAAATGTATGCTGTGTGTACTCATTAGAATCGCCTCATAGAGGCGATTCTAATGAGTACACACAGCATACATTTGCAAGATAAAGTTGAAAATCTCCTTAAACATCACGCACTACTTCTTATGCAGAGGAATTCCCTAGGGACTAAAAAACGGGTTCTACTCAGCCATGGTAAACGAGCCATCGGTGTTTGAGCCATCAAAGTTCTACTGTACATGACATCTGAGATTTTGCTGTCATATGATAAAATGTAAAATGTTCTCTGTTCTAGTACCCAGTAGAGCATCCAGAGAAGTTCCTGAAGTTTGGTATGACGCCGTCCAAGGGAGTGTTGTTCTATGGTCCTCCAGGCTGTGGTAAAACACTGCTTGCCAAGGCTATTGCTAATGAGTGCCAGGCCAACTTTATCTCAGTGAAAGGTCCTGAGATGTTGACAATGTGGTTTGGAGAGTCAGAGGCCAACGTCAGAGAAATCTTTGATAAGGTATATCAAAATTCCGCTATTAATACCAGCTAAATTTGAGACTAGTTTCTTTAACAGTCATATAAAAATATTTCAGTATCTCTTTCTTTCTGCATCCAGAGTGCTGTAGAAAGAGACCACCACCAAAGGGATTGTTCAAAAATAGTCTTAATGGCCACTTTTGAACAGTTCCATAGGTAGTTAATGTAGGAATATTACTGCTTCGTTGAAACTTTCAATATCCCATACACAATATGATTTTCACTTGATTGGATGATAGGGTGTTGTCTGAAGATAAAAATATTTATTATAAAATGATTAGATGTTAAAAACATATAAATTTTGAAGAAATATATATAGTTATTATTGTTCTTTGAAGACACTGAAGAATGAATGACTCTGAACAGTTGTAACAATACACAGTGCAACTTTGTTCAGACACTGATGATTCATTTACTATGACTGTTTCAAACTTGCTTTTAAGTCACTAGGAAAAATTTCCCACATGGAAAATGATTGATTTTGTGATCTTTTGAAATTAGTAAATCGAATTAATATATAAATATAAACACCTGTTTAAAATAAGATATAGTTCAAGGGCAATTTTGGATGTACTCTACCAATGTTTTAGGGGAGTCACCTTCATTTTTTTCTCGTCTGTTTTTTTTTTTTTTTTTCAGAGAAAAACTTTTGAGCTATTGTCAACACTCTGGTGTCTGCGTTGTTGTCGTCGTTTCAAAAAAAAAAATTAACCTTAGCTATAACTTCAAAAGTAGTTGAACTTCATGCACATACACAACATAACAAGAGCTACATTCTGACCAAGGGCCATAACTGTATTATTGATTTTGGCTGAATTAACTTTTTCTTTCTGAAACACATTAAAGTATTTGGCCCAGCCTCATGAAACTTGACATACATCTGTATCATCACAAGAGCTACATCCTGACCAAGTTCCATGACTTATTTATCTCCCTTTCTGACATAAGAAAAACACAGACAGGCATGACATATTAGTAGATTGGATTCATATTTCATGTAGGATTCATATTTCATGTAGAAGCCTCTTTGGTGTAGTGGACACGCTACTCGCCTTGTAAATGAGGGGTCACAGGATCGATCCCACGCTTCTCAAGACTTTCGGATGAGTCTTTAAACCGAGGTCCTGTCTCCGTATGACCTTAGCTGTTGGTGGGATGTAAAACTCAAACACTCACTCATATTTCATGCACATGTATTTAATCATAATATATAGGTCAGATTCAATTTAATTTAAAATCTGCCAATTTTTGTTGCAGTTATGGCCCATTTTCAATTTCAATTTTTGCAAAATGCTTCTTTTGGGGTGAGGATTGCCTCTGGGCTGGGGCATCAATGTGGTATAACTGGTATTGTCACATTTCTAGCCTGGCTCTATGTGCAATCAGTGCCTTTTTAGCTCACCTGTCACGTAGTGACAAGGTGAGCTTTTGTGATCACATTTTGTCCGTCGTCCGTGCGTGCGTCCGTGCGTGCGTAAACAATTTCTTGTCCGCACGATAACATCTTCATTTATGATTTGATTTTAACCAGACTTGCACACAACTTGTACCACCATGAGATCTGGGTTCCTTTCTTGAACCAGCCATATCCCATCATGTCTTACAGAGTTACGGCCCCTGAAATTGCAAAAATTGCCTATTTTGGTCTTGTCCGCACGATAGCATCTTTATTTATGATTTGATTTTAACCAGACTTGCACACAACTTGTACCACCATGAGATCTGAGTTCCTTTCTGGAATCAGCCATATCCCATCATGTGTTATGGAGTTACGGCCCCTGAAATTGCAAAAATTGCCTATTTTGGTCTTGTCCGCACGATAGCATCTTCATTTATGTTTTGATTTTTACCAGACTTGCACACAACTTGTACCACCATGAGATCTGGGTTCCTTTCTTAAATCAGCCATATCCCATCATGTCATGGAGTTACGGCCCCTGAAAGGGCAAAAATTGCCTATTTTGGTCTTGTCCGCATGATAGCATCTTCATTTATGATTTTATTTTTACCAGACTTGCTCACA
The DNA here is from genome assembly GCA_963580285.1 of Lucinisca nassula. Lineage (NCBI taxonomy): Eukaryota > Metazoa > Mollusca > Bivalvia > Lucinida > Lucinidae > Lucinisca > Lucinisca nassula. Next base: position 51,583,569 of record OY757014.1, on the reverse strand, counting down.
ACTTGTACCACCATGAGATCTGGGTTCCTTTTTTGAACCAGCCATATCCCGTCATGTGTTACAGAGTTACGGCCCCTGAAATTGCAAAAATTGCCTATTTTGGTCCTGTCCGCACGATAGCATCTTCATTTATGATTTGATTTTAACCAGACTTGCACACAACTTGTACCACCATGCGATCTGGGTTACTTTCTTGAATCAGCCATATCCCATCATGTGTTATGGAGTTACGGCCCCTGAAAGGGCAAAAATTGCCTATTTTGATCTTGTCCAAATGATAGCATCTTCATTTATGATTTGATTTTAACCTGACTTGCACACAGCTTGTACCACCATGAGATCTGGGTTCCTTTCTTGAACCAGCTATATCACATCAGGTGTTATGGAGTTACGGCCCCTGAAAGGGCAAAAATTGCCTATTTTGGTCTTGTCTGCATGATAGCTGTTTCATTTATGATTTGATTTTAACTGAACTTGCACACAATTTGTACCGCCACAAAATTTCTCGGTCAAGTTTGAATATGGGTCATGTCGGGTCAAAAAGTAGGTCAGTAGGTCAAATAAAAAAAAAAACCTTGTGAAGACACTAACGACCACAGTTTTGGTCCGATCATCATCAAACTTGCTCAGAATGATCATCTTGATAATATCTTGGTCGTGTTCAAATATGTGTCATATCAGGTCACAAAGAAGGTCAGTAGGTCAAATCATAGAAAAACCTTGTGAATACACTAGAGGCCACAGTTTTGGTCCAATCATTATCAAACTTGCCCAGAATGATCATCTTGCTAATATCTCAGTCAAGTTTGAATACAGATCATGTCGGGTCAAAAAGTAGGTCAGTAGGTCAATTCATAGAAAAAGCTTGTGAACACACTAGAGGCCACAGTTTTGGTCCGAACATCATCAAACTTGCTCAGAATGATCATCTTGATAATATCTTCAACTTGGTCACATGCGAATATGGGTCATGTCGGGTCAAAAAGTAGGTCAGTAGGTCAAATCAGAGAAAAGCCTTGTGAACACATTAGAGGCCACTGTTTTGGTCCAATCATCATCAACCTAGCTCAGAATGGTTGTCTTGACAATATATCGGTCAAGTTCGAATATGGGTCATGTCAGGTCAAAAAGTAGGTCAGTAGTTCAAATCATAGAAAAACCTAGTGAACACACTAGAGGCCACAGTTTAGGTCAGATCCTCATCAAACTTGCCCAGAATGATCATCTTGACAATATCTGAGTCGAGTTCGAATATGGGTCATGTTGGTCTAAAAAGTAGTTCAGTAGGTAAAATCATAGAAAAACCCTCTGAACACACTTGAGCCACAGTTTTGGTCCGATCATCATCAAACTAGCTCAAAATGATCATTTGACAATATCTCAGTTAATTTCGAATATGGGTCAAGTCTGGTCAGTAAGTAGGTTAGTAGGTCAGATTGTTGAAAAACCTTGTGGACACACTAGAGGCCCCAGTTTTGGTCCAATCATCTTCAAACAACAATTCCTCCTCTACCCTTGGGCCAATTTCATTCAAACTTTGAAGTAATGTTGCTTAGATGACCCTCTACCAAAAAGGCTAAAACAATCCTTAAAAATAGAAAAAAATATTGTAAATTTGATTCAAACGTGAACCCCTCCGAAACCCTAAGGCCAATTTGATTCAAACTTCACAGGAATGTTGCCTAGGTTACTCCCTACCAAATGAGCTAAAATCAATCTGATGATGAACAAGATGGCCACCATAGCTAAAAATAGAATGTATTCGAGACAGTGACTCACAGGTGAGCGAATCAGGGCCCTCTGGGCCCTCTTGTTCATGGTCTGGATCAAATATTTATTTCACACAGCATTTGACTTAAAGCTGGCTGGAACATTTGCTCTTAAGGAAATGTCATTGGCAAACAGAATGCCCAGATTTGATGTGTTGAATCAGTTTCCAAAGTCAAGTAAACCTGGTACTCCTAAACTTAGAAATGGACTCGTATCCCTTATATATAAGGTGGAAGATACCATTCAGTACAAAATGGGTTTAACATAATACATTGAACAAGTATATTTGATTGTCAGGCCAGAGCTGCAGCCCCGTGTGTCATGTTCTTTGATGAGCTGGATTCTATCGCCAAATCTCGAGGTGGAAGTGCAGGTGACGGAGGTGGGTTCTCGAATATTTTCATTCAAAGGTACCAGGTCTCTACAGAAAATGGGATGCATATTGATTAATAGATATCTAATATCTAAAGAAAATATGTTGTGGTTACTGGTTAAAATCTTCTTTGCAAGATGGTTTTAAGTGGTGACCTTATTTTTGCATTGTACAGGTGTCAGAATTTTTCATCCCAAAATCTCATTATGACCTGGACCTCTGATTAGAATGTGGTGTTGTATAGCAAAATTTACCAGTTTTACTTGTTTATATATTTTAGGCTCGTTCAGCAGCTCCTTGTGTGCTGTTCTTTGACGAGTTGGATTCCATTGCAAAATCTCGTGGTGGTAATGTTGGAGACGGAGGTATGAGCTAATTCATGTGAATGCTTGCTCTGCCTGCTTCCTTTTCATAGTTGTCCAAAACCAATGCCAAGTAAAGAAGTGATGCCGCAGATGTATATGAGTATCAGAATAGTTTATTTAGTTGGAATTTCGAACATAATTTGAAAGAAACAAGAATATGGTGTTAGTACTTGTTTTAAATATTAACCCTTATCTTGCTGTTCTTTGCAAACATTGTAGATCCAGATCAGATGGCTTCTGAAGAAGCCATCTGATCAGGTTCTACACTGTTTGGCATTCAGTTTATGAATTTGTAGCAATAAATTACATCAAGTAATTTGATTGGTTCAAAGTCAGAAATGGGTGTGGCTTAGATGAATATTCAGCAAGAGAAGGGTTAATGAGGTGATTCTAACACAGGTTCGCTAGAAGAAGCATTGCTCTAGATAACATATCAAGAGAATATGTTCGGTATATTTCTTATTTCTCTGTTATTAACCCATTTGGTACCAGAAACCCCAAAATGGGTAATTGGCAAACAGTGCAGGCCAAGATCAGACGCCACAGAAGGCGGTGTCTGATCAGGACATACACTGTTCGCAAAATGTTCAGCCATTTTCCAAATAAATGTTGAAGAAAACCTAAATTTTGAAATGGACGCCTTCTATCTATAAGTAGGAAGATTCCATTTGGTACAAAAAGGGTTATGTATCATATGGGTACTTGTTGGAATTGCCTCATGGTGATTTCTAACAAGTACCCACATGTTTATAACAAGAAATAAAATAAAAAATATCCCTTGATTGTCATAATTGTGCTTCCTTTTCTGAAGAAATATCCCTAATTTATCTCCATCACTTATCTGGAGCAATGGAATGAATATGTAATATGCTATTATAAATGTATGAATCTGTTAGCTTTATTTTAACCAAACATTGGAAAATTTGTTCATCATAAGTTCACTTTACTTGGCTTGGTCAGCATTACAGTATTATTATTCTAGCTTTTTATAGATCTTGCTTTTTCCTAGCTTGTTGATAGCTTATTGTATATTGCTTTGCTTGTTTGGTGATCATTCTAATTGCCTGTAATAGTTTCCTTAACCCTTATCCTGCTGTTCCCGACAACCCCTATCATTGCAAACAGTGTAGATCCAGATCAGATGGCTTCTGGAGAAGCCATCTGATCAGAATCTACACTTTGAAATTTAGTATATATGTATTTGTAGTAATAAATTCCATCAAGAAATCTGATTGGTTCAGATTCATGAATGGGTGTGGCTAACTTAAATATTCAGCAGGAAAAGGGTTAATACCTGTTTCTTGAATATGCTTTGGAGCTTCAGGGTATTTGTAAAAGGTAGTTAAATGAATAGACAAGACTTTCAGGGGAGGCAATTCTTTCAGAATCTTTTCTGACACCCTTTAACCCATTGCATGCGGGAAACTCGTAAAGGGGTACCTTGGCAAACAGTGCAGGCCCAGATCAGATGCCGCAGAATGTTGCGTCTGATTAGGGCCTACACTATTTGCAAACAGAATTTTCAATAAAACAAAGAATAAAAACGAAAAAAATAGGCCTACCACCCCTTATATGACCAATGGACTTGTCCAACATATAGCAATGGAAGAGGCCACTAGTATACATTGGGTTAATATCAGAACTACTGTTAAATGAGCCATTTGAGGCAATTCTAATAAGTACCCATAACATGTTTTAATGGAGAATGAGAAAAAAATATCCTGATTACACATCCTTTTCTGGAACCGTGCAAATAATTTGCTCTTGAGTATATTCTTTCCTGTAGACCCCTTTATATGGTCTTCTTAAGCCGTATATGTAGGAAACTGAACATATTGTCATCTACTGTGTTTACCATATGTATTCAGACAGAAACCTGAGCAAACTGTAAACCCAGATGAGATGCCTTAGTACAAGTCATCTAATCAGAGTTTACACTGTTTGTCACTCATCCAGCTTTTTAGCTCACCTGTCACGTAGTGACAAGGTGAGCTTTTGGGATCACTTTTTGTCCGTCGTGCGTCCGTAAACTTTTTCTTCAAACGACATCTCCTCCTAAACCACTGATCAGATTTTGACCAAACTTCACAGGAATGATTCGTAGGTGGTCCCCTTTCAAAGTTGTTCAAATGGTTCCGGTCCATTGCACATATAGGTCACAGTAGCCAAAAATAGATTTTTTTCATCAAAAACTTAAAAAAATCTTCTTCTCTGAAACTGCAAGCCCCAGGACATTGATATTTGGTATGAAGCTTCATCTAGTGGACCCCTACCAAGATTGTTCAAATAATTGTGCTGGGGCCAAAAATGCCCCCGCACCGGGGCCCATTGGTTTTACATGGGCTTATATAGGGAAAATCTTTAAAAATCTTCTCCTCTGAAACCGCAAGGCCCAGGTCTTTGATATTTGGTATGAAGCTTCATCTAGTGGACCCCTACCAAGATTGTTCAAATTATAGTGCTGGGGCCGAAAATGCCCCCGTACCGGGGCCCTTTGGTTTTACATGGGCTTATATAGGGAAAATCTTCTTCTCTGAAACCACAAGGCCCAGGTCTTTGATATTTGGTATGAAGCTTCATCTAGTGGAGCCCTACCAAAATTGTTCAAATTATAGTGCTAGGGCCAAAAATGCCCCCGCCCAGGGGCCCTTTTGTTTTACATGGGCTTATATAGGGAAAATATTTAAAAATCTTCTTTTCTGAAACTGCAAGGCCCAGGTCTTGTGGAGCATGGGGCGAAATATGCCCCCGCTCCGGGGCCCTTTGGTTTTACATAGACTTATATAGGGAAAATCTTGAAAATCTTCTTCTCTGAAACCACAAGGCTTAGGTCTTTGATATTTGTTATGAAGCTTCAGATAGTGGACCTCTACCAAGATTGTTCAAATTATAGCCCTGAGACCAAAAATGCCTCCGCCATGTGGCCCTTTGGTTTTACATAGACTTATATAGGGAAAATATTTAAAAATCTTCTTCTCTGAAACCACAAGGCTTAGGTCTTTGATATTCGTTATGAAGCTTCAGCTAGTGGACCTCTACCAAGATTGTTCAAATTATAGCCCTGGGGCCAAAAATGCCCCCGCTCCGGGGCCCTTTGGTTTTACATAGACTTATTTAGGAAAAATCTTATTTTACATAGACTTCTTTATGCAGGGTAAACCTTTAAAATCTTCTTCTCTGAAATCACAAAGTCTAGGTCTTATTCGATATGAAGCTTCATCTTGTGGACCTCTACCAAGATTGTTCAAATTATAGCCCTGGGGCCAAAATTGATCATGCCCCGGGCCCACTGATTATACATTGGATCAGGTGAGCGATCCAGGGCCCTCTGGGCCCTCTTGTATTATATAGTGAAAATCTTAAAAAATCTTCTTCTCTGAAACTGCAAGGCCCAATTCTTTGCTATTTGGTATGAAACTTCATCTAGTGGACCCCTACCAAGATTATTCAAATTATAGTGCTGGGGCCAAAAATGCCCCCGCCCCAGGGCCCTTTGGTTTTACATGGGCTTATATATGGAAAATCTTTAAAAATCTTCTTCTCTGAAACTGCAAGGCCCAGGTCTTTGATATTTGATATGAAGCTTCATCTTGTGGACCTCTACCAAGATTATTCAAATTATAGCCCTGGGGCCAAAAATGCCCCCGCTCCGTGGCCCTTTGGTTTTACATAGACTTATATAGGGAAAATCTTGAAAAATCTTCTTCTCTAAAACCACAAGGCTTAGGTTTTTGATATTTGTTATGAAGCTTCAGCTAGTGGACCTCTACCAAGATTGTTCAAATTATAGCCCTGGGGCCAAAAATGCCCCCGCTCCGGGGCCTTTGGTTTTACAGAGACTTATATAGGGAAAATCTTGTTTTACATAGACTTCTTTATACAGGGTAAACCTTTAAAATCTTCACAAAGCCCAGGTTATTCATATTCGATATGAAGCTTCATCTTGTGGAGCTCTACCAAGATTGTTCAAATTATAGCCCTTGGGCCAAAATTGACCCTGCTCGGGGCCCACTTATTATATATACATTGGATCAGGTGAGCGAACCAGGGCCCTCTGGGCCCCCTTGTTTAAACACTAAGTAGATTATGCTTGTTTAAAAGTTTCAAACAAGTATTGTAAGGAGCTGAGGTGTCCAAATATTTAGGGTAAATACTGTAAGAGCTTCATAAGCTTTGAACCACCCAGTTTTCCACATTTTATGGTAAGTATATGAGCTCTGTCACGAGAGAATGTCTTTGGGGTTTGTGACCTGGGGCCAGTTGTTCTCAACTAAAATGTCATTGGTTAACAAATCGTTAAAACTTCGATCATTTATTCAATATGGCAAATGTGCTGTTATTTTTGCTGAAAAAATGTGAGCAGCTGTTCACATTTTTTCAGCAAAAATCGCAAAATTTTAGATAATGTACTTGCTAGAAGAGTTAACAATTTGATCATTAACAAGCTCATTAAGCTAATGATGCTTTGAACAACTGTACCCAGGTCGACTCAAACCAGCCTGTTTGGTTACACAGACTAGCAAGAATCTTTAAACTGTAGATGCAGAAAGTAGAGCAGCAGCAAACACTAAAGGGCTGAATAGGCTGTGCGACTGTTCGGGCTGATCTACACCTATGTTGTTCGCAAGTAGCAAAAACAGGTTTTCTGCCAAACGTCAACTGCATCTATTGTTGTTGCTGTTACAAACAATGTCAGCAATGTCGACTAGAAATTATGATGTCAAAATGTTCTAAATAATTCATTCAGGTGAATTATAGATTATAGATTATAATTCACTGAGAAATCTCTGTAAATCACTACTGAAAATGTAATAAAAGCATTTAACTGTCATGCAAACACTATAGTCAAGTTACTTGATAGGTTTATTGTCATATTCAGTTAACGCATATAAAAATCTGTAACAAACTTCCTCTGCTACAAAAAGGCAATACAGTATAAGACAAGACTTACAATTTTGAAACAATTTGCAGTGCATCTAGGCAAGAAAACATTTCTTTGGCTATTTGAGTAGTTTTTATTTTGACCGCTACTGCATGTAGGTGTGTCATACATTTTAAATTTCAAACATGTCATACATTTTAAATTTCAAACAACAAACACATTTGTTTAGGTAGTTGAATAAGCTACATGATGATACTTAGAAGCCTCCGTGGTGCAGTGGATACGCTACTCGCCTTGTAAACCAGGGATCGCAGGATTGATCCCGGGCTTCTCCAGACTTTCGGATGAGTCTTTAAACCGAGGTCCCGTCTCCGTATGACCTTAGCTGTTGGTAGGACGTAAAACTAAAACTCACTCACTCACTACATGATGATACCACTTCCATAGGAGTTGCAGAAATTAAAAAAAAAAAAAAAAAAAAAACTTTTACTGTGTGAATAAATTTACATATGTATTGTGAAGTCTCGTTGCAATATACCGTAAAAATCCTAAAAGTTCGGACACATTAAGGAGTTACCATAATTCTCTTAAAATTTTGAAAAATTTGTTTCACAATCCAGCAACGAGTCCAAAAGGTGCAGATGGAATGATACAGTGTACACTCTAATCACACTGCTCCTTCAGGACCAGTATGATCTGGGTCTTCACTGTTTGCTTAGGCCTATCTGTCCCAATACTTAGGATGATTACGGTAGTTTGTTTTTAATCCAGAATCTCATTTACCACAATTTCCTTAGTCACACAAAGCTTTTATTGACCGAAAATTTGAATGAAGTTTCTGCCTTGTTTTAAGATTGCTCGTGTTTGCATTCTTTCAGTATGATGTTGCACTTTTGGTTGAGTCTTTTGTAGCACAAAGGAAATTTATATTGTTAGCCAAAAACCAGTTCAGTGGTCCTGACACTCTATGCTGTAATGAGACATTAATGCCTAAGCAAACGCTGTAGAACAATATCCAACTTATTCTTATCAGTGTCTACATGGCACTTTTGCCAGCACTTTTAACCCCTAAAGGGCCAGTCACAGCTAAACAGGCCATGTTTTTAAAGTATTGTTTTCTTAGTTTTGAGAAAAATTAGGTTCAGCATTACATGTGACTCATTACATCTCTGAAAAATAAATGGAAAAGGAATGAAATCTGCTACCAGACCTTCTTAGCCTAGTGTTTAAGAGCACTGAATCTTAACTATTATCTATTGAGTTTCTCACCACTGTGGGTTCAAGCCTCTCTCTCAGATCATGTTAGACACCATTTTCTGCAACGGAAGGTCAGGTAGTTTTTCTCTGGGTAGTCCAGTTTTCACCCCCTACAATTTACATTTAGCTCAATATAAGTGAAATAATCTTGAAAGGGCTGTATTACCAAACCAAAAAAAGAAATTGTCATCTGCCACACAGTGTTGCTTGGTGCTTTAAGGGTTTAGAGTAAAAAAAAAAACACACACTCACACACACAAAGTCCCATGTGTAAATGCATAGCTATGCCTGTAAAGTCACTGCAGGAAAGGGTTGGTCCAAATCTGAGACTTTCTGTATGTTCCTGTATTGTGTTCAACTGACAAGAATGAGAGGAGGCATTTCTGTTGTCTTAGGTACCTTGCCTCATTGCCACTCACAGATACATTAGACTTTTCACAAGGGAGACGACTTACATAACTCCCTGTTGGTTTTCTATAAACTGAGAACTTCAGAGAGAGAGGTGAACTCTTAACCCTTATTCTGCTATTCACGACAGCCCCTACCTGTGCAAACAGTCTAGATCCAGATCAAATGGCTTTTGATCAGGATCTACATTGTCATTCAGTTTGTGAATTTGAATGAATTGATTGGTTGAAATGTAAATGGGTGTGGCTTAATTAATTTATGCAGCAAGATAAGGGTTAAAGGAAATAATTTGCTTTTGTTTTCTATAAACTGAACTTCCAAGCGATGGATCAATTCTTAAAAGAAGTAGACCCTCATTGACAAGGAAGACAAAAATGTTTCTGAAGATGTATCTATTCCCCTTTAGGAGGATGCTTACCCATAGAGCCATTTGAAATGATGTTTCAGTGAAGACATTTATAGTCATTTATAGCAGTCGTACATAAGATTGGCGGGGTAGAGTTATCGTTTTCACCTGCATTTGTAATATTGTTATACCCCCACAAATGAAATTTGGGGGGGGTATATAGGAGTGAGCTTGTCGGTCGGTCGGTCGGTCTGTCGGTCGGTCTGTTGACTTGGTTTCCAGACGATAACTCAAAAACCGCTTCACCGATTTTTATAATTTTTGGTACACTGATGTAACATCATAAAATACAGGTCAAGTTCGATTTCCACTACAATTCGTCAATTTTCGACATAGTTATGGCCCCTTTCAAGTGAAAAAATTGCAAAATGGCGCTGATGTACTATCAAGGCAGTTTTTGTGGGGGTATTCATCACCTTTAGTGATAGCTCTAGTTTTAACAAAAAGGTAAACGAAGTAACTCAGTTATGTGAATTCAACTGTGACACAAACAAAGCTATGGTGAATATGGCCATTTGGTCCGTTTACAAAAGACCTACCGAATCTTTGTGTGGACTCAGCGAATTTGAAATATATTGACAACACATAAACTGCCCTGCCCTGTCAATCGTATCTGCGACTACAAGATGTGCCTGTTACAACAGAACATTTGAAGTAGTCTTATTATACCCCCGCAAACGAAGTTTGAAGGGGGTATATAGGAGTCAGCTTGTCGTCTGTCGTCGTCGGTCCGTTACAAAAAACTTTAACATTGCTCATAACTTCCTTATTCTTTGACCGATTTCTTTAGTATTCACACACCACACACCTTGCCACTAGTACTTAAGATTGATATACACAAACCTGACCTTGACCTTTACGTTGACCTTCCTCAAGGTCAAATACTTGTAAAAATTTGTCTGACAACGCATGCGGGGGTATAATTGGCGCCCGTTAGGCGGCAGCTCTAGTTAATGCATGTTTTAATAGTACTGCTAGCTCTTTTATTTGCTCTTGTTTTACTCTAACCCTATCTGACTTGAACAAGTAAAAGCCTCCTTGGTTTTGAGATTAAATTACATAAACCTCATAAACCAGGAGTAGTGAGTTTTATTCCTCAGCTTCTCCAGACTTCTCCAGATGAGTCTTTAAACCAAGATCTTGCCCCTATATGACCTCAGTTGTTGACGTGATGTAAAACTCAAACCAAATGAAATGACTTTAACCCATTGCATGCAGGAAACTCCTGAAAGGGTACCTTGGCAAATAGTGCAGGCCCAGATCAGATGCCGAGTCTGATCAGGGCCTACACTATTTGCTAACAGAATTTTCCATCAAAAATAGTATAAGAACGAAAAAAAGGCCTACCACTCCTTATATAACAAATGAACTCCTCCAACATATAGCAATGGAAGAGTGCACTAGTATGCAGTGGGTTAAAGAAATGCTGGAACATAAACATATTTATACTGGATATATAATCACATGAAAGATATTCTCACTGTGCAATAAGGGAAGACTCAGACAGCATATTCAATGAAGCAGTGCAGTGAAGCAGTCAGATCAGAATCTACGCTTCTATGTCTCTCAAGCTATCCAAACTGAGATAAGCGAAGACTCAAGTAAGGTTTGTCTTGAGTGTCTGAAGGGAAGGCTCTAATTACACTATGAATGCTCAGGTCAAACTAAGCAGCTGCAAATCCTTAACCCATTTAGTACCGGAAACCCTTAAAGGGGTAGTTGGCAAACAGTGCAGGCCCAGATCAGACGCCGCAGAATGCGGCGTCTGATCAGCGCCTACACTGTTTGCTAAAAGTTCAGTCATTTTCCTAATAAATTTTGAAGAAACAACAACCTGACACCCCTAAATTTTGAAATGGACACCTGCTATATATAAGGAGGAAGATTCCATTTGGTACAAAAAGGGTTAATGCACAAATTGTCGCAAAGAGTATATCATATCATACGCCTCTTACTGGTTGCTTGTTAGTTTCTTGATCTGTTTTACAGGTGGTGCAGCTGACCGTGTCATCAATCAGATTCTCACAGAAATGGATGGTATGACAGCAAAGAAAAATGTCTTTATTATTGGTGCAACTAACAGGTAAATAAACTTACATATGCTGTGCCACATAAAAACCTTCCATACACTTAGGCAAAAAAAAAATACTTGGATCAGCCTTTCTTGCACACCGGATAATGGAATCTGTGGTTTTAGCCTGGAAAAAATTCTGTTGTTAACCCTTACCAAGGCAAACTACGTAAGAATAAAACGTTAAAGCAAAATGAAAATTTTCTGTGGTGTTGTGCAAGAAAAAGAATCTAATATGGGATTCTGTTGTAGATGGGCATTTCCAACCCGAGGGATGACCTTGCTGAGCAGAACAGAGGAATAGCCTAGGTTCTGCTCAGTATTGTCATCCCGCAGATTGGAAATGCCCATCTACGGGTTGGAATCACCATGCTGAACAGAACCTAGCAGTAGCCTCGGTTCCGCTCTGAACGGTCATCCCTCGGGTTGGAAATACCCATCTACAACAGAATCCCATATCAGATACTTTTATTCTGCATACAAGTACAATTTATTCCAGCTACCATGATCTGTTAGGTATCATTAAGTGAGAAGTAGATGGCTAAAATCTGAAAGATAAAATGCAAGAAATATCCTCATGGTTCCTCTTCATCTAGCTGGAGCTATGCTTCACTGTACACACATGTATAGTATGAGTCTTTGCTACACCTGTAGAAACAGCTACAGATCTGGGGCCAGTTGTTCTAGTTCACATTATTTTTAACCCTTATTCTGCTGAATAAATTTTGTAGCCACACCCATTTCTGACATTGGCCTATCAGACTACTTTGATATATTGATTCATTCAAATTCGCAAACTGAAATGTTTGCAAATGTAGAGATTGTTTTGTTCAGCAGGATAAGGGTTAAAACATTGATCATTTAATATGGCCATATGTTTATATGTTTGCTGACAAAAATGTTAGTAGCTTTTGCCAATTAAAAAGCTACTCAAATGTTTCACGCAAAAATACCATAGTATTAGATACTGTACTTGGTAGAACATTTTGACCACTAATTAACTCATTTAACCCTTATCTTGCTGAATATTCATTTAAGCCACACCCATTTCTGTCTATCAATCAATCAAATTACTTGATGTAATTTATTGCTACAAATTCATAAACTGAATGCCAAACAGTGTAGATCCTGATCAGATGGCTTCTTCAGAAGCCATCTGATCTGGATCTACACTGTTTGCAAAGATAGGGGTTGTCGTGAACAGCAAGATAAGGGTTAAACTAACAATGCTTTGAACAACTGGACCCTGGTCCCAGTGAGTTGGACAGCAGTTGACATTGAGAGATCATTGCTGGCATATGTAATAAGAGTATTCTCTGGTCAAACAGTCTGCCCAACTCCCTCAAGCAGAAAAAGATGCATAATTAAAATCTTGGTGCCTATTTCTTTCCAGACCAGATATCATCGATCCAGCTATTCTACGTCCAGGCCGTCTTGATCAGCTCATCTATATTCCATTACCAGATGAGAAATCGCGTATACAGATCCTCAAAGCAAACATAAGAAAGTCACCAGTTGCACAGGTAACTAGTTATTAACCCATTGTATACTGGTGCACTCCTCCATTGCTATACGTTGGGCAAGTCCTTTTGTCATATAAGGGGTGTTAGGCCTATTTTTTCGTTTTTGTTTAATTTTTGACTGAAAATTCTGTTAGAAAATAGTGCAGGCCCTGATCAGACGCCACATTCTGCAGCGTCTGATCTGGGCCTGCACTGTTTGCCTAGGTACCCCTTTGGGGGTTTCCTGCATACAAGGGGTTAACCTGATACAAACCTAAACCTGATACAAACCTAAATGTTTAAGAAATACAGTGTAACATTGATGGCTCAAACAACGATGGCTTGTTTACTGTGGTGATTTCAAACTCGTTTTAATGTCAAATATAACTACCCATCACTACAATTATAGCCTTTTCACCAGACGCAGGTCTGGGACAGTCTGACACAAAAAAAATCTAGCCAGAAATGCCACCGGCATGTCCCTTTTCCCGTGACCTCCCCAGCGTCGAGTCCTGATTGGTCGCTGATGTCACATGACCTATCAGACCAATAGGCAGACGATAAGGTCACGTGACCGCGATTTTTGCGCCGAGAGGTCATTATTTTTTCAGACTTGCTTGGGATAGGATCGTCGAACTACATTCCATGGAAGAATGAATAAATGGATAAGTGTTTTATTCTTTTTATCCCCCGACCGAATAGGTTCGGGGGATATAGCGATCAGCCTGGCGTCCGTCCGTCCGTCTGTCCGTCCGTCCGTCCGTCCGTCCGTCCGTAGACGCAACCTTGTGATGGCCATAACTCCTATACCCTTTGAAATTCATTGATGGTTCTTGGCACAATTGTTTACAAGGCCGAGACGGCGTGTCATGCGCAAGAACCAGAACTCTGGATGCCATACTTTTTTAGTTATCTCCCCTTTTAATAAAATAGAATGACTACTTTGTGATGGCCATAACTCCAATACCCTTTGAGATATATTGATGGTACCTGGCACAGTTGTTCACAAGGCTGAGACGGCGTGTCATGCACAAGAACCACAACTCTGGTTGCCACGGTTTTGGAGTTATCTCCCCTTCCAATAAAATAGAGTGACAACCTTGTGATGGCCATAACTCCTATACCCTTTGAGATTCATTGATGGTTCTTGGCACAATTGTTCACAAGGCTGAGACGGCGTGTCATGCCCAAGAACCAGAACTCTGGATGCCATACTTTTTTAGTTATCTCCCCTTTTAATAAAATAGAATGACTACTTTGTGATGGCCATAACTCCAATACCCTTTGAGATATATTGATGGTACCTGGCACAGTTGTTCACAAGGCTGAGACGGCGTGTCATGCACAAGAACCACAATTCTGGTTGCCATGGTTTTGGAGTTATCTCCCCTTCCAATAAAATAGAGTGACAGCCTTGTGATGGCCATAATTCCAATACTCTTTAAGATATATTGATGATACCTGGCACAGTTGTTCACAAGGCCGAGACAGTGTGTCATGCACAAGAACCACAACTCTGGGTGCCATGTTTTTTTTAGTTATCTCCCCTTCCAATAATATAGAATCACTACCTTGTGATGGCCACATCTCCAACACTCTTTGAGATATATTGATGGTACTTGGTACAGTTGTACATGAGGTTAAGCAGGTGTGTCACATGCAAGAACCACAACTCTGGATGCCCTGGTTTTTTAATTATCTCCCCTGACAATATAACCTTGTGATGGCCATAACTCAAATACCCTTTGAGATATATTGATGGTACTTGGCACAATTGTATACAACGTTGAGACGGCACTTTATGCCTAAGAACCACAACTTTGGGTGCTATGATACTTGAGTTATCTCCCCTTCCAATATAACAGTATGACAACCTTGTGACCACCGTACCTCCAATACCCTTTGAGACATATTGGTGGTACTTGATGCAGATCTACATGAGGTTAAGCAGGTGTGTCATGCTCAAGAATTACAACTCTGGGTGCTCTGGTTTTTTAGTTATCTCCCCTGGCAAAATAACCTAGTGATGGCCATAACTCCAACTCCCTTTGAGATATATTCAAGGAACTTGGCACAATTGTATACAAGGTACAGAAGGGATGTCATGTGCAAGAACCACAACTGTTGTTGCTGTGGTATGTGAGTTATCTACCTTTCCAATATAACAGTATGACCAGCTTGTGATCACTATATCTCCAATACCTTTTGAGACATAATGATGGTACTTTGTGCAGAAATACATCAGCTTAAGCAGGCATGTCATGCGCAAGAACCACATTTCTGAGTGCCCTGGTTTTTTAGTTATATCCCCTGACAGTATAATCTTGCGATGGCCATAACTGCAATACTTTTGTGATATGTGGTTTAATTCTGGTGCACTTTCTATTGGTGAACAATCTTCTGAAGGCCATATTGGCTTTTGGTCGGGGGATTCGCCATCTCTTCCGATGGCTATTTTTTGATTTTGCACTTACCTTGAGTTTCCACAACGTACTTAGGCTTTTTAAGCTTACTGTTTATTCCGAAATTCTTAGAGACTTTATTTCGCTTGTTTCTGCCGACATTACATGTGTAGTGGTTGTCCGCCATTTTGAATTTTCACTTGGAAGTTTTGTTTATCATGTGATCAACCGTTTTTGGTTTTTGATAAGCACCACACTTCTTTTCATGTTATGTGCCAGGGTATACGCTCGTATTATTCCTGGTAATGTTTTAATAGAAGTCGGCATTGTGGAAACTTAAATTGCCAGAAAAGAGGACGGTTTTTGTGCGTGTTCCTTCCCCTTCCGGTATCGGAAGACGTTGTATCGCTGAATAAAAATTCTCAGCATTAATTTAGTTTTGAACATGTGCAAGACCCGTCTTCGTTTAGCACTTATAAATCCCACGATGCAGATGGATAATATTCAAAACAGAATCCATCCAATTCGTGTGGGTCACCATTGCCGAATCAAGATGAGCCAGTCTATGTCCCCTCCTCCCATTTGGGCCTGGGTTGACTAGGATAGGTTCGTCGACCGCCCCGTAGAGACCCTGCTCATAATTGCGGGGACTCCGGGGTGCGGGGAACCTATGCCCAAAAATTTTTTCCGAATCCATGTTACATACGAATTTTGGTACGGTTCCGATCCCGGTTTTTATCGGGTAACCTTTCCGGACCTTCGGTACTTAGTTTACCTTGGTCATATGCTTCTTTCCTGTTATTATGATAAATTTTTGTTATCATAATCATTCAATTGGATTGTTTTCCCTTGTAAAACATACAGATTTGGGCATCGTTCATTGAAATACCGTAACTATTGCAAGTGAATACGGGACGTTTCGGTACCGAGTCGTTTCGGCCTGGGTCGTTTTCGACCCGAATTTGCACCTGGATCGATTCGGCCTATTTCGGTGGGTCGTTTCGGCCTTGGGTCGTTTCGGCCTTGATCGTTTTAGGCACGGCTCCTTGAATTCTCAATTTTGATTCGGCAATTTCGCATGTTCAGTGCACTATATACAATAAAGGGCCTAACACTGGGGAAGTTTAATTGAGCCTCAAGTGTTTTGCCCCTAGAGCTGAATCTGGGCCTAGTGACTTATCCTCTGGGGATATATCAATACTCAGAGGTTGGTCTTTTTTCGTCCTTACTAATTAGCGATTATGAGAAGGACATATTTAGAGCCTCATCACCTATTGATTCTAAAACTATAAACGGACCATGTCTTCCCAACGTTTTCAGAATCAAGCTTCAATACCGGGGGCACTCGTGCGAAAAGAACTTGGAACATTGGTTCTAACAACAAAAAACATCAATTTTTTGTTCTTATGAAATTCCAAAATTCGACCCAGATTCAGTCTCTGTATATATGACGTCAGGGAAATTGGCATTACTTCCTGTTTCGACGCTCTAACATTGGAGCTTCTTACCAGGACTATTATTAAGTGGGTTCTCATTATGACTGGTATTCTAGTTCTACCCACTTTGCCTTCAAACAAGAGCATTCCGACCATATAGCTGCTATTCTAATGCTTTTGTTTATTTCCCGGTCATTTTTTACATGCCATGGCTGTCTACCACCATGTTGCATGTTTGGCGCAACTCTGCTCTTGATAACTGGTTCAGTTTTTACTGAGCATAGTAAATGAAAACTTAGAGCCTCAGCGCCTCTTGATTCTAAAACTATAAGCGGACCATGTCTTCCCAACGTTTTCAGAATCAAGCTTCAAGACCGTAGGCACTCGTCTTTTTTGAAGTCTTCGGAGAGCGTATCAAGTACAGGTACCGCAACCAAGAGACGCTCTTCAACTACTTCCGATGACTTAAGTGCTTATTACCCTCGACTAGAAGATCTCAATCAGTCCCCATCTACTAGTAGATCATTCTCAGATCAGGGTACACGGTCCTTTCGTTCCAGAGGTCGGACTGGAACGAAATCTCCCAATAGAGGAAGACACAAGTCTAACAAATGACTTTCTTCCTTCCCCTCCTCTTCATCTTCTTCCAGTATGAGCCGAGCTATTTCCGTTCTATCAAGCCTTGGCTTCTTTTATCAAATATATTTTGAGTTTTATGAGTTTTGAGAAAGGGTTACTGGATTGCGTCCGTTAGGAATCCTTTCTCTTTCTCACATGCAAATACTATTTCTGGTAAATAGTATCAAGATAAGAAATCTTTTTATTGGAAGAGGAAGGGTTCTTCTCCAAAAGAAAGCCGTGTAAGTAGAAAAATTTCTCCTTTCCCCAGGCTTCTACAGGCGGATCTTTCTGGTCGAGAAGAAAATGGGAAAATCGACTCATCATCGACTTCTCACACTTAACACAGATGATGCAAGTCGATCATTTCAAAATGGAAACTTCGTCCTAGATTAGTCAGGTCAATTCTCCCAAATTCAGGGACGATTTCCGTAGTTTTAAAGGACGCTTACCTTCACATCTCCATCCATAGGTCATTACGCAAATACCTTCGTTTCACCTTGGATGGAATTTTGTGTATCAGTCCGTTGCCTTTCCTTTGTTGGATTTGTCAACGGATCAATGAAAAGAAAAGAAGAAAATGGGAAAATCGAGTCATCATCGACTTCTCACACTTAACAAGATGATGCGAGTCGATCATCTCAAAATGGAAACTTCGTCCTCGATTAGTCAGGTCAAATTTCCCAAATTCGGGGACGATTTCCGTAGTTTTAAAGGTCACTAACCTTCACATCTCCATCCATAGGTCATTACGCAAATACCTTCGTTTCACCTTGGATGGAATTTTTGTGTATCAGTCCGTTGCCTTTCCTTTGTTGGATTTGTCAACGGATCAATGTTTTCCCTGTTCACCAACTTAATAGAAATTAATTAAGCAGCTCTCATCATGGAATTAGGCCCCAATCTCGTGTAGTGTTCCGATGATGGGTTTTGTCATCATTTTTACAGATACTGTTTATCATACCTTGTCCTAACGTGTACAGGTTATTGTGAATTTAGATTTCATACACTTTATCGAGAGGTTGAAATTGATTCTACCTCAAAGATACTTCTCCAATTTTTTCACGCCCCGAAAAACTTTCGATTTATGTCAGGGGTTTGTTTCCCCTTTTTAGAAACTTAGTAATTGGATCCAGTTTCCCTGGACAATCTCATCTTAGACCTTTCCAGTTTTTTTTTTGCTAATATTATCACTGGAAATACCATACGGTCTATAGGAGCAATAAATTCCATTATCAAGATTGCTCTCTACGATTTATGAATCCCTCAGTATCAAATGGGGGTCTCCTCTTTTAGAGACTATTCCCTAATTGTTGTTTTTTTTTTTCGCATGCCAGCCTTTCAGGTTGGTTTCCCACTTCGAACCTCAGGGATTAGTTGTTCAGGGAACGTGGGGCCTATATTAGGCGGGGCTATATATATATATGTGTGTGTATGCGTATATGTATGTATATATGTATATGTGTATAAACATTCTGAAACTTCAGACAAATTTCCTTGGTTTATCAGTTCTTCATAGCTCCAAACTGAGGAACAGCTTCATTATTGTTACTCCAGACAAATGAATAGTGTAGTTTTTTCTACTTATCAGGGAGTGACTCATTACTCTTCCCTGTTGGCTTTTACATGGAAGATTATAACTTGGTGTCTTCAGGAAGGTATGTCTATCCTTGTCGGACACCTCCAGGGCAGATTATGTCATTGGGATCGCCCCTATAGATCAGTTCACCATCCGTTCTCTACTGGGCGTTTTCTCAAATGGAGAGAACCTTTATTGGGCCTTTTTTAATCAAATGTCCAAACAACTCGGTTCTCCAATCAACTTCCATTATGTTTCAAGTTTCAGATCACCTGGAATGTGCAGTTGATTTAAAATCTCTAGATTGGGGGAATCATTTACATATGCGTTTACACCATTCAACTGAATTCCTCTAGTTCTAGGAAAAAATTCAAGCGTCCAAAAGCCGAGCCATTCTGATTACGCCTCCTATGGCCTCAGAGATCTTGGTTTTTAGCTCACCTGTCACGTAGTGACGAGGTGAGCTTTTGGGATCACTTTTTGTCCGGCGTCCGTCGTGCGTGTGTGCGTCAGTGCGTGTGTGCGTGTGTGCGTGCGTAAACTTTTTTCTACAAATGACATCTCCTCCTAAACCACTGATCAGATTTTAACCAAATTTCACAGGAATGATCCTTAGGTGGTCCCCTTTCAAAGTTGTTCAAATGGTTCCGTTCCATTGCACATCTAGGTCACAGGAGCTAAAAATAGATTTTTAAAATGAAAACTTTAAAAATCTTCTTCTCTGAAACCGAAAGGCCCAGGTCTTCGATATTCGGTATGAAGCTTCATCTAGTGGACCTCTACCAAGATTGTTCAAATTATGGCCCTTGGGCCAGAAATGCCCCCGCCCCGGGGGCCTTTGGTTTTACATAGGCTTATATAGGGAAAATCTTTAAAAATCTTCTTCTCTGAAACTGCAAGGCCCAGGTCTTTGATATTTGGTGTGAAGCTTCACCTAGTGGACCTCTACCAAGATTGTTCAAATTATAGCCCTAGGGCCAAAACCGCCCCCGCCCCGGGGGCCTTTGGTTTTACATAGGCTTTACAGGGAAAATCTTTAAAAATCTTCTTCTCTGAAACTGCAAGGCTTAGATCTTTGATATTTAGTGTGAAGCTTCATCTAGTTGACCTCTACCAAGATTGTTCAAATTATAGCCCTGGGCCTAAAAATGCCCCTGCCCCAGGGGCCTTTGGTTTTACATAGGCTTATATAGGGAAAATCTTTAAACTATTCTTCTCTGAAACCGAAAGGCCCAGGTCTTCAATATTTGGTATGAAGCTTCATATGGTGGACCTCTACCAAGATTGTTCAAATTATGGCCCTTGGGCCAGAAATGCCCCCACCCCGGGGGCCTTTGGGTTTACATAGGCTTAATTTGTATAGGGAAAATCTTTAAAAATCTTCTTCTCTGAAATCACAAGGCCCAGGTCTTTGATATTTGGTGTGAAGTTTCACCTAGTGGACCTCTTCCAAGATTGTTCAAATTATAGCCCCAGGGCCAAAAATGCCCCCGCCTCGGGGGGGTGTGTCTTTGGTTATACATTGGCTTATACAGGGAAAATCTTTAAAAATCTTCTTCTCTGAAACCGCAAGGCCCAGGTCTTTGATATTTGGTGTGAAGCTTCACCTAGTGGACCTCTACCAAGATTGTTCAAATTATAGCCCCGGAGCCAAAAATGCCCCCACCTTGGGGGCCTTTGGTTTTACACAGGCTTATACAGGGAAAATCTTTAAAAATCTTCTTCTCTGAAACCGCAAGGCTCAGATCTTTGATATTTGGTGTGAAGCTTCATCTAGTGGACCTCTACCAAGATTGTTCAAATTATAGCCCTTGGGCCAAAAATGCCCCATCCCTGGGGCCCTTTGGTTTTTCATAGGCTTAAATAGGGAAAATATTTAAAAATCTTCTTCTCTGAAACCACAAGACTCAGGTCTTTGATATTTGGTATGAAGCTTCACCTACTATAGCCCTTGAGCCAAGAATGTACTAGAGACACTGATTCTCAGGTGAGCGATTCAGGGCCCTCTGGGCCCTCTTGTTTAGTCATTCTGAGCCTAGTCTCAAGACTTGCAACCCGTCTTCTAGTAGTTCCAGATCAAATATCTAAAAGGTGTGGGTCAAGCATTCCATTTCAATCCAGAAATGCTTTACTTACACATCCAGATGTTGTCAGGAATCAAACCAGAGGTAGACACTTTTCTGGTTTCTCTGCCGAGTGTATCTTCAAATATAGAAAGATCTCTACTCTCAAGTTTTACTCTGGAAGATGGAAGATATTTTCTAGTTGGTGTAGAAAAAGGGAAATAAATCCAGACATTCCTCTAGGGAGGTTTTTTACTGGATTTCTTTTTCTGTCTGTTCTCTGCCCTTCAATTTCTATTTCATCTAAGAGAAGGGTACAGATCAGTAATCTCGAACATGTTAAAATTTTAGTCGGCTTCACACTTTTTCATTAAACCCTACTATCACCAACTTATTAAAGGGGTTTTTCACTATGCCGACAGGTTTCCAGGACTTTGAATCCAAATGGAATCTTGCATGAGTGTTGTGGTCTTTTCTAAACCACCTTACGATCCGGTGAATTCAGCTTCTTTTGTTCATTTGATAGTCAAGCTGTATTTCATTTGACATTTGCTTCAGTTAGTAGAAGTTATAGTCATGCTTTGCCAATTGCAGAGGGTTGTTTTCAGGTATGAGAAGAACAATGACTTCTTTTTATCTTCTCATTCAACCTATTTTTGTTTCAGGCTATAAATCACCTTGTCTGAAACTATTATTTATCCTGTCATTTCCAGGATTCGTGGATCGTAGGCTAATGTGAATTTTTTGTATACATTAGAACGTTTAAAACGTTTCGAGATTATCATGAGAATTTTTTCTTTCCAATCAAGGGGTTTTGGATATATTTCTAACCATCCTTGATTGCAAAGTGGATTTGTAAAGTGATAAAGCTTCTTCCAGTATATGCTAATATTTGACATTAAAATGATATTTTTAATGTAAAATTAATTTTAATTAATAATATACCTACCCATCACTACAATGGTATGTCCCGCCTCCCAGCCCCGCCTGAAATATTTGTTTTCCTGAAAGAAATAATGACCTCTCGGCGCGAAAATCGCGGTCACGTGACCTGTATCGTCTGCCTATTGGTCTGATAGGTCATGTGACATCAGCGACCAATCAGGACTCGACGCTGGGGAGGTCACGGGAAAAGGGACATGCCGGTGGCATTTCTGGCTAGATTTTTTTTGTGTCAGACTGTCCCAGACCTGCGTCTGGTGAAAAGGCTATAATTGTAGTGATGGGTAGGTATATTATTAATTAAAATTAATTTTACATTAAAAATATCATTTTAGAGTCATATGCAAAATAGACGTTTCCGAGAACATAACCTTATGCTCCGCCTACTTGGTTACTGTTGCTATGTCCCACAAGCTTTGCAGCCAATATGGCGGAAACAAAGAAAGTCTGTGTAGATCTCGGAGGAGATTTATCAAGTATTCCGGACAATATTGGCTTTTCTTACTTACCGAGACATAAAACTTTGACAAAAAAAAAAAAAAACACGAATAAAAACAGCCTTACCAAAGGGCTAAGGAATATTAAATTAATAATGTGCATAATTTCAAAATATTCATACTTGAAAACTATCTCCCAAGTTACTGCGAAGTGTTGGCGTTTGGTGCGGAAAACGAAAACACACACACACACACTCCGCACACACTCCGCTATTAAGACCACCTAGACCCCTTAAACATCATGCTTTCAAAAGCGCACCTTGAAGGTTCCAGGTACATGTATTTTCTTTGCACCCGCTATACATCCTGTATGCTCTAATGAAAGACCACCTAAGGGACCATTCGCAAGTAGTCTTAAGACCACTTCTGGGCAGTCCATAAGGTGGTCCCAATATAGGAACTTCATTGTATAAGCACACATCCCAACACACACACACACACACATACCTGTGCACATGAAACACTTGTTAGGGCCCCGCACTGAAAGTGTGGGTGCCCTATAGTAATCACTCTGTCCGTCCGTCTGTCTGTCCATCCACAAATTTTCCTACTCCTCTGATGGCGCTGCCGGGGCCCTAGTCAGTTTCACTGACAACTCTAGTTTACTTAATTATAAGCAATGCAGTGCGAGTCGGCCCGTCCATGCTTATAAACCTTATTGGTTTCATTGGGCGGCAGGGCTTGAGATGTCATTTCATCTCAATGTTGGGTAAAAGTCCCACAAAATGTGAAGCAACGTCTCCAAAATGACCTTTATAGTGTCAAACAAACAAACAAACAAACAAACAAAACTTAATTAAAAAGCATATGCTCCTCATTATACCCCCGACATACGAAGTATGTCAGGGGGTATATAGTTTTCGTCTTTCCGTCCGTTCGTTCGTTCGTACTTCCGTCCGTCCCGCCGTTCGTCAACCTTTACGTCAAAGTTTTGCGTTAAACCTTTTTGATAGCTCATATCTCTGTAACCACATGTTAAATTCTCTTCATATTTGGTAAAGGATATCTCTATAGCATTACCTTTCATATGGAATAACTAAGCCCCTGGGTCAAGCTCCTGTGTGGGCTGTCTGTCCGTCTGTCTGTTCATCTACTTTTACGTCAAAGTTTTGTGTTAAACTTTTTTGATTGCTCATATCTCTGTAACCGCATGTTAGATTCTCTTCATATTTGGTAAAGGATATCTCTATAGCATTTCCTTTCATATGGAATATCTAAGCCCCTGGGTCAAGCCCCTGGGTGGGCTGTCTGTCCGTTTGTCAACTTTTACGTCAAAGTTTTGTGTTAAACCTTTTTGATTGCTAATAACTCTGTCACCACATGTTGGATTCTCCTCATATTTGGAACAGGATATCTCTATAGCATTACCTTTCATATGGAGTATCTAAGCCCCTGGGTCAAGCCCCTGGGTGGGCTGTCTGTCCGTTTGTCAACTTTTACGTCAAAGTTTTGTGTTAAACCTTTTTGATTGCTCATATCTCTGTCACCACATGTTTGATTCTCTTCATATTTGGTACAGGATATCTCTATAGCATTACCTTTCATTTGGAATATCTTAGCTCGCGGGTCAAGCCCCTGGGTGGGCTGTCCACCCGTCAGTCCGTTCATCAATATTTACGTCAATGTTTTGTGTTAAACCTTTTTGATTGCTCATATCTCTGTAACTACATGTTAGATTCTTTTCATATTTGGTAAAGGATATCTCTATAGCATAACCTTTCATATGGAATATCTAAGCCCCTGGGTGGGCTGTCTGTCAGTTTGTCAACTTTTAAGTCGAAGTTTTGTGTTAAACCTTTTTGATTGCTTATATCTCTGTAACCTCATGTTAGATTCTCTTCATATTTGGTACAGAATATAGCTATAGTATTAACTTTCATATGGAATATCTAAGCTCCTGTGTCAAGCCCCCGGGTAGGGCTATGGGTCAATAATAAGGACTTACACATTTTGATCACGTCCAAGTTTTGTGTTAACTGTTTTGGTTTAAACAATATTTATTAGAATAAATTCACATATATACATCGCATAATAGTATATGGTACAGGATTTGATAACTGTTTTCATTATACTCCTTGCATACAAAGTATATCAAAGGTTATAGTTTTTTTCTTTCCATCTGTTCATTATTAGTTAGTTTGTTGTTTCTTTATGCTGTGACCCTTGTCAGATTTGTCAGTTTATACATGTATATTGGTCCTTGTGATCTTAGAAACAACAGCGACTAGAACTGTTAAATTTTGCATAATATTTTCTCTTGAAATGCAGACAATAATAAATGCAAGTAATAATAAAAAATGCATTGCTTTATTATGTCATTATACAGCTACTTTAATTCAGCAAATGTTCTATGACAGCCTATTCTATGTTTGTTGTTTCCAGTTGAAATTGTTCCAAATTGCAACAAACTATGAATTTTTATTATTCAGCAAAGACAAGCAGTCTCATCTTTGGATATAATAAATTATTCTATATTTGTTGAAATGCAATAGTTATTCTCAGTGGACTAAATGGAAAGTTTATATGGAAAGGTTCAATGCTACAAACAAATTTTCATTTCCACTAAAAGGGGATGGCACTGGTCGGGGGTATACGTGCCCCACTTGGCACTTTCTCTAGTTTCATTATTATACAATAATTCCACGCCGAGGGTACAATATAATGCAACCGAGAGTGGTGTCAATCATATACACTAACCCTTTCATGCAATCCGCATTAACTCTATATTTACTGATCCCTAATCAGACAGCCAAATGTAGACCAGCAGCCCACTCATCAACCTCTAGACCAGAGATCATGCTATGAGCATATACTACATGAGCCAACACACCCCCGCATCAGTCTGCTTAATTACTCACTAAGACACGAGATTTCGTGCATCTCTCTTTGAAAAGCCAGCAGACTATAGAAGGGCAGTTGCAATCCGCGAGTGCCCAAGTCAGACTGCGCAAATGCGCAGGCTGATCCTAGTCCTTGTTGCCCGCATAAGCCCCAACGCTGGCCCCGCAGCACACCAACCATACAATATTTGTGACTGCACTGCAGTCTGAGGAGAAAAATCTGTAAATAAAAATAAAAAATCCAGTCGATTGCCCCGACCGGGGATTGAACCCACGAAACTCGGGTTACAAAGCGAGCGACACAACCACCAGGCCCGGACCAACCAGACCAGTTAGTTATCCACTCTGTATGGATATTTATTATGGTCGTACTACTACATTCCTACATACTACAGAGAGGCATTTGTTTCAAATGTTTAGGAGATACTAATGTAATAATATCACATTTCCAGCTTCTTTTGACTCCGCTGCATCTGCCCCGCCCCAATGTATCCAATTTTGTTGGACTTTTACCCGGCCTTGAGATGAAATTACATCTCAAGCCCTGCCACCCAATGAAACCAACAGGGTTAATTAGCAGTGACGGGCCGACTCCTTTTCCTGGGAAGGCTTAGATCTTCTAAGCGGTTTACCAGTAGTCGTGTGCGGGTCGGTTTCAGCTCTGCGTGGAAGCATCATGCAGCCCATCTATTTATACCCCCGGCATACTATGTATGCCGAAGGGGTATATAGTTTTTGTCTTTTCTGTGTGTGTGTAAACTTTTCTGTGTGTGTGTGTGTAAACTTTTTTTGTGTCAAAGATTTCTCAGGAACTACTATACTTAGAAACTTTTTTTGTGTCAAAGATTTCTCAGGAACTACTATACCTAGAAACTTGAAATTTGGTACAAACAACATGCATAACTAGATGTATTGTGGGAAAGAAAATTGGGGCTGTGGGGCCAGGTTCTTTTGAGTTATTCCCCTTTGTTATATTTGCTACTGAGATGTGTATTTTGTGAGTTACCTTAAATTTTGTGTCAAAGATTTCTCAGGAACTACTGTACCTAGACACTCGAAATTTGGTACAAACAACATGCATAACTAGTTGTATTGTGGGAAAGAAAATTGGGGCTGTGGGTCCAGGTTCTTTAGAGTTATTCCCGTTTGTTATATTTGCTACTGAGATGTGTATTTTGTGAGTTACCTTAAATTTTGTGTCAAAGATTTCTCAGGAACTACTCTACCTAGAAAATTAAAATTTGGTACAAAAGACATGCATTACTAGTTGTATTGTGGGAAAGAAAATTGGGGCTGTGGGGCCAGGTTCTTTAGAGTTATTCCCCTTTGTTATATTTGCTTCTGAGATGTGTATTTTATGAGTTACCTTAAATTTTGTGTCAAAGATTTCTCAGGAACTACTATACCTAGAAACTTGAAATTTGGTACAAACAACATGCATAACTAGATGTATTGTGGGAAAGAAAATTGGGGCTGTGGGGCCAGGTTCTTTTGAGTTATTCCCCTTTGTTATATTTGCTACTGAGATGTGTATTTTGTGAGTTACCTTAAATTTTGTGTCAAAGATTTCTCAGGAACTACTGTACCTAGACACTCGAAATTTGGTACAAACAACATGCATAACTAGTTGTATTGTGGGAAAGAAAATTGGGGCTGTGGGTCCAGGTTCTTTAGAGTTATTCCCGTTTGTTATATTTGCTACTGAGATGTGTATTTTGTGAGTTACCTTAAATTTTGTGTCAAAGATTTCTCAGGAACTACTCTACCTAGAAAATTAAAATTTGGTACAAACGACATGCATTACTAGTTGTATTGTGGGAAAGAAAATTTGGGCTGTGGGGCCAGGTGCTTTAGAGTTATTCCTCTTTGTTATATTTGCTACTGAGATGTGTATTTTGTGAGTTACCTTAAATTTTGTGAAGATTTTTCAGGAACTAAGCTACCGATGGCTTTGGCCGGGGGTATTAGTGAGCATATGCTCACTTCATAGTCTAGTTCTTCAAGCCCCGATTGGCGGGGGCCATCATATATACATGTACATATTTATCTAAATACTACAACATGACAATTGTAGTACAGAATCCCATTACCCTGAAATGCCCTTCCCCACTACCGCGTTTCTTTGTTTGTGGGAGAAAATGGCCGTTAGTAACCAACACAGCGGCACTAAATGAAATCGATTTTTTGGATTGGATGAAACAGCGCTCTTGATTGACAGCTCAGAAACGTCTATTGCTCATAAATGCAGATATTTGTTATAAAGAAAATCAAAAGATATCACTGTCATTCCTCTTGACCTTGTGCTACGATTGACTCTCATAGGCTCAAACTAACACTGTCTCAAACGAATTTTCATGATCCCAAAGGTGTTCATGCCATTGTAGTTCTACTAGTACACAAGAAAGCAGAGGCACAGCTGGCCCTTGGTCATAGTTTTCGCTGATCTCTTGAATGATATGGGCTATGACAAGCGAAATTATGTCCTCCGGTGTGTGTCGGGCAGCCTAGGTAGCTCAGTCTGACTTGCATCTGGCTGCTGTTCAGGTTGTTGGGTTCCATACCTGCTGGGTTAGTAACATTCTTTCATGGAGACTGATCATGAAATCTTGAGGGCCATTTTCACTCATGTTAGATGGTCAGTTGTGATTTTGTTGCAAAATGAGTGAATGGACTAGACTGTCACACCTGTCTCAAAGACCACCTGTCTACAAAGACCACTTCCAATTCCTTCCATCCAATTTGACTATATAATGCACCTGTCAACAGAGACCACCTGAGCACTAGGACCAGAGGACATTCAAAATCCTTCCCAAATGCATATTTTTACCCTGAACCAAGACCACTTTGTGCTTTAAATAGCATTGACCAAAGTTCTATTGGGCAATTAATTGTTTGTACACATCCTTTAATGAGCCAAATTAATTTTTTAGTGATTCATAATTAAAACCTGACATGATGTTATCTTTAAGGGATTTAATCAGTGAATCATTCAGGTGTAACTGGGATTATCCAATACATATCTGCATAAATGTTAGAAGCCTCCGTGGTGCAGTGGTTACGCTACTCGCCTTGTAAACCAGGGGTCGCAGGATCGATCCCGGGCTTCTCCAGACTTTTGGATGAGGTGCCGTCTTTGTATAACCTTAGCTGTTGGTGGGATGTAAAACTCAAACACTCACTCACTCTACACCCGATTCCTCTAGTAAAAATCTCTTTTGAACAGTCCCAAAGGTGGTTTTGATGTAGGAATTTTACAGTATAGCCATTGCTCTTTATTGTTTTTGGTTTAAACAATATTTTATTCCTTTTAAACAATAATTACAGTATGCAAATACTGTAACATACAATATAATTCAGGATCTGATGGTAAGCTAGAAGCTTATAAGTGTCAACTCCTTAATTGTTTTTCTTGTCTGTTCTTCCAGGATGTAGACCTAGGTTATTTGGCAAAGGTTACACATGGTTTCAGTGGTGCTGATTTAACAGAGATCTGCCAGAGAGCATGTAAGCTGGCTATCCGACAGTCAATTGAGGCAGAAATAAGACAAGAGAAAATTAGAGCTCAGAATCCAGATGCTGATATGGTAAGACCGAATAATCACAGAAATCCTTTATAGTCTGTTAACAAGATGAATTATTATCTGTGATATTAACTTTTATATGAGCCAGCGCATGACTAAATGTACAAGAAGGCTTGAGCGACCAGTGAAGACTCAGATCAGCCTGCGCATTCCCGCAGTCTGATCAGTCTTCGCTGATCACATGTACCTACTACAGTCTAATATATATGCAACGAGACATATGCAAAAGGTCTTGTCATAGTGGATGGGCGTGTAGGTTGATTTGAGTCTCTGCTGGTGCACCGGTCTTATTGTAGGTTTTGTCATGCCCCGGCTCATATTTAATATGTAGATGCTCAGGCTGGTCAGAGACTTTGCTGAGTACAGGTCTTGTAGATTTGCATTCGGATAGTATACCCATATGAGATTGTGAGAACCTTTCAGGAGTATGGATTCTATATGAGCCCGACCAAGCGAATTTGTGTCTTCAAGCATTCCGTCATGACAAATTTTAACTTCGCATGCCCAGCCATTCAGAGGGGCCAGGGATATGGCTTTCTGTCTGAAGGTTCCTCTTGATTCACTGCTTGTATGAGCGAGCAGCGAAGGTTCTGGCGAGACTGCGCGGATGCGCAGGCTCGCCTGAACCTTCGCTGCTCCCATAGGCGATAAGTACCAAAATCGCTTGACGGGGCCCATATATAGTGTTCACCCCCCAAGTATTCAGAACCCTCAACTCCTTACCATACTTGTTGTAAAATTTTAACAAGTACATTTTACTGCTCAATGTGTCCAAAAATAGAGGCATGAGTGGCAAAGTTCTTTGGTATCTCATCTGGGTCTACACTGCTCAGGCCTGTCTGTCCAAATGCATCAGTATATATGGTAGTTGTTTCCATCCAATAGAATGCCAGGACCAGTCAAAATTGAGGTAAATGCTGCGGTTTCAGTTGGGTGACAGAAGAGTTTGAAATGCCAATATCGAATCCATACAAATAGAAGATTCTTCAGGTTTATTCCAGATTGACCGCTGATGAATGATCAGTTTGATATAAGTGAAATAATCTGAAAGGGCCTTAAAACTGAAAAAAAAAAAAAAAAGAACCTTTCTTGTCATCTTCATTAGGATTTCTATACTGTGTGCAAATGTCAGATACCTTATCCCATTAAGTACCAGCAACCCCAAAACGGGTACCCTGGCAAACAGTGCAGGCCCAGATCAGATGCTGCAAAACGCAGCGTCTGATCAGGGCCTCCACTGTTTGCTAAAAGTTCAGTCATTTTCCAAAAATATTTTAATGAAAACACAACCCAACACCCCAAAATTTTGAAGTGGACTCCTGCTATATATAAGGAGGAATATTCCATTTGGTACTAAAAGGGTTAATCTGGAATGCCACAGCTTTTGCTGATGAAACTTTTTTTTTTTTCTACATAGTTAAATTGCAAGGGTCCACAATCTTGGCCTTTGTAGAATATACAATATAGAATCTATACCCTTGTAAACACCATTTTTGGGTCCTAATGCAGGCATGCTAGTTTTGATGACAGTGTAGATCCATATCAGATGGTCAGCATCTACACTGTCACTCAGTTTGCAAATTTGAATTGATACATTACATCATGAATCTGATTGGTTAATAGTCAAACATGGGTGTGGCAATTTTAATTTATTCAGCAGGACAAAGGTGTTAATAGCATATGGTGCAGTGCTCAATCTCAGTTATTATCTCTTTTTATATGGGAAACCTGAAAACATCATTGGCACACAGTTCAGGTCCAGATCAGACACTACAATGCAGCATCTGCTCAGGGCCTTCATTGTTCGCAGAAAGTTTACCATTTCTAAATTGATTTCAAAATAGCTGACCTGACACTCCTAAATTTGAAAATGGACTCCTCTTGCATATGAGGTAGAAGATTCTATTTAGACAAAATGAGTTATTTTTTATTTTCTTTTCCAGGAGATAGAAGACTATGATCCAGTACCAGAAATAACCAGAGCTCACTTTGAAGAGGCAATGAAATTTGCCCGCAGATCTGTTAGTGATAACGACATAAGAAAGTATGAGATGTTTGCACAGACACTTCAACAGAGTCGAGGCTTTGGTGGCAATTTCAGGTAATGAAACAAGAATGGTGAAATAGTACATGAAAGAATAACATGTTTGATTTCAACAAAAACCTTTTATTATTTGGATTACTTAGTCACACAGTCTGTTGTGTCATCTTGCTGTCACAATTTACATGTGGAACAAAACTATTCAAGCTGAGGCAATTCTTTTGAGTATACACGGCATACTATAATTTTATAGATCCTTATGAGTAAATATAGCATAGTAGATAGAGGATTTTACATGAGTGCTCATGTATTATTGAATTTATTAAACGAGTTGAGGAAAGGGGGATAAAATGTGAGGCTGTGCCGAGCATTTTATCCCTTTTCCTCAACGAGTTTAATAAATTCAATAATACATGAGCACGAATGCAAGATTCTATTTATCATATGACATTTATAACGCATTTTATTCACGTGTGTTTACAAAAATGTCAATATTCCGCCATTAGTAAACACGACGTTGTTAAGGACGTCATACATGAAACGTTACGGGATGTATCTACCTAATTTGCATATTTAATCCACTAGTGGATTATCGAAAATATTTCATGGCGTTATTACACTCTCAGATGCGACGTCATATGATAAAAAATGATATTCTATGATATCCTTATTATGCTTGTGACATGGCTTTATGACTGAAAACCACACCTGACTCGAACAAATTTTAATGATCCTAAAGATGTTCAAGCTGTTTTCTTGTAGTCATAATTAAAGTTGATAGACACTAAGACTTCCATTCTATTCTCTTTATGCGTATACACCTACAAGTTTGTTATGATATAGCCAGCCTCTGTAGCTTAATCAGATGTGTACCTGACTGGTGATACGGCAGTTGCATGTTTGATCATTGCCAGGATGGCAACTTTCTTTCATGGATCTTATATGTCATAATTTTCTCATTTCATCTCATTCAGGAACAGTCGTTGTCAGTTTAGGGCAAAAGAATGCTTATCCCATTTAGTACCAGAAACCCCAATACGGGTACCCTGGCAAACAGTGGAGGCCCAGATCAGAAGCCACAGAACAGGACGTCTGATCAAGGCCTCCACAGTTTGCTTAAAGTTCAGTCATGTTCCTAATAAATTTTGATGAAATCACAGCCTGACACCCCTAAATTTTGAAATGGACTCCTGCTGTATATAAGGAGGAAGATTCCATATGGTACAAAAAGGGATTATGTATAAGAATGTCGAAGAAAAGTGTGGTTAGTGATACTGACAGGCTCAATATGGCCTAAATGTATTGCCTGAGCCGATAACCTCCAAACAAATAAAATCTCCAAACAAACAAATTATTGTGGTATTTTTACAAGAGGAGCAACTTTCATGACCTCAGGTTTTCGTTCCATTCATCGGGATATTTCTCTTAGAGGTCAAAAGTCATTCCTTGGTGCCAATTCATTTAACCTAAGGGTTGAGTTTGTTGATAAGGATGTTAATTGAATTTCAGCTTCCTTTGTAGGGTTATTATTGCCCTTTAACTCTTTTCAGATTCAAAACACCAAAACTGGTTCACTGGCTAACATTGCAGGCCCAGATCAGACACAGAATGTGGTTTCTTGCACACCAGATAAGGAAATCCATAGTTTTAGCTTGGGATAGAAATTCTATTTTAACCCTGTTGTTCTTACCCAAAATTGAATATTCTCGAGTGTTTGATAAATGCACTGGTTAAATACGACTTCATATGTGCCGTCGTTAAGGTTGACGTCACAGCATGTTATGTGACATCACTAAACATTCCTGTAGTGTCATCACAATATGGCTGACATTGGTAACCGAAGTGACTGCAGCATTAAAAATATGCGCTAAGAAATGGAAGGTATGCAAGAAAAAGAATCTGATATGGGTGTGAGAGGTGGATAGAAAAATCCATCCCTTGGGATCACTGTCCGACATCACTCGGCAAGCCTGGTGATGCCAGACAGTGGCCCTCAGGACGGATTTTTCCATCCGCCCCTCACACCCATATAAGATTCTTATAGTCTGATCTGGGCTCAGATGGCTCGTAATAAGGCTGGAACTTGCATACAAATCATTCGCTAGGCAGGATTCACATGTAACGGCAAGGCATGTTTTCACTGAAAAATACATTTTGAAAATGCTGTCTGCTAGTCAGGATTAGCATTAGAAGGGTTAATATTAGCGGATATAAACTCGGGGCTAATTTTGTCTTGAATATTTCAGATTCCCTGGAGCGTCAGGTGGTGGACAGGGTCCAAGTCAGGGTGGCAATGATGGTGGACAGTTTGATGAAGGAGACGATGATCTCTACAGTTAGAGTCAGGATATTGTGATTGACATTTCAGACAATTTAGAATGACATAATACCATAATTTATGAAACACACAAATTATTTATGGAAGTATTTATAAGAAATGTTGAAGTTTGACTCCAGCAGTTATCTTCATGTTGTCTCAAACAGGACAAAGAAGGGGAAAACGAGTATCATATTGTCATCTGACTTCAGAACAAAAACACCTTATAGACCTTACAAATACCAGCACATACTGTAGTTGCCTTAACCCATTTAATACCAGAAACCCCAAAACGGGTACCCTGGCAAACAGTGCAGGTCCAGATCAGACGCCGCAGAATGGGGCGTCTGATCAGGGCCTACACTGTTTGCAGCCATTTTCCAAACAAATTTTGAAGAAAACACTACCTGACACCCCTAAATTTTGAAATGAACTCTGCTATATATAAAGAGGAAGATTCCATTTGGTACAAAAAGGGTTAAATATTTGGATGCCTCCAGCTCAATACTGTACTCTAAAATTTGAACAAGTGCAATTTACTTCCAGATTTTGTGTCTAAAATACAGTGAAACTTCGATATTACTAACACGGATAGCTCGTCAACCTTGGCTAATTCGAACTCGTTCTGGGGT
This sequence comes from Lucinisca nassula, assembly GCA_963580285.1. Taxonomy (NCBI): domain Eukaryota; kingdom Metazoa; phylum Mollusca; class Bivalvia; order Lucinida; family Lucinidae; genus Lucinisca; species Lucinisca nassula. The sequence goes on along the minus strand of OY757014.1, from coordinate 51,549,587 downwards.
CCCTATAGAGTCTCCAGATATCCATGTATTTGGATTAGGGAGGTTTTCCTGATTTTTTTTGGTAAAAGGTATGCTGTATGGTCTCATTAGAATCACCTCATTGAGGCGATTAGATGAGGCGATTCAAATGAGTACACAACATACCTTTATTTTATAGAAGATGGTAGAGATATTGAAGTGACCCACATTATGCTCCAGGGCCTGAAACTGATTCAACCTCGGTGGTTCGAACTACTCATATTTCGAACAAATTTTCATGCTGCCAAAGTATTTGAGTTATCGAAGTTTGACTGTAGCTGGATGAGTGGCAAACAGTGTAGACCCTGGTAAGATGCCACCTTGCATGGCATCTCATCTGGGTCAATACTATTTGCTCTAGCCTGTCTGTCTGTCTGTCTGAATACACATGGTTAATACTGTAGTTGAACTTTGACTGGTATAGGCCAACCATTGCATAGAGACATAGGCAGAAAAAAAAAACTGGTGTACACTGTTTGAAACAAAAGTTCTACTTTTACAATAATTAAAACTGACCAGATGCCCCTAAGATTGGGAAATGGACCTGTTTACAGCTGTTATTATATAGAATGTTCTATTGTCACGTGGGTTAAAACTAATTTTGGGATGCCTTAACCATTTTCTGTTATTATCATCGAATTTTAACTCGTAGATGATCAATAGAGTGTTCCCTTGAATAGCTGTGGACAGGTCTGTTCTTGGAATTAGGGGTGTTTGTGGTAAGTTTTACAAAACGTCTGTTTTTAACAAATATTGTAGAGCCTGATCAGCTGCCAGGTTCTGTGGCATCTGATCAGAGGCTGCATTGTTTGCACCCTTTCATGGGCACTGGGCTTGTTTGAGTTAATGTTGATTTTAATCTCAGGTCATGTATCTTGCATTGGACTGGAAAATGGTGTAGATTCTGACTCGGTTACCACAATCAGTTTTATCAGGATCTTCACTTTTTCCAGAATTCTTTCAAATTTACATGTGGAAAAAATGAATACACCTTTAACCCATTTTGTACCAGAAACCCCAAAATGGGTAGTTGGCAAACAGTGCAGGCCCAGATCAGATGCTGCAGAATGCGGCGTCTGATCAGGGCCTCCACTGTTTGCTAAAAGTTCAGTTATTTTCCAAATAAATTTTGATGAAAACACAACCTGACAACCCTAAATTTTGAAATGAACTCCTGCTATATATAAGGAGGAAGATTCCATTTGGTACAAAAAGGGTTAAAGAAACTTAAAAGTAACTCCTGAGACATCTTTTGGTTGATCATAAATCCAGAAAATGATGAGCAAATTCTATTCAAAAATTTTTAATAAGCATTCCTACTTGTCATCTTTCGTTTCTGTCATTTAGTTGAGTATGGCACAAAAGCAATTTCTGGGTGAAGCTGACATTGAAGAGATCTGCAGACCTGTAAACAAAATTAGTAAAGCCCTGGAATAAAACACAATTTTGTAATTTTATTTCTGCTTAAGCATACCATATTTACCGTAGTTTTTCAGACAGACAGGCCAGGAAAGTAGTATAGATCCAGATGAGGCATCACAGGATGTGACATTTCATCAGGATTTACACTGTTTGCCACCCATCCATTTTATCTATTAAATTACTTGTAAATTGCACTTTCTTCCAAATTTAGAACAAGTATTGTTAGGAGTTGAGGTGTCAGAATACTACAGGTAAATATGGTATATTGTGGGTATTATAAGAAAATAGTCCTGAATTTAAAACTGCCTTATCCAGTAGCTGTAATAACATTTGAACAAATCTTGACAGTCTACAGACAGATTGCACAACAGTGTGTAAGTATAGAATATGCTGAAAGGTTTTGTTTGTTGAGGTTTTATGTCCCTGTAAGCACTAGGCCATTTTTAGCTCGGCTGTTTTCGAAGAAAACGACGAGGTATTGTCATAGCTCTGGCGTCTTTGCATCGTCATCGTCGTGCAAAAACTTGGACATTTTGTAATATCTCTGTCATTACTGAACATATTTACTTGAAACTCGGACTAGTTGTTCATTATGAAAAGGGAAACTCATACCAATAGGTTGCTGCAGTATAAATAGATAGGTGAGGTAACCCTCAAAATATTTTTGGCACAGTTATGCCCCTTTTTCAACTTAGAATTTTTGTAGTTGAGCGTTAGCACCCGCATGCGGTGCTCTTGTTGAAACATTGCTTCCAATTTTGTGGGACTTTTACCCGACACTGAGATGAAATGACGTCTCAAGCCCTACTGCCCAAACAGCCGCTAGAGTTAATATGCAGGCACAGTCCGACTTACACCACTTTGCTTGCCCCTGCTTAGACCTAAGAAATGGCACTGAAAGGTATTTTTGCTCATTTAACGAATACCAGCAAGCTCATAAAAGTCTGATTCCTTCCCCATTAACAAAACTGAGACATGGCACAAGATCATAGCTCCAGAAAAGGAGTATTAAGAGTATATAAGAGGTAATTTTAATCTTCTTCAGAAACCAACATTGTTGGTACTTGTTAGAATAGCCTTTTCGAGCTTTTGCTTAAAAGCACCCACAGCACAGAACAAGAATTACTCCTCCCTTATCTAGAGCTATGAGAAGGTTCATCTGCAAATAAACTGGTGTTGGATTGCCACTTACACAGACATCTATATCCTGGGTGGGTTCAGTTGATAATTTTCTCATATACTGTGACCTCTTCATAACACTATAGTTGGGGTTCAAAGCAAAAAATGTGTTAGTTAAGTATCCAAACAAACACGATGATAATATAGAAAAACGACCATATATGATTTTTTGTGGGGGTGGGGGGGTATAATCTCTAACTTTTTGGATCCCTTTTTAAACTGTGTTTCATCCAAAACTGTTGCTATGAACATTGTTATGAGATTTAGGTGTATATTTGTGAAAAAAAAAGCATGCTGGGAACAGTCTTAAATTGCAGGTCTGCTCATCTCTTTGTTATCTCTAGTCCAGATTCTGCAGTCATACATATCGTGTTCATTGCTTTTTCATTCTGTCATATCCATTAACATCTGTTGAAATTGTGTTGGTCAGATAAACAATTTGTAAAGTGTATTTTTGTTGTTTTGTCATAACTGTTCCTGCTGCAGACTTAAATATGTGCCATGCCATAAGAAAACCTGATTTTGCCAGTTGCGAACAACAAAGGTACAGATCAGCCTGCACATCCATGCATAATCCTATACCCCTAGTTACTACAGTAACAATCCTAAAAGCTCTAGACACATTGAGATTTACTATAATTCTTCAAAATTATTAGCATTTGTTTCACAATCCAGCAAGGAGTCCAAAAGGTGCAGATGAAATAGCAAACAGTGAAGACCCTGATCAGACTAGTCTGATCTGGGTCTGCACTGTTTGCTTAGGCCTCACTGTCCCAGTACTTAGGATCATTGCGGTATTTGTGAAGTTCAAGGCTCTACCTAGTCTGTTTAGCTTAGTAGGCTGGTTTGTCATACCTGGTCGAAAACCCAGAAGACAGATTTTCTGGCAACAAGGCTAATACGAGTTTTGATTGATATGTTGTGAGCCTCATATTTAAGGAGGTAAGCAGGGATGTTGTTTTTAAGTCCTACTATTCTCTGACTATATAGGGCCGTATAATCAAGGACAGGTCTCATTTGGTCAGTTTATATCGACAAGGGAGCACTAGAAAATAAGACAAGCAATTTTTGCAAAATGGACAAAACCGGTGAAAGAGCAGTGATCCAATATTTGCATAAAAAAGGTTTAACACCTAAGGATAGCCATAATGATATGGTGTCAACACCCTTCATATGCTACAGTGAAAGGGTGGATGGGTCAATTTTAGCACTGCAGACAGAGCCTTGAGGATGACCCCCATTCTGGAATGCCTGTCAATGTTGCAACCCCAGAAATGGTCAATAAAGTCCATTATATTGTTATGACTAACAGACGAGTCACAGAAAGATATATAGCCAGGAGAATTGGCATTTCACAGGAAAGAGTACATTCCATTTTGACAGAGGATCTTGCAATGAGAAAGCTTTCAGCCACTTCTGACAGTTGATCAGAAGCACACCAGGCGCTCATTATTGCATGCTAATCTTAACCATTTTGAGGAAGATCCTGCCAACTTTATTTAGAGATTTGTCACTTTGAATGAAACATGGGTCCAGCATTTTACCCCAGAGGCCAAACAGCAATCGAAACAGGAAGCACCCTGGCTCACCCCCGCCAAAGAAGGCAAAGACTTCCATCAGCTGGGAAGGTTATGACCTCGACTTTCTGGGATGCAGATGGTATTCTGCCAAAAGATTATCTCCAAAAGGGATAAACAATCAATGGCACATACTATGCTTCACTTCTGACACAGTTTTGGAAAATCAAAATATTAAACTTAAGCGCCGCGGAAAGCTCAATAAAGGTATGTTGTTCCTTCAGGACAATGCTCCTGTTCACAAGTCTATCATTGCTATGGCTGCCATTCATGATTGTGGCTTTAAATTGATTGAGCATTGAACACGCCAATTGAAATATACTGACAATGTAACCACCGAAATATTAAAGTTTTCAGATAAGAAAAGTCTGATAGTTTTCATATTTCGGCTTAAAACCGCAACAGCGAGACGGTTCTATCGAGTGCCCACAAGAGAGAGAGAGATTTCGATCATCCTTTGAAATGCAGCCTTTCTATGCCCCATCAGTTACATTGAGATATCCTATCTGTCCATTCTGTACATATGTAGCGAGGTGGGTTTTGATGTTTGTTTTACGGCCCTACCAAAAATATTTCACTTTCTCGATTCTTAGAGGTGGGCGAAAACTGCAGTACCCGGAGTAAAATTGTCTTGCCTTCCATTGTAGACCTTGTCATCTCGCGTGACCCGAGCCATGCTAGAAAGACCCAACGATTAAGATTCAGCGCTCTTACCCATTAGGCCACAGAGTCCCATTAGGTTTGGAGAGGAACACCTTCACAATGGAAATTTGAAGCCAGAATACCAGGCTGTTTATTGCAGTCGGTAGCGAGTCATATAGGTAGCCATAGTAACTTCTGTAGATTGCAGGTGGGGTCGAGAAATCGATCTCTGGATTTGTCTCTTACCCACTAAGCCATGGAGGTCTGTGCAAAAGTAAAAAAAATGCTATGTTTCTTGTCTTCTGAATATCATCTGTTAAAGGTAAACATGTCTGTAAAGTTGCATGAAAACATCTCGTACAATTTTCAAATGAGATAGGGTGTGAGTAAATGACAAAATTGTTGTTTCCAATGTTCAAAGGGGCATAACTCCAAAAGTAGTATATTAAGACTTATGATTCTTATCTTTGCTTCTTGTCTTCTGCACATCGTCTCGTGGTGTTTATCATTTCTGTAAAGCTTCATGAGACTACCTCAGATGGTTTCAAAGTTATGGAGCAGACCGGAAAACATGACACACAGACAGACAGGCGGATTGACAGACCGGGGACAAAATGTCTTCCAACCACATTGGGGTTAGGATGATGGAGACATAATCACAAATTGATATTTAGTGCTTACTGAATGTCACTGAAGAGGAACCTACATATACTCAGATTCAATGAAAACACACCACTAGTACTATACTTCAAATTTTAACTGCTTCACAATATTTCCAGCATTTGATCACCTTTACTGAATTATCACTAACTTATCCACAGACTCACTGCCTTCACTTCCATTTCACTACAGAGTTACAGCATTTCATTGGATGCAGAGATAAGGAGACTTGTCTAAATCGCGACGGAAGTAAGGGCGAGGATTGTGGCCACGTAAAATCGATTTAAGCCCCCCAGTGGAAATCTTCCACTGACCGTTCCAAGGCGGCTCTTCTGTGGCGATTTATTTATGTTGTTGTTTGTTACTTGCTGTGTGTATCACTTGTGTCTTTTGGTTTTGGATGGCCATATGGCCAATTTGTGGGAAAGTAACTGTCCTTATGGCCTTCCTTTGTTTAGGTTTCCATTATGGTCTGGTCGCTTAATGTTTGTATTTCTTTCCCTTTGGTGTCTTTTATGGGTGGAGTAAGTTAATTGTATCAATTCCTGATCTTTGTTTTACTTCTACTTTGAATAAGTCCCCACACCCGAAAAATCAAAATCACATATCCTAATACCGGGTATGTCCAGCATCAGCATCAAGTGTTGCTTGGCATCAGTATTAAATGCTGTATCTGGTCTTGTGTGATGTCCCATTCTTCCTGTAGCGCCTTGGCAAGCTGCTGACGGTTGATTGGCAGATAACATCGGCTGTACACACGTTTTCCAAACGCGCAGGCCAAAGGAAGAACTTGTGCATCATTTTGATTGAAAAAGTTCATTGTTAGCCTTGCAGAATGAGCATGTGCATTGTCCTGTTGGAAAAGCGTCGCCACTATTGCGTAAAAATGGTACAACCTCATTAGATTTCATCGACATATCGACGTGCCATCAAATTGCCGTTGGGTTTTGTGGGGCCATGAGATCTTTCCGGACACCACCCCAACATGACACATGTTAACACAACAGCCTTGAAATCCCTCCCCATGTCGATGCCATACTTTACGCTGCCTATCAAACATTTCAACACAAAAACGGGACTTGTCCATGAATAGTACACCACACCAATGCTGTTGTGTTCATTGGATATGCTGTCAACACCAATTAAAGCCACTGATTCAACGTTCAGCCGTCAAAACATTCCCCCTATAGGTCTTATGGCTAGAAATATCATGTTCCTGGAGACACCTCCGTACAGTTAAGGCACTTGGGCGTAGGTTATGGGTTCCCACTATCTCCTGGACAGTTTCCACAGATGTGAATTGGTTGCGTAAATGACTCAAAACAATGTACCAGTCCGTCTGACGTGTAGTAACAAGTTCACATCCAGTGCGTTGTCTATCCTCCACAGACCCTGTAGTGTTGGGACTTTCAACCAATCGAGCAATTGTAGTGTGCGAACAACCCATACTCTTTGCTGCTTGGTGATATGAAAGCCCATCTTCAACCATACCGAGGGTACGATGACGATCGTTACTTAGACGTCCCATTGGCTTGTTATTATAAAATGTTTTGCTGGCTTTTAACGTTTGGTATCTGAACATTATAATGACAGTACAGAAAGTGCCAAAAGTAGCAGGATTACGAAAATTATGCAATTTTTGCATTTTGCATGGGCACATCATGAAAATCACGCAGCATTAATGTCAAACAAACTCCTGATTCAGTGACAACTTTACACAATACCGTGTTTATCACTTGAAAAAGTCAGTCATTTTTACCTTAAACTAAAGAAATCAAAATTCTAAAAGTGGTGCGTTTCATTGAATCTGAGTATATTGTGATCGTTTCCAAATAGATCAACTCTATTTGATATTTTGTGGTTTGCAGCTGGGTGCCGTGATCCGCAACTGGGGTCTAACCATGGTCTCGTATTCCGCAATCCTGAAAGTCAGCCGTATGGAACTAGAAAAAACGATTATGTACATTTTGTAGAGAGAGAATTTTTCTATAAAATGGTACCTGGCATTATGAGCAGAAAGCATCCGCAATGGCTACAACACTCAATGATGATCTGGAACTGGCTACTTGACAGTACTACAGTACTTCAGCTCTGAAATGTATGAATACTCAACCCTCGTTCTTTACATACACGTTTTCAGTATGGTGAAGTTGTTTTATGTTGGTGTTTCTTTCTCTTTGTTGACTTGGATGGGAGGTGTAAGGTAATTGTATTGATTCCTGATCATTATCTTCTATTTTACAACTTACTTGGTGGCAAAATGATAGATATGATCATTTACCACAGGCCAAGGGCTGCATTTCATAGGCTTCTGTTCCATCAAGTTCTTAAGAGTAATAACATAATGGAGCCGTCAAACGAGACAACATTGGCTGCGGCCTTCTCTGCTGGAGCCAAAAAGGGTTTTCAAAAAACATGGAATAAAAACGGCTTTCTCTGATGATTTGAGTAGGATTGGCGTCAGGGAAATTTCCGGTCCAGTCTCTATGAACCCTGATGCAAAGACGATAATATTAAACCTCAAGGTTAATTCACTTTACTGTCGTTCATACTTTCATGAAAAGCAGAACAAATAAGTTTATTTTTTTATTTTTACATTCTTTGCCCTTCTTTACTTTTAAAGCTGGAAAACATTTACACGCTGTTTTTCTACAAAGAGCGGAACAGCGTTGATGTCACCAACGCCCTTAGAGGACCATAGCTGAAGATCATGTGACTTGATGCGTTCATGGAAGTATGAACTACATTGTTGTATATAGGTTTACATTAGAGTTTACTCTTAAAATATAAATATATACAGATGAAATGACGTTACAAGTCCTGCGGACCAATGAAAACTGGATTTATATGCATGAACAGTCCAACTCGCAAAACTTTGCCTAGACCCTCTTAACGATTTACCAGTATTCATGTGTGGTCGGTTTCAGCTCTGCGTGGAAGAACCATGAAGCCCAATTTATTTCTCCAAATCCCGATGGCGGGGCCACTCACCAAAGAAGTAAATTGTCTTTATCCTCTGCACTTTCAGCGTATGAAATTTCCGAATCTAGCAGGGCCTTCCAATCTCTAATGGCCTTCGGGAAGAAGGATCCTTTTTGAATATCTGTTCTTACAGTGGGGGTCTGAAATGCCAAAGAATGATCACGTTTGCAGCTCCTTATTGGGAGAATAAGATCATCTGTTGGAATGCTGGCGACACACTTTAGACCTTTGTTCAAAAGTAACATAATATCTCTCCTTTTCCTGAGAGGCGCCCATTTTAAGTTGTTTTTTTTAGCATTCCAGTCATGCTTCCAGTTTCGAAGAAATATGGGCGCCAGATGTAACGGATGAAAAAATGCTAAGCGCCATTGGCCCGGAAGTGGGGATCAAACCTGGATCACGGATTGATTAGCAGAGCTACCGCGTCCCTATAAAAAGTAGAAGTAAAACAAAGATCAGGAATTGATACAATTAACTTACTCCACCCATAAAAGACACCAAAGGGAAAGAAATACAAACATTAAGCGACAAGACCATAATGGAAACCTAAACAAAGGAAGGCCATAAGGACAGTTACTTTCCCACAAAATGGCCATATGACCATCCAAAATAAAAGACAAAGTCATACACACAGTAAGTAACAAACAACAACATAAATAAATCGCCACAGAAAAGTAGAAGTAAAACAAAGATCAGGAATTGTCCCGCAAGGCATTACAAGTGTACTATATACTTATATCTATGACATTCGGCGCTTCCACATTTAAAATTCGTCCTCGAATTTCTTGGAGTTCGAGAATCATGTGAAATGATGCTCAAAGAGTTCTGATGCACAAGTTGGTTGGGTGTCAAATGTAACAGGATAAAAAAAATCCTAAATATCTTTGGCCCGGCCGGGGATCGAATCCGGGGAAAGGCAACTTTTACAGCTTTATTTGTGCCTTGATTTTCATTGTTGTGTGTGTGTGTTGAGGGATGGAGCCCAGGGTCCAGTTGTTCAAAGCCTCGTTAGTTTAACGAGCTCGTTAGTGGTCGTATTATTAACTGTTCCAGTAAATATCTAATACTCTGGTATTTTTGCTGAAAATATGTGAGCAGCTTTTGCATTTCTCACTTTTTCAGCAAAAGTATTTGTATATTTGCCATATTAAATGATATAGCTTTAACGATACGTTAACTAATGATGTCGTTAGTTTTTAAATCCCCAACGAATGGCTCCTAGCAAACATTTGCCCACTCTTAAAAAAAAAAAGGAGTTGGGACTCTTGCTCGTAATTATCGCCCGGTGTCCCTGACATGTGCTTTGTGTAAATTGCTTGAACACAGTCTGCTCAAACATCATGGCCCACTTGGATGGACATAAACTATTTCAGACAGACAACATGCATTTAGGAAGAAGCATAGTTGTGAAACTCAGTTGAGCACGATTATTAATGATTGGGTAAAAATCTTGGACAAAGTAGGGCAGGTGGACACATTTATTCTGGACTTCGATAAGGCTTCATTCTCTTTGTCTTGCATGTAATGTCAGAAATGCATTTTTCACTTCTAATTATATTAGATTCGGTACTAAGTTATTTAGACAAAGTGTTGGTATTCTGATGGGTACGAATTGCGCACCTCTTGTGGCTGATCTGTTCTTGTATTGTTGTGAAAGAGACTTTGGTGTCTTTTATGGATGGAGTAAGTTAATTGTATCAATTCCTGATCTTTGTTTTACTTCTAATTTTCATGTCGCTTTCCATTGATAACCAATCTGAAATTATTGAAGCTTTTATGATGGTTCCAACGTGAAGGCTTATTGAGAATTAGAGAGATCTAATTCAAGGTATTGTTGGTTGGTGCCTGATGCTCTGTTTCTGGTCGGGCCCATCGGAGTCTAACTGTTGGTTTTCTTTTGCTCCAGCATTTCAGTGGTTTCTTGCTGTCGAGTCCTAACCGTTGTTTCATCTCTGTGGTTGTTTGATTATTTGTGTTCACGGAGATGTTGCACTGATGAGTTAGGAGGCCTTCATGCGGACTAAACAAATTATTTGTCTAAATCGCGACGGAAGTAAGGGCGAGGATTGTGGCCACGTAAACTCTATTTAAGCCCCCCAGTGGAATTCTTTCCAATGACAGTTCCAAGGTGGTTCTTCTGTGGCGGTTTATTTATGTTGTTGTTGTTTGTTACTTACTGTCTGTATCACTTGTGTCTTTTTATTTTGGATGGCCATTTTGTGGGAAAGTAACTGTCCTTATGGCCTTCCTTTGTTTAGGTTTCCATTTTGGTCTGGTCGCTTCATGTTTGTGTTTCTTTCCCTTTGGTGTCTTTGATGGGTGGAGTAAGTTAATTGTATCGATTCCTGATCTTTGCTTTACTTCTTCTTTTCATGAACTACTTAAATCCAAATTATTTGGTTATCTGGGGTAAAGTAAATCTGGCAAACCGAAATCCGGGGATAATTTTCAGGACATTTACATATCTTGATCAAGAAATATTCTTGAATTTGTTTAAATCCCTTGTCAGACCACACTTAGAGTATTGTACACCTGTCTGGTCACCCTGCTATAAAAAGGATAAAATTATTTTAGAAAATGTGCAGAGAAGAGCCACGAAACTGGTTGCTTCGTGTAGAAATCTGCCCTACCCAGAACGTTTAAGGAAATTAGGTTTACCAACACTTGAATATCGAAGAGAAAGAGCTGACCTTATACAAGTTTTCAAAATTTTAAATGGTATTGACTGTATTGAAAGAGATAAGCTATTCACCTCAGCGCAATATACAGCAGTAGAGGCCATGCTTTCAAGCTATATAAAAAAGGGCAAGATTGAATTTACGTGCAAATAGTTTCTCAAACAGAGTAATCAACTCCTCAACGCGTACAAAAGTCGCTTGAACAATCATTGGAAGAATCACCCTACCAAGTTTGAAACTGCATGCTATCGAGCAGGTCCATCTGAAGGACAATATCGAAATGCGCCTCAAGAAGTCGGAGAGACTTACATTGGTGTCGACAACAGGTAAAACAGGTTAAATGGAATTGGGTGGGTGGGAGACTCTCAAATGGATAGATTCCTTCCTTTGCTACAGAAAAAAAACAGCGTGTTGTTGTTAATGGTGAATCTTCAGTAAGGGCTCCAGTTTTATCTGGGGTCCCACAGTGGACTGTTCTTGGTCCGCTGCTATTCTCCCTATACATTAATGACGGTCCATCGAATTACCCCAAACCACCCCAAAACACACCAAACCACCCCAAACCACACCAAACCACCCCAAACCACTAATTATATATATTTAATTCACGGATTGCACTTCTATTGTTAATTTACATGAGGGTTAAGACAATTAAAGGCTCATTTGCAATATACATGTACATGTTGCGAAGGGGTTAAGTTTTTTTAACTTTTATTTTGAAATTGGATGTGGGTGAGTGGTAACTGGGTGCATATACATGGCAATTATAAAGGTTCCTTTCTTGGTTATTAAAAGCCCTAAAAAGGGCTGTTTTATTTAAGTTGGAAAGCCCTCTGTCTAATATTGCTTGGCAAGTCAGGTATTTCAAGGGCAGAGTTTGTCTTCTTCTTTTGTTCCTATGAAATTGTTTTGTGCGTTGGTTAAAAGGGAAAAAAAATCTTATATATTTCTGCTCGAAACACAGATTGTCGGTAATACATTGTGAGTACTTGTAAGAAACGCCTCATCGAAACTGTTCTAACGAGTTCACAATCTATGTTTTTTTAATAGTTTTGAGAAAAATAACGTATACTTCTGTAAACAATATAAAAGTAGGATTTTTGGGCGGGTGGGGGTGTAAATATATTGTGTTTCGTGATGACTTTGGCCAAGTGTGTTAATCCCATTACATATTATAAATGGACAAGTAGTTAAATCACTAAACACTTGATAAGCGCGTGCCACAAGTAGGTGTCAATTTCACCACATTTAACTATTAATGTTAATATTAAGAGCACGCGCCTTTAATGACTCAGCACGAAAACACACCTATATAATTCAGAGAGGTAAACCTTATTTTTCTTATTTCTGTATTAAAATATAGATTGTGGGTACCCGTTAGAAATACCTCGATGAGGTGGTTCTACCGGGTACCCACAATCTCTATTTTGATTTAAATTCAAAATGGGTTCCGAGACAAACAGTGCAGGCCAAGAACGCGGCATCTGATCGGGGCCTCCATGTTGTTAAGTATATCTCTATTGTATATCATAATATTTTTAAAGTGGTTTAGGGTATTTTGGTGTGGTTTGGGGTAATTCGACGGACATTAATGATATTTCCACTGACATTGACTCAGAAATAAGACTGCTCGCAGACGACTGTGTTTGCTATCGGGGAAATTAGAGATACAGAAGACTCAATGACACTTAAGAGAGACATAGATAGATTAGGATGTTGTGCACAAAAATGGGGCATGCAATTTTAGCCCATTAAATGCAATAGTATGCAGATAACTGGGGAGAGAACAAATAAAATTGACGCTTCTTACACCTTAGAGGGAACGGTCCTCGAAAATGTGAATAATATTCCAGTAAATACCTCGGTGTGACAATCACACATGATTTTTAGACGGAATACACACATTAGCAACATGTGTACTAAGTCGAATAGAACACTTTGCTTCCTGAGGCGAAATCTTCATCAGTGTCCTCAGAATCAGAATTGTTACTGGTGACACGTCAAATGACATTCATACACCAGGACCTATGATGTGGGAAGTTAGTCCAGGATGTGAAGGAGACTTGTTCGCCCAATTTTGGAATATGGTAGTTGCATCTGTGACCCCAGTGGAGTTGTCCTTAATGAAGAAATTGAAAAAGTTTGGAGCTGCTAGATTTGTAACAAGCAATTACTGCTTTGAAACTGGGAGCATGGCTGAAATTCTATGAACATTAAGATGGTGTCTCTCAAGAAAAGGAGAAGAGACAGTAGATTCAGCACTAAAGGTTGCTGCCAGCATTCCAACAGTTGATCTTGTTCCCCCAGCTAGGCACTGTAGAAATCATCATTCACTGGCGTTTCAGACCCCTACTGTAAGAACTGACATCCATATAGATTCTATAAAGAATCGTTCTTCCCACGAACCATAGGAGGTTTTAGGAATTCCGTTTATGACGTCATTCTTGCGCACGCGCAAAGCACTGGCCGTCAATTGAAACGACCATCGCTATTCAAATGTATTGGCGGAACTTAAAATGCTAACAATATTCAGACATTTTGAAAGAAAATATACCCGTTTACATTGAATGAATTTCATTTGACGTGTCACCAGTAACAAAAACAATTCTGATTGAAAAAAATGCATCGGGAAGGAAGGAATGATATTTGGCTTTTATTACTGAAGTTCATTTAATTTATCCTGGATTCGTTTTTAATTGTCGAAAATCTCATCGTTAATGACCCATGTCAATGGCTTGAGATAACGTTGTTCACGAAATCTTACAAAATAAGTTTTTACGTAACTGTTCGTTTTATTCGCTATCCAAGTATAGCTATCACATACGGACAGAACTTAGATCTATCTATCTATCTATCTATCTATCTATCTATCTATCTATCTATCTATATGTATCTATCAATCTATCTATCTACGTTATTTAAATTTGAGTGATATGACTGAAGATACTGAGTAAATTGGTTGTGAATGAGATAGACGACCGACAAACAACCAAACAGACAGATGGGCAGGTAGACGATTTGACGGACAAACAAACGGACGGACATTTAGACAGACAAATAAACATACTGACTGCCGAAAAAAAAAACTAATTAGTGGACTGAAGGACGGGCGGTCGAGTCAACGTTGGTTCGACGTCAAACCGTCGACACCCACTCCAACTGACTTCAATGTCATACGACCGTTGAGATGAGAGAGAGAGAGAGAGAGAGAGAGGTTTGACTGACAGTAGACAGACAGGCCGACTGACTGAATGACTAACAGACGAACGAACGGACGGTTAGACAGACAAATAAACATACTGACAGTCGAAAAAAGCTAATGAGTGGACTGACAGACGGGCGTCGAGACAACGTTGGCTTGACGTCAATCCGTCGACACCCACTCCAACTAACTTCAATGCAACGTGACCGTTGAGATGAGAGTGGTTTGACTGATTGATCCCTGTATCTAAGAATATATTGTAGAGCTAACCTAATAAGCCATTTACCTTTTTGTACCAAATTAAATCTTCCTCCTTATATATATCAAGAGTCCATTTCAAAATTTAGGGGTGTCAGGTTTGGTTTTCTTCAAAATTTATTTGGAAAATGCTTTAACTTTTTGCCAACAGTGTAGGTCCTGATCAAAGGCCGCGTTCTGCGGCGTCTGATCCGGGCCTGCACTGTTTGCCACTTACCCCTTCTGGGGTTCCCGGTACCAAATGGGTAAATGTCAGGGCTGTGCAGGTTTAACAAATCTTCCAGATTTTACTGTAAAATCTTGCACTTGCGCAGGAGTGTTTCATTATCATGCACTGAAAGGGTGTTCTACATTTATTTTGAATTTAATGGTCCAATCCCACTGGGTCTTGATGGGTCAGAGCACTGGACAAATGACATCTTATTAAGCAACACCGTATTATCGACAACGCAACGTTCTGACGTTTCATCGACGTTGCAAGGTCAATTTGATGTTGGTTTGATGTAGACACAACGTTGTTGACACTTACATGTCGGTTGACATGGAGTTATTTAACGACAAACTGTAATTGCTGGTATGCTAAGAGAGAGACAGAGCAACATGTAGGCCATGGCACACTCATAGAGAAAGAGAGAGGGAGAACCCTGTTGGGTCATATGTGCAATATATCTTTAAGAGCAGCAGTTATCTAAAAGAATAACACTTGGGATTTGCCGTCATGAAAAACACGGCTATGCGATTTTGGTGTATGAATGTCATTCGACGTGTCACCAGCAGCAATTCTGATTCTGGCCCCCTCAAACCCGAGTTTTATACAGTAAAACTGGGGTTTAAAGGGGTAAAAAAATTTTTTCTTATTTCTGCTCAAAAACATAGATTGCGGATACTCGATAGAACCGTTGAGGCAATACGACAGTTGACGGCCAGGGCTTTTCCCGTTCTATTTTTAGAACCGGAAGTACGTCACGAAAAAAGCTCCTATTAGAGATTGGAATGCCCTCCCCGATTCGATTATATCCATTGCTGAAGGTGCAGAGTAAGAGCTAGGGACTAACTTCCCATATTCCTGGTGTATGAATGCCATTTGACGTGTCACCAGTAACAATTCTGATTCTGAACAACTGGCCCCGTTGGGGCGAGTTGTCTTGTTAGTCCTTCGTTCCTTCGGTGTTTAGTATTACCTAGGACGGGACCCAGTGGCAACCGGATATTTACTTTCGTGAGTATCCAGTGTAAACAACTAGGCTTTTATTTGACAGCAGCGTGTTAGAAGTTTTGCAGGCCTACGCACAATGGTAGGAAGTAGGAACGTTTAAAGGTCTCAGAATGAGTGCTTACCTTGTTGCCTACGTTCTGTAGGCGCGGCACCTCAGGCCAACAAATAACTTGGGGGGCAACAGAATCAGAATTGTTACTGGTGACACGTTATCCGAGCCTTCTCTGACGTTCTAAAAGCCTTTTTTATTTTCTGTAAATTCTGATTTGGCCGCTTTAGGTCACTACAGCCAGAGATCTCGGGTTAGTGACACGTCAAATCGATTTATGGACATCTCGGCCCCTTACAAACTCGGCCCCTTACAAACTCTGTCCCTAGCAAACTCGGGCCCCCATTCAACTCTGCCCTAAAAACTCAGTCCCTGGCAGCATTTAGGTCCTAAAATACAATGTTTTTGTTTCCGAGAATCAATTTGGAAGGTGGATAGGGTCGGGTATAAAAGCCAAGGCCGGGCCGAGCCGCCGAGCCCAAAAATGCCGATCCGAAGATTTTATTTTTCGAAATTCTAACAGAAGAAGAAATGTTACTGGTAAATTTTAATATGATAATGTTAATTGTATCAAATGTGATACTCAGCATAATTTTTGTTCTTTTTGGTGCCCTAATTTTTGTTTTATTGCAATTTTGCAAATTTTTAGGGGTATAAAAGCCAAGGCGGTTTTTATCGTACGTTTTGATCGAATTTGAATGAAATAGACAAAAGTGTGTGAAAAAATGTACATGACAACCCCAAATAAGTATTTTCTTAACCTTTTATTGTAACAATTCAAGTCAATTCTTTTTAGTATCTGTAATAACTGTATTTTTGGTGGTTTTATGTAGGCCACGTCGTAATGAACCGCAACGGACGGCAATATCATTTCATCTCAATGTCGGTTAAAAGTCCCACAAAATTGGAAGCAACGTCTCCAAAATTACCTTTATAGTGTTGACGGGGACGTTAAACCTCAAATCAAACAAACAAACAAATTTCCACTGGGATAACAGTCTGACATGGGTCGTCATTCGATTCGGATCATTTCGGTCGTTGTGTGTCCTTTTCGGTTGTTTCCTGTAATAAGGTAATTCTAAAAATAGAAACAAAAATAAAATAAGAAATTCGATCAATTAAGGTGATTCTGGTGAGTATATTTAATTTTATCACGAACACATTATAAGTATAATCAAATTCAAATATCATAAGACCAAAACGAAGTAATTTAACCGATGAATTTGAAAGAAATTCGGAATTGTCAATACTCTTTCGCCGCCTTGGCTTTTATACCCCTGGAGTTCGGAAAACAGTTATTAAAAGATAAATAAGCAATGTAGATACGTGAAACTACTTGTAGTTATAACATATCTAATTTATAATAATTTAATCCCACATTCATCAAAATATATATCTAACTTGTATCTAGAGACTAAAAATAAAATTTTCGGTAGGCTCGGCGGCTCGGCCCGGCCCGGCGCGGCCTTGGCTTTTATACCCGACCGGTGGATAGGTAGTTTCACAGAAAGTTTGAGCATATTTATCGTTTTTAATATGAAACCTTATCCACGATAAAAGATCGCGGAAACCCATGCTGTAATTGGGATGGTGTTGGAATTGAGTGTGGCATCACGGAAACATGCCTATATAATTTTGACCACCTGCAACCACACTTTATATAGTAAAACTGGGGTATACAAGGGTTAATATCAATTTACTTTTTTCTTCTCAAAACATTGATTGTTGGTTCTTGTAAGAACCGCCTTGTCGATGTAGTTTTTACAAGTACCCAAATCTGTTTGCTCAAAAACATAGATTGTTGGTACTTGTTAGAATCGCCCTGTCAATGTGGTTCTAACAAGTACCCAAAATCTATAAGTTTATAGCAGAAATAAGAAAAATATGTTCACATTTCATCTGAAAATTTTCATATTTGGGTGGTGAAAAATTCATTATTTTAGAATAGGCGTGTTTTTTTTGTGTGTGTATGTGTGTGTGTGATATTAACATTTCCAGTATAAAACCAAATGTAAACCTATATGTAACAGGTCGACCGTGTGGCTTGGTAGCTCAGTGGACAATATTCGCCCCCGCCCATCGGGGCTTGGAGAAATAGTTTGGGCTGCATGATGCTTCCTCGCAGAGCTGAATCTGACCACACTGGTAAACTGCTTAGAAGGACTAAGCGTGCCCAGGCAAATAGGTGTGAGTCAGATCGTCCAATGAATATAAGCCTTCTGGTTTCATCGGATGGCAGGGCATAAGATGTCATTTCATCTCAATGTCGGGTAAAAGTCCCACAAAATTGGAAGCAGCGTCTCCAAAATGACCTAAATAGTGTTGACTATGTCGTTAAACCCCAATTCAAACAAACAAAAAACAAATAGAAAACAATCTAGTTCATGATAGACATGGTTCTCCACGATCTGATTGTGCGTTCATTACGAAACACTCCTATACAAATACATTGTCAATTTGTTTGGCCAAAAATGGAAATTTTAAGATGAAAAATTGTGATATTTTTCTTATTTTTGCTCGAAACATAGATTACGGGGGATCTGTTTGTTTTTTTAGCAGATATAAGAAAAATAATGTTTTAAGAAAGAAACTAAATTTTTCTGCCGTATGAATGACAAGGTTGTGCTAGCAAAGTTTATATGAACCCCTTCGGTGTTAAGTTACTTTGCAGGCGATCTGCTGCTTTCATACTTTCATGATTTGTTTTTGTTTGATTTGAGGTTTAACATCCCCGTCAACACTGTAAAGGTCATTTTGGAGATGTTGCTTCCAATTTTGTGGGACTTTTTCTCGACATTGAGATGAAATGACATCTCAGGCCAGGCCACCCAATGAAACCAATAGGGTTTATAAGCATGGACTGGCCAACTTGCACCGCTTTGCCTGGGCAGGCTTAGATCCTCTAAGCCGTGTACCAGTACTCGTGTGCGGGTCGGTTTCAGCTCTGCGTGGAAGCATCATGCACCCCATATATTTCTTCAACCACAACGGGCGGGGGCCATCATACTTTCAATAACAACAGAAAAATAAAATTCATTTCTTAAATGAACACACCAGTACCTCATGTGTTTAGGTCGGGTAAAAGCCCCACAAAATTGGAAGCAACTTCTCCAAAATGACCTATACAATGTTGATGGGGGTGTCAAACAATCAAAATCATTGGTATTAATAGAAAAAAAAGGCTAATGGCTGTGGAATGGTCAAACCCTGCAAATGATGATAAAAACAAAATGGTTCAATTTTTTGTAAGTGCGCAACAGAACATACTACTAGTCTCTTTTAAGTGGCAGAGATGTAATTACATGCCAATCAATCAATTAGTTTATTAATTACATTGGAAGGTGAGTGACAGTGGACCCACAGCAGCGTGTCATACACTGGTTCAATCAACGGCATTTGGTTCATTTAACTCATGTGAGATGGGTTACTCATAATTTCATCAAAATGAGTTCAAAAGGTAATTAGGCATATGTACATTAAAAATATGTGTAATATTTTGATAATAAGTCAATTCCAACACTAATATATACGTATTCTAATTTAAGGGACCGAGTTTGTCAGGGGCCGAGTTTGCTAGGGGCCGAGTTTGTCAGGGACCGAGTTTGTTAGGGGCCGAGATGTTCCGTCACCGTCAAATCACTTTGTAATTTCTTGATGTATTAGGAAATTACTTGACAGAATTTTTTACCATTATAAGACAATGTGTCCTACTATAGTTCAAGGTCAATGTCATTCCTTGATGTCAAAGGTAAAAACAGGATATATTTGTCAGGCATGGTATCATTTGAGCTGTGTGGGGGTGCAAAAGAGTGTTCCTGGGTGTGTGACCACTATGAGAAAGGACACTTTCAAAGTCCAATACAATTTTGTTCAGATAAAAAAAAATGATATTTTCCATATTTCTGCTCAAAACAGATTGTGGGTACTCGTAAGAGTGAGTAAGTGTTTGAGTTATACGTCTCACCAACAGCTAAGGTCATACGGAGACGGGACCTTGGTTTAAAGTAGAAGTAAAACAAAGATCAGGAATTGATACAATTAACTTACTCCATCCATAAAAGACACCAAAGGGAAAGAAATACAAACATTAAGCGACCAGACCATAATGAAAACCTAAACAAAGGAAGGCCATATGGACAGTTACTTTCCCACAAAATGGCCATATGGCCATCCAAAATTAAAAGACACAAGTGATACACACAGTAAGTAACAAACAACAACATAAATAAATCGCCACAGAAGAGCCGCCTTGGAACGGTCAGTGGAAGATTTCCACTGGGGGGCTTAAATCGATTTTACGTGGCCACAATCCTCGCCCTTACTTCCGTCGCGATTTAGACAAATAATTTGTTCAGTCCGCATGAAGGCCTCCTAACTCATCAGTGCAACATCTCCGTGAAAACAGAAATCAAAGAACCACAGAGGTGAGACAACGGTGAGGACTCGACAGCAAGAAACCACTGAAATGCTGGAGCAAAAGAAAACCAACAGTTAGACTCCGATGGGCCCGACCAGAAACAGACTCATCAGAAAGTCTGGAGAAGCCTGGGATCGATCCTGCGACCCCTGGTTTACAAGGGGAGTACTATAGCCACTACACCACAGAGGCTTCTAAGGGTACTCGATAGAACAATTGATGAGGCGGTTCAAACAAGTACCTGTTATCTATGTTTCCTCTAAACAGAGATAGTGAGTACTCCGAAAACCAATCGGCAAGTTGGTTCAAACGAGTACCCACAATCCATGTTTTTGAGCAGAAATAAAAACTATCCCCCCTGTAAATTCCAGTTTTACAATATAAAATAGGGGTAAAAAGAGGTCAAAATTTTATAGGCATGTTTTCGTGGTGTTTGGTATTCGTACTACCCTGACAGCTAATAGCATGGGTGCTGGTCAGACTCCGGAGATAATTTGTGCCGTCTTTTCTACATTTTAGGGTCATAAAACGGGTGAGTCCCGATATGACAAATAAATACATTTAAGATGTCAAGTTCTGCAATGGAAGGTGAGGGGGCTTTTCTGCTGGTACTCCAGTTTTCGCCCACCTCTGATTAAGACGTGTTGTGGTACTTGTTAGAACCTCCCCAATGAGGTCCTCCTAATGAACACCAACAACCTATGTTTAGAGCAGAAATAGGAAGAATATAAAAACATACCATAATGATCCTAAGTATTGGGGCAGACAGTGCGGTCTGAAGGAGCAGTCTGATCAGGGACTACGCTGTTTGCCATTCTGTCTGTAGCTTTTGGACTTCTTTGCTGGATAGTGAAACAAATTTATTAAGATTTTAGGAGATTTACAGCGAGTCCTCAAGGTGTCCGAATTTTTAGGGTTTTTACGGTAGTCATCAGAGAAAAATATTATTATAATGCACTACCCGGTATATCAAATATGTGTGTAATATCACTAATATGTACCTTGACTTTCTTCTATTTTTGAAGGGATGTGGGAGTAGCAGTTCTGCAGCAGATTCAACGACAAACGTGAGTAAACAAAATCAGAGCACTAACAATTGTCTCTAAGCTACGGAAATAGTCCGGAACAGAAAATTAGACTGTTTTGTTTAACCTTTAAATTCAGTTTTTATGCAAACAGTCTGTTATGGGTCTACATTGTTTGCCTAACCCAATACATGTGTCTAGCTAGGTTTTGCAACATTCTTGGGCCAGTTGGTCAAAACTAACAACATCGTTAGTTAACATATCATTAAAACTTTGATCATTTATTATGACAAATATGCTAATTTTTTGCTGAAAAAATGTGAGCAGCTTTTGCATTTGCAAAAGCTGCTCACATTTTTTCCGCAAAAATACCAAAATTTTAGATATTAAACTTGCTAGAATAGTTAACAATTTCACCACTAACAAGCCCGTTAAGCTAACAATGCTTTGCAACACACTGACCTCACAGCAATAAGTTCAGTATGGCTATAAATAACCGTTACCCGGAGTATTAGACACATGTACATATGCAATGTAAAGCTATTGAGCTTAGTAACATTGAGTAGAATGACAAACCATTAACCCAAAAAGGTTTATCATCTATTGAACAATGCGGCCCTCACCCATCGGGGCTTGAAGAAAAAGATGGGCTGCATGATGCTTCCACGCAGAGCTGAAACCGACCCACACACAAGTACTAATAAACCGCTTAGAGGATCTAAGCCTGTCCTGGAAAAGCGGTGCAAGTTGGCCCGTCCATGCTTATAAACCCTATTGGTTTCATAGGGCGGCAGGGCTTGAGATGTCGTATCATCTCAATGTCGGGTAAAAGTCCAATAAATTTGGAAGCAACGTCTCTAAAATGACCTTTACAGTGACGACTGGGATGTTAAACCTCAGACCAAACAAATCAAACATCTATTGAACAAATGAAAAATGTAAGTGTTTTAAAGTGGGGGCCTCTGCAAGGAACACCCTGAACAATGAAAGAATTAAAAAGATGTTTTATAATTTCATTATTATTCAACAATGGGATATATATCCATATAACCATATTGCTTAATTTCGGTTGTGCGAAGTTCCAGTAAGGTGATGTCATGGGTTTAGAGAATGGAACTACTGCATGAATCTTACAGCAGAAGACAATTTGATTTTTTGAAATAAGTTTTATAGTAAATATTGTTTGACATTACATGCAAGTTGTCTGCCTGGCAGGCGATTCACATTTAATGTCAATCCTTCGTATTGTCCCAGAAGAGAAGAAATGAAAATGCCATCTGCTAGTGCTTTTGTTTGTTTGTGTTCGAGGTTTTATGTCCCCACCAACACTAATTAGGTCATTTTGTAGAGGTTGCTAAAATAAATCCGATTTTATGGGAATTTTACCCAACATTGAGATAAAATGACATCTCAAGCCCTATCACCCAAAGAAGGTATATATAGGGTTTATAAGGAACGTTCCGACTTAACCACTTTTCCTGGGCAGGCTTATACCGGCATATAGCCATCCTTCTAAGCAGTTTACCTGTACTTAAAGGTGCATTATTGAGCTACCGGGTCTCAAATTTTTTTTTCTGGTTTTTATCTTCAATGCATACTCCTTTGTCATGTGTACA
This sequence comes from Lucinisca nassula, assembly GCA_963580285.1. Lineage (NCBI taxonomy): Eukaryota > Metazoa > Mollusca > Bivalvia > Lucinida > Lucinidae > Lucinisca > Lucinisca nassula. The sequence goes on along the minus strand of OY757014.1, from coordinate 51,526,646 downwards.
CTTTTGGAGCCAAATACAGCTTCACAACTTTGTGAAAATGGTCCTTTTCATTCGTGTTTACCCTTCGCTCTGAACATGTGTTCGGAATTTCTGTTCTAAAAATAAATCTGTCACTTTACACATACATGGCGACAGTATCGTCTCTGAGTGTCGTTACTTATGGCATGGTACTCAGCGTCATATTTTTTTCTGATTCAGGCATGCCCTAAGCAAACAAGGCCAAAAATAAACGTCGTATAACATCATATATGGGGATTCTATTTTTGTCACGAACTAAAAATAGATCTAACTAGTGTTCGAAACCTAGTTAGGGAATCCCTCTCAAACTCGTTTACCTGTCATCATAATTGTTCGCATTTTTCATTTGTATTGTTTTAAAGAAAAATACCGGCTATATGTATTTTATTTTTGGAAGCATTTTTTCCAGATAGCTAAATAATGCACCTTTAAGGTGGTCGGTTGATGCACCATGCAAGTCATTCTATTTCCCATTACTGGCCTCCATTTGTTCAGTTTGTTTGATTTGCGGTTTAACGTCCCCGTCAACACTGTAAAGGTCATTTTGGAGACATTGCTTTCAATTTTGTGGGACTTCTACCCGGCATTGAGATGAAATGACATCTCAAGCCCTGCCTCCCATTGAAACCAATAGGGTTTATAAGCATGGACGGGCCGACTCGAACTGTTTTGCCTGGGCAGGCTTAGATCCTTAGGTCGGTTTCAGCTCTGTGTGGAAGCATCATGCAGCCAATCTATTTCTTCAAGCCCCGATGGGCAGGGGCTGGCCTCCGTGGCCTAGTGGATAAGAGCGCTGACTCTTAATCATTAGGTTTGTCACTGCTGTGGTTCGAGCCTCGCTCGGATCACATGTAAGAGGCCAAGTTCTGCAACGGATGGTCAGGTGGTTTTTCTCAGGGTACCCGGGTACTTCAGTTTTCGCACCCCTCTGATTAACGATCGGCTCGATATGAGTGAAATAATCTTGAAGGGCCAAAAACAAAAATTCTATTTCCCAAAGCCCTGATGGGCAGGGGCCACATCTGCTAGCAGGGATTTTCCTACCCTTTAGAATCACGGTCCAGGGGTCGCTGGGTTTGGGAAAAACAGCTCGCTAATATTTATAGTTGGGAATTTAAATCAGCTGTAACTTTGTCAATTTTGGTTCAATTTTCATGAAATTTTTATCAAAATGTAACACAACATCAGAAATTGGGACATCTATTATAAAATTTGGGAATATCTGTCTCTAAATAGGGAAAAATAGGGGCCGATTACCGGCCCCAAAATTGCACTAGGAAAATCCCTGGCTATTGGTAATTAAAAATGAAAAAGCTTCTCTGTATTAGGATATTTGCCATATTAAAGGTGCATTATTGAGCTATCCGGAAAAAATGCTTCCAAAAATAAATAATAGTTTGTGACAAAAATAGAATCCCAATATATGACGTTATGCGACTTTCATTTTTGGCCTTGTTTGCTTAGGCCATGCCTGAATAGGAAAAAATATGACTCTGAATACCATGCCATAAGTATTGACACTCAGAGACGATACTGTCGCCATGTATTTGTAAAGTGACAGATTTATTTTTAGAACAGAAATTCCGAACACATGTTCAGAGCGAAGGGTAAACACAAATGAAAACGACCATTTTCACAAAGTTGTGAAGCTGTATTTGGCTCCAAAAGTGTACACATGACAAAGGAGTATGCATTGAAGATAAAAACCAGAAAAAAAATTTTGAGACCTGGTAGCTCAATAATGCACCTTTAAATTATCAAAGTTTAAACAATACATTTTAATTTTGAACAACTGCATCTAGGTTGTTTATTTTCAAGCTGTCACATGTGGTTTTGAAACTGCTATCATGCCTAATATTCCTTCTAACTGATTGGTTAGGCATCATAAAAAATTGCTGTGTTTCCACTAACATGCTGAAAAAAAATTGAACTGTAGGTAGGAGAAACTTTATTATGTTTTTGTTTTTCTCCATGTATTTTGTTAATAAAATTGTCATGTTGAGACTTGCACTGTTTATCATAATTCATTTTAGATGCTCAAAAAAGTCAGTTCTGTATTTTGGAAGGTACTAAATGCCAAAAACTACAAAAATGTAGTTAAAACCCGAAATTACTATGTGAAAGTGCAAAGACAACACTGGGTAGGGTCGGAAATTGAAAATGGTAGGGTCAGTGTTTTAATTTTTTAGTATGTTCTTTTATTGATAAAAATGTCTGAAGCAGGGTCGGTCGGGTTAGCGGAAACATTGCTATTTGTTTAGGCCTTAACAAGTTAGACTAGGTTAGATTTACTCCTCTGACTGGTAATGAAAAGTTGTCTGGTCCACGGACTAATGTACAAAAACAGAAATTTGTAAAATTAAGACAAGTGCACAACCTTGCCTCAAACTATGCACTGATCTTTTCCCAAGTTTCTATTACTTAACTATATATTGAGAGACCAGGGCCCAAGGTTATTAAACGTCTTTCATGCTTAACACAATTGAGCATGGAATTTGTAATACTCCTAAAATTTAAAATCCAATCATGCACTTTTTTTGCTCAGAATATTATAGAATCTGTTCAAGCTGCCCACATTTTTTCAGCAAAAATACCAAAATCTTATGTATTAAACTTGCTAGAACAGTTAACAATATGACCACTAACAAGCTCGCTAAGCTAATGATACTTTGAACAACTGGCCCCTGAAATATTTTCTGCAGTTAGTCACTTCTTTTCCCATGTGAGAAGGGCTGTTGCTGCAGTTACTGGCAAAAGAATGTTCACTGTACTGGTTAACACTTTTGATTTCAGCCTATCTAGGAAGACTGTGGTTAGGTTAACTGGCCAGTGCAACATCACCTCAATGATGTTGACTGGGCCATTAATCTAAAAAAAAAGAGAAACTGCAAGCTACTGAACAAGTCAGATCACAGCGGGTAAGCGAAAAAATTGGAGATGTCAGTGGCTGTCATGATGATCTCATCACAGAAACTCGAGACAGTAGGGTCATATCTCACATTCCTCTGATCTGAGAAAGATACATGTTTCTGCATTGATTTGTTGAAAAGTCCAGAAGAGACAAGCAGAAAAAATGATGGGGATACAATGCATGTCAAAGCTAACTGGTCTGATACATGTAGCTTTGCTCACTTCCAAATAGCAGTGGAAGACAGGTGAAAATGGAGAGAAAAAGCTGCTAAGTTCCTCAGCGGTTCGATAAATTCCAGGATTGGGGGATAATGATGCTGCTGCTGCTGATGATGATGATTTGCATACTGTATATTGTTTTGCATGTATTTTAAAGACTGTTATACTAGATAAAAAATTGTTTACCATATTAGCCCTAATTACCACACATGCTCCTATAAGCGCACTCCAAAGCTATTTTTGAAAAGGAAATGCATAAGCGCACACTTTACAGTAACCTCCCCTTGAAGCTTGCACAGTAAATCTGTAAAAACTTACTGTTATTTCTTCAACAGTGAAGGCAATGCTTATGTATCCTTTTCCGTCCCATTAAATATCAGTATGCATCATCTCGGAAGCTATTGTTTTCGTATCAAGTTTGCGCTAATTAGGTAGATTTTTCACCACAATTTTTAAAAAACTAGGGGCACAATGCAGTAATTAGGGTGAATACGGTAAGTCATATCCAATATTTTACATGGTTTGGTCTTCTAACTTTTGTTACAGGAGTCAAGGGAAACAGACACAGGAAGAAAGACTTTACCCAACAGTACAAAAGAAACATTAAATAGTAATGAATCAAGCAACATGAAACACACAGTAACCAAGCATGTATCAGATGAAAAGAAACCTGTACTATCTCCAGACTCTACTGCTGATGCAAGACATGACGAGACAGAGAGCACATCACGTCAACAGACTGCTGACAAAATCAAAATGATAGAAAGTGACATAGAAAATCTTATGAGCGATCTTGAGGAAAGAATTACAACAGTTATTGCTGAAGGTAAATACACAACAAAGAAATTGATAAGGTGGGTATTTGGTGATACTTATCCCTTTTTGTAGCAAATGGAATCTCCCTCCTTATACATAGCATGAGTCCATTTCGAAATATAGGGGTGTCAGGTTGTGTTTTCTTCAAAATTTATTCGGGAAATGGCTTAACTTTTTGCAAACAGTGTAGGCCCTGATCAGACGCCACATTCTGCGGCGTCTGATCTGGGCCTGCACTGTCTGCTAGGGTACCTGTTTTGGGGTTTCTGGTACCAGATGGGTTAATGAATATTTTTGTCAGTTTCCATAAAACCTATGTTGTTATGCCCCTGAGTTTGAAGAAGTTGGTGGGGCATATTGTTTCAGGGTTGTTTGTCCATTCATCCATCGGTTAAGCTTTTTGGTGCATAGCATAACTTTTGATATATGCATGCAAGAGTTTGACTTATCATGTATTGATTTGATATCGTCATAAAAAGTTAGCTGACACTGTTTTTTCTCACCAGGATTATGCCCCTTTCCTGAGTTATGGCCTTTTGAAGAATTAGGATGAAATCCTGTCAGCAAAATATCTCAAAATCTATTGAAGCTAGAGCCTTGAAACTTGATTAATACAGTAAAACTTCGATGGCTCGAACACCGATGCGATGGCTCGAACACCGATGGCTCGTTTACCATGGCTGAGTCGAACCTATTTTTGAGTCCCTAGGGAATTCCTCAACATTAGAAGTACCGGTAGTGTGGGATAATTAAGGACATTTTCGACTTTCATCTTGCAAATGTATGCTGTGTGTGCTCAATAGAATCGCCTCGTCGAGGCGATTCTAATGAGTACACATAACATACATTTTTATTATGGAACACCGAAAAGATGTCCCAAAATTAACCCCGTTATGTCTCCTGGAAGTAACACTCAGTGGCTCGAACTACCCCTGTCTCGAACAGATTTTCATTGTCCTAAAGGTGTTCGAGCCATTGAAGTTCGACTGTACATTGGTAGTGACAAGTAGATGACCTGGTTAATTTTTGAACAGAATTTTGAAAATACTACATGAGTTATATGCCTTTGTAAATTTGGGCAGTTTACCTTGACAGGAAAATATCTCAAAAATTGTTGGAGCTAGAGCCTTGAAAATTGATGAATAGATGGGTAGTTATGAGTAGATGACCTGATTGACTTTTGATTGAGTTCTGAAAAATACTTCAGGAGTTATTGTCCATTGTAAATTTGGGCATTTTTACCTTGTCAACAAAGAAGCCTACGTGGTGTAGTGGTTACGCTACTCGCCTTGTAAACCAGAGGTCGCAGGATCGATCCCAGGCTTCTCCAGACTTTTGGATGAGTCTTTAAACCGAGGTCCCATCTCTGTATGACCTTAGCTGTTGGTGGGACAGAAAACTCAAACACTCACTCACTCACCTTGTCAGCAAATATCTTATGTTGGAGGGATGGACATGAAACTTGATGAATAGATTTGTAGTGATGAGTAGATGACCTTACCAGTTTTTGAATGAATTTGGAAAATACTTTATGATTATGGCCCTATGTAAATTTGAACATTTTTACCTTTGTCAGCAAATATCTCAAAAACCACTGGCGATATAGCCTTGAAACTTGAATAGATTCAGGCCTCATATTTTTCAGGCATTTGCAGGATTTCAGGCTTTTAGATTTTGATTTTTTGTGCCTATAGTCCGTTTAAAAAACTATTTAACCCTTATCCTGCTGAATACATTTATTAACCCACACCCATTTTCTGCCAATAATCAACTAAATTACTCGATATTTTCACAAATTGCATTACAAACAGTGTAGATCCTGATCAGATGGCTTCTTCAGAAGCCATCTGATCTGGATCTACACTGTTTGCAAAAGCAATAGTTGTGTCTTGTTGGGCAGGATAAGGGTTGCAGCTGCAAAATCGGGCCTTTCAGGCATTGAAAAGCCTGGTCAGAATGAGGCCTGTCTAAGATTGGTAGTGATTAGTAGATGGCCTGATTAAGATTTGAATAAATGTTTTGAATAAATTCGTAAATTTGGGCAGTTTTACATTGTCAACAAAAATGACAAAAGCTGTTTGAGCTATAACTTTGGAACTCGATGAATAGATGAGTATATGACCTGATTGACTTTTGAATAAATTCTTTAAAATACTTTATGAGTTATGGCTCTTTGTCTCTTTGTAAATTTAGATTGTTTACCTTGTCAGTAAAGTATCTCAAATATGTTAGTGCTAGAGCCTTGAAACTTGGTGGATAGATTGGTAACGATTAGTAGATTGCCTTATTAACTCCTGATGAAATTCTGAAAAAAAAAAAACTTCATAAATTATGGCCCCTTGTATGTTTAGGCATTTTACTTTGTCAGCAAAAAATGTCTCAAAAACAGTTGGAGCTAGAGCCTTGAAACATGTTGACTGAGTAGATTACCTGATTAACTTTCATAATAAATTTGGAAAAATATTTCAGAAGTTATGGCCCGCTAATGACCCTTTGTAAATTTTGGCATTTTAACATTGTAAGCAAGATATCTCAACAGCGTTTTAGACTGTTGCCTTGAAACTTGATGGGCTGATAGAGGATGATGACAGGCTGATATAGGATAATTAGTAGATAACATGATTGATTTTTTGAGAAATTCTTAATTTTATTCTTGAGTTTATGGCTGTTTGCGCCGGCCTCGTTGGCTCAGTCGGATGCGCGTCTGACTGGTGATCAGGAGGATGCGGATTCGACTCCCGCCGGGGTCGGCAACATTCTTTTGTGGAGATTGATCATGAAATCTTTTCTACGGTCATTCTCTCCCTTCCGCTGATTCAAGAAGGGCAGTTGTCAGTTTCTGGCGAAAGAATGTGCACTGTACTGGTTAACCGCTTATGTATAAGCCTGCCCAGGAAAGTGTGGATAGGTAAACTGACCGGCTCAAAAATGACCTAAATAGTGTTGACTGGGCCGTTAAACTCCAATCCAAACAAACAAATGGCTGTTTGCAATTTTTAGAAATCGATCTTGTAAGCAACATATCTCAAAAACTATTAGGGTTTTAGGCTAAGAAGAAGTTGGAGGTATAGTGTATCATAAATACTAGCTCTAGTTGGTATTTATTTAAGGGGAATGGGAACCCTTAGCAGATTTGTCTGCCGTTTTTAAAGGAAGACAATTTTCGGGACTTCATGTTCACTTCTCTATAAGCCCTGTCCTTTAAGAGTTGACCCCGATTGACATGGGAGACAAAACTACTTTTGCAGGAGTTGCCTTCCCTGAAGATTATCCATTCCCCTTAAATCGCCTTGGCAAGGCAGTTCAAATGAATACCCACAACATAGTTTTTACCACCCCCTAAAAATATCCTTTGGTTATCACCAAATACTCTTAGAAGCCTTTGTGGTGCAGTGATTATGTTACTCACTTCATAAACCAGGGTCGTGGGTTTGATCCCAGGCTTCTCCAGACTTTTGGATGATTCTGAAAACTGCGTTCCTATTTCCGTATGGCCTTAGTTGTTTGTGGGACGTAACACTCAAAACACACACACACACACACATCACGGAGACGGGCCTCCGTGGCCTAGTGGATAAGAGCGCTGACTCTTAGTCATTAGGTCTCTCACCGCCGTAGGTTCGAGCCTCGCTCGGGCCATGTGTGAGATGCCAAGTTCTGCAACGGAAGGTCAGGTGGTTTTTCTCTGGGTACTCCGGTTTTCGCCCACCTCTGATTAACGATCGGCTCGATATGGGTGAAATAATCTTGAAAGGGCCGTAAAACCCAAACCAAAAAAAAAACACACATCACGGAATACCCAGACCTTATCTGGTGCTTTCATTTACATATAAAGGCTGTAGTTTGCAAAATATGCATGACTATGACATGAAATGTACAGGTCAGTCTGTGTAATTAACACACAGGTTAACCAGGGGTCCAACACTGAAATCATGTTAGTTATACAACCGTGTTATACACCACAACCTCTTTATAACTCTATTAATGGGGTCCAAAGCAGAAATCATGTTACTTAAATAACCATGTTATATGCAAACAAAAATGTGTAGATTATATAGAAAAATGACCATTTATGGTCATTTTTCTATATAATCTACACATTTTTGGGATTCATCAATGTTATATCCAAATCGTGTTATAATTAAACGCGTTATAACAAAGTTGTGGTGTATTGAAACAAATGTAAAGATCATATAGACAAGGGATTTTTATATTATACATTTTTGGGACCCTTTTTAAAACGGTGTTGTATCCAAACCATGTTATAATAAACAGTGTTATATAGAGGTTGTGGTGTGTTATGGGTACTTGTAGTACTTACTTGAATAACTTGTTCTATGGAGCAAGCAGAATCAATGTTTTGAATTTTCTGTAAAATGATAATTCTTTAGAAGCAAGGACTGCAACACAGAACAGAAAACCGTAGAGTGAACAAGTTTTTTTAGGCCAGACTAGCTAGTTTTGGTCAATAAGGCCTTATCAGTGACCCTCAAATATTTTCAAAACTCCGCACTGGAATCAGTTATCCCAAAGTACAAGAAAATAAGTCTACACTGTGACGAGTATAAATACTGGTAGGAAAAATATTGGAAAATTTCATATGATACATGTATATAAAACAACGCCTGATGAAGATTTGTTGTTGTCTGAATGCAATGTCAAGACATTCAGTCCTCATATTTTTCAGGTATTTGCAGGATTTCAGGATTAGAGCTTGAATGTTTCTTGATTTCAGGCATCAGATTTTGATATATCTTCTATTATTCTGTCAAAAATTACCATTTAACCCATATCCTGTATAATAAATTTATTGAACGACAATTGTTTCTGACTATCGGTCAGTCAAATTACTTGATATAATGTTTTCATTCATTTCACAAACTGCATTACAAATGGTGTAGATCCTGATCAGACGACTTCTTCAGAAGCCGTCTGATCTGGATCTTCACTGTTTGTAAAGTTAACGATTGTTGTGTAACTTGTGTAAAGTTATCGATTGTTGTGTTCAGCAGAATAAGAGTTAAGGCAAAATCAGGCCTTTCAGGCATAGAAAAGCTTTGCCAGTATGAGGCCTGGACATTGCAGCAATGTCTGTGCAACATTGCTTAACCCTTGTCCTGCTGAGCCCGGATATGTCTTATCTTTCAGACAATGAAGATCCAGATCAGATGGCTTCTGAAGAAGCCATCTGATCAGGATCTTCATTGTTTGTCATTCAGTTTATGAATTTGTTGCAGTGATTTGCATCAAGAAATCTGATTGGTTGATAAGCGGTGTGGCATATTTAATATTCAGCAGGTCAATGGTTAAATGCCAGGAGCCTAGTGGGAGCTCTACATGACAAGGAACATGTACTATTTTCAGAAAAGGAACAAGAAACAAAGACTGCTATAAATGCTAATGATAGTCCAAAAGAAAATACACATGATGGTGGGTTGGAAGAGACCAAGGAAAGATACTGGACACTCCAGGTAGAGGAGGGTACAATGGATGACAACTCTGTTGTTTCATTGTCTCAGGTAAGGATGAGATTTACAATTTCTTCACATGAGCTTGTGCACAGAAAAAGCTACAAGATAGCATGACATGCAATGTGCAGCCAATGAATATCCAGCACATTTGAACAGTCTGATCCGAGTCTTTGCAAGCCACTTATGTCAACTGTGGATTGTTGCTCATTCAAAGAGTGAAAAACAAAAATGCTGATATGTTTGCATGAGTGCTCAGGCTAAGTTCAGTCTTTGCCCAGCTGTACATTGTGTACACAAGGTCATATTATGTTGACATGCCTGTGAGCCCCACTTTAACCCATTGCATGTGGGAAACCCCTAAAAGGCTACCTTGGCAAACAGTGCAGGCCAGATCAGACGCCGCAGAAACACAGCATCTGATCAGGGCTTACACTATTTGCTAAAAGTATTTTTCATCTAAAATAGAATAAAATTTAAAAGAATAGGCCTACTACCACTTATATTATGACAGCTGGACTTGTCCAACATATAGTAATCGAAAAGTCCACCATTATACAATGGATTAACACAGGAAGCCATTCTATATGACTCCCATTGTAATAAAACATGTATTCAGGGTTTTTGATTTGGTAAGATAAAAACCAGCCCCTTGCAACAGGTAAGGTGCATATTTTGTGATAATTGATGGATAGTTTTCCTAATTTCTGCGCATAAACCTATGTTGTGGGTAGTCATTAGAACTGCCTCAATGAGGCGGTTCTAATGAATACCCACAACATACAGTAGAACTTTGATGGCTCGAACATCGATGGCTCATTTACCATGGATGAGTAGAACCCGCTTTTGAGTCCCTAGCGAAAAACTCTTTGCAAATGGCACAAAACATGCTGCTCATATTTGCTAAAAAAATCCTCAAAAATGGCTGTGATTTGTTTATGTGACCTTATGCTGCATAGTGTCAGTGCCTTTAATAAAAAATTTCTACCAACTATTGTTGATACCTAGGTCAATTTCATTTTAGAGGAATTGCACAGCCTGGGAAATTTTTGCAACAGACAGTCAGAAAACTTGGTGTGTGCTGTCTGTTGCAGACTGTTCAGATCTTGGTGGATCCGTTTTTCTATTGGGATTTTTGGTGTCCCTCATGATCTCTAGAAAGTTTTATTGGTTTGCCCATGATGCCTTGTGCAAGCAATCACAAAGTAGTTTTTGATTTGCTAATTAAGGGAATGGATACACCTTAGAGGCAACTCCTGCAGAAGTACTTTTGTCTTTTGAGCGCCAAGAATTTCTGGAGAAAATTCTTTCCTTAAAGAGTCAAAAGAATTTTCTCCTGAGGAGCAAATTCTTTCCTTTAAGAGTAGACCTTTTTTCCGTGGGTCAGAGTTTTATAGAAAAGCGAACAGGATTAAGTCCAGAAAGTTGTCTCCCTTTGAAAAATGGCAGAAAAATCTGCCTGGTGTGTCCATTCTCCATAAACACTGGAGAAGTTGTTGATTAGCTTACTCAGATGACATGTAATGACTTGGGGTTATTCGACTCATAACAAAACAGAGTAGCCTCCAGATTGCAATACAGAGTTACTGCTTGAACAGGTACACTGTGCTACATGTATGGCTAGAAAGTTGAACATTTAAAAAGTTTTCTCTGGGACCAAAAGTGTGATCACACCTTCATTACTGGCATAGACACAGGCTTAAAGGGTGACATGGAGATTCAGATTTGATAAAATTGTTCCATTCCGATATCCAAGATGGCTGCCATGGTGGCCATCATGAAATCCTTCAAAAGACATTTCCTCCTGAACCAATTGTCAATTTGTTTCTTGGAGTATAAAAAAAAAAAATAGTGTATCCTTGAATATCTCCATTAATCATCTCATCTTGAGCTAAAGAAGTGTTCCATTGAATTTGTAATTGAAACAAAGTTTATCATTATATTGAATGTGGCTTTAAGGGGAATGGATACACCTTCAGGGGAGGCAACTCCTGCAAAAGTATTTTTGTCTCCCATGTCAATAGGGGTCAACTCTTAAAGGAAAGAATTTGCTCCTGAGGAGCAAATTCTTTCCTTTAAGAGTAGACCCCTTTTTTGGTGGGACATGGCTTCAAGAAAAGCAAACAGAAAGTCCCGAAAGTTGTCTCCATTTGAAAAATGGCAGAAAAATTTGCAAGGTGTTCCCATTCCCCTTAAAGAGGGTTGACTGTAGCTTCATGCAAGAAGTGATGCATCTAGCGCTATTAGCTGCATACCCATATTTACAGAACATAAATCAAAGAATGCTAAAGATCTTTTACTCATGTTTCGTCTCATTTGGTATTTTCAGAATAAAATGGATGAGTTGGATCTGTTTCGAGGGGACTCAGTATTACTGAAAGGCAAGCACGCAAGTGAAACTTTGTGTATAGCTCTGTCTGATGATGCTGTGGCTGATGATAGAATTGCGCTCAATAGATGTGTTAGAAAAAACCTTCATGTTAAAATTGGAGATGTTATTAGGTATTAAATCTCTCTCTCTCTCTCTCTCTCTCTCTCTCTCTCTCTCTCTCTCTCTCTCTCTCTCTCTCTCTCTGAATTCTATCGCAGCTCTTTTTGAACAGGATTTGACATTTCATGCAAATTGTCTCAATCCTTTTTTCCAGGAAAAATTAGAAAAATATTTCAAAGTGTCATCTGGTGAAAAGCGTTAACCTTTACATCCCTGTAGACCACTACAGATAGCTTTGCAAACACTGTTAATCCAGATGAGATGGCTCATAATGAGCCACCTCATCAGTATCAACCGGCCCCCGCCCATCGGGGCTTGAAGAAATAGATGGGTTGCATGATGCTTCCACGCAGAGCTGAAACCGACCCGCACACAAGTACTGGTAAACCGCTTATAGGATCTAAGCCTGCCCAGGCAAAGCGGTGCGAGTCGGCCGGTTCATGCTTATAAACCCTGGTTTCATTGGGTGGCAGGGCTTGAGATGTCATTTCATCTCAATATCGGGTAAAAGTCCCACAAAATTGGAAACAACATCTCCAAAATGACCTTTACAGTGTTGACGGGGATGTTAAACCTCAAGAGAAACAAAACAAACAAATCATCAGTATCAACAATGTTTGCCATCCTGTAAATGATTATTGACTGAAACCCCATATTTTTGTTTGTTTCAATTGAGGTTTAACATCCCCATTAACAATATTTAGGTAATTTGAGAGACATTCTTTCCAATTTTGTGGGAGTTTTACCCGACATTATGATGAAATGACATCTCAAGCCCTGCCATCCAATGAAACCTGTGGGGTTTATTTGCATGGACAGTCCGACTTGCACTACTTTGCTCGGGGGTGGGGGGCTGATTCCGTCTAAGCGGTTAACCAGTACTCATGTTATGTCTGTTCAGCTCTGCCTGAAAGCACCATGCAGCACAATCTATTTCTCCAAGCCCCGATGGGCATGGGACAGAAAGCCCATATTGACAAGAATGAATGTGTCAAATTCAAACATGAAGTCCACTTTAGAAACTCAGGGGAGAGAGGATTTATCCATAAGATGCCAATAACAACAATTGTTGTATGCTTTGTCATCTGCTGATAACTTTAAAAGTCATTATTTGCAAACAGTTTGGACCAAATCAGGCTGCTCCTGTAGGAGTGGTCTGATCAGGGATCAGAAGTAAATGTTGCGGATATTTATTAGAATTGCCCGATTCTAACAAATGTCTGCAGCATTTCTTATTTAACCCATTTTGTACCAGAAACCCCAAAACAGGTAGTTGGCAAACAGTGCAGGCCCAGATCAGATGCCACAGAACATGGCATCTGATCAGGGCCTACACTGTTTGCAAAACATTCAGCCAGTTTCCAAATAGATTTTGACGAAAATACAACCTGACACCCCTAAATTTTGAAATGGACTCCTGCTTTTTGTAAGGAGGTAGATTCCATCTTGTACAAAAAGGGTAAATGAATAAAGCGAAAAATACCATCTATACCTATTATGCTTCTTCTTATACAGCAGCAGATACTTTCATCAGCATCGTCAACGGATTTCTGATTAACATGCAGGTACAGGGGCAAAGTCCACATAAGTGGGCCCCCTTCCAGGTAGCTGGCTTGCTACATGCTTGGCAGATCTTACACCAGATCTCCAGGCTTGCCTATCATGGGGATCAATAGCAGAGTGCTTCCATTCTCTGCAATCTCTTTTCTGTCAGCTGCTTCCAGGTCATCTTGGGCCTTCCAGGCCCCCGATTTCCACCTACCTGTATGTCACATGCAGTCTTGACTGCACCACTGGAGCATCCCACATGTCCATACCAGCAGAGCCTTCTCTCTTTCAGGATGAGGTCCAGATCCTCAATGCCAAGACCTTCAAGTAGCTCACTGGACCTGATGGTGACAGCTTCCTGTGGCTTGACATTGCAGATCTGTCAGATCATTGACCTGTCATTCCTCTGAAGATGTTGGAGGTTTGGCTTTGTCAATGGCCATGTCTCACTGGCATGGAGCATAATGTGCTCCGCACAAAAGAGCTGTACACACGGCCACGTGTCTTGAATGAGAGGTGGTGGGAAGAAACTCTTGAATTTCTTCCAAGCTGTTTTCACAAGTGATGTGGTTGAAAGGTCGCAACCACCCGCTGCTGAGAGCACATCACCTAGGTAGCAAAAGGAAGCTACCACCTCCAGCTTTTCGGATCCGACTTTGACTTCCCTCTGTGGCCTGCCATCTAAGGGGCTTGCAGTTCCTTGGCACTGTGTACACCTGTAATCAGGGTCCTCTTTCAAGCGCTTGAGCCCACTGCATTTCTTGTGCACCCAGAACTTGCAGCCGTTACAAAAGATACTGGTGCTGCCCACTCAAGTGCGACATACAGGCATGGGAACTGGCCTGTACACTGCTGGAGGTCCAGACCTGTACCACAGATCATGATCTTTGTCTTTCCTGCATTCACTCTCAGCCCTTTCGCCTCCATTGCATCTTTCTAAGTTAAGAGCCTCCTGAAACATTCCTCAAGCGATTCAGCTATGATGACAAGGTCATCAGCATACAGGTCCTCCCAGGGGACTCCAGAGCGGAACTCGCATGGGGAGGTATAAAGGTAAAATGTAATGGAACAAACACTGTCATTATAACTAGGGTTTTCTGTTTTTTCACCATTGGAGTCTGAATGATTGACATTAGGTTTCTACTGTATTTCAGTATAAAGCCATACTTTGATGTAGAAACAGGAAAGAGAATATGTGTGCTGCCAATAGATGATACTTTACAAGGCTTTAATGGGTAATGTGTAATATATGACTGTTGTTTAACCCATTTAGTACCAGAAAACCCAAAACGGGTACCCTGGCAAACAGTGCAGGCCCAGATCAGAATGCGGCGTCTAATCAGGGCCTCCACTGTTTGCTAAAAGTTTAGCCATTTTCCTAATCAATTGTGAAGAAAACACAAGCTGACACCCCTAAATTTTGAAATGTACTCCTGCTATATAAGGTGGAAGATTCCATTTGGTATGAAAAAGGGTTGTCTCGTGACTTCCGGTGAGTGGGAGGTTGAGCTGGCCCGCGGCTCAGTTCAGCCTCACACACACCCAAAGGCAGCATGCGTCAAGATAGACGAGGGGTGGTCTAATCGAGAAAGAACAAGGTCCAAGTAACACAAATATTTATTTACAAAGTCACTTCAATAAAACAGTACACAACACACACTCACACTTATGGAAAAAAAAAAGTTAGGTATGGCCATGCGCATAATGCTCTTAGGAGCAATAAGTTAATTCCTTATCTGTTCCCATTTTAGGATTGGAATATATGTGTTAATTTTTTTAACTATACATGTTTAAGGAGATCTCTCTGAAGTTATACGCGATGCCTGTATGTGTCCTTCATACGACTATGCGTCCTTCATGTTGGAGATGCATCCTTCATGTTGGAGATGTGTCCTTCATGTTAGAGATTCGTTTATATGATAATGTCAAGTATGGATTACCCTCTTGGCTTGACGAAGTAGTACATTAGACGCTACTACGGGCCACAGGCCATTGGTAGATCTTAAAGCCCTGGTAGATGTCTGAAATTAACGAACATCTCATAATAGTTTCTGCTAACCTCAGCTTTCCATATTCTCTCCCTGATGTGTGATGCCATGCCCGTGCAAGTGGGGGGTTGTGAAACTTTGAAGATAATTTGACCTTTGACAAATGCGATACGGGAAAGCCACCCCTCATTGCACGGGAAACCTGCATACACAGATCACTAGGAGTGGGCAAGCGAGCGTTATATCAACGTACATTCGACGTCAACGGTCATGACGTCAACATCAATTTGAAATCACGACATTGCGGCCGAATACATGTGGTGGGGCTGATATAATTTCAGTGCACCAAAGCTTACTACATTTAAGACAGAACTATCATACGTAAGAAATGAGCTTATACATGTACAAATAAAATACAGAAACATTACACTTTTAGATGATTGAAATTGTCCCTTAGAACGCCATTGCACAAACAACCAATGCGTTACCATAAATATAATGTTCTTCTAACAAAACATATGGCTGAAAATGACTGTGAAAAGTTTGCCATTGTTTCCTACTTCTGCCCAGAATATGGACCGCGCCCACACATTAGAACAGTATCACTGCGTGAGGCTGTTCTAACGATTACCCACAATCTGCATGCCAAAGCAGAAACATGGAAAAAAGAGTGCACCAACGTCATATTAACACTGCAGCGACAATGTATCGCTCAGAGTACTCTAAGTACACCGACTCTAAACTAAGAATGAAGGGTACTCCGTCATGATGACAACCAGCCGTAGATGCTGGGACTCCTCGCCTTGCCAACCGACGACGAGTAAAGGATATCATTTTGTCAACCATCATGGGGTACAGTATGCCCGACCAGTCTTACAGGCTAGACCCGCGAGCATAATGTACTCCCCTCAAAATAATAACTGAAAAATCTGCTTGAAGCCATATGATTGATAAAAAACATATCGCGCATAGACGCAAGTTAGAGTCTACAGAAAATGCATCCTGGCAATATTTCATTAAACCTACCATTGAATCTGATCAGACACGGATATTGGTGCTGTCCTTCTGCAAGAGTTTGAGGATGAAGGTAAACTTCTAATAGCGTATGCTAGTAGGAAACTTCTATCTAGGGAACGCAAATACTCTGTCATTGAAAAGAAATGTTTAACCATTGTATGGGGAATTGAGAAGTTCCACAAGTATCTTTTCGGGGTAGAGTTTTTGCTTGAAACTGACCATAAGCCTCTGTCCTACACGCAGTCCGCTAAGGGACTTAACCCTCGTATCATGAGATGGGCATTAAAGATTAAGCCCTATCGATTCAGAATCGTAGCCATCCGAGGACCGGATAATGTAGGGGCTGATTATCTCAGTAGATCATGAACATAGGTGTATTTATATTGTTGTATATAGCTGTGTGCAGGTGAACAAGAACCTCTTGTCGATAGTTAAGAAAAAGGAAATCTTTCATATCCTTTTCCTCCCAAAGGGGGAACTTTTGTCACGACAAGGTGTTTCTAATTTTTTCAACCCGAAACTTATAGGCATGTAATTACTTGTTCTCTTACAAGAGAGCAATACTGACATGTTTACAAGTTCACCAAATTTTTATATTTTTTTGTGCTACGGTAGCTAGGCCTTTTCAAGAAAACTGTCCAATTATTTTTTCCTTGATAAGCGTAGGTTTCTTCGTTCTTTTCGGACGGTTTCGGACCTGCACACACCTAAACATATGCTCTTGATGGAAGTTATGTCTGTCACATCAGACAGATCTTGTCAGAGGGCGTATTTTCTAACCAACTAACCTTCTTGAACCTCTGTTATTCTCTGCTGGCTGGCCTATGTGGTACTCCATACAGGTGACGTGTGGATCAGGCGACCCGACTTTTGCAAGCTATTGTGGCAAGGCCATTGCATGATCGTATACGTGTACTGACACATCCATATATAAGTAAGAGTTCTAAGAATAAAGGGATGACTGTCATTAAACAAGGGCAGGCAAAGAATAGGGCTAGACGTGAGCCTATTCTTCAGCGTCTGAAAAGCTTTCTCATGACAGTCTTGCCAATCCTTGATGTTGTTAGGTCTGTCCTTCTTTGTCAAATAAGTTAACGGGGAAGCTATGGTGGTGAAATTAGGATAAATCTCCGATAAAACCCTGCCAATCCAAGGAAAGATCTGATCTGCTACTTAGTTTTGGGTCTGGGTGCCTCCTTAATGAATTTTGTCTTCTTGCGGTCTTAACGTCTGCTCGATGATACTGTGACCAAGACAATCAATCTTATCAAACCAAGTCATGCATTTCGAAGGTTTCGCCGTCAAACCAGCTGACCTGAGGCAGTCAAGAACCTGACTTAGAGACGTCACATGCTCCCTCCATGTTTGGGTAAAAATCCACATATCATCAACAAAACTGTCAACATTGGGGAGGTCACGCAAAACCTTACGCATTAGCCTACAGAATCAAGCACTGGCATTTACCAATCCAAACGGCATGGTTTTGAATTGGAAAAGCCCTTTAGGGAGTTTCACCAAAATTGCAAGTCTGGTTCTGCTTTGCTGAGCAAAATGTCCTCCAGAGCTAAAAAATAGAAAAAAAAACACACCTGTAAATGGCTAATGGCCAAATTTCAAAATAATTTCACAGACATGTTTCTTGGGTGGCCCTGTACCAAAATTGCTAAAATTGTTCCACTCCAATGAACAAAATAGCTGCCTGAGCTATAAATAGTAAAAACCTTTAAACAACATCTCCTAGGCTTATGGCTCGATTTCGAAATAATTTTAAAGAATTGTTCCTTGGGTGACCCTCTACTAAATTTGCTAAGATGGTTCTGTTCTGCCGAACAAATTGTCCGCCAGAGCTGAAAATAGAAAAAAAAATTAAACAACATCTCTCAGGCTAATGATCCAATTTCCAAATACATACTGTAATTTCAGTCATCTTGAGTGACCCTTTACCAAAATTGCTAATATAGTTCCACTCCGCTGAAAAAAATGGCTGCTTGAGCTGAAAATAGAAAAAAACCTTTAAACCACATCTCCAAGGCTAATGGCCCGATTTCAAAATAATTTCAAAGATACATTCCTTGGGTGATAGTCTACCTAAAATGCTAAAATGGTTTTGCTCCACTGAACAAAATGGCCACCAGAGCTAAAAATAGATAAACCTTCAAACGCATCTCCTCTTAGGCAAACGGCCCAATTTCAAAATGGATTTACAGAAATGTTCCTTGGGTGACCCTCTTCCATAAGTGCTTAAATGGTTCACCTTGCTGAGCTAAACAGAAAAAACCTTTGAAAGACATCTCCTTCTAGGCCAATGGTTCTCGGCCAATGGCGTGATATCAAAATAATATCATGTTCCATGGATAACCCTCTACCAAAATTGCTTATTGGGTTCTGCTCTGCTGAACAAAATGGCTGTCAGAGAGCTAAAAATGAACGAGCTTTAACCCTTTACCACTCAGATACGTATTTCCCGAGTCTATCCATTAACCCTCAGACCCGTATTTTCCCAACTTTATCGATTAACGTACAGATACATATATTCCCGTGTGTCGCCATTTGAACAAAATCGTGTTTGCCCGTGTCTCAATATCAATCGCGTTATTTTTACCTTTTTCCTAAATATAAAAACAATATTTGCGAAAAAAACTAATATGTTTCTATACAAAGTTTTTGTGTAATTTGCAACCAAACACACCAGGGGTTTCTTCTACTGAATCACAATGACCATGCTTGATATAATGGAAAATTACTGGGCTGAGTTACTGAATAACCGAATATTCCCCTTTCTAAAAAAAGTTGTGTGTCGGTCGCACATGATTTGCATGATTTATGTAAAGACAATTAGCGCTGTATAATCAGTTAGCTTCAAGGGATTTATGGCCCAAGATAATTAGTTAATTGGGGATTATGATACCCTAGGAATGGTTATACAGTGGATGCCACCCGGAGCATGCCGAGCTTTGAGCCGCATTAAATTACGTAACAGTACCCAAAAGTGTACCCAGGTGGTCATCAGAAGGGCAATAAAACCCACAATTGGGTAGACGGCCTTTCATTTGGTCAATAGTTTCAGCCCCTTTAATGAATATTAATTTCTACAAAAAATTATGCGAGGTCTGATCAGGGTCTCACCGCAAACACTTTAACAGACTGACAGATGCAATTATTTAGCGCCACCTGATCAGGGTTTACAGGTTTTTGGACCTTATAATGCTATGGCACCCAGATCAGACGCTCCACAATTATTGCGCGAGGTCTGATCCAGCTCCAACCTTCGACGGTTCATTTTATTTTATTTTCCAAGACCGAATAGGTTTGGAAGATATAGCGACCGTCCAAATGTTCGTCTGTCTGTAGACACAACAGACTGATGCAAACAATGCAGATCCAAATCAGAAGCAGTACTATTATTAAACGGCGTCTGATAAGGGTCTACAGGTTTGTGGAAGGCATCTGAGATAGCGCAGACCTGGACAAGATGGTGCGCAACGGTAATGGGGCATCTGATCAGGGTCTTATCGCCGATGGTGGTGTTTTTTATCCCTAGTCTGAACAGAATCGGAGCCTGGCGTGCGTTCGTTCGCCCGTTCGTAGACACAAAATTATGAGATGCGTCTGTTCAAATGTCCGTCCGTAGATGCAACAAACATATGAAAACAATGCAGATCCGGATCGGACGTACGATTATTAAACGGCATCTGAAGAGGGTCTACAGGTTTGCAGACGGTATCTGAATTGGCGCAGACCCGGACAAGACGCTGCGCAACCACAATGCGGCGTCTGATCAGGGTCTTATCGCCGAGGTGGTGTTTTTTTAACCCTAGTCTGAACAGGTTCAGGGGATATAGCGATCACTGTGGCGTCATCCACCCAACTGTCTGTTTAACAATAGACAGAACACAAAGGTGCAAACAGTGCAGATTTGAATCAGACGCCATACAATTATTATACGACGTCTGGATATGGTCTACAGGTTTGTAGATGGCATTTGCGACGGCACAGACCCAGACCAGACGCTGTACAATGATCATGCGACGTCTGATCATGGTCTGGCCGCCGACGGTGCATTTTATTTTTTATCCCCTGACCAAATAGGTTTGGGGATATAACAGTCAGCCTGGCATCCGTCCATCCGTCCGTCCGCAAACAAAATTATGAGTCTGGCGTCCGTTCACATGTCCGTCCGTCCGTAGACACAACAGACAGATGCAAGCAATGCAGGTTCGAATCAGACTCTGTACATTTATTAAACCGCATCTGATGAGGGTCTACAGGTTTGTAGACAGCATATGGGCCGGCGCAGACCCGGACAAGACGCTGCACAACGATAATTGCGGCGTCTTATCAGGGACTTATCGCCGTGGGTGGTGTTTTTTATCCCTAGTCTGAACATGTTCTGGGGATATAGTGATCAGCCTGGCGTCATCCACCCGTCTGTCTGTATGACAATAGACAGAACACAAAGGTGCAAACAGTGCAGATTGGGATCGGAGCCCAGACAATTATTATAATGCATCTGATCAGGGTCTACAGGGTTGTAAACAGCACATGCGACGGCACAGATCCAGACCAGATGCTGTACAATGATCATGCGCATCAGATGTCATTTCACCTCAGTGTTGGGTAAAAGTCCCACTAAATTGGAAGCAACATCTCCAAAATGTCCTAAATAGTGTTGACGGGGATGTTACACCTCTAATCAAACGAACCGTCTCTTTGGGGTGAGCTTGCTATGGGGTGGTTGATACACTGATTTAAAAAAGGGTAAAGTTGGGGATTGGGGTGCAAAAAAGGATAGATAGGCTGTAATAGTTATTTTAATCTTATGCAAAAGTATTGAATTTTTCATAAAAAAACACCCATGTGCCATAGTACATTCTTTAATTTCTCCAAAATGGCTACTTTTCCATTGAAAACTTTGATATTTTTCTTATTTATACTCAGAACATAGGTTGTGGGTGTCGATTATGGCAGTTCTAATGAGTACTCACAACCTTGGTCTTGGCGCAGAAATAAGGAAAATAATGTATACCGGGTTCAGATAGATGTTCCTTTCACAGACTTATGAACATGATCTTATTTCTGCATAAAAACGTATGTTATGGAAACTTGTTGGTAGAGCCTCAGTGACATGCCCTAATGATTACCTACAAAACACGTTTTTGTGCGGGAATTAGAAAAATAATATGTGGATACCCCCTCGTTTCTGGGGCTATGGTGATTAAAAATACTTTCTGACCAACCCAAAACATAAATTTTTGCTAAAGAAAATATTTTGCTTACTTTGACACTTCATATTTCAAAACGCAAAGAGAAACTATAATAAATTTAGTACCATTGGAAAGAAAATTTAATTTCCTAGAAACTTTACATTTACATAAACATTGTGAAATGTACAGAAAATACTAAAATAATCATTTTTTTAACATAAGGGTGTAAATCACACAAAAATGCCAATATCTCTGTTCAGATAAGACTGTCAGGCCTATCAGCCATATATGGACTATTGATTATTGATTTACCAATATCAGTGTTCTGTTAAGAATGCTATATTTGCTTATGTTCTGAGTGGTAATG
This sequence comes from Lucinisca nassula, assembly GCA_963580285.1. NCBI lineage: Eukaryota > Metazoa > Mollusca > Bivalvia > Lucinida > Lucinidae > Lucinisca > Lucinisca nassula. The sequence goes on along the minus strand of OY757014.1, from coordinate 51,504,600 downwards.
GGTTAAGCAACATTGTCCAGTTTCAAAATAATTGTACAGAATTGTTCCTTTGGTGACCCTCTTCCAAACTTGCTAAAATGGGTCTGCTCCACAATCTAGAAAAAAAAAAATAAATAAACAACCATAATGCCATCCCTTCCTTATCCAAAGGCCCAATTTCAAAATAATTTCACAGAGATAAGTTCCTTGGGAAACCCAATGCATCATTTCCTCTTACTAAAATAGGTCACTGGCTTGCTTTCAGAATAACTTGAATTGATTTTGTTTGTTTGCTTTGAGGTTTAGCATCCCCGTCAACACTGTAAAGGTCATTTTGGAGACGTTGCTTCCAATTTTGTGCGACTTTTACCAGACATTGAGTTGAAATGACATCTCAAGCCCTGCCGCCCAATGAAACTAATAGGGTTTATAAGCATGGATGGACCGACTCGCAACCCCATTGCCTGGGTCGGCTTAGATCCTCTAAGTGGTTTACCAGTACTTGTGTGCGGGTCGTTTTCATCTCTGCGTGGAAGCATCATGCAGCCCATTGAATTGAATGTTCCTCTTAAGTCCCACTACCAAAATTGTTTAAATGGTCTGATCGGCTGAACAAAATGGAAGCTTGAGCTGAAAAGGGAAAATTCTTTAAATGATAGCCAACGTACACTAGGAGACAATTGACCCACCACTGCTGTCAGTGCTATGATTTTACAATGACATTGTAACAAGTGCTTAACCCTTATCTTGCTGAATATTTAAATTAGCCACACCCATTTCTGACGGTCAGCCAATCAGATTACAGGATATAGTATTTTTGTTCAAATTCACGAAATGAATGACAAACAGTGTAGATCCTGATCAGATGGCTTCTTCAGCAGCCATCTGATATGGATCTACACTGTTTGCAAAGGTAGGGGTAAAGATAAAGGTTAATAATAGCATGGAAAGTGCAAACTGTTCCAGCTATAAAAATGAAAAGCAGTTACCATAGTCTTTCACTTAACCCATTTAGTACAGGAAACCCCAAAACGGGTACCAGGGCAAACAGTGCAGGTCCGGATCAGATGCCGCAGAACGCGGCGTCTGATCAGGGCCTACACTGTTTGCATAAAAGTTAAGCCATTTCCCAAATAAATATTGAAGAAAGCACAACCTGACACCTCTAAATTTTGAAATGGAATCCTGATGTATATAAGGAGGAAGATTCCATTTGGTCCAAAAAAAAAATGAAAGGCAGTTGCCATAGTCTTGCACTGAACCGTCATCAGATTGATGATCTCCCATATTATTACATCATATTTCAGGTGGGGGAATTAGGTCCACCATGGACCTCTTTTGTCTTTTCATGAGGAGTAGGAAAGCTGAAATATAGGCTTTTAAACCCCAGTATTCAGTATAAAGTTAAAAGAGCCCTTTTGATAATTACATGGACATGTTAACATTAGTTTATTTGATTCTCTCCATCAGCATCACAGAGCAGTCTTATCTTTCTATAATTGACAGTTTTTGCCCAGATGCGTGAGTGAAAAGTTGTCCCTGCAAGTGCTTACCAAGTAGACAGTATTTTCAATTTTTTGAGCATATTTGCAAAACTATGTCTCTATTTTTATAAACAGGGAAACATTAAAAAACTACCGTATTCGCCCTAATTACTGCACCGTGTGCTTAGTTTTTTCAAAATCATGTCATAAAATCATGGTGAAAAATCTACCTAATTAGCGCACACTTGATACGAAAAAAACAGCTTCCAAGATGATGCATACTGATATTTAATGGGACGGAAAAAGATACTTAAGCATTGCCTTCACTGTTGGAAGAAATAATGGTAAACTTTTATAGATTTACTATGAGAGCTTCAAGGGGAGATTACTGTAAAGTGTGCGCTTATGCATTTCCTTTTCAAAAATAGCTTTGATGTGCGCTTATAGGAGCATGTGCGGTAATTAGGGCGAATACAGTAATACAATAATGTATGTGAAAAACATACTTAGGAGTTAGCTTCTGTAGAAAATCATTCATATTCAGGCCGAGCCATTCATGCTTGTGCAGAGTGTTTAAAGACTGCAGCCATATGTATGTTCTATTTTTGCTGATATTACCTTAGATGTCAGTGGGAACTCCTGAATTTCTTTTGCATTTAAAGAACAATTGTCTACCACTAATAGGAAAATCATTTCTGCATCTCCTTTTTCCTTCCAAACTTATGAATTCATAACAGTTTATTTCAACTTTTAAGACCAGCTAAAATTCAGACTCAATCTAACCCATTGCATGTGTTAAACCCCTAAAGGGGTACCTTGGCAAACAATGCAGGCCAAGATCAGACACTGCAGGACGCAGCATCTGATCAGGGCCTGCACTATTTTCTAACAGAATTTTCCATTAAAAGTAGAATAAAGCTAGAAAAATAGGCCTGACACTCCTTGTATGGCAAATGGACTTGTCTAACATATAGCATTGGAAGAGTCCACTAGTATACAATGGGTTAAAAAAAAGAGATCACTTTTGAACAGTCCCAAATGTGGTCTAAGTAGAAGTACAGTAGATTTTGCTGTATTTATGTTTGTTTTAGTTATGAAAAAAAATGTTTTAGAAAAACTGTTCCAATACAGTGAAGTGATTTGGAACATCATCAGTGGCCAAATCCATTTATAATGACAACCTGACATTTGATTTCTGTTGCAGTGATCTTTTTGGAGACTTCTTGAAGTCATATTTCATTGATGCCTACAGACCCATTCATAAAGATGATACATTCCCTGTCAAAGGAATCAATCAAACCATTGAATACAGAGTGACAGAGATGGACCCAGCACCCTGCTGTGTGGTGGCCCCAGAAACAGTGGTGTACTGTGAAGGAGAGCCAGTGCAGAGAGAGGTGAGTAAGCTACAATTAGCTTTACAATAGCCCCAGACACAGTTATATACTCTGAAGGAAAACTACTGCAGATATATGAATAAACTGGCACCTAGCTTTATAATAACTCCAGCCACAGTTATAAACTCCTGAGGAGAACCAGTGCAGAGAGGTGAGAAAACTGACACCTAGCTTTACAATCCCAGTCACAGTTGTATATATGCACTCTGGAGGAGAAGCAGTGCAGAGAGAGGTGAATAAACTAGCTTTACAATGGCCCCAGACACAGTTATATATTCTGGAGCAGAACCAGTGCAGTGAGATGAGTAAACTGTCAACTAGCTTTACAATGGCCCCAGAGACAGTTATATATTCTGCAGGAGAACCAGTGCAGAGAGGAGAGTAAGCTGGCACCTAGCTTTATAATGGCCCCAGACACAGTACCAGTCAAGTACCAGTCTACCGGAAATGGATTTCCAAACTTCCGCTGAAGTCTGAAGATGTAAACATTCATGTTTCATCACATTTTTCTGCAGTTTTTGCTGTTATTCTCTACCCATTTAAGCCGTTCAACCAGGACAAGTGAGTGCTTCACCTATGTCTTCTGCAGGCCCAGGACTGATAGCCATATTTTCTGTATTCAATGTCCGGTAAGCAAGTATGTTGTGAATAACATTGTTCTTCCATGTCATGAATTCTATCCTCCCTGGAAGTGGAATATGTCCGAATCTGCAGCACATACAGAACATGATTCGACACGGTACCCATGTGGAGTTTGTGAAGAAGAAGTGCTTGACTTTGGAGCACGTGCAGTTGCTTGTAATTCTTGTGATCGATGGATCCACAAATCATGTGTTGGGATGCTCACTGCTGAATATGACCAACTGGCTGACACATCACTACCCTGGTTTTGCCCCGACTGCGGGACAGCCCATCATTCATCAGTGATTTATGATATCCCGGTGTCTGACATTAGTGACCAGAGCAGCATGTCAACAAATTTCAGTACGGATGAAAATATTCAATCTCCAACGCCATCAGCTAACCAACACTCAAATGTTTCCAGTTTGTGCGACTCAAGTATACACTCCATTGGCAGTCCTGGAGCTTCGTCTTCTCCAAAACCCCACCGCCTCGCTTCCCCCATACACCAACGCAAGAAATCATCATTTCGAGTATTGGTCATCAATTTCCAAAGTATCAGGAAGAAAGGCAAGAATATTGACCTGTTGATCGAGACAACAAACCCAGAGATCCTCCTCGGCACGGAAACCTGGCTGTCCGATGACATTCCATCGTCCTACTTCTTTGACCAGAGCCTCGGTTTTTCAGTTTATAGACGGGATCGTCCAGATGACCCACATGGCGGTGTTCTCATTGCTGCAAGAAATGACCTTGAGGTAGCTAATGTCAATGCAAGCAAGGATCTGGAATTAATATCTGGAACGATCAGTGTCACAAAGACAAAGAAGATGTTGCTCTGTGCATATTATAGACCTCCTGACAAAACCAGTGATGTATACCTACAGCAAGTGAAAGATGAACTCACTGCTTTAAAGAAGAAGAATAAGAATGCAATCTTTATCTTTGGTGGCGATTTCAACCTACCGGACATTGATTGGGACAAGAACACTATCGCCAACAAACACTACCCACATCGAGTCAGCCAAACATTCTTGAACATTACCCAAGATCTTGGATTCGAGCAGATGGTGAATTTCCGGACCCGACAAGAGAACACCCTGGACTTGATATTCACAACTCACCAAGGCTACAAGATCAGGTGCAAGCCCCTGCCACCCATCGGCGAGAAGAGTGACCACGATATCGTCCTTTATGACACTTCACACCAAGTGTATCGGGCTCGTCCTCCTCGTCGTAAGATATATCTGTGGAAGAAAGCAGATGTGGAGGGAATTAAGAAATCTATAGCCTCTTCATGCACAACATTCTTGGATACAGATTTTGACAGCATTGAAAGCATGTGGGCAGCTTTAAAGACGGCAGTCACATCAGCTCTGGAGCAGCATGTCCCATCTAAGATGACCAGCTCCCGCCGCACTCATCCATGGGTGAATACCAACCTTGGTTGAATGATGAGACGGAAACAGAGAGCCCATCGGAAAGCAAAGCAGTCAGGACAGTCTAGAGATTGGGATCGGTACAAGAAACTGCAGTCCGAGGTTCAACTTTTAACCAGGTCAGCTCATCGAAGGTACATGAGAGACGTGGTCAGTAATGACCTAAAAGAAAACTCCAAGCGGTTTTGGTCCTTCGTGAAAAGCAAGAGGCAAGAATCCACTGGTGTTGCTTCATTGATCAATAAGGATGGGTATCTACAGAGTGATCCCACAAAAAAAGCAGAAATTCTCAACGAGCAGTTCCAGTCCGTCTACACTAAAGAAGAGTTAGACAGCCCACCAGACAAAGGACCAAGCCCATACACATCAATGGAAGACATTACAGTCAACCCAAATGGAGTTATGAAACTTCTCAAGGATCTTCGACCCTTCAAAGCGCCTGGACTGGATGGGATCCCAACATACATATTGAGGTCTGCAGCCAAAGAACTTGCTCCTATGCTGACAGTGATATACCAACAGTCACTTGACGAGGGTTGTGTTCCTGCTGACTGGAGAGAAGCTTTGATAGTACCCCTTTACAAGAAAGGCCCCAAGCATCTCCCTTCAAACGACAGACCTGTCTCCTTAACGTCAGTTGCCTGCAAGGTATTGGAGCACATTTTACATAGCAACATTATGCGTCACTTTGATCGGCTCAACATTTTGACAGACAAGCAGCATGGATTTAGGAAGCGAAGATCTACTGTCAATCAGCTGATAACAACAATCCAAGGCATCACCAGTAAACTGCGCTCAGGGAAGGACCAAGTTGACTTGATCCTGTTGGACTTTGCAAAGGCCTTTGATAAAGTTCCACATCAAAGGCTTTTGCATAAGCTCAACTTCTATGGCATCAGAGGAGATGTACTCAGATGGATTGAAGCATTCTTGGGTCATAGGAAGCAGCAGGTGCTTTTAGATGGATGCAGGTCACAGCAAGCAGAGGTCTTATCGGGCTTTCCACAGGGCACGGTGCACGGTCCATTGCTGCTCTTGGCGTTTATTAATGACTTGCCGGAATCTGTCAAATCATCAGACCCTCGCCTGTTAGCCGACAATTGTCTGCTATATAAGCTCATCAACAGTGATGCCGATGCCCAGTCAGTAAAAGCAGACCTCCAAGCCCTAGAGGAATGGGAACACAAATGGCAGATGAAGTTCCATCCTGAGAAGTGCCAGGTCATACGCATCATTACCAACAGACACCACGAGAGACTCACGGAGTATACACTCCACGGTCATGTACTGGAGGTTGTCGACAGTGGGAAATACCTTGGCGTTACAATCAGCAACGACCTCAGCTGGCATGAACACATAGATGGTATAACAGCTAAGGCATCCAGAACACTGGGATTCCTCCGAAGAAATCTCGGAGAGTGTACAAAGGATGTGAAGAGCATCGCCTACACCTCACTTGTTCGTCCGACGTTGGAGTATGCATCCCCAGCATGGGACCCTACTAAGGTAGAAGACATCAACAAGCTTGAGAAGGTCCAAAGACAGGCAGCTCGCTTCGTACACAGAAACTACGCCGAGAAGAATCCTGGTTGTGTGACACGTATGGTCAGAGATCTTGGGTGGGAGACACTTCAAAGTAGGAGAGAAAAAGACAGACTGACAACGCTGTACAAAATTCAACATGGCATTGTCGACATGGACACTGGTGACATACTGAAGCTAAGTGACAGACGCACCAGAGGTCAGCAACAACTCTACCAGCCTACAGCCACGGTCAACGTCTACAAGAACTCCTTCTTTCCAAAGTCCACCCAAGCCTGGAACCGCCTACCAGCATGCGTCACGGACTCTCAGACCATCGGGGAGTTCAGAGCCGGCCTACAGTCAGGGTCGACTTGTTAACAGGGGGGAGACGTCTGGATTTTATGCTTTTAACCAACACACCTGCTTTTATCTGTTTTTAACCTGGAAAGAAGAGGCTGTCTCCTTTCCCTACGCTGGTCAACAGTACATTCCAGTAGTGAATCCTGACCAATTTCCGGAAGAAGAAGAAGAAGAACCAGTGCAGAGAGATGAGTAAACTGGCACCTAGCTTTATAATGGCCCCAGACACAGTTATATACTCTGAAGGAGAACTAGTGCAGAGAGATGAGTAAACTGGCACCTACTTTACAATAGGCCCAGGTACTGTTATTTACTCTGATAGAGAATAAGTGCAGAGAGAGTTGAGTAAACTGGAACCTAGCTTTACAACCGCCGTAGACATCAAAGAGGTGACTTATCTGGCACCTAGCTTTATATTAGCCCCAGGCAGAGTTACAAAGTCTGAAGGTGAATTAGTGCAGAGATAGGTGAGTAAAATGGTACATGTACCTAGCTTCATAATAGCCCCAGAGACAGTAATATACTTTGGAGTAGAAGCAATGCAGAGAGAGGTGTGTAAAATTGCACATGGCTTTACAACAGCCACTGACACCAGACAGGTGAATAATCTGGCATCTTGCTTTATAGAAGCCCCAGACACACACAGTTATATACTCTGAAGGAGAAGTATTATAGAGAGAGAGGAGTAAACTGGTACTTAGCTTAAAATTGCCCAAGACACAGTTATTTACTCTGATGAGAACCAGTGCAGTGAGAGTAAAGTTAACTGGCACCTAACTTTATAATAACTCTATCCCATTGTATGCGGGAAATCTTAAAGGGGTATCTTGGCAAACAGTGCAGGCCCAAATTAGGGCCTGCACTATTTGCTAACAGAATTTTCTGTCAAAAATAGAATAAAATCGAAAAAATAGGCCTGAGACCCCTTATAACATATATAGTTGTGAGGGGGGATATAGCGTTTGTCCCGTACGTACATACTTTTGTCTACATTTATTGACCGATTTTTATATAGGTTCACACAAATGTTCCTTATGACAATATCTCTAGCGAATTCGACTTTCAAGGTCAAGGTCACTGTGGCTATTTTTAGAAAAACTTCGTCATCGCTCTACCGCCTACATTTATTGACGGAATTTAATACAACTTCACACAAAAGATACTTATGATAATATCTCAAGCAAGATCGACTTTCAAGGTCATGGCCTCAAGTCAAGGTCATTGGTTATTTTTAGAGAAACATTGTCATCACTCTAGATCCTACATTTATTGATGGATTTTAAACAAACTTAACACAAATGTTGCAAATTATAATATCTCAAGCAAGTTGAACTTTTGCCAGTTCATTGTTTTCCACACACAAAGTTGTCTTGTGCTAGGGGATTTGTATCACATGCAATGCCTTGTATGACAAATGGACTTGTCCAACATATAGCAGTGGAAGAGCCCACAAGTTTGTTTGTTTGAGTTGAGGTTTTACATCCCCGTCAAGCCGGCCTCAGTGGCTCAGTCGGATGCACGTCTGACTGGTGATCAGGAGGACGCGGGTTCGACTCCCGCCGGGGTCGGCAACATTCTTTCGTGGAGATTGATCATGAAATCTTTTCTACGGTCATTCTCTCCCTTCCGCTGATTCAAGAAGGGCAGTTGTCAGTTTCTGGCGAAAGAATGTGCACTGTTCTGGTTAACCGCTTACGTATAAGCCTGCCCAGGAAAGTGTTGATAGGTAAACTGACCGGCTCAAAAATGACCTAAATAGTGTTGACTGGGCCGTAAAACTCCAATACAAACAAACAAATACATCCCCGTCAACACTATTTAGGTAATTTTGGAGATGTTGCTTCCAATTTTGTGGGACTTTTACCCGACACTGAGATGAAATGACATCTCAAACCCTACTGCCCATAGAAACTGCTAAGGTTTAAGGAGCGGTCCGAGTCACATCACTTTTCCTGGGCAGGTTTAGACGTAAGCGGTTTACCAGTATTCAAGTTTGGTGGGTTTCAGCTCAGCGTGGAAGCACCGTGCAGCCCATCTATTTCTCCAAGAGTCCACTAGTATACAATGGGTTATGCACTCTGAAGGAGAACAAGTGCAGATGAACGAGCTATTTACCTGATTCACCCTAGACATGAAAGTAGAAGTCATACAAAGAGAGGTTAGATAACTCCAATAATGAGATTACAGTATCGATAGGCATTAGACTGAAAGTGCAAGACATCTAGTGCAGAGAGAAATGACTCATTTGGTGTAATCCTAGACACAGTGATATATAGCAGTGGAAAGAGAAAATACAGTGCAATATTGTGAAGGCGAAACTGCAGAAAGAGAAGTTTCCTGGCACCTTGCTATATAGTTATCCCAGACCCAGTGATGTATGGTGTAGGTAACAATTTATGAAAATGTGCCTGTAATGACCCATGACCCTCTTTTTATACCCAACCACAAGATAGTGGTGGGGTATTATGATATACCTTCCCACAACATTTCCGATCAATAACTTGAGATTTTTTTGAATTTTGCAAACACATTTATGTCAGGAATATGTGGTTTGGGATTTTTAATGGGCAAAATTCAGGTATTCTTGACAGAGTTATGGCCTTTGTCAGTTCGAATAAGTGTTTTTGGGGTGTTTCCAATCGAAAACTTGAGTATTTTTACGTGGATTTTCTTCAAATTTTGCATATACATTGGTATTGGGGATATCTGGTTTGGGACTTTAAATGGAAAAAATCTATTAACATTTGACAGAGTTATGGTCATAAACAGTTTCCATTAGTGGTTTTTAAACTCTTATTCCTTTACTAAATGGAGAAAAATGGATGAAACTTTAAGAGATATACAGACCACTAAAGGAAGCATATTGTGATGAAGAACCACCACTCTGACCATTCTTGATCTTGAGTTATCTACCCTTAATACATTTCATTAACAATTTTCATTAAATGGGTTTTGGACTTGTTTTCCTTTACTAAATGGAATATATGGATGAAACTTCACAGATATTCAGACCACTAAAGGAAGCATGTTGTTAAGAACCACCGTCTGCATCCTTGATCTTGAGTTATCTGCCCTTAATTGATGTGATAAATGGTGTTTGGCCTGTTTCTCCTTTGCTATATGGAATATCTTGAGGAACTCTTACAGATGTATGAAACACTGAAGTAAGCAAATTATGGCCAGTGACAGTCACTCTGCCAATTCTGGTTATTGAGTTATCTGCCCTTGATATATATATATAAATGTTTTTTGCCTATACCTCCATTACTATATGGAATACCTTGATGAAAACTTACAGATGTATAGAACACTAAGGAAGCCTATTGTGGCCTAGGAACCATACTCTGACCATTTTAGGTCTTGAGGTCCTGCCCTTGTATATGTAGCTCTTTTCAGTATGGAAGAGACAGATGAAATGTCATAGCTATATTAGGCACTAAAGCTACCATAAAGTAGGCAAGAACTGCTTCTCAGGCTATTCTACTTCTGAGTTATCTGCCCTTATCAGGAGTCTGAAAAATATGTTGTTTTTGGCCTATATTTCTGTAGTATATGGAACAGCTTGATGAAACTTTACAGATGTACAGGGTACCAAGATTCCCTATTGCGGCCAAGGAAATTAAACGTCACCATATTCTGAGCATTTCAGTATGCTACACCCCTCTCCGATCCTCAGTCTTTTGTGTGGCATGATTTTGATTTTTACCATGGATTCAGTAGTAGAATGGACAACAGTATAGATCCTGATCAGCTGGCTTCTGAAAAGCCATTTGGTCTGGATCTATACTGTTTTCAGAAAAGGATATATCCAGGTTCAACATGGTGATGGTTAAGTTCTTGAATTATCTGGCTTTGGTTTGTCTGGAAAATAGTTTGTTTTTGCCTATACACCACAACCTCGTTATAACACTGTTCATTATAACATGGTTATGGTTATAACACATTTTCAAGATGGCTCCCAAAAATGTATAGATTATATAGAAAAATGACCATAGCGGTCATTTTTCTATATAATCTATACATTTTTGTTTGGATAAAACATGGTTGTTTAACTAACACAGTTTTTGCTTTAGACCCAAACAACAATGTTATAAAGAGGTTGTGGTGTAGTTTCTGCACAGACATACAGAAAATTATTGTAACAGATTTATCACGGCTGTCCTATTTCTAAGGTTGTCTGCTCTAGAAACAACTACAAGAGTATGTTATTGGCCTGCAGTGGTTGAGTATTATGCAGTGTTAACCCTTATCTTGCTGAATATTCATTTAAGCCACACCCATTTCTGTCTATCAACCAATCAAATTATTTGATGTAATTTATATCTACAAATTCATAAACTGAATGCCAAACAGTGTAGATCCTGATCAGATGGCTTCTGAAGAAGCCATCTGATCTGGATCTACACTGTTTCCAAAGATAGGGGTTGTCGCGAACAGCAAGATAAGGGTTAACAATGCTTTTATTGCCGCGCCTGCTTTAAGCATAGTGTGATATAGGAGTCAAAATTTCCATCCTGTTCGACAGTCGGTATGTTTGTCAAGCCGTCAACATTTGCCACCACCCTAGCGTTCACCCTAATGTTCAAGTCATTTCCCAAGCATTTTAAGAGCTTCATTAATGATACTTCATACAGGCTTGTATCTAGAGATGACAATTCAATTGCAAGCATCCATATTTGACCTTGACATACATTTCATGGTTCAGTGACTTTGTGAATTATTGCGACCCCCCTAGCATTCACCCTAGTGTTCAAGTCAATTTCTCAAGAACTATTTGACCTTCATTAATGATACTAAGGTACAAAGTTGTATCTAGGTATGACAAGTTTAATGCAAACATCCATGTTTGACCTTGACCTATATTTCATGATTCAGTGACTTTGCTACCCCCACAGACGTGACATAGCCTTCGGCAGAATTCTTTTTTCATTTGCATGTTATGGCCATTCAAAAATATTTTGCTGATAGTTAGCCAGTACCTCTCTATTAACCCATTTTGTCCCAGAAACCCCAAAACGGGTAGCCTGGCAAACAGTGCAGGCCCAGATCAGACGCCGCAGAGCGCGGTGTTTGATCAGGGCCTACACTATTTACAAAAAGTTCAGTCATTTTCAAAATCAATTTTGAAGAAAACACAGCCTGACACCCCTAAATTTTGAAATGGACTCCTGCTACATATAAGGAGGAAGATTCCTTTTTGTACGAAAAGGGTTAAGCATGCATATTTATGATAATGCTCTGTGTCCCTTGTGATATCTCGATCTTGAAACATCTATTGCGACAGATCAAGCTACTATAGCAATACTGTATATTTCTATTTTTTATTTCAGTCATGCACACATTGTAATGCTGAGAATGATTTGGAGAACCTCACAGCAGACTTGAATAGCAGAACAACAGAAATTAAAGCTGCCATTAAGGAACTACAAGAGACAGATTCAACCAGTAAATTTACAATTGAGAACAATCCAAATGTTTCTATGGATGATATTGGTGGTTTGCAAAGCACCAAAAGGGATATAATACAACATATTTTGGTAAGACTATTTAACCCATTCTAGGGTGGAAACCCCTAAAAAATGTAGCCTTGTTTATTTGACAATAAATAGGTGAGCAAAATATGACTGAAAGAGGGAAAATCATTAGGGCCCGAGTCAGTGCTGAAACTGTCATTTACTAGACAATTGTCTTGCTTTTGTTTGATTTAGATTACCTTGGGCTATAGGAAGAATAATTTAAGGATTCAAGATGAAATTCATAACAACCATGATAAATTAGCCATCAGTGTTCAATGGGCCTCACCCATCAGAGCTTAGAGAGATAGATTGGGCTGCATGATACTTCCATGCAGAGCTGAAACAGATAGCACTCAAGTACTGGTGAATGGCTTAGAGGGTCTTAGCCTGCCTAGGCAAATTGGTGCCAGTTGGACCATCCCTATATATAAACCCTTTTGGTTTGTTTGGGCGGCAGATCTTGAGATGTCATTTCATCTGAATGTTGAGTAAAAGTCCCACAAAATTGGAAGCAGTGCCTCCAAAATGACCTAAATAGTGTTGATGGGGACATAAAGTCTCAATTCAAACAAACAAATAATGAATGTTCAAGCAAATGAAGTGAAGTTAAATGATGTTTTATTGTAATCAATGGAGAGGTAAGCAAACAGCCCAGTTATTCATAACTAACAATGCTGTTCGGCCCCCGCCCATCTAGGCTTGAAAAAAAAGATTGTGCTGCATGATGCTTCCACACAGAGCTGAAAGCAGCTACACACGAGTACTGGTAAACCATTTAGAGGTTCTAAGCATGCCCAGGAAAAGTGATGCAAGTTGGACCGTCCATGCATATAAACTCTATTGCTTTAATTGGACAGCAGGGTTGAGATGTCATTTCATCTCAATGTTGGATAAAAGTCCCATTAAATTGGAAGCAACATCTCCAAAATGACCTATACAGTGTTGACAGGGACATTAAACCTCAAATGAATAACAATGCTGTTAGTTCAGGTACTGTTAATACTTTGACAATTCATTTTGGCAAATATGCTTATTGATTGAGTGAATGTTTTGGGTCTAACGATACGTCAACCCTTGTGGGTCATTTTGTGTGGTCTCCCAGAGGAAGGGAGAAAAGTGATAGAAGAGATAGTAGATTAGATGAAAGTGCGGGACAGAGGAGAAAGAGGAAGATGAATGGAAGTGCAGAAACAGAAGAAATAATGCACTCCCCCTCTACCCTTACCTGCTGCAAGAACAGCAGGCCTTGTCCAACTGTAAGCTCATATCAGTTGGACACCCCAGTGATGCAAGATACACATCACTTTTGTGCACCCAACCTCCCCTGCAAATATGCTGAAAATGCTTCTCACATCTTCTCCAGCAATGTAATAGAATATTCAATATTGTACAGGCAAGAGAACTGTAATGATCCTAAGTATTGTGACAGATAGGCCTTAACAGACCCAGATCGGACAGCTCCTGAAAAAGAAGAAAAGAAAAGCAAGCAAAGAAGAAAAAATGGGAAGACATCATAAAAAAAAATAAGATCTGTTGTTGCCCACAGAGTAGTGAAATACAAATGATATTGGGCACTGTTTGCCAACTAACCATTTTGGGGTCTCCGGTACAAAATGGGTTAACCCATCAAGGGCAAAGAATAAGGCTTGACATTGCATGTTAATCATCTACTGAGCAGACAATTCACATAAAAGGTCAAGCCTCATTTTGTCTGAAAAATGCTGAAATCATAAAAAAACATGTTTACATTTGCTCTAGAATTTTCTGCAGTGCTTGAAGGGTTTAATGTTTAATTTTATTTTGCAGTTTCCTTTAATGGAACCTGAGAGGTTCAGCAGTATGGGGATAGGAACTTCCTACATCTTATTAACTGGTCCTCCAGGTTGTGGAAAGACAATGCTGGCCAAAGCCATTGCCACAGATATTGGGTGTTGTTTCATCTCTAATAAAGTCACGACAGGAAAGTCTGCGCCTTATACAGCAGGTGACCTCAGGGAAATATTTGACAAGGTATTGTCTGATTATTGCCATCACATAACCTGTTAAGGGGAATGGGAAAACCTGGCACATTTTTCTGCCATTTTTCAAAGGTAGACAACTTTTGGGACTTTCTGTTCGCTTTTCTATAAGCCCTGTCCCACTGAAAAAGGGTTCCACTCTTAAAGGAAAGAATTTGCTCCTAAGGAGCAAATTCTTTCCTTTAAGAGTTGACCCCTATTCACATGGGAGACAAAAATAATTTTGCAGGAGTTGCCTCCCCTGAAGGTGTTACCATCCCCTTAAGCAGCTATCATGACTAGCAGACGGCATTTCTAAAGTAATTTTTTTTCTTATAAGAAAATAAGGCTTTTGCTTTAAGGGTTAAATAAATCTGTGACCTTATCTCTTAAGATGCCAAGAAAACCTTCCCTGGAAAATGTCGTCTGCTTATATCATCTGCTGAATCTTCTTGCAAACTTTCTAAAAACTACAGGCAAGCAGTGTGGACCCTGATCAGACTGCTTGTCTAGATCAGATGGCTCTTAGAGCAGTCTGATCTGGATCCTCACTGTTTGCAAATACACCACAACCTCTTTATAACACTATCATTGGGGTCCAAATTAGAAACCGTATTGGTTAAACAACCATGTTATATCCAAACAAAAATGTATAGATTATATAGAAAAATGACCGTTTATGATCTTTTTTCTGTATAATATTTACATTTTGGGGATCCATCTTTAAATCCTGTTATATGTGAAACCGTGTTATAGCGAACCGTGTTATAATGAGGTTGTGGTGTATATCTTTTATAGTAACCAGCAGATGGCAAAACAGACAATAATCCTGTCATTTGCATTCCTTGCAACTCCATATTCTATGGGCAGCAGAGAGGGACAACAGGGTCCAGTTGTTTGAAGTATTGATAGCTTAACGAGCTCTTTAGTGGTCAAACAGTTAACTGTCCTAGGCAATATCTAAAATTCTGTTATTTTTACTGAACAAAGTGAGCAGCTTTTGCATTTTCAAAAGCTGCTTACATTTTTTCAGCAAAAATATCTGTATATTTGTCATATTAAATTATCAAAGTTTTATTGATATGTTAGCTAATGGCATCGTTAGTTTTGAACAACGGGCCCCAGATTTTGAAGCCAGTGCACTCAGCAAAGAGGCTATTCTGTCTGTAGCCATGCATAGTCAAAATATTACCTTCCCTCAATGCTTGGAGAGGCTTTGTGTCATTGTCAATCCATAAAGTGCACAGTGAAGACTCTGCTCAGGCTGCTTGGATGCACAGGCTAAGCTGGCTCTTCACTGGACACACATGCTAAAGTACTGTTATTTGCTTGGTGCAGATCATATTCTGTTAGAATGTTGTTGGTTTTTTTTTTTTTTTGTTCTTATTTTTTTTGTTACAAATATAGTTTAAAAAGACATCCAGATTAGATCAATCTGAACAGTCTTTTCAAGATCTCAGCTGTTTGCCATCATATCGTTTGGACTTAGCTCCAAATTAACTGCAGAGTTGAATCTGACAATACTGTCGTATTTAACAGTCAGATTGATTAAAAATACACTGCTTAACCCTTTGACTGCTTATCACGACTTTGAGATGGTGTTTTCAAAGTGTAATAATACTCTTTTTACTTATTTTTCAGTGAAAATAAGACCTGACATCACATGTGAATTGTCTATTGGCAGACAATTCACTAGAAATGCCAAAAATAATTTAACCTTTTGCACTCTCTAGGCTAATTAAGCAGATGACAAATTGTTGATATTTTTCTTATTTTTCCCACAAAACAGGACTTGACATCTCATGCAAATTGTCTCCATAGGAGACAATTTGCATGAGATGTCAAATCCTGTTTTCTGGTAAAATTAGGAAAATATTTCAAAATGACGTTCGCTGCAAAAATATACCCAGCATGCAGAGCGTTAAAAAATAAAAGTGTCGTCTGTTGCAGGAATTTTTGCAGCAGTTGAAGAGTTAATATTATTTTTATTACAGGCACGATCATGTGCTCCAAGTATTCTGTTTTTAGATGTGAATGAACTAAAAGCCAGAGATGATGGAAGCTCAGGTAACATATACCCCAGTAGTCCCCACTTTCTGTATTGATATTTGATGGCCGTTATACAAACCTCTAAGATATGTTGCCTAGGTTACACTCTATCAAAAAAGATAATACATTCTGCCCCAACGAAGAAGATGGCAACCAGAGCTAATAATAGAAAAAAATGTTAAATGACAACATCTCCTATACCCTTGGGCCAGTTTGATTCAAACTTCACTGAAATGTTGCCAGGGTGACCCTACCACAATAGCAAAAATGGATTGACTCCAATGAACAAGTTGGACTCCTGAGTAAAATATATAGAAAAATCTTTAAATGACAACCTTGGACCAGTTACACAGAAGGTCCATCCCGAATCGGTCAGTGTATTTTAAATTTCTCGCTATTTTGGTTGGTTGTCATGCATGATTTTATTTCTGGTTTTCTGTGTAAATGGATATCAGTGATGGACAAGTGTTCAATTGGTGTTTGATAGCTAGTCATCAGTGGTTAAACATTTTCCATCAATTTCTCGCTGTTTTGGTCGGTTGTCATGCATGGTTTTATAACTGGTTTTCTGTGTAAATGGCCATTGGTGATGGACAGGTGTTCAATCGGTGTTTGATAGCTAGTCATCAGTGGTTAAACACTTTCCATCAGATATGGTTGGTGATTCATAGTTTGTTATCTTTGTCCTATCAGCGATATCGATGTTTAGAGCTTGCATATCTCATGCTATAGGTTGCTGTCCGTTCTTTTTATTAAAACAATATGTTTAAGTGATGAGAAATGATGATATTTTTTTTAGTTGACCAATTAACATCATGGAGGATGGCAGAGCCGTCCAGCAATTTGGTGTCATGCTGGAGCAGGTGATCCTGAATGTCAGGCAGGCCATTCCGCTTGTTCAGCAGCCCATAGCTGATCATAGATTAGGGCTGGCTAATTGGAGCTGGAAAGATAATTGATTATCAGTCCTGCCATTGTGATCGATAATTGATTAATAATGAAAGAAGATTTGGTCATAATTTTACCTGTCTGGCTTTCTGTCTGAGCATGACTCTTGCCATATGTTGTATTTTACCATATGTATTTGAACAGACATGCCTGGGCAAACAGTGTAGACCCAGATGAGATGGCACAGAATGCAGTGTCTCATCAGGGTCTGCACTGTTTGCCACTCATCAAGCTATTTTAGACACAACTTTGGATAATAAATTCTACTTGTGAAATAATCGATTCCAAGCCAATCAATATTGTTTATCATTTATTGATTGATTACAGTATTCGGGTGTGTATTACCCGCATTTGCGTACTACCCGCACCCCCCTTTTTTTGCCAAAATCTGGGGGAAAACTGTTATTCTGTTGTATTACCCACATGGAACATTTGCTGAAATTTTGGTGGATGCGTAAGTGAGAAAAAGTAAGAATTTGGCCAGTTTTTGTAACACACAACGGAACGCGTGATCGTCTTCAAAAGGCGGGAAAATGCACGTGCATGCGAGTATTGCCAGAAAGCATGTATTTTGCATTAAAATGTTAAAAAAACTTTACCTGTTCACCATTATAATTTATTTATTAACCCACATATGCCCGCGGCCCTTTTTTGGGATATCGGCAAACAGTACAGTCCCAGATCAGACACCTCAGAAAGGCGCCGCAGACTTCTCTTTTTTGGGACATCGGCAAACAGTTCAGTCCCAGATCAGACACATCAGAAAGACGCCGCAGACGTCTGGTTTGGATTTACACTGTTTGATGATTTATAACGGTCAATTATGACTATTGTTAATCCCTGTCATATAATTGCCACCCTGCGGTGCGTGTCAATAAGGTGTGAAAATATGGTCAAGTTATGTCTCTAATTTGTGTTTATTTCCTAATCATAAAATTTAATCCGCAACCAATGTGGAAATTATTTAATTGCTCCTAAGATGAGTTGCTACGACTATTCTACTATCTCGTAAATGGTTATGTTTTGGCGCCAAATAGCAGACGCTTGGGGAGAAAAGTTGAACACTTTAATTTGTGTTAACACATCTGTATGCTGTTGTTGGTATTGATTCGGAGCTTACGGAAAACGCTGTTTTCCACAACCGTTTTGCTATCGATAATATTTTTACCGTTTCCAAACAATTTTTTATGAGAGAGATACGCCCCCCATAAAACAATAGACACGTGTGGGGTTGCTGGGGTCCGATGACGTCATTTACCCATCCCGTGCAGAAAAAAAAACTGTAGCGGTGGTTTGTGGGCGGCGGTTTTGATGCCGGAAAACTTTGATGTTCGCATTGAACTTGCTTGTTTATTTCGTTTAAAATCAGAGTTTTAGGAATAATACTCACAAAATCGGGCTTGCTAGTAATGAAGATTGTTATATTACTCATGTGTAAGTAAAATTGAGTGGACAATTACGTTTTTTATGTCGGGAATCGTAAAAGGATAGAGCATAACACGAAATGCATCGTATTTTCAGCTGACGAAAGTAAAAATAAAATGGTCCAAAAATAATTTGGGCGGATTACCTGCACCCTGAACTTGGGCCTGTAATTTGAGGGAAAAAAACTGCGGGTAATACACGCCCGAATACGGTAATGGATTATCAAATTAATCGTGCCGGCCTTATTATAGATACTGCCAAAGGAGACAAAGGAGATGAATTCTACTTGTGAAATAATCGATTCCAAGCCAATCAATATTGTTTATCATTTATTGATTGATTAATGGATTATCAAATTAATCGTGCCAGCCTTATTATAGATACTGCCAAAGGAGACAAAGGAGATGATGGACCAGGCCCTGGTTAACCCAGGAGAGAAGGCTTCAGTTAGGACAGTATAGCATTATATATATTGATATTTTGTTCAAAGTGTGACTAAAATTAATCATTTGGTTAATGAGAAAGAGTGCAGACAAGCCATTTTTGGCCCCAAAATGACAGTTTTTGGGTCACTGTGACCTTGAAAATGAGGTCAAGGTCATCATGACCTAATGACTGATTTCACTTATCCTAGTGATGTGTCTATGCAAGTTTGGTCAAAATCCATCTATAGGTTCAGGGATAGAGTCTTGACTGCACTCTATCTCATTATCGAATTGATTGATATTCATTTAACTTGGTACAATATATCATTACAACAAACTGCAGATTTGGTTAGATTTTGGTGACCTTGACCTTTTTACAAAGTCACAGCACCCAAAGACAGTCAATTTTGGGCGAAAAATTGCTTGTCTGCACTCTACCTCATTAAGGAATCGATTAATTATAGTCAAACTTGGTACAATATATCAATACAACATATCACAGACTTGATTAGATTTTGGTGACCTTGACCTTTTTTTCAAGGTCACAGGCCCCCCAAAACAGTCAATTTTGGGGCCAAAAATGGCTGGTCTGCACTAAGGCCAAGGTCTCCCGCTACCTGTTCTTTTGGGGCCAGAAAATGGCTTATCTCTAACCTATATCATTTAAGAATTTATGAATGTTGGTCAAAAATCGGTACAATATTTAATTACAGTCTACCAAATTTGTTTGGTGATCTGAGCTTTTTAATGACTGTTTGTTTTTTAAGGTCACAGGCTCCCGAGAAAACTGTCAGTTTTTGGCCAAAAATGGCTTGTTTGCAGCTTACATTTTGGTGACTTTAACCTATTTATTAAAGTCAAATGGGTGTTTTAAGATATATTTATGGTGGGGGGACTTTGTTTTCCTCTGAATACATTTCTAGTTATTATTATTAAAATAATAATATTTTACAGCCAACTGCTATTTAATCAACCAACTGTTGACTGAGTTAGATGGTTTAGATTCCCGTGAGAAGAATAAAAGTTTGTTTGTCATTGGCTCGGTCAAAAGGTAAGTGGTACATCTGTGCCAAGCAATGTATATAAGTTGAATCTCCTTATTTGTATTTGTTCATTACATTCAGCATGATTTTAGAAATACCATATTTACCCTAAAAAATTGGACAGGTTTTAATATGCCTTTTAGCATCATTTATTATTAGATATACATTTTGGCTGTGAAGAATTTTGCTCATTGTCAAACAGTCTGATCTGGGTCTATACTGTTTGTTCAGGCTAATTCTAATGACAGCCCCACCCATCGGGGCTTCAAGAAATAGATTGGGCTACATGATGGATCCACGCAGAGCTGAAACCGACCGCACACGAGTACTGGTAAACTGCTTAAAGGATCTAAGCCTGCCCGGACAAAATGGTGCGAGTCAGGCCGTCCATGCTTATAAACCCTATTGGCTTCATTGGGCGACAGGGCTTGAGATGTGATTTCATCTCAATGTCAAGTAAAAGTCCCACTAAACTGGAAGCAACGTCTCCAAAATGACCTATACAGTCTTGATGGGGACGATAAACCTCGAATCAAACAAAGATTCAGCATGATTTTAGATATACACCTCAACCTCGTTATAACACAGGACTCAGGATCCAACCAATGGACCATGTTAGTTAACCGAATTGTGCTATAAACGCCGACCGTATTTGTCACAGATCAATCATTGACACTATGGTGATCAATAGTTTTCCAAACAAGATGATGTGCGGTCGGGTAAATAACCGTATTTCCCGACTAAAATGTGTTTAGAACTAATCAATGGCAGTAAATGACCCATCAAGACAAACAAGTCTCTCTAATCGAAACCAGCTGATTAACCACGTTTTTATCCAGAAAATCATCCGATCTGACAGCGAGTATGACGCCATTTTGATAGCTGGTTCCTGGCTACCTTTGTTGTTACTGAGCATCGGGGACCGTACCGAACTACAGTACTGTTAATAGATTTCAATGGTAAAATTACCATGTTAGGGTTTGGAACTGGACAATGATCAATGCTTACGAGAAATTTGAATTACTTCCCTTGGAATGTTTTAGCTATTTGAAACGATTTTTTATGGTGCACATGGTCTTTGAATGATTTTTTTACCGCGAAAATCGATCATGAATATGTTTTATCATTTGGTTTTTAAACTGGAATAAATCTGACTTTCTTTTACATGCGGCTCTAGAAAATCATTTTTATTGCAATTCACTGATCACAACGTCTGCATCGATGTTTAAAATTTCTGCTGAGCAGTGATCCTTAACAGAGCATGATAATTTTTTTCCCGGTTGCGTAACGGAATTCTTTATTTTTTTTGATCGCGCTAAGCCAACACTTTTGATTGTGCCGATGGCAGTTCATATTTATCATTGTGTCAAGCTAAACAAGTTTATATACTGTATATCCAACTCTGCTAATATCGATGACATGTTTGGAGGCCAAAAAGTACCGTTATAGACCATGTTAGCTACCATATTACCACGGAACATTAAGTCATTGTGCTTAAAACCTGATAGAATCCTTGGATAATATTTATAAATGTTGGTTGGGGAAAATATGGGGTCCAAACCAAAACCATGTTGTATCCAAATTCGTGCTGTAATGAATTGTGCTATAACGAGGTCCGGGTGTACCATATTAATGCTTATAACTCAGACACTTTTTAATGGGCCTTTTAGCATCAATTATTATTATAAATACATGTAACATATTTTGCCATGTTAGAGGACTGTTCAAATATGAAAGCAAGTAGAACATTTTCTCATGCGCTAAAGTGAAAATCACCTGGAAATAAATATCACAGCGTAGAAAAACATTTTACCTATACATTGATACCAAACCTGTTAATATCCGTTCACTTTAGCCATGTATATCATTCGATAAACACTGTCTACTCTTGTATACTTATACAAAACATGGTTGGAAGAAGGTCAGAGTACGCCGTTGAAATACGGTCCTATAGTAAGAATTGTTGTATTCTTGGTATATGGTGCAAAGACATTTTTGATGAAATATGTTCGGTTTATGGGCATAATGAAATGTCTTTTCCGACAGTTTTTCGTTGGTGTAAGAAATTCAGCTGTGGGCTAGGCTCAACAGAAGATGCACCACATGATCGTAGGCCGAAAAGAGCAACATCTGCCAAGATGGTTGCTAGAGTGAAAGAAATAGTTGCTACCAATGCACGATACACCACTAGGCAAATAGCTAGTATGGTTGGCATCTCATTAGAAGCAGCTCATACAATTCTGAAACGGGATTTGAAAATGAGAAAGATCTGTGCTAGATGGATTCCCCATCTGTTGACAGATGAGCAGAAAAAGACACACGTTCAGTGCGCCAAGAAGTTGCTTAAAAAGTTTCCAATTTACAATGCATGGTCTTTCGCTAATGTCGTCACAGGTGAGGAGACATGGGTTCACTTTTTTGAGCCAAAACGAAAGATTCAGAACAAAATATGGGCAACAAAGTATTGCAAAAGACCATGCATTGCAAAGCGGACCATGAGCGTCAAGAAGGCAATGTATGCCGTATTCTTTTCAAATCTGGGCCCTGCTATTCAGGTTGCTGTGCCTAAAGGCAAATCTGTAAATGCGAAGTTTTACAAGAATAAAGTTCTTCGAAAATTGAAGAAATATTTCAAAGAACAAAGACCCGCAACTGGTTTGGCCAATGTCAGATTGCTACATGACAATGCGTCATCGCACAAGGCGTTCATTGTGCAAGACTATCTGAAGCAGGAAAAGGTTGTTGAACTCCCTCACCCCCCATATTCCCCTGACCTTGCCCTGTGTGACTTTTTTTTTTTGTTCCCGCGGCTGAAAAAATACCTTTCTGGTCGAAAAATTTGTACAGCGCAAACACCTCAGTTCTGCAATATTCCAGTGCCTTCATAGTATACCTCAAAAAGACCACCAAAATGCATTCAATGATTGGATCAGAAGACTGAAAGTTTGTATATCTGTTAATGGGGAATACTTTGAGGGGACAAAATAAATTTTTCATCGAAATCTATCACGGTATCATTTTTATGTGCTTAGTTGCATTCATATTTGAACAGTACTCATATAACATGCACTTTTTTTACTCCAAAATATGGGATCAAAATTCGGTGCATGTAATGCATCAGAACTCGAAAATGTGAAGATTTTCCCCAATTTTTTTTAGAAATCTAATGACAGTGACGACTTTGCTGAATGATAAATGTTTCAGGTCGACCACACTGTTTGACATTCAGTTGATGAATTTGTAGGAATAGATTACATTAAGTATTCTGATTGGTTGAAAGTCAGAAATTGGTGGGGCTAAATTTATTCAGCAGGACAAGAGTGAGATATCCTGTTTACCATATTACCAGTTTTTTCGTTGGATGTTCAGTGCAGAAAACTGACATTATCTTCCACAAAATATACTCTTGCACACTGGGTCCAGTTGTTTAAAGCATCATTAGCTTAACAAGCTCGTTAGTGGTCATACTGTTAACTGTTCTAGCAAGTTTAATATTTAAAATTGTGGTATTTTTGCTTAAAAAATGTGAGCAGCTTTAGCTGCTCACCTTTTTTCAGCAAAAATCTTAGCATATTTGCCATATCAAATGATCAAAGTTTTAACAATACGTTTACTAATGACGTCATTAGTTTTGAATAATGTGGACCCAGACAAGGAAATTCTTCTTCCTTGGAATAGAAATTCCATTCCCCTCATACCCAGGTTATCCTACCCAGAGCTAGAATAACAATCTGGAATTCTCACTGGGTTGAATAGGAAGTCACATATGCAGCCATTAACAGTATTGTCAGCAGTATATGGCTCATGTCAGCAATCAAAGTGACAGCAGTATTAACCCATTTTGTAACAGAAACACCAAAATAGGTATTTTGCACTGTTTGCAAAACGTTCAGCCATTTTCCAAATAAATTTTCCAGAAAAATACAACCTGTCACCCCTAAATTTTGATATGGACTCTTGCTATATATAAGAAGGAAAATTCCATTTGGTACAAAAAGGGTTAGGATCCATGATGAGAAAAGAAAGGTATACAAGAAAAAGAATCTTACATGTGTGTGAGAGATAGATAGGAAAAGAACTTTCCTTTGGATAACAGTCCAGTATCACTCTACCAGCCTAGTGATGCTGGACAGTGATCCTCGGAATATACTTCTCTATCCAGCCTTCATAGCCATGAAGGTTCTTATATTTGTACATGAAATAGTTTCCAAGATTGTGTCATAGTATTTTGCAAGGTAACTAAATGCTTTGTTACATTTTACAATAAGAATTACATACAGTTGAAACTGCAAGAGCGACCACCTGTCTTATGCAGTTTCCTGTCTAGAACAGTGGTCATTCAATCCTCCCGAGCAAATTTTAATGTTAAATTACCTGTCCTGAGTGCCCAACCTGACAAACGACCATTTAAAAATTGCTCAAATCCTAAAATTTCCATGCCATGTGTGACCAAATAAGTTAACCGTGACACTGGAAGAGCAACTGGTGTGCAAGTACCAGTAATTATCTCCCTTTGTGTTGTCTTTGGAAGCACAAATTCCCAAGTTTGAAAATAGAATGGTGTATTTTTGCGACTAGTTTACCTATCAGATAATGTGATAACGGACATTTGCATTCTGAGGAATCATATGTTTTAAAAATGGCTGGAACACTGAAACGGAAAATATTAACTTCGGAAGAAAGAATTAATGTTTTAAAGGAGATCAATAAAGGCAAATTATGTACACAAGTGGCCGATGAATTAGGCATGGGAAAAACACAAATCTAGTTAATCAAAGAGCGGAAATGTGAACTGTAGATATATGTACCGGTATATATTTTATTAATGATGTCATGAATTGCACTATGAGAATTTTAAAAAATTCTAGATTTATCCTCCCTGCCTTAAGAGACCACCTGTATTGAGAGACCACATTTGGTTCTTCCCAGAGGTGGTCTCCCAAGACAGGTTTGACTGTAGAAACAGATAAGGCAGGTATTGGTGATAATTTAAGGATTATTTTTGGCAGTTCTCAATAAAAACATATGATATGGTTATTTTAATTTATTTGAACCCACTCTGTGTGTCAGTTTAAATGAATACCAACAGCATAGGTTTATATGAAAAAATAAGGAACATTATCCTGCAGTTATCATCAAATACCCACATTATTTGTTACTTTGAATAACAGTGAAATTCATGTGAATTTTTAAGACCACCTAAAATTAAGACCAATTCTGCTTTAAAAAGATTATATAGTAGGTTGCAGTTATTCTTTCTTTGCATTTTCTGCCTAGAGTGTCCTCTGGTCAGAGACTCCTGAAAGACCACTTTTGAACAGTCCCAAAGATGGTCTTAATATCGGAATTTTACTGTACCGTATTCGGGTGTGTACTACCCGCATTTGCGTACTACCCGCACCCCCCTTTTTTAGCCAAAATCTGGGGAAAAACTGTTATTCTGTTGTATTACCCGCATGAAATATTTGCTGAAATTTTGGTGGGTGCGTAAGTGAGAAAAAGTAAGAATTTGGCCAGTTTTTGTAACACACAACGGAACGCACGATTGTCTTCAAAAGGCGGGAAAATGCATGTGCGTGCGAGTATCACCAGAATGCATGTATTTTGCATTAAAACGTTGAAAAACTTTACCTGTTCACCTTGTTATTTATTTATTAAACAATATATACCCAGCGGCCTATTTTAGGGGACATCGGCAAACAGTGCAGTCCCAGATCAGACACCGCAGAAAGAAACCGCAGACTTCCGATTTGGATTTACACTGTTTCATGATTTATAACGGTTCAATTATGACACTATTGTTAATCCCGGTTGTATAATTGCCACCCTGCGGTGCGTGTCAAAAAGGTGTGAAAATATGGTCAAGTTATGTCTCTAATTCGTGTTTATTCCCCAATCAATAATTTAATCCACAATCAATGTGAAAATGATTTAATTGCTCCCAAGACGAGTTGCTTAATCTTACCTTAGAATATACAAACGGACTATTCTAATATCTCGTGAATGGTTATGTTTTGGCGCCAAAAAGTCGAACGCTTTAATTTATGTAAACACATCTGTATGCTGTTGTTGGTTATTGACACGGAGCTTCCGAGCTATCGAATTTTTGTTTACCGTTTCCAAACATTTTTTTAATGAAAGAGGTACACCGCATTAAAATAAAACAATAGACACGTGTGTGGTTGCTGGGGTCCGATGACGTCATTCGCCGATCGCGTGCAGAAAAATTGTAGCGGTAGTTTGTGAGCGGCGATTTGGATGCCGGAAAACTTTCATTTTCGCATTGAACTTGCTTGTTTATTTCGTTTGAAATTAGAGTTTTAGGAATAATAAGCACAAAATCGGGCTTGCTTGTAATGGATATTGTTTTTTTACTCATCTGTAAGTAAAATTGAGTCGACAATTAACGTCATTTATGTCGGGAATCGTAAAGGGATAGAGCATAACATTGAGATGCATCGTATTTTCAGCTGACAAAAGTAAAAAAAAAAACGGTCCAAAAATATTTCGGACGGATTACCCGCACCCTGAACTTGGGCCTGTAATTTGAGGGGAAAAAACTGCGGGTAGTACACGCCCGAATACGGTATATGTCATGATGTTATGATACTTGAAAGACAAAGGCACTTGGTAAATTCCCTTTAATTTACATGAAAATTCTTTATTTCTCTATTCAGCATGCTGAGATAGATCTAGTCCAGATAATTTCAATGATATGTCATATTCAGAGTAACAATAATATGTAAAGATAAAGAAGATAAAGAAGCTTTATTTAATGTTGCATATTAGAAACAAATAACATAAGCTCTATAGTATAGAGTTTTTATTGCAACAAACAAAGTATCCATTAACAATTAACAAATACTTACCTGCCTTCATTTATCTTCTAGGACTACCCCTGATAATGCGAGCGTCAGCAAAGGGAGCTCCTAGTACCAGTTTTTACGCCTTTGGTATGGTGCGGCCTGGGATCGAACCTGCGACCTCCCATTTCCGAAGCGGACGTTCTACCACAGAGCTATAGGTGCCGGTGCCACTGAGCTATCGGGGCCGGTGATGATATGTTAAAGGCTTAAATTACATAATGTATTAAGTTACATGATAAATTCTCTTTATTCAGTCTGTCTGAGATAGATCCAGCCCTACTAAGACCTGGCCGCCTAGATCTTCAAATACAGGTTACCTTGCCAGAGCATGGGGAGAGAGTGCAGATTCTTCAGGCAACTCTGGGACACACCGCTGAAGTAGATGTAAGATATTAGTTATACTTGTCCTGCTGAATATATTAATTTTGGCACACCCATTTCTGACTATCAGCCAGTCATCATATTCATTCCAATTTGCATAGATCCTGATCAGTGGCTACACTTGACATTTTATGCACTGCCACAGAAAACGCCCGGGTATTATGTTATACCCTTCGGTATTGTGAGTGTCCGTCCATCCATCCGTCAGTCTCTCATAATTTCGTGTACGCTCCATAACTCTGATCACGTTTGAGATATTTTCACGAAACTTCACAGAAATTTAAAAGACCATGAGATGATTGGCAGAACATATGAACCGTAACTCTGATTTTCCTTATTTTGGAGTTATTGTCCTTTGAACATTGAGCATAGCTATTTCAACTGCACCATAACTGACACCATTTGAGATGTTCTCATGAAACTTCAAAAAAGTCTAAAGCACTATGAGAGGATATGCAGAACATATGAACCATGACTCTGGTTTGCCTACTTTTGGAGTTATTGCCTTTTGAACATTGAACACAGCCATTTCTACCATGTTCTTGTTTCTGCTCTGTGAGTTGAAAACTGTTCATGGTATTTTCATGAAATTTCCCATTATTGTAAAGTACCATGAGTTGACATGTAGAACACAAGAACTGTAACTTTTGTTAGCCTACTTCTGGAATTACTGCCCTTTGAGCATAGTAAATATTGAAAACAGCCATTTCTACCAATTGTACTCATGCCTGCTCTGTTAGTTGGAAACTGTTTCAGATATTTTGATAAAACTTCACACAAATGTAGAGCATCATGAGATGAGGTGCAAAACACAAGAACAGTGACTCTGCCTAACCCACTGCTGGAGTTATGTCCCTTTGAACATTAAAAAAAGTGATTTCTGTAATATATCTGTCTCTGCTCAATTTATTGTCTTGAAAATTTATGCAAATATACATCACCATGATATGATATGCAGAACACAAGAACAATAACTCTAAATTACCTGGTTTTGGAGTCACCACCATTTGAAACTTGTAAACACTGATCCTTGTCATACACTTGAAAAAGGTTTCAGAGCTTTTCTCAAAGCCTTGCAAAATATAAAGCAACATAAGATAACATGTAGAACATAAGAACCAAGTCTGGCTTAACTAATTTTAGAGTTATGGCTCTTGAACATTGAAAATAATGGTTTCTGTGATATACTAGTATCTACTCTGTAAATAGAAAATGAGATATTTTCAGTAAACTTCACACGAATGGGAAGCACCATAAGGGCATCTGCAGAAAATGAGAACTGTAATTCTGGTTTACTTACTTTTGGAGCTATGGCCCTTTGAACATTGAAATTAGTCATCTCAGTCATATATTCATGTCAACGTTATTTAGAGAAAGACTAATCCACCTTTAGTTTGAATTCATTTTTGATAAGTTATTGCACTTGCTTGATGTAAGTACAGTGGCAGGGCATGATGCAGTGCTTTTTCTACCATTTCTTTACAAGGGAGAACTTCCATGGCTTCCTGTTAGTATTTGAGAAAACTAGACCCGGCAAAGAAGGGGTCAGCTCCTAGAGAGAAGAATTTGCTCCTAAGGACCAAATTCTTTCCTCTAGGATAAGACCCTTTTAGATAAGGGTGCTAAAAATATTTCAGAATGGGTTGCCTCCCCAGAATGTGTATTCATTCTCTTGAAGATAAAGGGCATTAGTTTATTAGTCATGAAACGCAACACACATATAGGAAGACTTGTAAATTCACTGTTTAGCAAGAACTGTGACTCCGAATTCCTTAATTGCAAGCTTATTTGACACAGCTAGATGAACATTAACTCTTATCCTGCTGAACACAATAACCCCTGTCTTTGCAAACAATGTAGATCCTGATCTGATGCCATCAGATCAGGATCTACACTGTTTATTACTAAGTTTGTTTATTCATTGAATACTTTAACCTTGTATGCAGGCCTCATATTTTTCTGGCATATGCAGGATTTCAGGCTTTTAGAGCTTGATTTTTTTCTTGATTTCAGGCTTTTTAGATTTTGATTTTTCCACCAATATTCTGTTTAAAATGACTTTTTAACGCTTATCTTGCTGAATAAAATTATTTAGCTACATCAATTTCTGACTATTCACCAATCAAATTACTTGATATAATGTACTTGTTCAATTCACAAACTGCATTACAAATAGTGTAGATCCTGATCAGATGGCTTCTTCAGAAGCCATCTGATCTGGATCTACACTGTTTGCAAAAGTAATGATTGTCATGTTTAGCACGATGAGGGTTAAGGCTGTAAAATCGGCATTTCAGGCATGGACAAGCTTAGTCAGTATGAGGCCTGTGTATGTTGATTGGTTGATTGTCAGAAATGGGTGTGGCAAAATTAATTTATGCAGCAGGACAAGGCTTCAGATTATAGACAGAAGACAGTAGAATAGTTAAGTTGATTTTTTCTTCTGTGAAAGGGGTTTATCAAAAAGACATCACCACTTATAATAAATGTTTAACTGATTTTGTATCAGAAACCCATAACGGGTACCCTGACGCCGTGTTCTGTGGTGTCTGTTCTGGCAAACAGTGCGGGCCCAGAACAGTTGCCACAGAATTCGGCTGATCAGGGCCAACACTGTTTGCAAAAAGTTCAGCCATTTTCCAAATCATTGTTAAAGAGAATTCAACCTATCACCCCCAAATTTTGAAATGGACCCCTGCAATATATATGAAGGAAGATTCCATTTGGTACAAAAAGGGTTAAAGGATAATGGGGAGATAACAGAAGAGACAACCAACAACAAATGTTTATCATCAGGATATTTTTATTTGTCTACCTGTTACAGTCACTCAATGACCTTTTTCAAGACCCTGACATTGTAAAATTGTTCTGTGAAGTATCAAAAACAGGTCAATCTAGATCTGTGGTTTTCACTGGTCCAAATATAGTTTTTATTACAATGGGGCTGTTAAAGTGAATGTAGGATTTAAGTGAAAGTTAGGCAAGTTATTCAGATTTTTCACAGTTTTTAAATGTCAATTTTATATAAGTTTATTCTTTTGATTTACTGTGTATTTAAAATTCCATAGACTGTGTGTGGTAGTATTTTGTTTTTGGCTATTTTAATGTTTGGCGCACTAACAAACTAGTTTTGTCTTTGTATATATTTTATTTTATTAATTTTACAGAAAGCTGATTTGGAACATGTTGCCTCATGTACATGTGACTTCACTGGTGCCGATCTTGCTAAACTGAGCAAAAAAGCTATCAACCTAGCTACAAGATCTTCTGAAGACAGTATGGTATGTAGGCATAACATATTAACCCTAAATATTGTCAGCTTCGATAGCACAGTGGTTAACTCATTCAACTTATGATCGAGAGGTTGTGCGTTCGAATCTGGCCACCGGTATCGAGGTGTGTCCTTGGGCAAGACACGTAATGACACTGCCCCACTCCAACCAGGTGTAAATGGGTAGCAGTGGTGTAAAAGCCACTGCCTCTCTCTCTCCCGCGCGTGAAAACACCCGGAATGAGTGTTTGAGAGCGATTCAATAAGCTTGGAACTTTCATCTCAATTGAACTAAAATAAATTCGTATAAACTAACACTAAATATTTGGACACCTCAACTCTACAATAGTTGTTCTAAAATTTGAACAAGTAAAACTTTGTACCTGATGTTGTGTCTAAAAGTTGTTGTATGAGTGGCAAACAGTGTAGACCCAGATGAGATGCCACATTGTGGCATCTCATCTGGGTTTACACTGTTTGCACAAACCTATCTATCCGAAACCACACGGTGAATATGCTAGCACTCATTATGCAATTGAACAACTTAGAAATTTGTTTGTTTGTTTGTTTTGGAGTTTAATGGCCCAGTCAACACTATTTGGATCATTTTTGAGCCGGTCAATTTACCTATCCACACTTTTCCTGGGCAGGTTTATACTTATACGTAAGCAGTTAACCAGTATAGTGCACATTCTTTCACCAGAAACTGACACAGCTGCCCTTCTTGAATCAGCAGAAGAGAGAGAATGACCGTAGAAAATATTTCATGATCAATATCCATGAAAGAATGTTGCCGACCCCTGTAGGGATCAAACCCGATCACCAGTCAGACGCACATCCAACTGAGCTACCGAGGCCGGCACAAGTTTGTAATTGATAAATATTTGCAATAAAGAGAAATCACTAAATATAAACATTTTCCTTCCCATACAGAAAACCCAAAATCGCTTGTTAGCTCACCTGTACGAAGTACAAGAAGAGCTATTGTGGTCACCCTGGTCATTTGCGTGCAGATGTTCATTTTTGTTTTCTTTTGTGTTCTCGTCACACTGTGTTAAAGTTTCTTTGAATGCTTGTATCTAGACAGTCACTCATCACAGAGCATTTGTATTTGGAACTTGGGTACCTGGGAGGGTCTTCTGAGATTCCAAGAGAACATACCCCGAGGTTCTTGCCCAGGATGGGGCTAGGGGCCAGAATCTAGGACACATTTGTAGTACTGCGTTAAAGTTTTTTCAGATACTTATTTCTTGACAGTCACTTATCACAGAGCATTCATATTTAGAACTTGGGTATCAGGGAGGGTCATCTGAGATTATAGAAAAACATGCCTTGGAGTGGGGTAGGGATCAAAATTTAGGACACATTTGTAATATAGTATATGCATTTCCATTATGCATGAATGGATTATAAATTTTAGACACAGTACGTTATACATCAGCCAACTATGCAACATTGGTTCAAGTGTAAAAGAGTGAAGGTCATGGTGACCTACATTTCATGGTCCAGTGATTTTACCTTGTATCTTGAAGACTATTTGTTGGAGAAATGTCATACCTGGGATATTAGTTCCATATGACCCCCTGAATGACCTCAAAGTATATCCGGGTCAGTGTGACCTATATTTCATGGTTCCATGATTTTGCCTTATATCTTGAATACGATTTGCTGGAGAAATGTCTTACCTGGAATAAAACTTTCATGTGACCTGATTTTTAACATCAAAATATATCTAGGTCAGTGTGACCTATATTTCATGGTTCAATGATGAGAGATATCATACCAGGGATATTAGTTCCATGCAACCAGATGACTGACCTCAGAATATACCTGGGTCATTGTGACGTATATTTCATGGTTTAGTGATTTTGCCTTACCACTTGTATACTTTTTGATGGAGAAACTTCATACCTGGATAATAAATTTCATGTGCCTCCATGAATGACATAAGAATATATCAAGGTCAGTGTGATCTATATTTCATGGTTCAGTGATTTTACCTTACATCTTGATGGTGTGAAACAGGCGAGCTATGCTTTTATGCAACAGCTCTTGTTTACCTTCATATTTTATACATGAGTATTTAATCATAATAAAATATAGGTCCAGTATGGTTAAGGGTAAACTCCACCAATTACTATTGGAGTTAAGGCTCTCTTTATAGTTCCTACCTTATGCATGAATGCAATATAGGCTTTCGCCCTGATGTTCAAGTCCATTTTTCAAGAAATATAAGAGCTTCATGAATGATAAAGTGTACAAATTGTATCTAGGGATGACAACTTTATTGCAAGCATCCATATTTGACCTTAACCTACATTTCATTGTTCACTGATTTTGTGAACTTTTGCAGTAATTGTTACGTTCACCCTAATGTTCAAGTCTATTTCTCAAGAACTATAGAAGCTTCATGAATGATACTTGGTACAAACTTGTATCCAGAGATGGCAGCTTCAATGCAAGCATCCATATTTAACCTTGCCCTATATTTCATGGTTCACTGACTGTGTGAACTATTGCATTGTTCCTAGCATCGACCCTAAGGTTCAGGCCCATTTCTCCAGAACTGTACATAAATGATACTTAGTACAAACTTGCAGCCAGTGTTTTTACTAGTTTTGAAATGTTTATTACCATAATGATCCTAAGTATTGGGACAGATAGGCTTAAGTAAACAGTGCAGACCCAGATCAGGAGCAGTCTGGTGAGGGTCTAAACAGTGCCATTCTTTTGCACCTTTTTGACTCCTTGCAGGGGTCAACATTAATTTTGTTAAAATTTTAGGAGAATTACAGCAAGTCCTCGAGTTGTCCAAATTGTAAGGATTTTTGTTTGTTTGTTTGTTTGTTTGATTTCAGGTTTAACATCGCCAACACTATTTAGGTCATTTTAGAGACACTGCATCCAATTTTGTGGGACTTTTACCCGACATTGAGATGAAATGACATCTCAGTCCCTGCCTCCCAATGAAACCAATCAGGTTTATATGCATGGACAGTCCAACTTGCACCACTTTGCCTGGGTAGGCTTAGACCTTCAGCGATTTACCAATACTCATGTGCAGTCGGTTTTAGCTTTAAGATTTTTGCAGTATATTAGACACCTGAAGATATTGTTGACATAAGAGTCCTGGAATTTTTGATATGCCAGTGAGGGGATAGCTGTCTTCATTTTCATTTTACGGTGTCTGGACAGTGGAGTCATAAAATGCAATACCCAAAAATATACCTCCTCAGTTGACAATTTTCAACACCGTTATCTCCATTCTAACGCACTTATTCATTATACCCCCGGCATACGAAGTATGCTATGGTTATATACCCCTGGCATACAAAGTGTGCTATTTCTACCCCCGGCATACGAATCATGCTATGGTTATACCCCTGGCATACGAAGTATGCTAGTTCTACCCCCGGCATATGAAGTATGCTATGGTTATACCCCCGGCATACGAAGTATGCTATTATACCCCCGGCATACGAAGTATGCTATGGGGTTATAATGTTTTCGTCCTGCCGTTCATCCGTCCATCCGTCCGTCTTTCCGTCTGTTAACATTTTGGTTAAAGTTTTGCGTCAAAGTTTCTAAGAGATTGTATCTTCTGAGCCCTTTGATAGATTTAGTTGATACTTACACTGAAGTTAAATTCTTGTCTAAAAATTACACTTATGCCTGTCCCACACCCCACAGTGACCTTGAGGTCAAGGTGCCAGACTTAAAAAATTTACATTGGTTAAAGTTTGCGTGAAAGTTTCTAAGAGATTGTATCTTCTGAACCCTTTGATAGATTTAGTTGATACTTAAACTGAAGTTACATACTGATCTAAAGATTTCATTGATGCATGTCCCAGCCCCCCCCCCCCCCCACACACACACACACACAGTGACCTTGAGGTCAAGGTCACAGACTGAGAAATTTTACATTTGGTTATTTTTATGACGAAGTTTATAGATGCCCGTATGTTCTTAACTCTAAGACAAATTCAGTTGATACTTACATCAATGTACCAGTCCAAACATTTCAGCATGTAATGTCCCTTCCCCCACCCACGGTGACCTTGACCTCAAGGTCACGGACTTAGAAATTTTACATTTGGTTCAAGTTTTATGACAAAGTTTATAGACCCACTGGTCACTTTCTCTAATTTGTTTTGTTTCCAAATTCTACTATTTGCACATAAACACATGCATTGTCAACAGTTTAAACAAAAGACAGACCAATTAAAAGCGATCATAGCTCCAGATAGGGAGGGATAACAGGGAGATAATTGAGGGATAATTTTCCTTATATCTTGTTGGAAACATAGGTAAAAATTGCCTCATTGTGGTGATTCTTACAGGTACCCACAACATATGTTTTATTTATTGGAAAAATAAGAAAAATTCCCCCCAAATTATCTTCATTGCCCCTCCTTGTCTGGGGACATAGATGTTACATAGTGACTTCGGGGTTTCTGACTGTATATCGCTGACAGAATATTACAGACGGTACTGTTATCTTTTCATATGCAAAAGCTACTCACATTTTTTTCAGCAAAAATATTAGCATATTTGCCATATTAAAAGACCAAATCTTCAACAATACATTAACTCTTATCTTGCTGTTCATGAAAATGCCTATCTTTGCAAACAGTTTAGATCCAGATCAGATGGCTTCTGAAGAAGCCATCTGATCAGGATCTACACTGTTTGACATTCATTTTATAAATTTGTAGGAATAAATTAGATCACGTAATCTGATTGGTTCAAAGTCAGAAATGGGTGTGGCTAAATTGAATATTCAGCAAGAGAAGGGTTAACTAATGACATTGTTAGTTTTAAACAATATGGCCCTGGCCATGATTTTTGTGACTCTTTACTAGAATTGCAGCAGTTTACCAAGAATTTCCAGAGAGAATTGGACAGCAGCTCTTGAAACTACACAAAAATCTCTGAGTGATGAAGAAGTAGAGTTTTATAAGAATATGGTTGAGTGCAACACCAGACGTTTTAGGTAAGCCTAAGAGTAAAATAGTTTATCTGTGTAATGTATATAAACCTCTTCTTTTGCCCCCACCCATCAGGGCTTGAAGAAATTGATTGGGCGGCATAATGCTTCCACGCAGAGCTGAAACCGGTCGCACATGAGTACTGGTAAACCGCTTAGGGGACTAAGCCTGTCCAGGCAAAGTGGTACGAGTGGGCCCGTCCCAACAAAGTACCCCTTTTGGTTTGTTTGGGCAGCAGGTATTGAGATGTCATTACATCTCAATGTTGGGTAAAAGTCCCACAAAATTGGAAGCATAGTGTTGACGGGGACATGAAACCTCAATTCAAACAAAAAACAAAAACAGTGGCTCCTTATATATGGCAGGAGTCCATTTCGGAATTTCAGGGTGACAGGTTGTGTTATCTATAAAATTTATTCGGAAAATACCTGAACTTTTTGCAAATAATGTAGGCTCTGATCAGACACCGCATTCTAGGGCATCTGATCTAAGCCTACACTGTTTGCCAGAGTACCAGTTTTGGGGTTTCCGGTACAAAATGGGTTTAAGATGGAGTCCGAAAATGTATAAATTACGAAGAATAATGACCATAAATGTCATAAATCGTAATTTTTCTATAATCTATATATTTTTGTCTGGATATAACAGTTGTTTAACTCTTATCCTGCTGTTCACGACAACCCCTATCTTTGGAAACAATTCAGTTTATGGGTTTGTAAGAATAAATTACTTCAAGTAATCTGATTGGTTCAAAGTCAGAAATGGGTGTGGCTAAACACAATATTCAGCAGGATAAGGGTTAACGAATATGTTTACTGCTTTGGACCCCACAAGTGGTTTTATGAAGAGCTTGTGGTGTACATATACATGTGCACTACAAATTGGTATAGATATACATGTATACTACAAACATATACATGAATATGGTTACTAGAAACTGGTTTACATACACACTTGACTACAAACTAGTGTACATATACATGTGCACTACAAAATTGTTAATGTACATGTGCACTACAAACTCATGTACAAATATGTTTGACTTCAAACTGATGTACATATAGATTTGACTACAAACTGGTGTACATATACATTTGACTACAAGCGGGTGTAGATATACTTGTAACTATATATATATATGTGCTCTACAAACTGGTGTACATACACATTTGACTACAAACTGGTGTACATGTACATTTGACTACAGGCTGGTGTATATATACATGAGCACTACAAACTGGTGTACATTTACATTTGACTTCAAACTGGAGTACCTGTACATGTGAACTACAAACAAGTACATGTGCACTACAAACTTGTGTACATATGCATGTGCACTACAAACATGTTTATGTATGTGTGCACTACAAACTGGTGAACATACACATTTGACTACAAACTAATATACATATACATTTGCACTACAAACTGGTGTACATATACATTTGACTACAAATTGTGTACATACATGTGCACTACAAACTGGTGTCCACATTTGACTACAAGATGGTGTTGTATACTTTTGACTGCAAACTGGTGTATGGTCATTCTTTCTCTTCTTCTGATTCAAGAAGGGCAGTTGTCAGTTTCTGGCCAAAGACTGTGCACTGTACTGATTAACCACTTACATATAGGCCTGCCCAGGTAAAGTGTGGATAGGTAAACTGACTGGCTCAAAAATGACCTAAAATAGTGTTGACTGGGCTGTAAAACTCCAATACAAACAAACAAAACAAACTGGTGTACATATACATTTGACAACAAACTGGTGTACATATACATTTGCACTACAAACAGGTGTACATATATATATATATGACCACAAACTGGTGTACATATACATTTGCCCTACTAACTGATGTACATTTACATTTGACTACAAACTGGTGTACATATACATGTGTACTACAAACTGGTGTACACATACATTTGACTACAAAATGGTGTAATATACATTTGACTACAAACTGGAGTACATAGACATGTGCACTACAAACTCTTCATAACACTACTGGTGGGATTTATATTTGTATTAAGGTTTTTAAGAGCTCAGATTTTCAGAACCATATGATAGATTTGGTTCAAATTTGGTGTGATGGTAGATGAAGGTCTAAAGTTTTATTCAAAAATACATCAGCCCACTCTCATGACCTTAAGGTCAAACTCCAGGACTTGAAAGTTTTATGGGGGTAGTTGGGTGAGGCAAAGGTGACGTGTATCTTGGGTCACTAGCTAGGGCATATATCTGACAAATAGTTCAGAGCCCCACCACTAATATTATATTCCTGTCCCTTATGACAAGACTCATTCAGCAACACCAACCTGGGGTCCTCCAGGGTGCCTTCTGGCCCCACCCCTCCTATTCATAAAAAGCCATATATCTCAGAAACCTTTCATATCTCCACCCCTAAACCACATATTCTTGATCTTTATGATAAGACTCATTCAGTCACACCAAAAAATTGGGGATCTGCAAGGGCCATTCCTCTTTGCTTTACTTAAAAAAAGGCCTCATATCTCGAAAAACATTCGGACCCTTACCCTTAAACCATACAAATTCTTGGTTCTCATGATAAGACACAGTGAGTGACAACAATTTTTGGCTCTCCTGGGGTTGGCTGGGGACATGCCCAACCCCTCTACTGGTTTACAGGCCTTATATCTCAGGAACCATATAGATGTCCACCCCTAAACCATATATATTTTTGTTCCATATCATATTACACATTCCATGATACCAACCAGGGTCCGTTGGGTTCATACCCCACCCCCTGCACTACATAAAAGGCTTAATATTTCAGATACAGAGTTCACATGCTGGTGGCCAGTGCAGGTTCCTTTTGGAAACCTTATAATAATCGGTAGATTATATTCACACATGGCTGCCAGTGTGCAGTACGCACCCGAGCTCTAACGTTCATGTTGGTCCATGGGCCTCTTGTTGAATTTAACCCATTTCAGGGGTGAAAACCCCAAAGGGCACTGCAGGACATGGCCTCTGATCAGGGGTTTGCAAAACTGATTTACAAAAAAGTTTAGGCCATTTTCCAGAAAACACAACCTCTCACCCCTTAATTTTGAAATGGACTTCTGTATATAAGGAGGAAGGTTCCATTTGGTACGAAAAGGGTTAACAGACTTATTAGAAAAAGGGTTAACAGGTTTATTAAAAAGGGCCCTAAGAATTCTCTGATTTATGTTCATTAAATGCTCATGCATAACCAATGCATGAAGATATCTAAAGGTCTCCTCTACATGTCTGCAAACAGCAAGGTTTTGATGCTTACCGTAAAAATCCAAAAAATGTGGACACCTTGAGGACTTGCTGTAATTCTCCTAAAATTTTAAGCAAGGAGTCAAAGAGGTGCAGAAGGAATGGCAGATCTGGGTTTGTACTGTTTGCTTAGTCCTATCTGTCCCAATACTTAGGATCATTATGGTATGTGCAGGTGCAACCTTTGCTGCTCCTCTTTATGATAAAAACCTTTTTCTCAGAAGCTTACCGTAAAAAGCTTAAAAATTCGGGCACATTGAGGACATGCTGTAATTCTCCTAAAATTTTAACACAT
Organism: Lucinisca nassula; assembly: GCA_963580285.1. Taxonomy (NCBI): domain Eukaryota; kingdom Metazoa; phylum Mollusca; class Bivalvia; order Lucinida; family Lucinidae; genus Lucinisca; species Lucinisca nassula. Next base: position 51,465,318 of record OY757014.1, on the reverse strand, counting down.
TTGTTTACCGGTAATGATCCAGTAAGGAGTCCAAAGGGTGCAGACAGAATGGCAAAAAGTGTAGATCCTGATCAGAGTACTCCTTCACCATGTTTGCTAAGGCCTATCTGTCCTAGTACTCAGGATCACTAATGCACTCTTATTCAGCATAAAATGTTTACAACACTGTTTATTATAACATGGTTTTGTATAAAGCACAGTCTAAAGATGGCTAGAACACAGTTAAAAGATGGAATACACTGTATACTGATAATTGCACCCGATACGAGGCGAATGAATTAAAAAAAATCAAAATGAAGCCGCACGAATCGTTACATGGGCAACAAAACTAGTATCAATCAACTCTCTTCTCTATGATCTTTGATGGGAATCTCTGGAAGCTCGGAGACAAAAACACAAACTTGTACTCTACTACAAAATGCAGAATTTTCTCATACCTGAATACCTATCTTCACTAGTACCCTTCACGGTAGGCATTAGGACAGCCTACGTATTGCAAAACAATGCCAATTTACAGACTGAGCCAACTCGCAGCTTTATTATAAATCCTTTCTCCCGTCGGCGACTCGCAACTGGAACGATTTGCCAGATGACAAGAAAAATGCACCCTCATTAGCAGCTTTTAAGCACAAACAGTCTAACGAAAGAAAACCACCGTCATATTTTTGTGCAGGTAAAAGATTTGGATAAGTACATCATGCCAGACTAAGACTTAATTGAGCTCATTACACAATCATCTCTTTCAAAAATATATTCTATATAACTCCTACGAACATTTTAAGATTAAAAATTGTGATATTTTTCTTATTTGCTGATAATATAGATTGTGGGTGCTCGATAGAACCGCCTCATGGAGGCAGTTCTAATAAGTACCCACAATCTATATTTAGAGCAGAAATAAGGGAGACAGCTTTTGGGAGTCCCTGTTCGCTTTTCTATAAGCTCTGTCCCACTGAAAAAGGGGTTTACTCTAAAAGGAAAAAATTTGCTCCTAATGAGCAAATTCTTTCCTTTAAGAGTTGACCCCTATTGACATGGGAGACAAAAATACTTTTGCAAGAGTTGATTCCCCGAAGGTGTAGCCATGGGTGACAAAAATACTTTTGCAACAGTTGCCTCCCCTGAAGGTGTATCCATTCCTCTTTTATTTGCACATGGTTTAACTTTATTGGTTAGTGATAATCACGTGGACAATGACAGAAAGGCATGATGTTTTTTTGTACCTTTGGTTTGATTGAATCTGAATCAACCAAAAATTGATGATTACAGCATACCATTATTTATCCATTGCATGCGGGACCTCTGCAAACAGTGCAGGCCTAGATCAGATGCCGCAGAATGCGTCTGATCAGGGCCTGCTCTATTTGCTAACAGAATTTTTCGTCAGAGGGACATGAAAGCATGTCACAAGGTAAGGAGCAAAAATAAGATAATATTTGATTTTCTTATTTTTCCATATAATCTTATGTTGTGGGTACTTGTTAGAATTACCGGCCCCGATAGCTCAGTTGGTAGAGTGTCCGCTCCGGGGAACGGGAGGTCACGGGTTCGATCCCGGGCCGCGACTTACCAAAGTTGTTAAAAATGGTACTAGCTGCTCCTCGCTTGGCACTCAGATTTACGGGTTAGAGCTAGGACTGGTCGAGCCAGTGTCTGGATAATGTGAATGGGTGTGGTATCATGTAATGTGTCTGGGACATGATACTTCAGTGAGGCAGCACTATAAAAAAGAGCATTGAGCTCCCTGTCGCAACCAGACACCGTCGTGATATGACTGAAAAATTGTTGAAAGCGACGTTAAACCCGAATTCACACACACACACTTGTTAAAATTACCTGATTGAGGCGATTCTAACAAGTACCCACAACATGTTTCTAAAAAGGAAATAAGGAAAATCACCTTGTATTAAGTGTCTCCTTCTAACTCTGCCTTCTCTGGAGCTATGTTAACCCTTGTCCTGCTGAATATTCATATATGCCACACCCACTACCGATTATCAACCAATCAGATTACTTGATGCAAATTATTGCAACAAATTCATAAACTGGATGACAAACAATGTAGATCCTGATCAGATGGCTTCTTCAGAAGCCATCTGATCTGGATCTACACTGTTTGCAAAGATAGGGGTTGTCGTGAACAGCAAGATAACGGTTAAAGATAGAAGTATACTGTATGTTGTCCCCAATGATTAATTTATGAAACAAAATGTTCAAAGTGACTTTCAAAGCATGAGAAAGACATTCTTCTGCAGATGTTAAGTAATTATTGTCATTGTCAGGGATCTGTTCCCCATAAACATCCACATGATATATTGAAAACTGAAGACTTTTGGAAACCACAAAGTTAAGTGGCCACATTAAAGTTGTTAGGGGCTGCCAGAAAGGGTGTTAAAATCTCTCGTGATTTATTACAGTTGTGAAATTAATGATACTGTAGTTTATGAAGTAGATAATACAAAAACTTTTTTTTTTTGAAATTCAAAATTTTTCTTATTTCTTTATGAAAAAGCATGTTGTGGGTATTTGTTAGAAATGCCTCTGTGAGGCATTTCTAACAAGTAACCACAACATGTGTTTCCACGGACAGCTAAAAGCAAAAACATTCAAAAATTCTATTGAGCTGATGTTCAAAGTAATGCTCCTACATAACAAAGCAAATGTTGAAACAATCGGTTAGTTTACATAAATTGATGTCATGCTGCAATTAAAAAATTCAAAAATATTCACCTCATACATTTTATTGTTTAATACACTGGATTATTGTGACACATTCAACAGTATACTATGAAATTTTATTGCTCTTAAGTTTGTCTGCTGTAGGTCTGATCTGAAGTTTAATGAAGTACACATATCATTTAACCCATTTTGTACCGCATGGAATCTTACCCCTTATATACAATAGGAGTCCATTGAGAAATTAACCTTTAGCGCTCTCTAGCCTTTTTCTGCAGACGACAATTTTTTTTAATTTTTAGCTCACCTGTCACGTAGTGACAAGGTGAGCTTTTGGGATCACTTTTTGTCCGTCGTGCGTCCGTCCGTGCGTCTGTGTGTGCGTGCGTCCGTGCGTCCGTAAACTTTTCTTCAAACGACATCTCCTCCTAAACCACTAATCGGATTTTGACCAAACTTCACAGGAATGATCCTTAGGTGGTCCCCTTTCAAAGTTGTTCAAATGGTTCTGGTCTGTTGCACATATAGGTCACAGTAGCCAAAAATAGATTTTTTTTCACCGAAAACTTAAAAAATCTTCTTCTCTGAAACCGCAAGGCCCAGGTCTTTGATATTTGGTATGAAGCTTCATCTAGTGGACCCCTACCAAGATTGTTCAAATTATAGTGCTGGGGCCAAAAATGCCCCTGCACGGGGGCCCTTTGGTTTTACATGGGCTTATATAGGGAAAATCTTTAAAAATCCTCTTCTCTGAAACGGCAAGGCCCAGATCTTTGATATTTGGTATGAAGCTTCATCTAGTGGACCCCTACCAAGATTGTTCAAATTATAGTGCTGGAGCTAAAAATGCCCCCGCACGGGGGGCCCTTTGGTTTTACATGGGCTTATATAGGGAAAATCTTTAAAAATCTTCTTCTCTGAAACCGCGAGGCCCAGGTCTTTAATATTTGGTATGAAGCTTCATCTAGTGGACCCCTACCAAGATTGTTCAAATTATAGTGCTGGGGCCAAAAATGCCCCCGCACGGGGGCCCTTTGGTTTTACATGGGCTTATATAGGGAAAATCTTTAAAAATCTTCTTCTCTGAAACCGCAAGGCCCAGGTCTTTGATATTAGGTATGAAGCTTTATCTAGTGGACCCCTACCAAGATTGTTCAAATTATAGTGCTGAAGCTAAAAATGCCCCCGCACGGGGGCCCTTTGGTTTTACATGGGCTTATATTGGGAAAATCTTGAAAAATCTTCTTCTCTGAAATCGCTAGGCCCAGGTCTTTTATATTTGGTATGAAGCTTCATCTAGTGGACCCCTACCAAGATTGTTCAAATTATAGTGCTGGGGCCAAAAATGCCCCCGCACGGGGCCCTTTTGTTTTACATAGGCTTATATAGGGAAAATCTTTAAAAATCTTCTTCTCTGAAACTGCAAGGCCCAGGTCTTTGACATTAGGTATGAAGCTTCATCTAGTGGACCCCTACCAAGATTGTTAAAATTATAGTGCTGGAGCTAAAAATGCCCCCTGCACGGGGGCTCTTTGGTTTTACATGGACTTATATAGGGAAAATCTTGAAAAATCTTCTTCTCTGAAACCGCAATGCCCAGGTCTTTGATATTTGGTATGAAACTTCATCTAGTAGACCCTTACCAAGATTGTTCAAATTATAGTGCTGGGGCCAAAAATGCCCCCGCACCAGGGCCCTTTAGTTTTACATAGGCTTATGTAGGGAAAATCTTGAAAAATCTTCTTCTCTGAAACTGCAAGGCCCAGGTCTTTGATATTTGGTATGAAGCTTCATCTTGTGGACCTCTACCAAGATTGTTCAAATTATAGCCCTGGGGCCAAAAATGCCCCCGCTCAGGGGCCCTTTGGTTTTACATAGACTTATATAGGGAAAATCTTGAAAAATCTTCTTCTCTGAAACCACAAGGCTTAGGTCTTTGATATTTGTTATGAAGCTTCAGCTAGTGGACCTCTATAAAAATTGTTCAAATTATAGCCCTGAGACCAAAAATGCCCCTGCCATGTGGCCCTTTGGTTTTACATAGACTTATATAGGGAAAATCTTTAAAAATCATCTTCTCTGAAACACAAGGCTTAGGTCTTTGATATTTGTTATGAAGCTTTAGCTAGTGGACCTCTACCAAGATTGTTCAAATTATAGCCCTGGGGCCAAAAATGCCCCCGCTCCGGGGCCCTTTGGTTTAACATAGACTGATATAGGGAAAATCTTGTTTTACATAGACTTCTATATGCAGGGTAAACCTTTAAAATCTTCTTCTCTGAAACCAGAAAGCCCAGGTCTTTCATATTCGATATGAAGCATCATCTTGTGGACCTCTACAAAATTGACCCTGCCCGGGGCCCACTTGTTATGCTTTGGATCAGGTGAGCGAACCAGGGCCCTCTGGGCCCTCTTGTTTTTTGGAAACTATTGCAGCCTGTGATCTGAAAATTAGTAGATGCAGTAAGCTAAATTGGTGGATGAAACCACATGAGTATTCAAGGTCAAGGTCATTCTTTGACCTTTGTTCAAGGTCATTCAGATATGAGAATTAAAACTTATTTTTATCAGTAACCACAAAGCCATTTGTAACGAAATTTCATATGAAAGTTTTTTAGAAAAAGGTAATGACAATTAATCAATATGAATTTGGTCACGTGACCAATATGGCCACCATGCCCATATAAGGTAAAAACCCTTCAGAAATCTTCTTCTCCGGAACCATCGGGCCGATTGGTCTGAAACTTGGTATGTAGCATAAGGGACTCGGGTCCATCATATTTTGTTCAAATGATGACCCTTGGATGACCTTGACCAATTTTAGTCCAAGGTCAAATTTGGTCGCATAAACTTTTGTATGGGAAAAAGTTAAAACCGTGTATTTTTAGCTCACCTGTCACGTAGTGACAAGGTGAGCTTTTGGGATCACTTTTTGTCCGTCGTGCGTGCGTGCGTGTGTGCGTGCGTAAACTTTTTCTTCAAATGACATCTCCTCCTAAACCACTGATTGGATTTTAACCAAACTTCTCAGGAATGATCCTTAGGTGGTCCCCTTTCAAAGTTGTTCAAATGGTTCCGGTCCATTGCACATCTAGGTCACAGGAGCTAAAAATAGATTTTTAAAATGAAAACTTTAAAAATCTTCTTCTCTGAAACCGCAAGGCCCAGGTCTTTGATATTTGGTATGAAGCTTCAGCTAGTGGACCTCTACCAAGATTGTTCAAATTATGGCCCTTGGGCCAGAAATGTCCCCGCCCCGGGGGCCTTTGGGTTTACATAGGCTTATATAGGGAAAATCTTTAAAAATCTTCTTCTCTGAAACCACAAGGCCCAGGTCTTTGATATTTGGTGTGAAGCTTCACCTAGTGGGCCTCTACCAAGATTGTTCAAATTATAGCCCTGGGGCCAAAAATACCCCCGCCCCGGTGGCCTTTGGTTTTATATAGGCTTATACAGGGAAAATCTTAAAAAATCTTCTTCTCTGAAACCGAAAGGCCCAGGTCTTCTATATTTGGTGTGAAGCTTCATCTAGTGGACCTCTACCAAGATTGTTCAAATTATGGACCTTGGGCCAGAAATGCCCCTGCCCCGGGGGCCTTTGGATTAACATAGGCTTATATAGGGAAAATCTTTAAAAATTTTCTTCTCTGAAACCACAAGGCCCAGGTCTTTGATATTTGGTGTGAAGCTTCACCTAGTGGACCTCTACCAAGATTGTTCAAATTATAGCCCTAGGGTCAAAAATGCCCCCTCCCGGGGGGCCTTTGGTTTTACATAGGCTTATACAGGGAAAATCTTTAAAAATCTTCTTCTCTGAAACGGAAAGGCCCAGGTCTTCGATGTTTGTTATGAAGCTTCATCTAGTGGACCTCTACCAAGATCGTTCAAATTATGGCCCTTGGGCCAGAAATGCCCCCGCCCCGGGGGCCTTTGGGTTTACATAGGCTTATATAGGAAAAATCTTCTTCTTCTCTAAAACCACAAGTCTTTGATATTTGGTGTGAAGCTTCACCTAGTGGACCTCTACCAAGATTGTTCAAATTATAGCCCTAGGGCCAAAAATGCCCCGCCCCGGGGGCCTTTGGTTTTACATAGGCTTACACAGGGAAAATCTTTAAAAATCTTTTTCTCTGGAACAGCAAGGCTGAGATCTTTGATATTTGGTGTGAAGCTTCATCGAGTGGATGTCTACCAAGATTGTTCAAATTGTAGCCCTGGGGCTAAAAATTCCCCTGGCCCGGGGGCCAGTGATTTTACATAGGCTTATATAGGGAAAATCTTTAAAATCTTTTTCTCTGAAACCGCAAGGTTCAGGTCTTTGATATTTGGTGTGAAGCTTCACCTAGTGGACCTCTACCAAGATTGTTCAAATCATAGGCCTGGGGCCAAAAAGGCCCCTGCCCCAGGGGCCTTTGGTTTTGCATAGGCTTATATAGGGAAAATATTTAAAAATCTTCATCTCTGAAACCACAAGGCTCAGGTTTTTGATATTTGGTATGAAGCTTCACCTAGGATAGCCCTTGGGCCAAGAATGTACTAGAGACACTGATTCTCAGGTGAGCGATTCAGGGCCCTCTGGGCCCTCTTGTTCTTATTATTCTCAGAAAACGGGACTTGACATCTCATGCAAATTGTCTCCATAGTAGACAATTTGCATGAGATATCAAATCCTGTTTTCTGGGAAAAAAAGAAAAATACAATGTATTTCAAAATGTCGTCTGCTGAAAAAAAAATACCCAGCATGCAGCAGAGGGTTAATATGGAATCAGGTACAATTAATTAGAAATTTAGTAAGAAAATGATTGCCCTCTCTGCAAACAGTGTAGGTAGTGTCGAACCTCAATAACTCAATAACCGTTGGAACCATGAAAATTTATTCGCGATAGGGGTTGTTTTAACTACTGAAGGCTAACAATGAGACATAATGGGGGATAACTTATGGATATAATTTTTTGATTTCCTTGAAAATGAAAGAATGTTGTGTGTACTCATTAGAATTGCCTCATTGAGGCAATTCTAATGAGTACACACAACATACATTTTCAGGACGGAATAAGAAAACTCTCCTTAATCATACTAACTGCATTGTATTTGAATATCTGGAGCAATGGGAAGACTTCTGTAGGGACTCCGGAAGGATTTCGAATTAGCCATGGTAAACGAGACATCCATGTTTGAGTTATCGAAGTGAGTGTTTGAGTTTTACCTCTCATTCATAGCTAAGGTCATACGGAGACAGGACCTCGGTTTAAAGACTCATCCGAAAGTCTGGGGAAGCCTGGGATCGATTCTGCGACCCAGTTATCGAAGTTTAACTGTATTCTTAGGTGTCTAATCTTGGCCTGCACTGTATGTCAATGACACATTATCGGGTTTCCCATATAAAATGGGTTAAGACAAAATGAAATTTGTTGTCAATTAACTGTCAGCTATTTATTGAGACATGCCATGCATCACAAAAAAATGCCAATATAATGTTGACCCCCTTGAACCCCAAATTTATTTAGTAAAACTGGGGTTTGCAAGGGTAAATCTTATTTTACTTATTTTTGCTCATAAATATAGATTGTGGGTACTCATTAGAACCGCAAGTACAAGTACCCACAATCTATATTTTGAGCAGAAATAAGAAAAATATCACATTTTTAGCTTAAGATTTTCACTTTTTGGCAATAAAAGTTACAATGTACGGGTATTTGTATAGGCATGTTTTCATAATGTGAGAAGCCTGGCCCAAGGTTATATAACTTCCTCATGCTCAACTCATTTGAGCATGAATTTCGTAATGCTCATCAAATTTAAAATACAAATAAGCAAGACTACTTTCCTCCTCAGTTCAGCAGAGAACTTTATTTGTCCTGCTCACAAATTTTAAAATTCCAACACTTGTTGGCATTTTAGAATTTGTGACCAGGACATAGGTCATGCACAAGGGAGTTGAGCATGAATAAAAGTTTAATAACCTTGGACCCATATATTAACAAGTCTTCAAAATTAGCAACTTTGTAAACTACACTTTGTTTAGAAAAAAAGTAGGGTTTACATACCGTAAAAATCCTAAAATTTGGGACACCTTGTGGACTTACTGTAATTCTCATAAAATTTTAACAAATTTGTTTCCCAATCCTGAAGGAGCAGTCTGATCTGGGTCTGGGCTGTTTGCTTATGCCTATCTATCCCAATATTTAGGATCATTATGGAATGCATTATTCTCCCAGTTTTGCCCTAAAGTGTAGATTGTATGTACCCGGTACTTGTTAGACCTACTTCATCAGAGTCTCAAAATGAAGAATTCTATAGCAAATTTACATCAAGAAAATGTAATTTTTAGAGCACTGAAAGAAACAAAAAAAATGTCATTTTTAGAGCCATGAAAGGAACAAAAAATGTCATTTTTAGAGTCAAAAAGGAAAAAAAAAATGTCATTTTTAGAGTCATAAAGGTAAAAAATGTCATTTTTAGAGTCATGAAAGAAATGAAACCAAAAAATGTCAGTCTTAGAGTCATAAAGGAAAAAAAGTCATTTTTAGAGTTATGAAAGAAAAATGTCATATTTAGAGTCATGATAGAAATGAAAAAAATATTGTCATTTTTAGAGTAAAAAATCACAGTATCAATGAACATTACAAATGCCATGGACATACAGGATATATACATTCAGATTTTTCAAAAACAAACACTGTATTTGCCCTAATTACAGCACTGTGCCCTTAGTTTTTTCAAAATCATGTAAAAAATTGTGGGGTGAAAAATCTACCTAATTAGCGCACACTTCATACGAAAAAAGTGGCTTCCGAGATGATGCATACTGATATTTAATGGGATGGAAAAGGATACGTAAGCATTGCCTTCACTATTGAAGAAATAATGATAAGTTTTTATAGATTTACTGTGAGGGCTTCAAAGAGAGGTTACTGTATAGTGTGTGCTTATGTATTTCCCTTCCAAAAATATCTTTGGTGCGCGCTTATAGGAGCATGTGCGGTAATTAGGGCAAATACAGTAATCAAATTTGATGAATACACTGCCTTTTCCTTTTTAGATTTGCATTACCTCATAGTGAAAAAGAGAAGTATGGTGGATACAAGATGGGACAGTTTGATAAAGAGGATGATGTTCTTTACGACAGCAGCAAGACAGCTAGTCATACTACGCAAAATCAGTTTGAAGAAGATGATGATGATGATCTGTATTCTTAACCCTTAAGACGCCAAGAAAAACTACATCTGAAAATGTTGTCTGCTTATATTGTCGGCTGAATATTTTTCAAACTTTTTAAAAACATTTTTACATACAGGCAAACAATGTGGGCCCAGATCAGACTGCTCCTACAGGAGCAGTCTGATCTGGGGCCACACTGTTTCCAAAAAAAATTACTTTTAAGGTAACCGGCAGATGGCAAAGCAGACGACATGGACGTGATTGGCATTTTATGGGTTAAGGTAAATGTATACATAAAGGATCTTACACTCTTGGTCTTTTCATATGCACTTTATGAAACCAGCCTCTAGCTTCATAAATTTCATATAAAATGGCCATGAGTGTAAGATTCTATTTATCATAAATGATTTTAAATCAGATTTTATTATCAAAGAATTTCGAAAGACATGGATGGTGTAATGATGTTACGCACCAGTATCCATGTGATATTACATGTGCGGTCATATCATTTTATGACATGACACTGTGATGTTAAGGGGAATCTGAACACCTGGAGGATTTTTCCACCATTTTTCAAAGGGAGACAACTTTTGGGACTTCCTGTTTGCTTTTCTGTAAGCCCTGTCCCAATGAAAAGGGGTCTATTCTTAAAGGAAAGAATTTGCTCCACAGGATCAAATTCTTTCCTTTAAGAGTTGATCCCTATTGACAAGGGAGACAAAATTACTTTTACAGGAGTTGCCTCCCCTGAAGGTGTACCCATTCCCCTTAACCCTTTACCACTCAGGGATTTTGTGAATTTCGCTGATTTTCACACTGTTGCACCTGACAGCAACTTCAACTAGCCATTGTTTCATAATGGATGGTCTGTTTTACACCAAACTCGGTCTGAATGTTCATTGGGCAGTAGCCTTTCAAATGCAACCTTTCATGACTTGATCATTGTTGTCATGGTAGAGAGGGGACATCTCAAAGTTGGCAAAAAGTGTTTTTTCACATGAATTTTTGACCACATTTTAATCTTCACACAGCTGTCAAGGCAACAATTAAGGTGTTTGGCACTGGCCATTTTCACTATTTGCAGCATGTTTTATCAGCATCAATTTTCAGGCATTTTTGACCCCCAACACCCTCAGATATAAATTTTAGCGGCCGGTTGGGCCATACACCCAAACTTTTTCGGGATGTGAGGGGGGCGTTGCCCCCTCCAATCCTCCCAAGAATATTTTTAGTGGGGAGGCGCGCAAAAAAAACTGGTCACTTTTTTGCCCAACAAATCCTAAAGCAAACTTAACTATCCAGGGGTAGAAATGCAGATTTTAGGTGCTTCTGGGGCTTAAAATGTGTGTGTGTGTGGGGGGGGGGGTGCAGACACGTAAAAACATGTATCTGAGTGGTAAAGGGTTAAATGATAAAACTGGGATATAAGTTATCTGTGTTCAAATGGAAATAAGTTTTCAGAAACAAGAAGTGGTTTTCCTGGTAACAATATTCATTTCTAAATGGGTCTACATTTACTATAATGATCCTAAGTATTGGGACAGACAGAACTAAGCCCCTGCCCATCAGGGCTTGAAGAAATAGAAAGGCTGCATGATGCTTCCACGCAGAGCTGAAACCTTCCGCACACTAGTACTGGTAAACCGCTTAGAAGATCGAAGCCTGTCCAGGAACCGCGGCAGACCGTCCATGCTTATAAACCCTGCTGGTTTCATTGGGCGGCAGGGCTTGAGATATCATTTCATCTCAATGTCGGGTAAAAGTCCCACAAAATTGGAAGCAACGTCTCCAAAATGACCTATACTGTGTTCACTGGGAGGTTAAACCTCAAATCAAACAAACAAAGGCAAACCTAAGCAAACAGTTCAGTGCCAGATCCGACTGCTTCTAAATGAGCAGTCTGATCTGGGTCGACACTTTTTGCCATTCCGTTTGCATGTTTTTGACTTCTTGCTGGATCGTGAAACAAATTTGTTGCAGGAGAATTTGAGCAAGTCCTCAAGGTGTCAGAATTAGTAGGATTTTTACAGTAACATATTCAGTCCTGTAGACCAGTACAAATACCTGACTCAGATGAGAATTTCCTGCTAATCCCGGATATGCCTTATCTTTGAAACAATGTAGATCCTGATCAGATGGCTTCTAACGAAGCCATCTGATCAGGATCTACATTGTTTACCATTCAGATTGTGAATTTGTTGCAATAATTTGCATCAAGTAATCTGATTGGTTGATAATCGGTAGTGGGTGTGGCATATATAAATATTCAGCAGGACAAGGGTTAACTATGGTCAATGGTTTTAACTAAACACCCTAACTTGCAAGAATGCTCATATCATGTTAATGATTTTGACTAGCCTCCCTATTTATAAGACTGCACTTGTCCAATTTAACAATTGGAATGGCCCACTTAAGAAGAATGGGTGCACCTTCAGGGGAGGCAACTCCTGCAAAAGTGTTTTTATCTCCCATGTCAACAGGGGTCGTCAACTCTTAAAGAACAGGAGCTAATTTCTTCTTTTAAGAGTGGACCACTTTTTCTGTGGGACAGAGCTTATGGAAAAGCAAACATGAAGTCCTGAAAGTTGTCTCCCTTTGAAAAATAGCAGAAAAATGTGCTAGGTGTTCCCATTCCCCTTAAGAAACTCATGATTGAATAGATCAAAGGACAAAAATCTGCTCGATATAGCCCTATTGATAATCTTATAGAGTAGATCATAACAAGTGCCCCCCACCCATCGGGGCTTGAAGAAATAGATTGGGCTGCATGGTGCTTCCACGCAGAGCTGAAACTGACCACACACGAGTACTGGCAAACCACCTAGGACTAGGTCTGCACAGGCAAAGTGATGCGAGTCAGACCATCCATTGGATATAAACCTTTTGGTTTCACTGGGTGGCAGGGCTTGAGATGTCATTTCATCTCAGTGTCGGGTAAAAGTCCCACAAAGTTGGAAGCAGCATCTCCAAATTACCTAAATAGTGTTGAAGGGGACCATCACGAAAACACGCCTATATAATTTTGACCCCCTTGAACCCCACTTTTATATAGAAAACCTGGGGTTTGCAGGGGTAAACCTTAATTTTCTTATTTCTGCTCTAAAATATAGATTGAGGCTACTCTTTAGAACCCCCTCAATGAGGCGGTTCTAACGAGTGCACACAATCTATATTTTGAGCAGAAACAAGAAAAATATCGGAATTTTTCATCTTAAAATTTTCGTTATTTCGGCAGTAAAGTTTACAATGTATTGGTATAGGTGTGTTTGCGTAATGCAAAGATCATAACAAATCAAAGTATTGACAACACTGGTGGGTTGATCCTCTCAGAGTGTAGGCTGGGAAAATAGTCCTGAATAGGGACTGTGAGTGTCCCATTTTGCCCTTATATTCCTGCATTTTGAGCAAAACTGTGTAGACCCTGATCGAACTCGACCTTAGCATCTGATCTGTATCCCAGTACACCTGCCTAGTCCAGATTGCAGAAGAACCCATTTTAACCCATTGTATGCAGGAAACCCCGAAAGGGGTACCTTGGCAAACAGTGCAGGCCCAGATCAGAGAACGTGGCATCTGATCAGGACCTACACTGTTTGCTAACAGAATTTTCATAGAAAAATGACCATAAATGGTCATTATCTATATAATCTATACATTTTGGGATCACAAAAAGTGTAGTTTATATAGAACAAGAAAGCAGTGGAGGGGCATCCAAATCCCCCGCCGCACTTTAATAACAAGGTTCAACCTTGTGACCTTCACCTGTGACCTTGAGTTGGCATGGTTTATTTTTGGGTTCTGCACATCAGCTCAAAGACATAGATTGTGGGTGCTCCTTAGAACCGCCTCATCGAGGCGGTTCTAATGAGTACCCACAACCTATGTATTAGAGGAGAAATAAGCCAAATAATATTTACCCCTGCAAACCCATTTTTCTCTATACAAAGTGGGGTTTAGAAGGGGTATTCATTTTACAGACTTGTTACTGATTGTCACTGATGCTGAGCTTGAGCATGAACTTCGTCCTGCTCATAAAAATTGAAATGCCAACAATTCGCAAACAGCTTGAGCATGAGATTTGTCCTGCTCCTAAATATTAAAATGCCAACAGTTGTTGGCATTTTAATATTTCTGAACAGGACACATAATGTTATATGCTGATCTGAGAAGAACAAGTGCCTCATTTCTTTCTATTTTAATTTTTGGAAGCATGACAAATTTCATGTTCAGGGGAGTTAAGCATGAAAAAAGTTTTATAGCCTGGGGTTCTGATCATTGTTTTAGAATCTGTCTTTATTGTTTGAAATAATTTCTGTGTAAAACTTTGTTGAGTTTTATCATGAATTTTTTCTTTACGAGGACTGTTCAAATATGAATACAACTAAGCACATAAAAATTATTCTGTGATAGATTTCGATTAAACATTTACTTTGTCCCCTCAAAGTATTCCCCTTTAACAGATATACAACTTTTCAGTTTTCTGATCCAATCATTGAATGCATTTTGGTAGTCTTTTCAATTATTCTATGAAGGCACTGGAATATTGCAGAACCGAGGTGTTTACGCTGTACAAATTTTCGAACAGAAAGGTATTTTTTCAGCCGCGGGAACAAAAAACAGTCACATGGGGCAAGGTCAGGGGAATACGGGGCTGAGGGGGTTCAACAACCTTTTCCTGCTTCAGATTGTCTTGCACAATGAACACCTTGTGCGATGACGCATTGTCATGTAGCAATCAGACATTGGCCAAACCAGTTGCGGGTCTTCGTTCTTTGCAATATTTCTTCAATTTTCGAAGAACTTTATTCTTGTAAAACTTCGCATTTACAGATTTGCCTTTAGGCACTGCAACCTGAATAGCAGGGCCCTGATTTGAAAAGAATATGGCATACATTACCTTCTTGACGCTCATGGTCCGCTTTGCAATGCATGGTCTTTTGCAATACTTTGTTGCCCATATTTTGTTCTGAATCTTTCGTTTTGGCTCAAAAAAGTGAACCCATGTCTCGTCATATGTGACGACATTAGCGAAAGCCCGTGTTGTAATTTGGAAACTTTTTAAGCAACTTCTTGGCGCACTGAACGCGTGTCTTTTTCTGCTCATCTGTCAACAGATTGGGAATCCATCTAGCACAGATCTTTCTCATTTTCAAATCCCGTTTCAGAATTGTATGAGCTGCTCCTAATGAGATGCCAACCATACTAGCTATTTGCCTAGAGGTGTATCGTGCATCGCTAGCAACTATTTCTTTCACTCTAGCAACCATCTTGGCAGATGTTGCTTTTTTAGGCCGACAATCATGTGGTGCATCTTCTGTTGAGCCTAGCCCACAGCTGAATTTCTTACACCAACGAAAAACTGTCGGAAAAGACATTTCATTATGCCCATAAACCGAACATATTTCATCAAAAATGTCTTTGCACCATATACCAAGAATACAACGATTCTTAATATAGGACCGTATTTCAACGGCGTACTCTGACCTTCTTCCAACCATGTTTTGTATTAGTATACAAGAGTAGACAGTGTTTATCGAACGATATACATGGCTAAAGTGCACAGTTTTTAACAGGTTTGGTATCAATGTATAGGTAAAATGTTTTTCTACGCTGTGATATTTATTTCCAGGTGATTTTCGCATTAGTGCATGAGAAAACGTTCTACTTGCATTCATATTTGAACAATCCTCGTATGAATCTATGAAAACATAAAACATTAGCAAAATTGCTCAAAGTATTGATCAATTATCCATTTTAGCATAAATATGTTCAGTTTTTAATGAAGCTCTGTGGTAAAATGAATCATTGTATCAGACTTGTAAACGCGACCTTTAAAACTAAGTAACATATATTGGGACAGTACATAGTTTCATACATTTCACCCCTGCTAAAAATCCACATTTTTTATACTAGGTCGGTAAGCTAGCACTTTCTTTTTTAATGGGTGCTTGGTCTGGTTAAAAATTGAAGTTTGTTGTTGTTGGGGTTCAATGAATTTTTTTATGAGTGGTGGGTCTCTGAAAAAGGTGGCACCCATCCCCACCCCCATACGGTTAATTCTGGAAAAGCCCTTAGCATTTTTAGGAAAAAAAAATCTCACTCTTTCAAATTTTCCCTGAAAATTCCCAGCGAGCCAAATACTAAAAAAGAAGGTGAAAAATGGTCTGCCGCGCGCAGTCTCACTCTTTGGATTTTCTCAAAGTTGGCAGGTATGTTTAGGCACAGCAACCTGAATAGCAGGGCCCTGATTTGAAAAGAATATGGCATACATTACCTTCTTGACGCTCATGGTCTGCTTTGCCATGCATGGTCTTTTGCAATACTTTGTTGCCCATATTTTGTTCTAAATCTTTCGTTTTGGCTCAAAAAAGTGAACCCATGTCTCGTCACCTGTGACGACATTAGGGAAAGACCTTGCATTGTAATTTGGAAACTTTTTAAGCAACTTCTAGGCGCACTGAACGCGTGTCTTTTTCTGCTCATCTGTCAACAGATTGGGAATCCATCTTGCACAGATCTTTCTCATTTTCAAATCCCGTTTCAGAATTGTATGAGCTGCTCCTAATGAGAAGCCAACCATACTAGCTATTTGCCTAGTGGTGTATCGTGCATTGGTAGCAACTATTTCTTTCACTCTAGCAACCATCTTGGCAGATATTGCTCTTTTCGGCCGACGATCATGTGGTGCATCTTCTGTTGAGCCTAGCCCACAGCTGAATTTCTTACACCAACGAAAAACTGTCGGAAAAGACATTTCATTATGCCCATAAACCGAACATATTTCATCAAAAATGTTTTTGCACCGTATACCAAGAATATAAGGATTCTTAATATAGGACCGTGTTTCAACGGCATACTCTGACCTTCTTCCAACCATGTTTTGTATTAGTATACAAGAGTAGACAGTGTTTATCGAACGATATACATGGCTAAAGTGAACGGATTTTAACAGGTTTGGTATCAATGTATAGGTAAAATGTTTTTCTACGCTGTCATATTTATTTCCAGGTGATTTTCGCATTAGTGCATGAGAAAACGTTCTACTTGCATTCATATTTTAACAGTCCTCGTATATTTGGTAAGCATGAATTCAAAATATTGCAACACTGTGGGGTTTTCTCTTCTAATGGTGCTGCAGGGGGGCTATAGTCAGATCCTCTGACAGTTCTAGTTTTGTTATAAAATCTTTACATTCTTCAGGTCCGTTTTTAATCTGTTATATTGAAAATCTTGTTATATTGAGGTTATGATGTATTATGACTTAAGGGATTGAAAGATACGAAATTTATAATCATGTTTTTGAATATTCTTATTGCAAGTCAGATAGTTAAGTCAAATTTACTGGTATTGACAGTTATGTGTCAAGGTATTTTATTTTTTAAGTACATGTACTTCATAATTTCTTCATGACATTATTTTTGGGGTCCCAAGCAGAAACTATAATACACAAAAATAATGCAAAATAATAGTTAATACACAAAAATATATATATCTTTTATAGAAAAAATTATCATAAATGGTCTATTTTATATATAATCTATACATTTATGGGATCTATTTTGAAACTAGGTTAAAACAACCTGTGTTATAAAGAGGTTCTTGTGTAAATTACAATCCTAGATCTGTGATATTTTATATTAATACATGTACTTACATTTTGTATATGCCTTCTTATACATTTGTTACCGTTATATATCTTTTTACACTTATTTTTCTTTTAAGAAGTCAATAAAAAAAATAATTTATTCAAACATTGTCTTCTTTCCTGATTTTCTACCAATTTTTAGCTCACCTGGGCCAAAGGCTCCAGGGGAGCTTATTGGATGGTAGTCCATCTGTCGTTTAGACCCCGCCCATCGGGGCTTGAAGAAATAGATGGGCTGCTTGATGCTTCCATGCAGAGCTGAAACCTACCCGCACACGAGTACTGGTAAACCCCTTAGAGGATCTAAGCCTGCCCAGGCAATGCGGTGCGAGTCGGCCCGTCCGTGCTTATAAACCCTTCTGGTTTCATTGGGTGGCAGGGCTTGAGATGTCATTTCATCTCAATGTCAGGTAAAAGTCCAACAAAATTGGAAGCAACGTCTCCAAAATGATCTTTACAGTGTTGACGGGGACGTTAAACTTCAAATCAAACAAAATCATCTGTCGTCCGTCTGTCTGTCCGTCTATTGCCCATCCACAAATTTGATCAGTTATATCTCTGCAGCCTGAGGGGGATCTCAGTCATTTCTTATCTGTAGCATGCCTCTGGCGGGGCATTTGTGACATTAGCTTTTTATTGAAATTGAATGAAAACTTTGGTTGCTATATAGCAACCACAAGGTCCCATCACCGTAGCACCTTCAGGTTTGATCTGATCTTTCTGAAACCTATTTATAAGTAGACTGGGGATAAAAGCTCAGATGAGTTCAAAAACTGGCAAGGTCTGCCCATTTATTTAATTGTAGAGTTACGCGCCTTTGATGGCTGTAAATGCCTATTTTTGACCTTGTCATCACCGTAGTCCTTTCTATTTTTATCCTTTTTTTTTTTTTTTTTGGTTTGGGTTTTACGGCCCTTTCAAGATTATTTCACTCATATCGAGCCGATCATTAATCAGAGGTGGGCTAAAACCGGAGTACCCGGAGAAAAACCACCTGACCTTCCGTTGCAGAACTTGGCGTCTCACGTGACCCGAGCGAGGCTCGAACCACAGCGGTGAGAGACCTAATGATCCAGAGTCAGCGCTCTTAACCACTAGGCCACGGAGGCCCGTTTCTATTTTTATCATATCTTGAAATTTACATGTAAGTAAG
This sequence comes from Lucinisca nassula, assembly GCA_963580285.1. Taxonomy (NCBI): domain Eukaryota; kingdom Metazoa; phylum Mollusca; class Bivalvia; order Lucinida; family Lucinidae; genus Lucinisca; species Lucinisca nassula. Next base: position 51,446,683 of record OY757014.1, on the reverse strand, counting down.
TCAGGGATAATAGCTCGGATGAGTTTGAAAACTGGTGAGGTCAGCCTATCTGTCGTAGAGTTACTTCCCCTTGATTGCAGAAAATGCCTGTTTTTGACATTTTTATCACTGTAGCCCCTTCATGTTTTTTCAAATCTTCACGTAAATTTATGTATATGTAAGTCAGGGATAAAAACTAGAACTAGTTTGAAAACTGGTGAGGGCAGCCTGGCTTATGTCCCATTGATTTCTGAAAATGCCTATTTTTGACCTTGTCACCGAAGCCCCTTCATTTTTTATCGGATCTTCTTGAAACTTACATGTCAATAAGTCAGGGATTAAAGCTTGGATGAGTTCGAAACCTGGTGAGGTTGGCCTATTTTTCATAGAGTTACATCCTCCTTGATTGCAAAAAAATGCGTTTTTGACCTTGTCATCACCGTATCCCCTTCAGTTTTTATCGGATCTTCTTGAAACATGTCAGTAAGTCCGGGATTAAAGCTTGGACGAGTTCGAAAACCGGTGAGGTAGGCCTATTTTTCATAGTTATGTCCCCCTTGATTGCAGAAAATCCCTTTTTTTGACCTGGTCATCAATGTGACCCCTTCAGTTTTTATCAGATCTTGAAACTTACCTATAAGTAAGTGGGGGATAAAAGCTCGGATGGGTTGGAAAACTGGTAAGGTTGGCCTGTCTGTCATAGAATTATGCCCATTTTTGCTGAAAATGCCCATTTTGGAACCTATCATCACCACAAGTCCTTCAGCTTTAATGGGATCTTCCTGAAACTAACATTTAAGTAGGTTGGGGATAACAGCTTGGATGAGTTTGAAAACTTGCCAGGTGGGCCAGGCTTTTTGACATTGTCATCATCATAAGTCCCTAAGTTTTGAATGAATCTTCCTGAAACTAGGATTTAAGTAAGTTAGGGATAAAAGCTTGAATGAGTTTTTAAACTAATATTGTTGGCACATTACTCAGAGTTAAGTCCCCTTCTTTGCTGAAAATGCCTATTTTGTACCTTGTCATCACCAGAAGTCCTTTAATTTTGATCGAATCTTCCTGAAACTAGCAGGTTGTGAATGATAGTATGGAGGAGTTCGAAAACTGGTGATGTCTGCCTATCATAGTTACGTCCCCTTGAATGCTGAAAATCCCTGTTTTTGACCTTGTCATCAGCCTTCAGTAAAGATTGGGACTTCCTGAAACTTTGAATCTGTTAGCTCAGGTGAGCGACATAGGACCAGCATGGTCCTCTTGTTTTTGTTTTGTTGGTGGGGGTGGGGGGAGATTGGGTGGTTACAGCCCTTTCAAGATTATTTCACTTATATCATTAATCAGAGGTGGGTGAAAACTGGAGTACCCGGAGAAAAAACACCTGACCTTCCGTTGCAGAACTTGGGATCTCAAATGTGACCTGAGCCAGGCTCGAATAACGGGTGTGAGACCTATTGATTAAAAGTCAGCGCTCTTATCCACTAGGCCACGGAAGCCCATAATTTTTTTCTAACAAAAAATGTGTTGCAGAGATCCATTTAGCAACTGGCAAGAGACTGTGCACTGCACCTCTACTTTTAATCTGCTAAGATCCATTGAATATAAAAGAAAACCAAGTCCGGTAAAAAGCTAATCTGAATGATTATATCTGTCTGTGATGGTACAATTTACCAAGTTCAGAACCATATCTGGAGAGGTGACAAAACAGTGATGTCCATGGGCTATGTATTTATGGGCCCTGATAAGCGATTTTGGTACTTATCACCTATGCGAGCAGCGAAGGTTCAGGCGAGCCTGCTCATTCGTGCAGTCTCCCCAGAACCTTCGCTGCTCGCTCATACAAGCAGTGAATCAAGAGGAACCTTCAGACGGAAAGCCATATCCCTGGTCCCTCTGAATGGCTGGGAATGGGCAGTTAAAATTTGTCATGACATAATGCTCGAAGACACAAATTCGCTTGGCGGAGCTCCTATGGTATGTTTGTTTGTTTGTGTTGATGCTTTTGGCTTAGAACTTCTAAGCTGTTTACCAGTAGTCAAAAGTTTGGTAGGTTTCTGCTCTGTGGAGAAACACGTGCAGCCGTCTATTGGTATGTAACCATGTGAAAAGACATGTTAACTGTATCTGAGCCCCGCCAAGCGAATTTATGTCTTTGAGCATTCCGTCATGACAAATTTTAACTGTGCATGCCCAGCCATTCAGAGGGGCCAGGGATATGACTTTCTGTCTGAAGGTTCCTCTTGATTCACTGCTTGTATGAGCGAGCAGCGAAGGTTCTGGCGAGACTGCACGGGTGCGCAGGCTCGCCTGAACCTTCGCTGCTCGCATAGGCGATAAGTACCAAAATCGCTTGACGGGGCCCCATCTTATGATACTAACACAATGTGTGAAGGGGAATGGCAACTCTTTCAAGACTACTGTTGCCCTAGTCAATAGGGGTCTACTCAAGGAAAGTCCTAAGGAGCAAAGGGTAAACTCCTTTTTCAGAGGCTCTCAGTATATAAACAAGAGGACCATGATGGACCTGAATTGCTCACCTGAGTCAAGATGTATTACCATGCAAGATTTTTAATTTGATGGTGCCTTTTCCTTTAGTTCCATCTGCCATTTTGTTCAGTGGCGCAGAACCATTTTAGCAATTCTGGCAGAGAATTTTGTGAAATCATTCTTAGATTGAATAACTGACATCAGACTTTCTAGAACATATTTATGGAAATATTCACCATATCATCCTTTACAGGTTTTTTTTTTTTTTTTATGAAATTTGGTTCTTTGGTTGCTATCGCAACTTAGGGTTTCCATACACTTGGAATGGGGAAAATTAAAAAATGGCATTTACTGACAAACTTTTGCAGATATTTTGATAAAACATTCATAGAAATGTTCTTTAAGCAGTCTTCTATCTGTAATTATGTTCCTTATGATAAAATGCATTCAGTGTGTTTTTTTTTTTATCTCTGGCAGCCATTTTGTTCAGTGGAGTGGAATCATTTTAATACTAGCAATTTTGGTACAGGGCCATCACAGGAAAATTTCTGTGAAATTATTTTGAAATCAAGCCATCAGCTAAGGTAGAGATATCATTTGGAGATTTTTTTCAATGTTTAGCTCTGGCAGCCATCTTTTTCAATGGAGTGAGACCAATTTAGCACTTTTGGTACAGTGCCATAAGAGAAACATTTAAGTGAAATTAGGTATTCTAAAATCTAGGCTTTGGCTTTGAAATGTCAATCAAAGATTTTAGAACTGTCAGTTGAAGATTTTTTGCTGATAAATAAAAGGCTGTCCTTGAATCAGTGGGGAGGACAGAATAACAGTAGATATTGAATGATCAATCTCTAAGCAAGGAATAATAAGGATACTGAAAGAAAATAAAGATCTGGTGATTCATTTGAACTTTTTATTGTTTTATTATTTTAGAATTATTAATGCCCAGAATAGGGTCAGCCCCTTCCAGGGAGCGAAATCCTTTTGGTATAAACCCTGGACATGGCAAAATAAACTGTACATGTACAACAATGAGCAGAGCTCCACATACGCAAGGTATCTGATAATATCTTAGGCTATTTCTCATCATTACTCCATAAATACACCACAATCTCTTTACAACACTTGTTGGGTCCGAAGCAGAACTTGTTATATCCAAACAAAAATGTATAGATTATATAGAAAAATGACCATTTATGGTCATTTTTCTATATAATCTATACATTTTTGGGATCCAATACCATGCCATCAAGAACAATGTTAAAAAGAGAGCGGGGTGAACTTAATTATGCTGTAGTTGCCTGTCAAGAGTTACCTTGCAGAGGCAATTCTACAGAGCTGCAGCAATCTGAAATGTCAGAAATGTTATTTTTTTTATTATTTTTCAAATAAATAGCCAAAATTATCATGATATCCATCTTCAGATACATTCCCTATATGGAGTTCTGAATGAGTATTGTTTATACAAAGGGAAATAATCACAGGTTTTACTGGCCTTCAGTTCTGGAGGTGACAAAGTTGCCTTATCTTTCATGGTTATCAATATATCATTCAGTGATAGACTGTACCAATAATTTCAATGCTGGATATCACTGTAATGACAGACTGTGTACCAGCCGATTCAAAGCTGGATATCAATGCAATGACTGATCAATCTGACAGTTCAAAGCTTGATATCAATGAAATGACAGGCTCGGGGTAGCCCCAATGTGCTGCTAGCGCCCGGTTACCTTAAAAACCAAATCAATCAATGACAGGCTCAGGGTGTATAAATCAATTCAATAGTTTTTCCAAAAAATCAAATGAAGAACAGATTGTTGTGACTGAATTGGGATAAGTTTGTTCATGAAAGAGAGGCAACAAATTGTCACACCTCACCACCACTGAACAGGTCAAAATGTCTCTTATACATAACAACAGATGACAAATCAGGTAAACATGAATCAGACTACCAGAGTGTGTAAACTTATATGTAAGCATACCTATAAAATCCAGGCTGTTCCCGGAAATGCAACTTTTTACTCATAATCCAAGTCTAACTACAATTCAAAACTTTTACTGCAGATGCTATTGCTAAATATGATCATGAATCAAGTCAATATTTAGCAATAACATTTAATATAAAAAAAAAGAAGTGAAAGAAAATGTTTCTCAAGTTAAAGAATATAAATTTGCATTTATATATGAGAGCAAACTGTAAGAATAATAAATTGCTGACAGTCTGTGTAACCTCAAAGCTGCCTGAAACATATCTGACTTGTTGTCATCTTTTGTGTATAAAATGAGGTATTTCATTTTTCAACTAATACATTACTCCAGAAGAGGAAGGGTAAAGATAATAATTTTGAGATAAATTTCCATATTTCTTCAGGAAACCATATCATATGTTGTGGGTACTTGTTAGAATCGCCTCAATGAGGCGATTCTAACAAGTGCCCACAACATATACATATATTTCTAGCTAGCAATAAAGAAAATGATCTCTTTAATATCTTTAACACTCTTCCTTTTATGATCTGGAAGTATAACTACACAATCATCATCTAACACGACTCTATAACATTTACACAGTAGGTCAGTCATAACACATCAAACATCCGCATTATATGCAGAGTTTTAGGCCATCATAACATGGACACTCAGATTTCATGGAGAATGGATTCCATCAAGTTCCTTTAACCCATTGCATGCGGGAAACCCTAAAGGGGTACCTTCGCAAACAGGGGGGAAGCTTTAGCAAATACCCTTTTGCATTTCTGCGAATTGTATTCTTGAGGAGAATGGGAACTTATCAAAAGAGGAAAGCAAATTCTAAATTTCCATAAGAGTAGATGCTTGTTGATAAGAGAGACAAAATTATGTTTGAAAAATCTGTCTCTCAGCAAGCTTGACAATTTCTATTAAGGGGAATGGGAACTCCTTCAGGGGAGGCAACTCTTGAAAAAGTATTTTTGTCTCCCAAGTGAATAGGGGTCAACTCTTAAAGGAAAGAATTTGCTCCTCAGGAGCAAATTCTTTCCTTTATGAGTAGACCCCTTTTTCAGTAGGACAGAGCTTATAGGAAAGCGAACAGGAAGTCCCGAAAGTTGTCTCCCTTTGAAAAATGGCGGACAAATCTGCCAAGTGTTCCCATTCCCCTTAAGTGCTAGAAAACTTTCCTTTTGCAAACTGCTGATGCAGATCATGCTACACTGTTCTTGTTCACCAAAAATCCATTGCATCATTATTAACCCTTATCTTGCTGAATATTCATTTAAGCCACACCCATTTCTGTCTATCAACCAATCAATTTTTTTTTTTTTTTTTGGTTTGGGTTTTACGGCCCTTTCAAGATTATTTCACTCATATCGAGCCGATCGTTAATCAGAGGTGGGCGAAAACCGGAGTACCCGGAGAAAAACCACCTGACCTTCCGTTGCAGAACTTAGCGTCTCACACGTGGCCCGAGCGAGGCTCGAACCTACGGCGGTGAGAGACCTAATGACTAAGAGTCAGCGCTCTTATCCACTAGGCCACGGAGGCCCGTTCAACCAATCAAATGACTTGATGTAATTTATTGCTACAAATTCATAAACTAAATGCCAGTGTAGATCCTGATCAGATGGCTTCTTCAGAAGATATCTGATCTGGATCTACACTGTTTGCAAAGATAGGGGTTGTCGTGAACAGCAAGATAAGGGTTAAACACTGTTTTTGTATAGCAAATAGAAGAGATGTTGAGCAGGCTGTGCCTATACAGCATTCTAGTACTCTGGACTAATTACCCCAAGTTTTGATGGAACTCTGCTCATTTAAAACAAGACAAAGACAAATGAACGCAAGCTAAAAGGCACCAAATTCAGAAACATTTGTTGAAGCACCCATCTGTCTATTACAAAAAATATCATGTCTACTTGTAAAATCTGTTTAACCCTTTTTGTACCAGAAACCCCAAAACAGTTAATTGGCACAACTGCAGAACACAGCATCTGATCAGGGCCTACACTGTTTGCAAACAGTTCGGCCATTTTCCAAATAAATTTTGAAGAAACCACAACCTGAAACCCCTTAATTTTGAAATGATTCCATTTGGTACAAAATGTGTTAAAATATGCTGGCAGCTTGAAAACAAGTGAACAATAAGCATTATTGTTTTAATTTTGTGAAGAAAAATAAGACTTACCCCTGTAAACCCCAGTTTTACTATATAAAAGTGGGGTGCAAAGGGGTCAGTATTATATAGGTGTGTTCATGTGACGAACTTTTTTTCTCATTTCTGCAGCTAACATTGGTTATGGCTACTTGTTAGAAATGCCTCAATGAGGCGGTTCCAAGGTGTACCCATAAGTCATTGCATGCGGGAAACCCCAAAAGGGGTACCTTGGCAAACAGTGCTGGCCCAGATCAGACACCATGGAATGCAGCGTCTGATCAGGGCCTGCACTATTTGCTAACAAAATTTTCTGTCAAAAATAGAACAAAGACGAAAAAATAGGCCTACCACCCCTTATATTACAAATGGACTTGTCCAACATATAGCAATGGAAGAGTCCACTAGCATACAATGGGTTAAACCCCAGTTTTCTCTAAATGAAGTGGGGTTTACAAGGGTTTTCATTTCAAGGGTGTGTTAATGTGATGCTCTAAGGCTATGTTTGAGGTATCTATAAATATGAAACCTTAAAACTGAATTGAACCATATCACAAGCAATGGTAGCTTACTATGTGTGCTCAGGACTCAGATCAGCCTACTCCTGCCTTGACTGCACAACCTGATCCTACACTGCTCAGCCGAAGAAGATTTTTACCAACGGAGCCGCACCCCCAGCAAAAACTGATCAAAATTGGTGCTGTCCACATGATCAATCCTGTCGAATTTGACACTGTCAAATGCAAAACTGTTTGATCCATGTACAACTGGACAGCTAAAGTGAATATAATGGTGTAAATTTTTTCACCCTTATCCCGCTGAACACAAAAAACCCTACCATTGCAAGCAGTGTAGATCCAGATCTGATGCTGAATCTGATCAGGATCAACACTGTTTGCCATACAGTTTGTGTATTTGAACAAATACATTATATCAAGTAATTTGATTGGTCAGTAGTCAGAAATGGGTATGGCAAATAAATTTATTCTGACAGCTGCTTATCATAAGGGTTTATTTTTGTTATGGTTTGTCTTTGAGTGTGTGTGTGTATCGCTTATATTATTTTGTTTTGGATAGCCAGTTGGCCATTTTGTGGGAAATTAACTGTCCTTTTAGCTTTCCGCTATTGATGTTTCCATTAGGGTCTAGGTGTTTTATGTTTGTGCTTCTTTCCCTTTGGTGTCTCTGATGGGAGCTGTGGGTTAATTGTATCGATTCCAGGTCATTGCCTTCACTTCTGTTTTTAATGGTGTCAAATTTTTACAGAGTCAAATGCAACAAAATTTGATCCAGCTGAAAAGTCTTTACAAGGAAGAAAACGCTGTCCTGAGTATTTCTCAGCACACAGAGTAAATTGCATTTGCTTGTGGTACAGCTGATGTAGATTTCTGATATTCAAGTACCTGAGTTTTGAAAAACATATATACAACATGGCTATCATAAATAATCTTTGGTAACCCAACAAAACATGACCCTGTGTGACATGATTAACAGTAATCTGAATACTGAACACTTCCAATTCTTTGAAATGAACAGTTAAAAAACACATGTAACATGATAAATAGAATGTTCCACTTTTAAAATAGCTTTGGACAGTTCCATTTCTAGTGTAAGGGGTCCCTGGTTTGTTTTCTGTGTTAACAAACATTGTAGACCCTGATCAGATGCCACATTCTGTGGCATCTGATCTGGGTCTACACTGTTTGCCGAATGCGCTTTTAAGTTTGAATTCATGAAACATTGAACCACTTTCTGACATTAAAAACTTAAATTGAAATCATGTTAGTTAAACGATTGTGTTTAATATATCAAAACAAGCATAGAAAGATGACTGTAAATTTTTGTGAAATCATGAGAATTTGAAGCTTTTTGGAAGTGTTCAGAATCAAGAGGCATTATGACAATAACTGGCACACAAATATAATCAATTCCTTCCTCAGTCACACATAACATGTAACAAACAAGATTAGGAAACAATACTGCATCAAAAGAGCTGATCTGTTCTAAAGTGTTCAAGTTGGCCAAAATTCAATTTGTTAGGATTCTGGGTTTTCATGGCTGAAGTACCGTAGCAATAAGGCCCAGTCACAAAAAAACAGGCATTTGTATGCCTTGCATAGATGAACTGAACAATGGTTTTGCAAACTAATACAAAATAGCAGCCATTGGATGTGTAGCCATATGCCTTAACATTTTAAGCACCAAAAACAAGCAGACAACATTTTCATATTTTTTTTTTTCAGAGAAAACTGAGCTTGACATTACATGTGAATCATCTGCTGGGCAGACGATTAACATGGAATGTACAGCCTTGTTTTCTCTGAGAAATAAGGAAAACATACAGTAGAACTTCGATGGCTTGAACACCGATGGCTCGTTTACCATGGCTGAGTCGAACCCGTTTTTAAGTCCCCAGAGAATTCTACTGCATAAGAAGTAGTGTTGGAAACTGAAGGAGTTTTTCGAATTTTTAACTTGCAAATGAATGCTGTGTGTACTCATTAGAATCGCCTCGATGAGGCGATTCTAATGAGTACACACAGCATTCATTTTATTATAGAACACCAAAAAGATGTCCCAAAATTAACCCCGTCATGCTTCCTAGCAGTAACTCTTAGTGGCTCGAACTACCTCTGTCTCGAACAGATTATCGTGGTCCCAAAGGTGTTCGAGCCATTGAAGTTCGACTGTACTGTCATCTGCTATAGAATTCTCTGTATTGCTTGAAGGGCTAAGCAGCATTTGAGAATTGAAACGGTGGACCCTTACCAAAACAGTGAAGACACTAATAAAACTCTTCCTTTCAGGAATAATCTGACCTGGGTCTTTACTTTTTGTTTTGTTGGCCATGATGTCAGGACGTCATCAAGAAAATTCACATTTTCAAGTTTTCACATAACAAAAGTGGTGGCTCTGAATATCATGTAGTTACAAACAAATATGAGTGAAGGGATATTTTTTTTTTTATTTCTTTATAAAAACCAATGCTGTGGGTACTTCTTAGAAACACCACATCCATGCGATTCTAACAAGTAATAAAAAATTTTTTATCATATGACACTTCGCGTCTGAGAGTGTAATAACTCCATGTATTATTTTCGATAATCCACTAGTGGATTGAATATGCAAATTAGCTAGATACGCCCCGTAACGTTACATGTACGACGTCCTTAACGATGTCTCGTTTACTACCGGCGGAATATTGACATTTTTGTGAACAATCGTGAATAAAATGCGTTTTAAATGTCATATGATAAATAGAATCTTGCATTCGTGCTTATGTATTATTGAATTTATTAAACTCGTTGAGGAAAAGGGATAAAATGCTCGGCAAAGCCTCGCATTTTATCCCTTTTCCTCAACTCGTTCAATAAATTCAATAATACATGAACAGTGTTCAACACTCATGTAAGATCCTCTATTTATCCCTTTACTATCCTCATTACAATTACAGAGACAAAATGGAAAGAGAAGACACGAAAGAGCAGACAGACCAACGAAGCAAACTCAGCTGATCAAATGGAAGGATTTTTTGCTATTCAATAAGGTACATGTAGCATCATCATGCTTCAGCTCCTTACTGATGGTGGGCTTAATCCAACATAAGCTTCAGCTCCTTACTGATGGTGGGTTGACCATCATGCTTCAGTTTCTTACTGATGGTGAAGCTTCAGCTCCTTACTGATGGTGGGTTGACCATCATGCTTCAGCTCCTTACTGATGGTGGGTTGACCATCATGCTTCAGCTCCTTACTGATGGTGGGTTGACCATCATGCTTCAGCTTCTTACTGATGGTGGGTTGACCATCATGCTTCAGCTCCTTACTGATGGTGGGTTGACCATCATGCTTCAGCTCCTTACTGATGGTGGGTTGACCATCATGCTTCAGCTCCTTACTGATGGTGGGTTGACCATCATGCTTCAGCTCCTTACTGATGGTGGGTTGATCATCATGCTTCAGCTTCTTACTGATGGTGGCCACCATCAGCTTCAGCTGATCAAATGGAAGGATTTTTCGCTATTCAATAAGGTAGCACCATCAAGCTTCTGCTCCTTACTGATGGTGGGCTTAACTCACCATAAGCTTCAGCTCCTTATTGATGGTGGGTTGACCATCATGCTTCAGCTCCTTGCTGATGGTGGCCACCATAAGCTTCAGCTCCTTGCTGATTGTGGGTTGACCATCCTGCTTCAGCTTCTTACTGATGATGGCCACCATCAGCTTCAGCCCTTTTGCTAATGGTGGGTTGACCACCATGCTTCAGCACCTTACTGATGGTGGCTAGCATCAACTTCAGCTCCTTGCTGATGATGGGTTGACCATATGCTTCAGTTCTTTACTGATGGTAGGTTCAACCCACTTTAAGGAAGGAGCTGAAGCATGACGGTACCTGTTGTACTTTGTAAAAGCAACAATACGAAATATGTCTAACAGTATAAATATTAGAAAAATATTGAAATTTCTGAGTATTAAAGATATAAAAGTACAAAATTGAATTCAGCAGCTTTGCATAGGGAAGTTATCAAAAGGGTAAATGAGTAGAACGACAATAAAATGACCGAGGCAGTTCTAACAAGTACCCACAATCTATATTTTAGAGCAGCAATGAGAAAAGTAAGGTTTACCCCTGCAAACCCCAGTTTTACTATATAAAAGTGGGGTTCAAGGGGGTCAAAATTTTATAGGTGTGTTTTCGTGATGAGAAAAAATATCACAAATTTTCATCAGAAAAAATGTGAATTGTCATATATGCAGCCATAAATAGAGCAACTGGGTGTATTGTCCCAATGTCTGCAACGTAGCATAGTTTCTTCTAACAGATACAAACTACAAGTTTTGAGTAAAAGATCATTTTACAATTAATGCACAAATTGGCAGGCTCTTGTCAGCATTATAATGGATTTACATATCACTCATCAAATCCCCACCCACTTTTTCAATACCCTACCCTACCCAGCTCAACCCCGCCCAAACCCCATACCCTTTTATCAATATTCCCACCCCCACTTTCCCCATTTTCCCTGACTTTCAACTTCATGTTTTACAAAATATTTAACTAACAATGGTATCTACAAACCTATATTACATCTGTTCATAAAAAATATTAACATCAGAACTCTAACAAGAACTGCCTTATGAAATATCATACAATGATTGAAGGAGCTGGGAAACAGCAAACAGAACCAGTAGGTACATGTGACAGACAAAGATTCATGTCAGCTAGCATGTCCATATAGCATAACTCCAGATGTTGCATTTAAAGATAGCTAGATGAGTGGCAAACAGTGTAGACCCTGATGAGACACCGCAGAATGCGGCGTCTCATCTGAGTTTACATTGTTTGCTCAGGCCTATCTCTCCGAATATATAGAGAATATACGGTAAACCCTTAATGCATGATTAACCAAAATCCATAAAGGTGTTGGAGCCAATGAAGTTTGCAGTCTGGCCACCATCTTCAATTTCACTCTATGGATGCACATTTCAATAGACAGATAGATGATTTAGATGTGCATGCTGATCTGAATCATTACTGGTGACACTTGCCAACTTATACTTTTGCTGTGCCCCACCTCAGATGATTGATACGTGAAGATTTGTTGAATTTTATGGAAGATTTCAATAAATATAAAGCTGACCATAACAGTTACAGTAGATACCCTAAGAATTTAAGACGAGCATGCAGTCTCCAATTTACATGTACAATGTTCAAATGTATGTGTGTGTGCAAATGATCCTAGGCATTGGGACAGATAGGCCTAAGCAAACAGTGAAGACCCAGATCAGACTGCTCCTGAAGGAGCAGTCTGATCAGTGCAGTCTGATCAGTGTCTACACTGTTTGCCATTCCATCAGCACCTTTTGGACTCCTTGCTAGATCGTAAAACAAATTTGACAAAATCTATGGAGAATTACAGCAAGTCATTAAGGTGTCAAATTTTTAGAGTGTCTACTATCATTATGGTCTGAGTATATGTACTGGCATTAAAATTAAACCACTCTGCCTTTTGCTGCTATGGATAACATCAGCTACTTCTATGGATAACATCAGCTGCTGTTATGGTTAACATCAGTTACCGTTATGGATAAAATAGCAGCTGCTATGAATAAAATAAACAACTGCTACAGATAACATCTGTTGTTACTATGGATAATATCAGTTGCAACTACTGCTATTGATAGTGTGTTTGATTTTTTCATCCCACCAACAACTAAGGTCATACAAAGGCCTCGGTTCAAAGATTCATCGGAAAGTCTGGAGAAGCCTTGAACCGAACCCAAGACCTAGGCTAGTAGCTTGACCATAACACCACAGAAGCTTCGCTGCTATGGATAATACTGGTTGTTGATACTGCTATAGATAACATCATTTGCTGTTATGGATACAATCTGATGACATGAAATTACCTTATGTACTAAGTCATTGTTTTGATATATAAATAAATATTTAATTTAACAATATCAAGCAGTCACTTAGTATGGAGGAAACAATATGCAAATAACATCAAATCTTGACATTTTAATTCTTCTGTGTCAGATATATTTAAAATGAAATTCTGATTTATCTAAATGCTATGCCATAAAACTTATATGATTTGATGCAATAATTTTGATTCATCGAAAAACACATAAACAGAACTTTTTTAAGCAACCAGTAATTTATCATATCTTTTATAATCTGAATCAGCCCCAAAAGTATCAATGTACATGTATGCAATAAGGCAATGTGGTGTTACCATAGCAACAAGGAGAGTGGTTCCCTGGACAAACATGAACTGTTGAAAACCTGATGACCTGACACAATGGCACTGTTGGTGATAAACTGCCCCAACAGAATTCTGACATTGAGTAACCAGCTGCTCTAGAATATTCTGCTGTCATGTAAAGAATAACGTTTTGGCAGTTTTTAGTTTTATTTTTCAAAGAAATACAGTTCACACAAAATGTCAAGCGTGATTTTCTCGAAAAATAACTAAAAATTATAACATTGTCTGCTCCACAACTTTGTTTTGTGGTTCAAGGGTTAATCTCAAAGAACATCAATTTTGTAATATTGCCTTTTCATGGACCCCAAATACAATGTTTTGAACAGTGCAATCTAACTTACTTTTATAAATGCCTTTTGTCAGAGATATATGAAGCTTGAAATGTGAAGATAGGACAGTTTATCACAGGTAGGTGCCATTTCTGTCAAGGTTTACAAGAGTTTTTGCAATATTTTGTGCATCTTCACAGTTTTTATACCCGTACAGCGAAGCGTGTTGCAGCATGCAACCAAGTCACATGACCGTCACATGACCACAATATATCAAATCTAGTAATACTAACAAGTAGCCGATACTCTTTCCAGTAATACAGCTACTATGTGAATATGAGGTTATTTTAATTGAAGTCTCTTTCTTCCTTTTAATGTTTCACTTGCTGAGAATTTAACCCTTATCTTGCTGTTCACGACAACCCCTATCTTTGGAAACAGTGTAGATCCAGATCAGATGGCTTCTGAAGAAGCCATCTGATCAGGATCTGCACTGTTTGGCATTTAGTTTATGAATTTGTAGCAATAAATTACATCAAGTAATCTGATTGGTTGATAGACAGAAATGGGTGTGGCTTAAATGAATATTCAGCAAGATAAGGGTTAAACTAGCAGATGACATTTTGATACATTATATCAGGGCTAGACCTTTTCAAACTCAAGCCTGTCATAACAGGAGATCATTTGAGCCCCGCCAAGCGAATTTGTGTCTTCGAGCATTCCTTCATGACAAATTTTAACTGCCCATGTCCAGCCATTCAGAGGGGCTAGGGGTATGGCTTTCTGTCTGAAGGTTCCTCTTGATTCACTGCTTGTATGAGCAAGCAGCGAAGGTTCTGGTGAGACTGCGCAGATGCGCAGGCTCGCCTGAACCTTCGCTGCTCGCATAGGCGATAAGTACCAAAATCACTTGACGGGGCCCATTTATAGATGTCAAACCTCATTTAAGAGGAAAAAAAAAAGAACAACATAGTAAATATGTTGTTTGGACTGGAATAACAAGCATAATTCAAGGATGGTTTTCATATTTTTCTCTCCAACATACACCATTAGAACTGCCTCAATAAGGTATTTCCAGTGTGTGCATACAGAGGACCATGTGTATAGCAATAGTGTTTTGTTTCCTAATGCTCTGCATGCTGGGTATTTTTCTGCAGCAGACGACATTTTGAAATATTTTTCTATTTTTCCCAGAAAACAGGATTTGACATCTCATGCAAATTGAATCCTACAGAGACAATTTGCATAAGATGTCAAGCCCTGTTTTCTGGGAAAAAATAAGAAAAATATCAACAATTTGTCCTCTGCTGAATTTGCCTAAAGAGTTGTAAAGGTTAATATTTTGCTATCGAAAAGAATTTGCCATCATAAAGAATCCAAACAAGGAGTGGTATGATAGGTAATTAAGGGCCTTTTCCCCTGAACTATTCCAAGAAACAAATGTTGTGGACATTTGTTAGAATTGCCTCGTGGAGGCAATTCTAACAAATAACCACAACATTTGTTCCTAAATATAGTATTAAATACAATGTACAATGCTCTTTAAGCATTAATCCATCTCTTCTTCAGCTAATTCAGCTAAGGATTTGTTTCTTGTCATTACAACAAGTTTGTCGTTATATAAAGAGGGATGGCTGTACAAACAATAGTTTCCATGGAGAAACAAAAGAAAATATCCTTGACTTAGCTCTGTTACTCACTGTCATATACCCTGACATCTGCTCAAATTCATTACAGCAAGTTAAAGCTGAATCCATGGATTGTGTTTTCAAATTGTCAAAGAGCTCATAAATACACCACAAATTCTTTGTATTATACACCACAGCCTTGTTATAAAACGGTTTGTTATAACAGGGTTTGGGATATAACATGGTTTCAAGATGTATCCCAAAAATGTATAGATATATAGAAAAATGACCATAAATGGTCATTTTTCTACATAATCTATACATTTTTTATTTTGATAGAACACGGTTGTTTAACTAACATAGTGTCTGCTTTGGACCCCATTAATAGTTTTATAAAGAGATTGTGATGTGATTGTTGGGGTTCAAAGCTAAGAACCATATTATATCTGAAAAAAAAAGGTGTAGATTATACAGAAAAATGACCTTTGATCGTCATTTTTCTATATTATATAATCTTTACTTTCCTGGGATTCATCTTTAAAACAAGTTATATCTGAAACCATTTTACAAAGAGGTTTTGTGTAACTAAACAATCTGCATAGAGCACCTGATTTTTGCATACAGTGTAAGGCACATATCAACACAAGACTATAACACTACTATCACAATGAGCCTTCTGTTTTTGCAGACACATGTACATGTGTAACCTGCACCATTTTTTGTGTATTACTACTAGTTGATTGTCCATTACACATCACACTACCATGTCCACAACTGCATAGATCAAATTGTTTATCTATCTTTTCTTCAGTGACTGGAATTCTCCAACTCAGAGACAGTCACATGACCTTCGTATCATTTGTAACCTCTCTGATTTAATCCTTATTCGACAAGGGCTGTTCATAGTTCAGCATAGAAATACTTCACTTCAACAACTCACAGTTTACCAATAGAAACTGTCAGGAAAATATCACAAAGAAAGAAGCAGTTCCCAAGAGTTGTCTGCTCTTGAATCACATAAATACTGATAGGTGACTATACACATAAATTATAATGCTTTTCTGTACAAATATTGCAATAATAGCACCATTTGGTTGCATTGTCCCACCTGAAATAGAGAACAGAATAGCATATTTACTCTAAGTAATCAGAGAACTCAACTCTTTAACATACTTGTTCTAAAATTTGAACAAATATAATTTAATACCCAATGCTGTGTCATAACCCTTCTCTTGCTGAATATTCAGTTTAGCCACACCCATTTCTGACTTTGAACCAATCAGATTACTTGATGTAATTTATTCTTACAGATCCATAAACTGAATGTCAAACAGTGTAGATCCTGATCAGATGGCTTCTTCAGAAGCCATCTGATCTGGATCTACACTGTTTGCAAAGATAGGGGTTGTCGTGAACAGCAAGATAAGGGTTAAAATAGCTGGATGAGAGGCAAACAGTGTAAAATGAAATTGCCAATTGATCTACAAATTTATGTGGCACTTTAAGGGAAATTGGTACACCTGGCAGATTTTTCCGCCATTTTTCAAAGGGAGACAATTTTTGGGGACTTCCTGTTCGCTTTCCTATAAACACTGTCTCACAGAAAAAAAGGGTCTACTCCTAAAGGAAATAATTTGCTCCTTAGGAGCAAATTATTTCCTTTAAGAGTTGACCCCTATTGACACGGGAGACAAAAACGCTTTTGCAGGACATATTCATTCCGTTTAAGGCTTAACATTTACAGCTCCTGAGAAGCAAGTTCTATGTTATATCAGAGGGGTAAGTTAATTGTAAGTCATAAAACTGCCTCTTGTTTAAAATGAAAGACAAATTTGTATGCTCTATGCTTCTTAAATATCTGTAAAGGAGAAAAACTGATTTTGGATGTATCAGGCATCAGGTAATGAACACCCCACTCCCTTCCAAACCCCACTTAATATAGAGAAAAGTGGGATTTACAGGGCAATTCATTATTTTCCTTATTTTCTTCAAAAACAGACTGAGGGTACTTATCAGAAGCATCTCATTGGGTCTCATTGAGGTGGTTCTAACAAGTACCCACAATCTATATTTGAAATAGAAATAACTAGAGCTATCACTAAAGGTGATGGATACCCCCACAAAAACTGCCTTGATAGTACAACAGCGCCATTTTGCAATTTTTTCACTTGAAAGGGGCCATAACTATGTCGAAAATTGACGAATTGTAGTGGAAATCGAACTTGACCTGTATTTTATGATGTTACATCAGTGTACCAAAAATTATAAAAATCGGTGAAGCGCTTTTTGAGTTATCGTCTGGAAACCAAGTCAACAGACCGACCGACCGACCGACAAGCTCACTCCTATATACCCCCCAAATTTCATTTTTGGGGGTATAAAAACAAAGTCAAACGTTTTCATATGAAAAATAAAATGCTAGTTCAAGAGATAGAAAAGGCACAACTAGCATAAGTGTGTGTTATGGCAATGGTTGTGGTATTTAAAACAACATACTTTACCTAATGTTAGGACTGATCACTACTATAGCTGGAATCAGAATCTGACGAACTATAGTCCAACTCTTTCTTCCGCCGCTTACTTTTGTATGTGTGTTCTTGTTCTGGTACAGTGCCTGGTGGAGAGAAAAAAGTTCACCCTTCAAACCTAAGCATGTTTAACAATGTTTTTGAAGTTTTTTTTTTCTTATTTTGCTAACTCATAAAGCAGCAAGCATGATAAGCAGACACTATTTCAAAGTACAGTCGAACTTCAATGGCTCGAAAACCTTTGGGACCATGAAAATCTGTTCGAGACAGGGGTAGTTCGAGCCACTGAGGGCTACTACCAGGAGGCATAATGACATACTTCAAGACCTCTTTTTATGTGTTCTAT
The DNA here is from genome assembly GCA_963580285.1 of Lucinisca nassula. Classification (NCBI taxonomy): domain Eukaryota; kingdom Metazoa; phylum Mollusca; class Bivalvia; order Lucinida; family Lucinidae; genus Lucinisca; species Lucinisca nassula. The sequence goes on along the minus strand of OY757014.1, from coordinate 51,428,551 downwards.
AATGAAAAATGTATGCTGTGTGTACTCATTAGAATCGCCTCATCGAGGCGATTCTAATGAGTACACACAGCATACATTTGCAAGATAAAAGACGAAAATATCCTAATTTTTACCCTCCCTATTTCTTACATAGAGAAATTCCCTAGGGACTCAAGAACGGGTTCGACTCAGCCATGGTAAACGAGCCATCGGTGCTCGAGCCATCAAAGTTCTACTGTACTTCTTTCTTATTTCTCGGCAAAAATAAGGCTTCTGAAGAAGCCATTTGATCAGTGTCTACACTGACATTCAGTTTCTGAATTTGTAGGTGTAAATTACATCAAGCAATCTGATTGGTCGAATTTATTCAGAAGAACAAGATTTATTTCAATGGACCCAGAATTAAGTAGAGTGGTTACCAATGTAATTTGCACATGTACTCGTCTGTTAAATGCCTTGACAAAGTTTTCTTATACTTTCATGTAATGACTTTGTTTGTCTGGAGATTAACAGTCCGTCAATACTATTTTAGGTCATACTGAGCTGGTCAATTTATATAACCACACTTTTCCTGATGATTCCTTGGAAGACTTGTGCACAAGTTGTTAAACAGTAAACTGACAACTGCCCTTCTTTGATAAGCCGAAGGGACAGAATGAGTGTAGAAAGGATTTGATAATGAATGAAATGGAATTACTAAATGTTGTAATAAGACAGCCACATGTGTAACAAGGACTTACCAGGTAATGGTGTGTGAACTTCTACCTTCACTGTAGCAGTAGCTTTTACCCGTGTAACGTGCCGCGAGGGTGGCGGCGTGGATGGTAGTGACCCTGGTAATAACCCTGGGGGTGAAATCTGCAACAAACATAAAACACATTACGATAACGCATCCGTATCTAAATGGCATTTTTCGTATCAATAGAAATAGCATTTTTCTAATGAAAATTTTTCATGTTTTCTTATTTCTTGTCCAAACATCGATTGTGGGTGTAAATTAGACATAGATTGTGGGTGCTCATTAAAACTGCCACAATCCATGTTTTTGAGCAAAAATAAGGACAATAATGTATATCCCTGTAAAACCCACTCTTCTCTTTACAAAGTGAGGGTTAAAGGGATATTCATAACAAGCATAACAAGATTTGCTAACCTGATGCAGGGTTAGAAATTACCGTAACTACTGAAAACAAAAGTGTTTCAGAAAAAACAATAGACACAGATCATACTACTGTTGAAGGTGGTAATACACAACCTAAATAAGTGTGCCTGAACAGATAAATGTCTAACATCAAGATTCCCACTGTCTGCCATCCCCTAAGCACAACTGTGACATCACAGTACAGTCCAACTTCGAGAACTCGAACACCTTCGAGATCATGCAAATTTGTTCGAAATAGGGGTAGTTTGAACTACGGAGGTTTAATCATAGTTTCAGGTCATTCAGCATAATGGGATAACTTTAATATTAATCTGTACCATCTCCTATAAAATAAAGGTATGTTGTGTGTACTCATTAGAATTGCCTCGGTGAGGCAATTCTAATGAGAACACACAACAAACCTTTTAATAAAATCAGAAAAATCCCCTTTCTAAAATATCCAAATATATGGAAATATCTGGGTATTGGATGAATTCTTTAGGGACTCAAGAACGAGTTAGAATTAGCCATGGTAAACGAGCTATCCATGTTCAACATTTTGAAGTTTCACTATGTACTAAAAAATCATGTTTTAGTTCAAACTTTTGGATATTTACAGCCATTGCCAAAGGTGCTTAAAATTTCAGTGCTCAAATATTTTGCCCATGTACTCGTCTGCTATTAGAAAAAATCAGAAAAACCCTTTCTAAAAATATCCAAATATATGGATATAACTGGGTATTGGATGAATTCTCTACTGACTCAAGAGTGAGTTAGAATTAGCCATGGTAAACAAGCTATCCGTGTTCGACTTTTTGAAGTTTCACTTTGTACTAAAAAATCACGTTTCAGTTCAAACTTTTGGATATTTACAGCTATTGCCCAAGGTGCTTAAAATTTTCAGTGCTCATAATTTAAACACAGAAGTACTACATTAGAAGCAATATGCTTTCTAACTAGACATATTATCATTTAAGATGCATTGTCGAGATTTATTAGTTCTTTAAGTGTCTTCATGTCAAACATCTTACTCATTAGCATAACACGCCCGTGTGGCATAGTGCATTCATTTTTTCATTATCTCATAACTTTTTTTCTGATGGAAATGAGTTTCATTTTTTTTATTTCAGCTCCAAACATTTATTGTAGGTGCTCATTAGAACTGCCTAAATGAGGTGGTTCCAACGAGTACCTACACTACATTGTATATGATTTGAAGCAGAAATAAGATTAATCTATACCGTAATGATCTGTATTTGGAAGAAAGGCCTAAGCAAACAGTGCAGACCCAGATCAGATCAGATACTCCTTCAGGGGAGGCAACTCCTGCAAAAGTATTTTTGTCTCCCATGTCAATAGGAGTCAACTCTTTAAAGGAAAGAATTTGCTCCCCAGGAGCAAATTCTTTCCTTAAAGAGCAGACCCCTTTTTCAGTGGGACAGGGGTTACAGAAAAGTGAACAGGAAGTCCCAAAAGTTGTCTCCCCTTGTAAAATGGTGGAGAAATCTGCCAGGTGTCCGCATTTCCGTTAAAGGGTAACCTCCCTTGAAGGGTAAACACAGTTCTTATAGTTCATGTACTTACATTTTTGCTATTATTATTGCTAGTTGTGACATTGTATCTGTTTGAGGTACCCCCTCCTCCTCCCTCTGCCCCCACCACTCCTGGGGTTGATGTCTCCACTATCACTTCTGGCTGCACTACAATCTCCGTGGAGGAATATGATGATGGCTCCTCAGTGATTGTCGTCAGTGACAGGTCAGATGGTATTCTCCGTGGATATTTCATTTTTCTGCTTGACCTTGTTGCCCGTACAGGAAGATTACGAATTTTCTTCTTTAATTTTGGAGAACTCTCTGGGGATGGAGTTGGTATCCTTTCAGCCTCATCTTTGGGTCTTACCTAAAATAAAATAGATGTTTTTTGTAAATTCCAGATATAAAGTTAAAAAATATAAGTACCGGTTTACTTCAAGCATCAAGCTCCAAAGAATGAAAATTAACATCTACAAGTATAATTATAACCCTTGTCCTGCTGAATATTCATATATGCCACACCCACTACCGATTATCAACCTATCAGATTACCTGTAGCAAATTATTACAACAAATTCACAATCTGAATGACAAACAATGTAGATCCTGATCAGATGGCTTCATCAGAAGCCATCTGATCTGGATCTACATTGTTTCAAAGAAAAGGCATATCTGGGATTAGCAGGACAAGGGTTAAATGTGCTGACTCGGCTTATAAAAGACCCAGTATCCCTCATGCACCAACAAAATGGCAAAGTATAAGAATTAAATACATGTAAATGTATTTTGTGTAAATGTATTTTGTTTGTTTGTTTGTTCAGAGTCTAATGGACCAGTCTATATCAAGTCAGTAAATTTACCCAACAACATTTTCCTAGGCAGGCTTATATGTCAGCCGATAACAAGTACAGTGCAATTCTTTCCCCAGAAACTGGCAACTGCCCTTCTTGAATCAGCAAAAGGGAGCACGTGATCACCAGTGAGACGCGCACTGGATTAAAAATTCTGCTCTGTGAATGCTACAACTGGGTTCAGCTATCAAGTTTGTAAAGGGCAGGGCATTAACCCATTTTGTACCGGAAACCCCAAAACGGGTACCCTGGCAAACAGTGCAGGCCCAGATCAGATGCCGCAGAATGCGACGTCTGATCAGGGCCTACACTGTTTGTAAAAAGTTCAGCCATTTTCCAAATAAATTTTGAAGAAAACACAGACTCCTGCTACATATAGGAAAGAAGATTGTACATGTATTTGGTATAAAAAAAGGGTTATACTGGTTCTACTGATATATTCTTACCTCTCCAGGAGGCCCAAACACTGACAGGACAACTGGAAGGAGAACCAGTCCATTCATCAGACCAATCACAACTAGTCCAGCCAATACATAGAAAAAATACCTGAAAATAAAAAATGATAATTTCTACAAACTGGAAAGTGCCAAAGACATTTTTCGAGCAAATGGCAATTTTATTATTTATTTATTTATTTTATTATTACTTGGGCCCCGTCAAGCGATTTTGGTACTTATTGCCTATGCGAGCAGCGAAGGTTCAGGCGAGCATTCGCGCAGTCTCGCCAGAACCTTCGCTGCTCGCTCATACAAGCAGTGAATCAAGAGGAACCTTCAGACAGAAAGCCATATCCCTGGCCCCTCTGAATGGCTGAGCATGTGCAGTTAAAATTTGTCATGACAGAATGCTCGAAGACAAATTCGCTTGGCGGGGCTCATTTTTTAGAGAAAGTAAGGCTTGACATTTCATGTGAATCATCTCTCCAACAGATGACTCAATTGTCTGCCCAGCAGATGGTTCACATGCAATGTCAAGCCTTTTTTTTTTCTGGAAGAAATGAAAACATTCATCTCCCACAGAAGGTCTTGGCTCATCTCCTCCAGAAGTTGGACACCTGAATACTAAAACATGCATACAACCTTCACCTCATTCAACCACCCAGGAGAAATATAAAATATTATGCCAGTGCTATTATCAAATACTCTTCCTTAACAAATCTCTGATTAGCTAGTAAAATGTACTGTTCCAGTTAAAGGGATAATTTTCCTAAACCCTCCACAAAAAAACCCTATGTTGTGGGTACCAGTTAGAACTACCTCATAGAAGTGATTCTAACTAGTACCCACAACACAGATTTTTACAGAAATGAGGAAAAATCCACAGTAATGAACCTTGTTGATCAGCCAAAACCCTTTTGGTACCAAATGGAATCTTTCTCCTTATACATAGCAGGAGTCCATTTCAAAATTTAGTGGTGTTCTTCAAAATTTATTTGGAAAATGGCTGAAATTTTTGCAAACAGTGTAGGCCCTGATCAGATGCCGCATTCTGCGGCATCTGATCTGGGCCTGCACTGTTTGCCAATTACAGTCGAACTTCAATGGCTCGAACACCTTTGGGACCTCGAAAATCTGTTCGAGACAGGGGTAGTTCGAGCCACTGAGGTTACTGTCAGGAGGCATAACGAGATGCTTTTAGACATCTTTTCGGTGTTCTATAATGAATATGTATTCTGTGTGTACTCATTAGAATCGCCTCATCGAGGTGATTCTAATGATTACACACATCATACATTTGCAAGATAAAACACTAAAATCTCCTTAATTATCCCCACTATTTCTTATTTAGACGATTTCGCTAGGGGCTCAAGAATGGGTTCGACTCATCCATGGTAAACGAGCCATCGATGTTTGAGCCATCGAAGTTCTACTGTACTTGTTTTGGGATTTCCGGTACAAAATGGGTTAACTGGGGCTAAGAAAATGTGACTAATTTCACTTGCCAATTTTCTTACCAATATTGTGACATATGATGAAAGGCATTCTGCTACCAAGTCATCAAGGCAAGCCAGACACAAATATTTACTGTTAATAATGTCAAGCCTGTCATGTTTTGCATGATGTTTAATTGAAAACCATTAGGAAATGCTGCATAACATAATTAACTACAGGCTAGATATTTATTTAATAAATGCACAGCATTTTGAAGAGGTTTCATGAATTTTCAACTTCAATCAACAACGGGACCTACCACAGGCATAGATTTATAATCACTATCAGTCAGTGCACATCAAAGCATTTCAATGCATCATTATGTTAACATGTCTGTGGAAATAACACCCAGTTAACTCCACTTATGAGCCTAAAATAGATTTTGGGTGCTTGTTAGAGAACATGAGGCAGTGTGCATGTATTAACTATTGTTTCTTAACTTTAATCAAGCACTGACAGCACTGGTTGGTCAACACTCAACAGGCTGGGGAAATGGCCTGAACCGTCAGACTTAACCCTTGTCCTGTTGAGCATGAATATGCCTTATTTTCCAAACAATGTAGATCCTGATCAGATGGCTTCTGACTGATCAGGATCTACAATGTTTGCCATTCAGATTCTGAATTTTTTGCAATAATTGGCATCAAGTAATCTGATTGGTTCAATAACGGTAGTGGGTGTGCAGATTAAAATATTCAGCAGGACAAGGGTTAAGACTGTTTTGTTTAACCCTCAATCCATTGTATGCGGGAAACCCCTAAAGGTGTACCTTGGCAAACAGTGTAGGATAGATAAGACGCCTGATCAGGGCCTACACTGCTTGCTAACAGAATTTACTGTCAAAAATAGAATAAAAACGAAAAAATAGACCTGACACCCCTTATATGACAAATGGACTTGTCCAACATGTAGCAATGGAAGAGTCCATTAGTATACAATGGGTTAAGCATAATGTGTAAGTTTCAGTATTCCTGTGCAGTGATCCACACTGAAGGATGAGTTCAAAACAGTCATAGCAAATGAGCCATCTGTATTTGAGCCACCGAAGGTTCATGGTACAGTGAAATTCTGCTATTAAGACCACCTAAAATAGACTAATTCTGCTTTAACAAGAGGGCCATGATGGCCCTGGATCGCTCACCTGATCCTATTGTACAAACGGAATTGTGGGTAATATATGGTAACGTGGAGGGTTTGAGCTATTTTGGTTGGACCCAAAGACAATTTCTGTGAAATTAATTCAAAATCAGTCTGCCTGTTTAGGAGTAGAAGTCATTTTGAGAAGTAAAAGTCATTTTTGATGAAATGACATCTCAAGCCCTGCCGCCCAATGAAACCAATGGGGTGTAAAACTGAACAGTTTGAGCAATTTTGGTAGAGGATCCTCCAAGAAACCTTCCAGTGAAATAATTTTAAAATCCATCCACTGGTTAAGGAGAAAAAGTCGTTTAAAGCTTTTTCTATTTTTAGCTCTGGTGGCCATTTTGTTCACCCGAGCGGAACGGTTGGGCAATTTGGTAGAGGGTCACCCAAGGAACATTCCTGTGAAGTAATTTCAAAATCCATCCACTAGTTAAGGAGAAAAAGTTGTTTAAAGCTTTTTCTATTTTTAGCTCTGGCGGCCATTTTGTTCACCCGAGCGGAACGGTTTGAGCATTTTTGATAGAGGGTCACCCAAGGAACATTCCTGTCAAGTAATTTCGAAATCCATCCACTGGTTAAGGAGAAGAAGTCCTTTAAAGGTTTTTCTATTTTTAGCTCTGGTGGCCATTTTGTTCACCCGGGCGGATTGGTTTGAGCAATTTTAGTAGAGGGGCACCCAAGAAACCTTCCTGTGCAATAATTTCAAAATCCATCCACTGGTTAAGGAGAAGTTGTTTAAAGGTTTTTCTATTTTTAGCTCTGGAGGCCATTTTGTTCACCAGAGCTGAACGGTTTGAGCAATTTTGGTAGAGGGTCATCCAAGGAACATTCCTGTGAAACAATTTCAAAATCCATCCACTTGTTAAGCAGGAGAAGTCGTTTAAAGAATTTTCTATATTTAGCTCTGGCGACAATCTTGTTCACCCGAGCGGAACAGTTTGAGCAATTTTGGTAGAGGATCACCCAAGGAGCATTCCTGTGAAATTAGATCAAAATCTGTCCAGCAGTTTTAGAGGAGATGTTGTTTAAAGCAAAAGTTGACGACGGACGGACGCACGCACGGACGACGGACGATGGACGACGGACAAAGACTGATCCCAAAAGCTCACCTTGAGCACTTCGTGCTCAGGTGAGCTAAAAACAACAATAATTTTAAGTTGAAAAATTGTGAATTTTTTCCTATTTCTGCTCAAAATATAGATTGTGGGTACTCATAATCTAACGAGTACCCACAATCTATATTTTAGAACAGAAATACGAAAAATAAGGTTAACCCCTGTAAAGCCATAAAAATTTTATGCAAAATTGACAAAAACGATCCTTCACAAAATACCAACTTTATTTGTTGCCAAGGATATACCAGTATCCATAGGTTCTATATCTAATTTCTGTGACAATTTCCGGTCTGTGTAGAAGAATAGGCCAGACTATATGTTACCTGCTCACAATCACTCAAGACAAGCTTTCTTGTGACACGGCTCACATAGGTGTAAAAAAAAACCAGAGGGCCCTGAATCGCTCACCTGAGAATCAGTGTCTCTAGTACATTCTTGGCCCAAGGGCTATACTAGGTGAAGCTTCATACCAAATATCAAAGACCTGAGCCTTGTGGTTTCAGAGATGAAGATTTTTAAATATTTTCCATATATAAGCCTATGAAAAACCAAAGGGCCCCAGGGATGGGGGCATTTTTGGCCCCAGGGCTATAATTTGAACAATCTTGGTACAGGTCCACTAGATGAAGCTTCACACAAAATATCAAAGATCTGAGCCTTGCGGTTTCAGAGAAGAAGATTTTTAAAGATTTTACCTATATAAGCCTTTGTAAACCCTGAGGCCCCCAGGGCGGGGGCATTTCCGGCCCAAGGATCATAATTTGAACAATCTTGGTAGAGGTCCACTAGATAAAGCTTTATACCAAATATCGAAGACCTGGGCCTTTTGGTTTCAGAGAAGAAGATTTTTAAAGATTTTCCCTGTATAAGCCTATGTAAAAACCAAAGGCCCCCGGGGCGGGGGCATTTTTGGCCCTGGGGCTATAATTTGAACAATCTTGGTAGAGGTCCACCAGGTGAAGCTTCACACCAAATATCAAAGACCTCGGCCTTGCGGTTTCAGAGTAGAAGATTTTAAAGATTTTCCCTATATAAGCCTATGTAAAACGAAAGGCCCCCGGGGCGGGTGCATTTTTGGCCCTAGGGCTATAAGTCGAACAATCTTGGTAGAGGTCCACTAGGTGAAGCTTCACACCAAATATCAAAGACCTGGGCCTTGTGGTTTCAGAGAAGAAGATTTTTAAAGATTTTACCTATATAAGCCTTTGTAAACCCTGAGGCCCCCAGGGCGGGGGCATTTCCGGCCCAATGATCATAATTTGAACAATCTTGGTAGAGGTCCACTAGATAAAGCTTTATACCAAATATCGAAGACCTGGGCCTTTTGGTTTCAGAGAAGAAGATTTTCCCTGTATAAGCCTATGTAAAAACCAAAGGCCCCCGGGGCGGGGGCATTTTTGGCCCTGGGGCTATAATTTGAACAATCTTGGTAGAGGTCCACTACGTGAAGCTTAACACCAAATATCAAAGACCTGAGCCTTGTGATGTCATAGAAACAGATTTTTAAAGATTTTCCCTATATAAGCCTATGTAAAACCAAAGGCCCCTGGGGCGGGGACATTTTTGGCCCTAGGGCTATAATTTGAACAATCTTGGTAGAGGTCCACTAGATGAAACTTCATACCAAATATCAGAGACCTGGGCCTTTCGGTTTCAGAGAAGAAGATTTTTAAAGATTTTCCCTGTATAAGCCTATGTAAAACCAAAGGCCCTTAGGGCGGGGGCATTTTTGGCCCTAGGGCTATAATTTGAACAATCTTGGTAGAGGTCCACTAGGTGAAGCTGCACACCAAATATCAAAGAACTGGGCCTTGTGGTTTCAGAGAAGAAGATTTTTAAAGATTTTCCCTATATAAGCCTATGTAATCACAAAGGCCCCCGGGGCGGGGGCATTTCTGGCCCAAGGGCCATAATTTGAACAATCTTGGTAGAGGTCCACTAGATGAAGCTTCATACCAAATATCGAAGACCTGGGCCTTTTGGTTTCAGAGAAGAAGATTTTTAAAGTTTTCATTTCAAAAATCTATTTTTAGCTCCTGTGACCCAGATGTGCAATGGACCGGAACCATTTGAACAACTTTGAAAGGGGGCCACCTAAGGATCATTCCTGTGAAGTTTGGTCAAAATCCGATCAGTGGTTTAGGAGGAGATGTCATTTGAAGAAAAAGTTTACGCACACACGCACGCACGCACGCACACACGCACACACGCACGACGGACGACGGACAAAAAGTGATCCCAAAAGCTCACCTCGTCACTACGTGACAGGTGAGCTAAAAAGCTTATGTAGTAGGTTGCAGTAAATCTTTCTTTGTGTTTCCTGCCCACAGCGTCCTCTGGTCAGAGACCACCTTTGGGACTGTTCAACAGTGGTCTTAAAGAAGACTTTTGAACAGTCCAAAAGGTGGTCTTAATATAGGAATTTTACTGTATTTTGAAAAGAACTGGCTCCCCTGAATGAGCACCCATTACTCTAAAAGCATCAGGTCAAAAAAGTTTATTTTTACATCCTATCTTCCAACTAAAGCCAACTACCTACACGACTGACACATTCCAAATTTCACTCTCTGAATGTCAAAATAAGAAAACAAGACCTCCCATAATTCCATTGCTGATCAACCCTGATTAATTGGTTAAGTATCTTCCTGACAGCCTGAGTACCAAAATCTTCCAAAATATTTGCACATAACAATTACTGTACTAAACTCTTCACAAAACTTAAAGACAGCATTTTCAAGGCATTTTCTCAGAACGTTTTTTTAGAGAATAATAAGGCTTGGCATTTCATGTGAAATGTGTCTACCCTGGGGCAGACATGATTGACATGTCATGTCAAGCCATGTCAAGCGGTTTTCCTTTCTTGAAAATAAGGTCATTTCACATAGCACTTGAAGGATTAATTCATCCTCTTTACCAGGCTTGCTTTGGAATTTATGATGGGACAAACAGAACAGATCCTCAACAGACTGCTCCTAAATGAACATTCTCAGACTCTATTCCATTTGGTGCAGGCCACACCAGTACAAATCTTTAGAAATTTTAGGGTATGAATTTGCAGTGGAGCCAAGAAATACAAATTCTGACAGCCTCCTTCATGATAGTCTGAAAGCTTTCTTTCTGATTAAGTCACCCCAGACAAAAATTACTTTCTGGTAGGAACTAACACCCAAAATCAACAGTGATGATAGCACTCTCTACCACACAAAAATAAAGAAGAAGAAGAAGAAGAAGAAGAAGAAAAAGAAGAAGAAGAAGAAGACAAAAAACAACAACAACAAGAATTTCTCACAGAGAAAGGGAGAAAAGAAATATACTCAGTCAAAAAAGTTCCTATACCTAAAATTGCTTCTGTTACTATAGCTACTACAGACAAAAAACTGCACAAAGTTTGTTATATTTTGATAAGAAGACTCATTTTCCCGTGCAAAAGCACCATTCGTTTTTGTTTTCGTAAACACATCATCGTAGACTATTGCTTTAAACACCCAAGGGGTCACTGTGTCATTTTCGCAGAGAAAATCATTAAAACATGCTATGATTTAGCATCAAAAAATTTCCCTGTACCCTACATTTCTAAAATTTGATACATGTGCCATTTCTTTAGATACCATTTGCGTCTATTCACAAAAGATTTGGAACTTTAGTTGCATCAGCTACGAGAAACAGGCTAACACATATTGACATCCAATTCTTAGAAGTTGTGTGCAAATGCTGCTTTCAATGGGAACTCCGTAGAAAATCGCAATCGATAGTGCTACATGCTACATGAATTTTCTGTATTTTTTACCATCGTGATTAAAAGCAATGGTGGACACAAAGCGTTTTTTGAAAAAATGGCAAAAATTGATTGACAGGAATAAAAATTACAGCAGTTCGAAAATTGCTATATTTTTAATTGCAAGGGAGATAATTTGAGAATTTCACAAATTAAAACCTCGCTTATAATGCGAGATCATGAGATATTGTAACAGTAAAGTGTTATCCGATGTTCAGAGAAAATTGTCTTCCATCTTAGACAAAAAAAGAACTGTCTGCGCATGCGCAATGTCCATTTTCTACCAAAATCTTTCTAGGCACATATTGGAAGACAACTCTGGAGCAGAAAGGTATGGACAAATGCAAGTTTGAGCATTCTCTAGCTAAACGTCCGATTTAAATGTCTAAAGCCAAATTTAGCTCAATAGCTGCAAGATATTTAGTGAGTTTCATGCGAAAGTTGTTATAGTTACTTTTTTGACTAAGTATATAAGAGGATATTATTATATAGGAGATGAAAGAGGGACAGGGGCAAAAGAAGAAAATGAATGGAAGTTAAGTGGAAACCATTTTGAAGAAAGGGTTTTTTTTGGGGGGGGGGAGTGGGGGTTGTTTTGTTTTTTGAGGTTGTGTTTTTTCCTAGAATTATCCTTGGTGTACAAAGAATTTATTTTCTTCAGGCTATATTTCTATACCATTCCTGCTGAAGCTTTATTCCCAGACCTCGTAAACTACTAGGATCAGAGGCTGAAATACGGATCTGCTAGTGGAATACAATTTGAGATCCAATAATAGAAGCTTGGAGCCAAACATTTTATGGTAGGCTTTGGCCCATTAAGTATTGACTGATTTTCATTTAGCAAAGTATACTTCCTCTTGAAAGAACTTTTTATAATCTAAAACTTAAAATAAACTGATAGTTTTATCACTTCAGCATTTGAGGTAAAATCAGAAAAGTAATAGCCAATAAGACGAGTTAACAAGGGAGGTAAATGGCTAGAACAGAGTCAGAGGTAAAATCAGCAGTTGTCCCTCCTTTAAGGCCATGATATCAGTGGTGCCCCCAAGAAACCCCTGAAGGAACAGTGCAGGCCCAGATCAGATGCCGTAGAATGCGGCATCTGATCAGGGCCTGCACTATTTGCTAACAGAATTTTCCATCAAAAAAGGAATAAAAATGAAACAAGAGGGCCATGATGGCCCTGGATCGCTCACCTGATCCATAGAGTAACAAGTGGGCCCTGGGGAGGGCCATTATTGACCCCAGGGTTACAATGTGCATTATGTTGAGGGAGGTCTAAAAAGGTGAAGCTTCATACCAAATATCAACAAAGGCTATAATTTGAACAATCTTGGCAAAGGTCCAATAGATGAAGCTACATACCAAATATCAAAGACCTGGGCCTTGCGGTTTCAGAGAAGATTTTTTAAAAGATATTTCCAACATAAGCCTATGTAAAACCAAATGGCCCCAGGGCTGGGCATTTTTGGCCTCAGGGCTATAATTTAAACAATCTTGATAGAGGTCCACTAGATGAGGCTTCACACCAAATATCAAAGACCTTGGCCTTGCTTTTCAAAGATTATTTCAATATAAGTCTATGTAAAACCAAAGGGTCTCGGGGTGGGGGCATTTTTGGTCCCAGGGCTATAATTTGAACAATCTTGATAGAGGTCCACTAGATGAAATTTCACACCAAATATCAAAGACCTAGGCCTTGTGGTTTCATAGAAGAAGATTTTTAAACATAGATAAGTCTTACAAAGTCCCTTTATAAGTCTATGTAAAACCAAAGGGCCACGAGGCGGGGGCATTTTTGGTCTCAGGGCTACAATTTGAACAAACTTGGTAGAGATCCACTAGCTGAAGCTTCATACCAAATATCAAAGACCTAGGCCTTGTGGTTTCAGAGAAGAAGATTTTTCAAGATATTCCCTGTATAAGTTTATGTAAAACCAAAGGGCCCCGGAGCGGGGGCATTTTTGGCCCCAGGGCAATTATTTGAACAATCTTGGTAGAGGTCCACTAGATGAAGCTTCATACCAAATATCAAAGACCTGGGCCATGCAGTTTCTGAGAAGAAGATTTTTAAAGATTTTCCCTATATAAGCCTATGTAAAACCAAAAGGCCTCGGGGCGGGGGCATTTTTGGCCCCAGCACTATAATTTGAACAACCTTGGTAGGGGTCCACTAGATGAAGCTTCATACCAAATAGCAAAGACCGAGGCCATGCAGTTTCAGAGTAGAAGATTTTTAAAGATTTTCCCTATATAAGCCCATATGTAAAACCAAAGGGCCCCGGGCTAGGGGCATTTTTGGCCCCAGCACTATAATTTGAACAATCTTGGTAGGGGTCCCCTAGATGAAGCTTCATCCCAAATATCAAAGACCTGGGCCTTGTGGTTTCAGAGAAGAAGATTTTTAAAGATTTTCCCGATAAAAACCCATGTAAAACCAAAGGGCCCCGGGGCGGGGGCATTTTTGGCCCCAGCACTGTAATTTGAACAATCTTGGTAGGGGTCCACTAGATGAAGCTTCATACCATATATCAAAGACCTGGGTATTGCGGTTTCAGAGAAGAAGATTTTTTAAGTTTTTGGTGAAAAAAATCTATTTTTGGCTCCTGTGACCTAGATGTGCAACGAATCCGAACCATTTGAACAACTTTGAAAGGGGTCCACCTAAGGATCATTCCTGTGAAGTTTGGTCAAAATACTATCAGTGGTTTAGGAGGAGATGTCGTTTGAAGAAATTGTTTACGCACGGATGACAGACAAAAAGTGATCCTAATATTAATCACAAGAGGGCCATGATGGCCCTGGATCGCTCACCTGATCCACAGTGTAACAAGTGGGCCCCGGGGAGGGCCATTATTGACCCTAGGGTTATGATGTGCATAATGTTGAGGGAGGTCTAAAAAGGTGAAGCTTTATACCAAATATCAACAAAGGCAAGAATTTGAACAAACTTGGCAAAGGTCTACAAGATGAAGCTACACACCAAATATCAAAGACCTGAGCCTTGCGGTTTCAGAGAAGAAGATTTTTTTAAAGATATTCCCTACATAAGCCTATGTAAAACCAAATGGCCCCGGGGCGGGGGCATTTTTGTCCTCAGGGCTATAATTTAAACAATCTTGATATAGGTCCACTAGATGAAGCTTCACACCAAAGATCAAAAATCTGGACCTTGTTGTTTCAGAGAAGAAGATTTTCAAAGATTATCTCTATATAAGTCTATGTAAAACCAAAGGGCCCCGGGCGGGGGCTTTTGTGGCCCGAGGGCTATAATTTGTTCAATCTTGGTAGCACTATAATTTGAACATTCTTGGTAGGAGTCCACTAGATGAAGCTACATACCAAATAGCAAAGACCTGGCCCTTGCAGTTTCAGAGAAGAAGATTTTTAAAGATTTTCCCCATATAAGCCCATATAAAACCAACGGCATTTTTGGCCCCAGAACTATAATTTGAACAATCTTGGTAGGGGTCCACAAGATGAAGCTTCATACCAAATATCAAAGACCTCGGCCTTGCGGTTTCAGAGAAGAAGATTTTTAAAGATTTTCCCTATATAAGCCCATGTAAAACCAAAGGGTCCCGGGCCGGGGGCATTTTTGACCCCAGCACTATAATTTGAACAATCTTGGTAGGGGTCCACTAGATGAAGCTTCATACCAAATATCAACGACCTGGGCTTTGCGGTTTCAGAGAAGAAGAATTTTAAAGTTTTCAGTGAAAAAAAATCTATTTTTGGCTTCTGTGACCTATATGTGCAACGGACAGGAACCATTCGAACAACTTTGAAAGGGGTCCACCTAAGGATCATTCCTGTGAAGTTTGGCCAAAATCCGATCAGTGGTTTAGGAGAAGATGTCGTTTGAAGAAATTGTTTACGCACAGATGACAGACAAAAAGTGATCCTAATATAAAACACAAGAGGGCCATGATGGCCCTGGATCGCTCACCTGATCCATAGTGTAACAAGTGGGCCCCAGAGAGGGTCATTATTGGCCCCAGGGCTTTAATGTGCATAATGTTGAGGGAGGTCTTAAAGGTGAAGCTTCATACCAAACATCAACAAAGGCTATAATTTGAACAATCTTGGCAAAGGTCAACTAGATGAAGCTACACATCAAATATCAAAGACCTGGGCTTGGCGGTTTCAGAGAAGATTTTTAAAGATTTCGCATATATAAGCCTATGTAAAACCAAAGGGCCCCGGGACAGGGGCATTTTTTGCCCCAGCATAATAATTTGAACAATCTTGGTAGGGGTCCACTAGATGAAGCTTCATACCAAATATCAAAGTCCTGGGCCTTGTGGTTTCAGAGAAGAAGATTTTTAAAGATTTTCCCTATATAAGCCTATGAAAAACCAAAGGGCCCCGGGGCGGGGGCATTTTTGGCCCCAGCACTATAATTTGAACAATCTTGGTAGGGGTCCACTAGATGAAGCTTCATACCAAATATCAAAGACCTGGGCCTTGTGGTTTCAGAGAAGAAGATATTTAAAGATTTTCCCTAAATAAGCCAATGTAAAACCAAAGGGCCCCGTGGCGGGGGCATTTTTTGTCCCAGCACTATAATTTGAACAATCTTGGTAGGGGTCCACTAGATGAAGCTTCATACCAAATATCAATGTCCTGGGCCTTGTGGTTTCAGAGAAGAAGATTTTTAAAGATTTCGCATATATAAGCCTATGTAAAACCAAAGGGCCCCGGGGCGGGGGCATTTTTGGCCCCAGCACTATAATTTGAACAATCTTGGTAGGGGTCCACTAGATGAAGCTTCATACCAAATATCAAAGACCTGGGCCTTGTGGTTTCAGAGAAGAAGATTTTTAAAGATTTTCCCTATATAAGCCAATGTAAAACCAAAGGGCCCCATGGCGGGGGCATTTTTTGTCCCAGCACTATAATTTGAACAATCTTGGTAGGGGTCCACTAGATGAAGCTTCATACCAAATATCAAAGTCCTGGGCCTTGTGGTTTCAGAGAAGAAGATTTTTAAAGATTTTCCCTATATAAGCCTATGTAAAACCAAAGGGCCCCGGGGCGGGGGCATTTTTGGCCCCAGCACTATAATTTGAACAATCTTGGTAGGGGTCCACTAGATGAAGCTTCATACCAAATATCAAAGACCTGGGCCTTGTGGTTTCAGAGAAGAAGATTTTTAAAGATTTTCCCTATATTAGCCAATGTAAAACCAAAGGGCCTCGTGGCGGGGGCATTTTTTGTCCCAGCACTAAAATTTGAACAATCTTGGTAGGGGTCCACTAGATGAAGCTTCATACCAAATATCAAAGTCCTGGGCCTTGTGGTTTCAGAGAAGAAGATTTTTTTAGATTTTCCCTATATAAGCCTATGTAAAACCAAAGGGCCCCGGGGCGGGGGCATTTTTGGCCCCAGCACTATAATTTGAACAATCTTGGTAGGGGTCCACTAGATAAAGCTTCATACCAAATATCAAAGACCTGGGCCTTGTGGTTTCAGAGAAGAAGATTTTTAAAGATTTTCCCTATATAAGCCAATGTAAAATCAAAGGGCCCTGTGGCGGGGGCATTTTTTGTCCCAGCACTAAAATTTGAACAATCTTGGTAGGGGTCCCCTAGATGAAGCTTCATACCAAATATCAAAGTCCTTGGCCTTGTGGTTTCTGAGAAGAAGATTTTTAAAGATTTTCCCTATATAAGCCAATGTAAAACCAAAGGGCCCCGGGGCGGGGGCATTTTTGGCCCCAGCACTATAATTTGAACAATCTTGGTAGGGGTCCACTAGATGAAGCTTCATACCAAATATCAAAGACCTGGGCCTTGTGGTTTCAGAGAAGAAGATTTTTTAAGTTTTTGGTGAAAAAAATCTATTTTTGGCTCCTGTGACCTAGATGTGCAATGGACCGGAACCATTTGAACAACTTTGAAAGGGGACCACCTAAGGATCATTCCTGTGAAGTTTGGTCAAAATCCGATCAGTGGTTTAGGAGGAGATGTCGTTTAAAGAAATTGTTTACGCACGGACGCACGGACGCACGGACGCACGGACGGACGCACGACGGACGACGGACAAAAAGTGATCCCAAAAGCTCAACTCGTCACTACGTGACGGTGAGCTAAAAATAGGTCTGACACCCCTTATAACAATGGGTTAAATGATGATGATGATGATGATGATGATGATGATGATGATGATGATGATGATGATGATGATAATGATGTGGTGGTGGTGCTTCATTAATCGTAATACCCAAACAAGTGCCTGATGATTGTCTTGCCTAACATTTCTATGAGCAGGAATCATGCTTCAATTTCCTGCTTATAAATAAATTAAAAGGCAACAAAATCATTAGCATTTTAATATTTATGAGTAGGACAATTTTCATGCTGGATTTTTTTCTAGAGCATCTGTTTACAGAAGCAGATCCCTGATAAAAGTAGAACATTTTTTTTTTTGTTGTTGTTTGAATTGAGGCTTAACATACCCGTCAACACTATTTAGGTCTTTTTGGAGACGTCGCTTCCAATTTTGTGGGACTTTTACCCGACTACTAGATGAAATGACTTCTCAAGCCCTTGCCTCCCATGAAACCAAAAGGCTTATATGCCCTGCAAGGTCTGACTCACACCGCTTTGCCTGGACAGGCCTAGTCCTTCTAAGCCGTTTGCCAGTACTCGACGTGTGTGGTCAGTTTCAGCTCTGCGTGGAAGCACCATGCAGCCCAATCTATTTCTTCAAGCCCCGATGGGGCGAAAAAGGAAAAAGTAGAACAGAAGCAGTAGAATAAATCAAAAGAATAAATCAAGGGGTAATTGGCTTCCAATTTTCTTTACCATACAGTAGGTATGATCTTGCTCTCAGCTATACCTCACAAGTAACTCGTACTATCCCATAAATCTCCACACATCCAGGTAAAGAAGGAATAAGAAGGATAACTAAAAGGGACATTTTTCACTCTTTCTTGTTTGAAGCATATATTGTGGATACTCATTAGAATTGCCTCAGCGAGGCAATTCTAATGAGTATCCACAAGATATGATTTGATCAAGAAATAAGAAAAAAAATCCAAAAATGAACTTTCTTATTCCTCCATCATGATCTAGACTATATATCTTAGAACAGCGCCATGTCTAAGGCAGTAGTGCTTAATGCCGCTGGGAGGCAAATTGATCAACACTTCAGTTCTTTTAAACTTTTATGGAATATGGCCCGTGGCCCTGATGACAGCATACTGAACTGCAATTTTCTTCTGTTCTATTCAGCAAGGCTGATCTGACCCGAGATGAAAGGCCAGTTTTTCAAGCCTCTGCTGAGCTATAAACAATCTTGACTCCAACCTACCGGAACTCTATCAGAAACAGAAGCCAACAACAGACCAATAAAATTTTAGAGCTTTCCAGACTTGGAGCTCCTGGTATATAGACTAAATATTCATGTGATTGGGAAAGAATTAGTTTTTACACATTTATAATCATGAATACATGCCTATATAATTTTGACCCCCTTGAATCCCACTTGCTTATACAGTAAAACTGGGGTTTACAGAGGTATACCTTATTTTTCTTATTTCTGCTTTAAAATATAGATTGTGGGTACTCGTTAGAACCGCCTCAATGAGGCGGTTCTAATGAGTACCCACAATCCATATTTTGAAGCAGAAATAAGAAAAACATCAAAATTTTTCATCTGAAAAAATTTGTTTGTTTTTTTTTTCGGTGGTTAAGTTTACAATGTATTTATATAGGCTTGTTTTCGTAATGATATTATAATTGGAGTATTGAATCTGTCCACCTCATAAACAACCCATAAACGTTGGTCAGTTTCAGAGCCATGTAAAAAAGAGTTTACTGCGAAGAGATATGTTATTTTAGTGCATTTTAGTCTTTTAAACCAGCAGTCAGTATGTCTAGTAAGCTACCGGAGTGCTTCAAAGTTTTCAAGATTTTTTTAAATCTAAAAATGTGATAAAATTTTTAAGTACAAAAATCACACAGCTCTGACATTTACTGCTAAGTGGTATGAAGATTTAAGAAAACTAAGCTATTAAAATGAAATCTTTTGCTACTGATGGTACTTTTTGTCCTGGACACAAGATAAAAGATTTTTATCACAACAGCCATAATAAAATCTGTGTATCTTCCCTTGAGGGGATCAGAATTTATTTATCAGAGCCTTATTTGATTCCCTTTCTGGTCTTAACCCTTATCCTGCTGAATAAACTAGTTCACCACACCCATTTCTGGCTATCAGCCAATCAAACAAACTACATACACTTGATATAATATATTCATCCAAATTTGCAAACAGAATAACAAACAGTGTAGGTCCTGATCAGGTGGCTATTTCAGTAGCCATCTAATCTGGATCTGCACTGTTTGCAAAAACAGGGATTGTCTTGTTCAGAAGGCTAATGGATAACAGCAGAATTTTAAAACAAAATAAAATTAATATTTTTAGCTTCATTTGTTATCCTGGACATCTTAAATAATCATTACTGTGTCAAAATTTTATGATTGATAATTATGATCATTCATGAATTATGAAAAAAAAAATGTTAGGCTGTCAGCAAGTATACTTTTGACCATTACAGGCCAGTAATAAATGAAAAAAAAAAACAAACATTAACAGTACAATTATGAGTTGACCATGATGGTGGTCCTTGTCATGTATGTCAATTTACCCTAAAAAAGCAGTGAAATTACACAAATCACATAAGCCAATATTCTATTTCTCCACAGAAATCAAGGCTTAAAATTGCACTGAAATAGGTATATGGTATTCTTTTTTCACTGTTTTATCATTAAATATGGATTGACATTTCATCTGAATTGTCTGTCTTGCCATGGGCAGCTGACATTCTATTTTTTTCATTGGAAATAAAACATCACATTTCATTTGGATAGACTGTCTTGCCTTACATTATCTGAAAAGCAAGGGATTTTTTCATTACGATAACACACCTGTGCGACAAAGTGAATATTTTCACATCTCCAAAATGGCTACTTTTCAGATGAAAATCGCTGATGTTTTTCTTATTTATACTGCAAACATAGATTGTGGGTGTTCATTAGTTCTGCCTCATTGAGGTGGTTCTATTGAGTACCCACAACTTGTGTCTTGGAACAGAAATATGACAAATAATGTATTCCCCAGTAAACCCAAGTTTTCTCTATATAAAGTGGGGTTTAGTGGGGGGGGGGGGGGGGGGGGTGTTCATTTCACGGACTTGTTCACATGAATTTTTTTTTTTTTTTTTTTCTGAAAATGTGATCTCTACTAAAAGTTGTGATGGGTGCTTTAAGGGTTAAGGACAAAAAAATAAAATCAAAGTCTTTAATATCCACCCCATGATTAATCAGAAACAGTCTGATTCCATGTGTAACATTATTATCAATTTCCTCACAGACCAGTATACAAATATCATTAGTGGGGAGGGCCCAACTTGCAATTCTCATAAATTTGTTTGATTTGAGGTTTAACGTCCCCGTCAACACTGTAAAGGTCATTTTGGAGACGTTGCTTCCAATTTTGTGGGACTTTTACCTGACATTGAGATGAAATGACATCTCAAGCCCTTCCGCCAAATGAAACCAATAGGGTTTATAAGCATGAACAGCAAGAACCAGTTTGAAACCCCTCATTGAGGCAATGCTAGAGAGCATCAAAAAATAGTTTCTACAGTATCTCAAGTTCATCGTCTCAGATAATTGCCCAAATATCTCACTGGAAGAATCAAATTTTAGGACAAATCTTGAACAAGTATTCACAGTACCTGAAGACAATTGATGTCATATAAAAGTCTTCCACATGACTAGTCTGAAGGTTTTGTGGTTGACAATAATCACCGTGTATGATAATCCAGCTACGCATGGTAAACACTAATGACAGGCCATTGTGTGAACACCGAACAATACAATCAAGACTAGCATGTGTAGCAGCACAACCTAATTGGTGTTCATACACAGGAGTTTGAGTGTTGCAGAATGTAACGAATCCCCACCCCAACCCTAAGTCTACATGGCCTGTACAAGCTTCATCGTGAGAAAACCTGTGTTTTGGGGGGGGGGGTTCATCAGCAAACAACAAAGGTGCCGATCAGACTGTGCATCCGCGCAGTCTGATCGGCACCTTTGTGTTTGCTAATTGCTAAGTATCATATCTCTAGTTTCGATATCTAAAATTTCAAGAATCTTGCTGATCTGTGTAGCTGAGCAGACTGGTTTGTGTCTACCCGATCGCAAACCCGAAAGACAGGTTTTCTCTTGACGGGGATCATACAGAAAAGGGCTTCCCCCATGGTGAGCCTCTTTAAAATCACTTTGGGTGGTCTGTGGATAACCGACAAGGTTTAGCTCCATTTTGTCTAATTTCAATAACCCTGCTAACAAGGGTAAATTAATCTGGGATTTAAAAGATGAAATTGATATGTAGTTGAGTGCTCTTTTTTTTATCTTGTTGAGTTATTGAAGATTTTAAAACTCTTTTAAAAAAGATTAGTCTCATTCAATTTTCAATTTTTTGGTACCTTCAAACAAGACACCAGGCATTTTTATTGTAGAAAAGATGTAACTTTGATGGCTGACATAACAATAATCATGTCCACAAAATTATTCTGGCTTTTCTGAACCACTTAAGTGTAGTGTAATCAATTGAACCTCCAATGATAAAACCATTCAATTAAGTTTTATTGAGAGAAAAACAACTAAAATCTTGGTGGTCCAATATTTGCACTGACTAACATATTGCAAATTAACCTCATAAAAACTGCACCTGTATTTTCTTCTCACACTTAAAACCAGTAAGGTATTCCTCCCTCAGGACTGTTTGCTCAATCAACATAGCTCTAGATCAGAAGCGGGGGTATTGGCCTAGTCAACACTTTTAAGGTCATATTTACCAAACCACACTTTTCCTAAGTGTTACTAGTCACAGTGCACATTCTTTTACCAGAATTCTTGAATCAGAGAAAACACACACTCCTGGACCATCATGAAAACACGTCTATATAATTTCGACCCCCTTGAACCCCACTTTTATATAGCAAATCTGGGGCTTACAGTGGAAAACCTTATTTTTCTTATTTCTGCTCTAAAATAAAGTTTGTGGGTATTCGTTTCTGCTCTAAAATATAATTTGTGGATACTCGTTAGAACTGCCTCATCAGTTCTAACGAGCACCCACAATGTATATTTTGAGCAGAAATAAGAAAAATATCACAAATTTTTCATCTTAAAAGTTTATTTTTTTAGCGGTACAGTTTACAATGTATTTGTATAGGCATGTTTTCGTAATGTACCACAAACTCCTGGACTACCTAGCCTGGCTTTGGCCCCCGCCCATTGGGGCTTGAAGAAATAAATGGGCTGCATGATGCTTCCACGCAGAGCTGAAACGAACAGCACATGAGTACTGGTAAACAGCTTAGAGGATCTAAGCCTGCCCAGGCAAAGCAGTGCGAGTCGGTCCATCCATGCTTATAAACCCTTTGGTTTCATTGGGCGACAGGGCTTGAGATGTCATTTCATCTCAATGTCTGGTAAAAGTCCCACAAATTTGGAAGCAACGTCTCCAAAATGACCTATACAGTGTTGATGGGGATGTTAAACCTCAAAACCTAGGCTGGCTGGATACAGAAGAGCAATGAGGCTAACTAACTCTTAAAGCCCCACAGAAATATTAACCCTTGTCCTGCTGAGCCCGGATATGCCTTATCTTTGAAACAATGTAGATCCAGATCAGATGGCTTCTGAAGAAGCCATCTGATCAGGATCGTCATTGTTTGCCATCCAGTTTATGAATTTGTTGCAATAATTTGCATCAAGTAATCTGATTGGCTGATAATCAGTAGTGGGTGTGACATATTTAAACATTCAGCAGGACAAGGGTTAAGAGCAGGTGGCAATTCAGAAATATTTGAAAATGACATCTGTAAATATTCTGATTAGCAGTTTTAACCCTTATCTTGCTGAATATTCATTTAAGCCACACCCATTTCTGTCTATCAGCCAATCAAATTACTTGATGTAATTTATTGCTACAAATTTATAAACTGAATGCCAAACAGTGTAGATCCTGATCAGATCTGATCTGGATCTACACAGTTTTCAAAGATAGGGGTTGTCGTGAACAGCAACATAAGGGTTAAGGTGGAGAGGCTTTTGTTATATCTTTTCTCTTCCCCCCTCTCCACCTTTATTTTTCTTTTCTTTTTTATTTCCTTTTTTTTTTTTTTTTTTTTTGCATGAAAAGTCTATTTGTGTTTTCCTAATTTTCAGATTAACTATGGTACATTTCTACCATTATAGTTGTTTTGTTCACCAACACAAATGACAAGACTTTATACAGACATCATGTCTTCTACATGTTCATTGGGGCAGTAATGCAGTGGTCATTGACATAAAAACATCATCATGAACTTCACCAGTAACAACTTTTGTATCCATGTCATAGCCCATAAATAAAGTTTTTCTCTTTTGTTTTTTTGTGTTTTTCTTTATTTTATTTTATTTTTTTTTACATTTTCATTTTCTTGTTCAGCACATTGACAAGTCTGTGTGATGCTGCACTGCTTTCTCTGAACCTCAAGAATGCCACTTTTGGCCCATTTTTGCTCCAAATATCCCCTGAACATTTTGAAAGGGAGGCACACTAAGTCTTGTCACCTGCAATTATGACATACCTCCGGTATGTTCATATAAAGGTCCCCCCAAATCATCCTAAATGTGTCAGTAGGGACATGTGTCCCCTAAAATAAAATACCCTTGAAAACCCCACTTTTTATACTGTGCGTTAGGGGTATTTTTAAGTTTGCTAAAAAAAGTTTGACAAAAATTGTGAAAAAAAATCTAGGTGCATCCATGCACCTTAAATTGCCTCAGGAAGCTGTAAAAGTCACTATTTTCCTGAACAAGCTTATTTATCTTATGCCCGATTTTTTATGGTTTTTAAGGTACATAAGAAGTAGCCAGTAAAGGTATTTGGCATTCCTTAGCTATTACTTGGGTGGTCCTGTCAGAGGTACTATCCTTTTACTAACAACTATACTAGCCTAGAGAACTCTACTGCAATATATACAGAAAAGGGGGGAGAAAGTGAGTGAGTGTTTGAATTTTACGTCTCGCCAACATCCTAAGTCATACGGAGATGGGACATAGGTTTAAAGACTCATCCGAAAGTCTTGAGAAGCCCTGAATCGGTCCTGCGACCCCTGGTTTACAAGGCGAGTAGCATAACCACTACACCACAGAGGCTTCTAGGGGGGAGAAAGACGGGAAACTTATTTTTATGTCTCTTAGGGAATATCTTTTTTATCCTTTTTTGGTTTTATGGCCCTTTCAAGAACATTTCATTAACTGATCATCCATCAACATAAAGGTTTATAGAATAAAATCTGGATTAAAAGGATTACTCTTAGTCTTAGCTGAAATTGGCTTTTTCACATGTACAAGCAGTGCATCCGGCCCCCGCCCATAGGGGCTTGAAGAAATATATGGGCTGCATGATGCTTCCAGGCAGTGCTGAATCTAGTACTGGTAAACAGCTTAGTGGATCTAAGCCTGTCCAGGAACCGCAGTGCGAGGCAGACTGTCCATGCTAATAAACTCTATTGGTTTCATTGGGCGTCAGGGCTTGAGATGTCATTTCATCTCAATGTCGGGTAAAAGTCCCACAAAATTGGAAGCAACATCTCCAAAATGACCTTTTCAGTGTTAACTGGGACGTTAAACCTCAAATCAAACAATCAAACAAGCAGTGCATCAGGCCTATTGGATAAAGCATTTGACTTCCATGCGCCAGATCTCATAACAGATAGAGAAGTTCCATACTGTTTGGTTGGTTTGGCCCATTCAACATGATTAAGAACATGTCCTGCTTACCTAACCAGTTTTCCTGGGAGCATTTAACAAGCTGACAACTGCTTTTTTGAATCAACGCAAGGGAGAGAATGGCCCAAGTCGGATCACTCACTACGAAAACACACCTATACAAATACATTGTAAGTTTTACTGCCATTAAGATGAAAAATTGTGATATTTTTTCTTATTTCTGCTCAAAATATAGATTGTGGGTAAACGTTAGAACCGCCTCAATGAAGCGGTTCTAACGAGTACCCACAATCTATATAAGAAAAATAAGGTTGACCCCTGTAAACCCCAGTTTTACTATACATGAATAAAAGCAGGGTTTAAGGGGGTAAAAATTTTCTAGGCGTGTTTCGTGATGTCTCCACAAAAGAATGTTACCAGACCTCCTGAACCCACAATCTCCTGAACACTCTTAAGACATGCATCTGACTGAGCCACTGAGGGATAATCAGTGGATCATGCACATAAGACATATCAATATGACTCTTATGAGCAGTCACTAAGCAAGGCCTCCGTCCATCCAACTGAAAGAGGCAACCTAAGACACTTCTTGGAGTGTTATGGGGATGACAAAAGGGACAAACGTCAGGCTCTGCATTTCATGTGCTGGCTCTTAGGTCAAAGTGTGTGAATACTTTGTGCCCCGAAGTTCTTCACCTCAATGAGGTAAATCTAACAGAGCACTTACAATCTATGTTTAGAGGTGAAATAAGGTCATCCTAAGACAGCCGCTTCTAGAGTTATCTTGTCAATAACCCATTCTATCATGTTAACAAGTCAATGAAATGAATACACCCTAATCCCCACTTTATATAGAGAAAACCGGGATTTATGGGGTATACATTATTTTCTTTATTTCTGCTCCAAGACATAGGTTGTGGGTACTCATTAGAACTGCCTAAATGAGGCCCTTCTAACAAACACCTACAACCTATGTTTGGAGTAAAAATAAGAAAATTAGCACAAATTTTCATCAGAAAAATAAACATTTTGGAGATATGATAGAATGCATAAAGTCACATGGGAGAGACAGATTCCAAAAATATATAGATTATAATAGAAGAATGCCATAAATGAAAACATGATTTTTGATGTAACAGGGAATAAACATGGACCCCAAAAATGCATAGATTATATAGAAAAAATGACCATCAATGATCATTTTTCTAATTAACCCTTTTTGTACCAAATGGAACCTTCCTCCTTATATATAGCAGGAGTTCATTTAAAAATTTATGGGCGACAGGTTGTGTTTTCATCAAAATTTATTTGGAAAATGAGTGAATTTTTAGCAAACAGTGGAGGCCCTGATCAGACGCCGCAGAATGCGGCGTCTGATCTGGGCCTGCACTGTTTGCCAGGGTACAATTATGGTGGTTTCTGGTACTAAAAGGGATAGTCTGTTCATTTTTGTTTGGATTAACAAATTTGGACCCCAAAAATAGTGTTACTGATCTGTGCATGCATGCAAAAGTCACAATATATATGACACAATACGTGAGCCATTGAGACAAATTTATCTAAATTTATGTCCGGTTGAGCTGAAGAGCCTTAGGCCAGCCCATCTTCCCAGGTCAAATTTATACGTGACCACTCAACCTCGTACAAATTACAAAGAATGACCCCAGCTGCATTAGGTGGACAGCACTGTCCTTATTATTTTGTTACAAATTAATAATATCTGCTATTTTCCATGGTTGTAATGGTCATTCTACTGCATAAACCTTTTTCCATGGATGTATAAACAATATCCTTCATATGAACCTCATTTATGGGCTGTACCGTAATGATCCTAAGTATTGGGATAGACATGCCTAAGCAAACAGTGCAGACCCTGATCAGGGTCTACACTGTTTGTCATTCTGTCTGCACCTTTTAGACGCCTTGCTGGATCAAGAAACAAATTGTTAAAATTTTAAGAGAATTACAGCAATTCCTCAAAGTGTCTGAATTTTTAGGATTTTTATGGTAGATTGTGTTCACTGCTTGGACAGTAGAAAATCCGGACAAAATCCCCTCTGCTCATTTTTGCATAGGTGGATGAAATCCCTTTCATGTTTTTTTTTTTTTTACACTAAAATTTCAATACTCCTGCTAGTTAACAGGTCACAAAGTCTTTAAACAGGGGTCCTGTCTCCGTATGACCTTAGCTGTTGGCGGGACGTAAAACTGAAACACTCACTCACTTAACAGGTCACAAACCCTACAAATAATGGCTCATATTCTGCATACAAATGGGCTTCATGCTGAATATATCAATATGCAACACTCCTCCCAAACTTTAACCCATTTCCTGCTGAATATTCATATTTGCCACACCCAATACCGGTTATCAACCAATCAGATTATTTGATGTAAATTATTGCAACAAATTCACAGAAGCCATCTGATCTGGATCTTCATTGTTTGGAAAATAAGGCATACACGGGCTCAGCGTGACAAGGGTGAACCCATTTGTGTTGCATGATTTCAATTTTTACCACAGATTCAGAAGCAGAAGTGAAACCAGGTGGCTTCCAAGAATCCAGCTGATCTGGATCTATACAGCTTTCAAAAAGGGATACATCTGGGTTTGTCATGGTGAGGATTAACATGACAGTGAACATACTAGTATATAAATGACCTTAGGAATTACGGTTGAGCAGCAAAGATAGTTTTTTCCAAACCAAAATACATGTATTCAACTCTAAATCTGTTTTACCCTACCCATTGTATACTAGTGCTATATGTTGGACAAAAGTCCATTTTGTCATATAAGGGGTGTCAGGCCTATTGTTTGGTTTTTATTCTATTTTTGACAGAAAATTCTGTTAGCAAATAGTGCAGCCCCTGAGCTGATCTTGGCCTGAAATGATTGCCAAGGTACCCTTCAGGGGTTTCCCAGCATACAACGGGTTAACCCTTTTTGTACCAAATTGAATCCCTCCTTATATATAGCAGGAGTGCATTTCAAAATGAAGGGGTGTCAGGTTTTGTTTTCTTCGAAATTTGTTTGGAAAATGACTGAACTTTTAGCAAACAGTGTAGGCCCTGATCAGATGCCACGTTCTGCGGCGTCTGATCTGGGTCTGCACTGTTTGCCAGGGTACCCGTTTAGGGGTTTCCGGTACTAAATGGGACTAATCAGGGACCAATGGCATGACTCATGTAACATAAAGAGGAAATCAAGTGAAATAAACTGGCTTCAACTAATTTTCTCATTGTTGCCTCATTGAAAAGAAGACGGGCATGGGTAAACAATGTGCTGCTTAATGGCACTTTACATTTTCGATTACCGTGCTTAACTGGTTAAAATGGGAAGAGGTTTTGTCACTTTTGTTTGTACAGAACTTCAGAAACTAAGCTGTGACCTTTATCATTATAGTAAAGGGTCCCAGGACTGGCTTGCCTGGTATAAAGCTGAGGCCATTACGAAAACACACCTATACAAATACATTGTAAATTTTATCGCCGGAAAAAAACAAAAATTTTAAGATGAAAATTTGTGATATTTTTCTTATTTCTGCTCAAAAATATAGATTGTGGGTACTCGTTGGAATTGCCTCAACTAAGGTTTACCCCTATAAACCCCAGTTATACTATATAAAATTGGGGTTCAAGGAGGTCAAAATTATATATATAGGCGTGTTTTTGTGATGCCTATCAGGGACCATGAATCATTATTCACATTCATCAACAATGAACATCACAGTAACCCCCACTTCATAAAATGTCCAACTTGCAGGGGTATCTATGAACACTGCCACAAGAAAACCCGTCTTTGGAGTTTAGGACCACACAACACCCACACTTTACTAGCACTTTTTGGGTAATCAAAATCAACCCAAAGTTACCAAGCACAGTAGCTCTTCAGTTCTGATGTCCACATGAATATCACTGATTTGTAGGAAATCCTGGGGCCAGTTGTTCAAAACTAACGACGTCGATAGTTAACGTAGCGTTAAAACTTTGATCATTAAATATGGCAAATATGCAGAAATTTTTGCTGAAAAAATGTGAGCAGCTTTTGCGGGTGCAAAAGCTGCTCACATTTTTTTTCAGCAAAAATACCAAAATTTTAGATATTGTACTTGCTAGAAGAGTTAACAATATGACCACTAACGAGCTCGTTAAGCTAACAATGCTTTGAACAACTGGCCCCAGGTAACTTTTACTTTTTTTGTAATATAAAACAGCCACATTATTCTTATTGCTGTGAGGTCACTTTTCTGGCAAAAATTTCAGTACATTAGATACTATACTTAGCAGACCAATTAACAATCTGGGTCCAGTTGTTCAAAACTAACATTGTCATTGGCTAACTTTTCATAGAACTTTGATCATTTAATATGGCGGATATACTTATATTGTTGCTGAAAAATATGAGAGCAGCTTTTGCATTTTTTTGCAGAAAAAATGTGAGCAGCTGATCTCATTTTTTCAGCAAAAATAACACTATATTAGATATTATACTTGCTAGAACCGTTAACAATTTGACTGCTAACGAGCTCGTTAAACTAATGATGCTTTGAACAACTGGCCTGTGACCATTAACAAGTCTGTAAAGCTAATGATACCAGCTAGTTTGAACGACTGCATGGGCCCTGATTTGCCAAAATATATAAAAAACAAAACAAAAAAAAAACAGTCAAACATCCAAGGTTCCATCCCCATAGTAATATACTAACCTGATTGTGTTTATAAACTGACCACCCACATGTAAATCAATCAGTGATTATCTTAACAGAAACTGATACAGTCTAAAAGGGTTGCCAATATACTGTAAGAAGTTAATAAGTCAAACCTCAAACAAAGATTAGTTTTTTAGATAGATACATTCTTTCCTGAAGGCCTTTCACTATTTGCAAGGTCAAAACAGGGTAATTTTATGTTCATATATTTATTTGTCCTGTCCTGTCCTGCTGATAAATATTAAAATGCCAACAATTGTTGGCATTTTAATATTTATGAGCAGGACAAAGCTGACTTAAGCATGAAACAGATTTTAAAATGCTCTGCTCAGTAAATAACCTTTCCAACCCTGCAGACCAGCACAAATACTTATGTTAACAATGTACACTACAACCATTAATGTGGTCCAAACCATATGTGTAAGTTAAACAACTGTGTTATATCCAAACAAAAATGTATAGATCATATAGAAAAATGACCATTTATGGTCATTTTTCTATATAACCTATACATTTTTAGGATCCATCTTGAAAAAGTTCTATCCAAAACCTTGTTGTAACCAACAACGTCATAATGAGGTGTATAACCTGATGAGGTGGCTCAAAAGTTGTTCAAAGCATTGTTAGCTTAACAAGCTTGTTAATGGTCGAATTGTTAATTGTTCTAGCAAGTACAATATCTATTATAGCATTACTTTTGCTGAAAAAAAATGAGAGCAGCTTTTGCTGCTCACATTTTTCAACAAAAATATTAGCATATTTGCCATATTAAACTAGAGAAAGCGACCAGTGGGTCACGTATACCCCCAGCCAGTGCGACCCTCTAATATATCTTTCGAGCTTAATTGTATGTAATATGAATGAAGAAGTCAAGAAGCTATAAGAATCTATAAATGTGCTTGGAAAAGCTAAACCAAACATAAAATTTTTATATGGAGAGTGAGTGAGTGAGTTTTAGTTTTACGTCCCACCAACAGCTAAGGTCATACGGAGACGGGACCTCGGTTTAAAGACTCATCCGAAAGTCTGGAGAAGCCCGGGATCGATCCTGCGATCCCTGGTTTACAAGGCGAGTTGCGTAACCACTGCACCACGGAGGCTTCTAATTTTTATATGGACCAAGGGATTGAGGGCAGCAAAGTTACTGAAGGGTTGGAGGCATAAATGTTACTGAAGCAGCAGGGTGGGGTATGCATCAATGAAATGCAAGGTCGATGCAAGTATCAATTGGATTTGTCTTTTGAGTTTAGAACACAGGGATATATAAAGTTCGTCATAAAATTTTAACCAAATGTAAAATCTCTGTGACCTTGACCTCAAGAGAGATCACCTTTGGGACTGTTCAAAAGTGGTCTTAAAGACCCCTTTTGAACAGTCCCAAATGTGGTCTTAATATAGGGATTTTACTGAAGTTTCAAATGATGATCCTGAAAACTGTAAGAGGAGTTACCACAAGACTAGCACTACTATAACCTATGTATACATTTGTGTGAATGTCAAAATTAAAATGGGGAGTGGGGTTGTTATTTTTAGAAATTTATTTAGAAACTGGTTAAGCTGTCTGAAAAAAGCGAAGGCCCTGATCTGATGCCACATTCTGTGGCATCTGATCTGGGCCTGCACTGTTTGCCAATGAGCCATCTTGGGGTTTCCTGTATAAAATGGGATAAAGTATGACAGACAGCCATATGCGGGACAAAAGTAAAACTCACTAAATGCCCTCCCTACTTTTTTGCAGAGGTATTATAATGGTAACTAAATGATTTCCTACCTTACAATGAAATCAAACTCAGCACCGGCTAACATAATAATGCCAAGTAGCGTGGAAATAGCGCCATGGACAACAGGACTAAATGTGTGCTCTAATGACGTAATCATCCGACTGTTACGTGAACCAATAGCTGTCACAAATCCCTGAAAAATGCACAGATATGTTAGAACACTTCACTGGGTTTGGGTGTGAAAGTTTTAAGGGTTAAAGTCTCCCTGCTTGTCATCAGAGTGTAGTTTGTATTTTCTTGTCCTTTGGGATCATTGATTCCATTGAGGAGTTTTGAAAATATTTTAGGGTCACTGAGGAGGCCAAATTGGCCCAAACTGGCTAGTCTGGCCCAGGAATACTTGTAGACTTCATACAGTTCTGGTCTACAGTGTATTCTTTGCTTCCAATGGATAACCCTTTTATAGAACATATTTAACTAAACTTATATTCTCAGACTGTTCCAGTTTTCAGTTATTGCATTTCAAAATTAATTTTGTGTGAGTTTTGGCTGCACGATGCAAGTACACCAAACCTCTTATAACACTATTGTTGGGGTCTAAAGTAGGAACCATGCTAGGTATTATATCCAATCAAAAATGTTTGGATTATACAGAAAAATATGGTCATTTTGCTATTTAATCTACACATTTTGAGATCCAGCTTGAAATACCCAAACCATATACATAAAACAAAGTTTTATGTATATGACTACCTTCCAACTACCAGGGGCCAGTTGTTCAAAACTAACGACATGGTTAGTTAACGTATCGTTAAAACTTTGATCATTAAATATGGCAAATATGCTGAAATTTTTGCTGAAAAAAATGTGAGCACATTTTTCCAGCAAAAATACCAAAATTTACGATACTGTACTTGCTAGAAGAGTTAACAGTATGACCACTAATGAGCTCATTAAGCTAACGATGCTTTGAACAACTGGCCCCAGAATAACAACCCTGCCAACAATATTTGTCATGTCAAGCTGGTCAGTTTACTTAACATTACTTTTTTTTTGGGGGGGGGGGGATGCTGCTTTCTATCAGTAAATCTGCGACACACTGTGGCATCTCATTAGGGACTACACTGTTTGCCACTCATCCACCATTTTAGACACAACATTGGGTAGTAAATTTTTATAACAAGAATGGTAAGGAGTTGAGTGTCAGAATATTTAGGGCACATAATTATGATATGAAGAGGCTATAGTGCATTATATCATGTATATCGTAAATAAGAGATTCTCTCTAAACTTACCACAGAGACATGGACAGTAAACTCCACCCCAATGCCAACTGTGACAATTAGAATAACAGCAGGAATTGCACTCAACTTCAGTCCCATCAGCCCCATGAAGCCAAACAACTCAATCAGTATGAATGCCAAAATCACAATCTGAAAACATTTCAAGATTATAATGTCGTAACACAAACAGGTTATCTAATATCTCATGTCCTGCTGAATGAATTAATTAAGCCCGACCCTTTTCCGACTTTTAACCATTCAGATTACTAGATGTAATATACTCCTAGAAATTCACGAACTGAATCAGGGCTGTCAGACCTATTTTTCGGTTTTTATTCTATTTTTGACGGAAAACTCTTTTAGCAAATAGTACAGGCCCTGATCAGCGGCTTCTGATCTGGGCCAGTACTGTTTGCTAAGGTACCCCTTTAGGGGCTTCCTCATACAATGGGTTAATTCATCCAAAAGTTCACTCATCAAAATTCAATATTAACTCATAACAATTTTGATTAAAAAAAAATATTTTCACAAAAATATCCAACTGTAAAACACTTTTTAGGTCAATTTGCCAATCTTATGGTCTACGTAAGAGAAAAAATAGAAGCACAGAATAATGTATAATTATGGTTTTGTTTTATGTTGAGATTTTACGTCCTCTTCAACACTACTGAGGTCCTTTTGGAAACATTGCTTCTGATTTTGTGGGACAAATTTACCCCACATCAAGATGAAATGACATCTCAAGCCCTACCGCCTGAAGAAACCTCTAGAGTCTGACTCACCACATTTTTTCAGGGCAGGCTTAAACCGTCTAAGCCTTTTACCAGTACACTACTCATATGCTTGGGCAGAATATTCACATGAACTGGGCAGACAATTCACATGAACTGGGCAGACTATTCACATGAATTGGGCAGACTATTCACATGAACTGGGCAGACTATTCACATGAACTGGGCAGACTATTCACATGAAATGTCAAACCTTATTTTCTTTGAAAAAATTGTGGGGAAAATGCTTAGTAAATGCCATCTGCTAGTCGGGATATATGCTGTAAGGGTTAACCCTTAAGAAAACCTAGATAAACTACATCTGAAAATGTCGTCTGCTTATGTTGTCTGCTGAATTTTTTGCAAACGTTTTTAAAAAAAAATGTTTGCTTACAGGCAAACAGTATGGACCCAAATCAGACTGCTCCTCTAGGAGCAGCAGACTGCTCCTCTAGGAGCAGTCTGATTTGGGTACACACTGTTTGAAAAAATGACTTTTAAAGTAACCGGCAGACAACAAAGCAGACGACAATTGTCGTGATTGGCATTTTATGGGTTAATATATTGACTCACGATGATTGTTGCTAGCCATGGGTTCATCAGTACTATCATGAGTACCAAGAACGTCACCACAAGAATACACAACAACGCCAACATCAGGTAGAAACGTAGCTTAATGTATTGCTCCCAGAAAGTGAACGGAATACCGCTGGGATAGTTAGGAAGCCCACGAGATGCAAATTCATCACAGATTGCACGGATCTCCAACACAATGTTAAGGATGTCTTCTGTGTCCGAAAGGTTGGACAGGTAGAAAGGTATCTGGGCGTAGGTGACTGACTTCGCTTTTGGAACTGAAATGCAAAGAAAATTTGTTATATTTACTTTATCATCCTCAGGTAGACCTCAACATATTACATGAACAAAATATAAGCCTGTTTTAAAGTACCATATTACCTTAACTATTCGGACACCTCACCTCTTTACCATACTTACTCTAAAATTTGTATAAGTACAATTTACATCTTTGTCTCTAAAACTATCTGCATGACTGGCAAACAGTGTAGATTCTGATGAGATGCCATGTTAAGTGGCATCTCATCTGGTTTACACTATTTGCTCTGGCATACCTGTCCGAATACATACAGGAAAACAGTAGTTCTTTAAAATCTGGTGAGGGGTGGGGGTGTAATCCTGTGACTGCAATACTTTTTATGCATCACATGCATGATAATAAAAAAATTTCACACTTGCTATTCTGTGAAGCTGAGTAGACTAGTCTGTGTCTTATCTGGTTAAAAACACTGAAGATTGGTTTTCTTGTGTTAGGGCTACCATAGTATTAAAAACTAGCCTAAACTTTAACCCATTGTATACTGGTGGACTCTTCCAATGCTATATGTTGGACAAGTCCATTTGTCATATAACAGGTGTCAGGCCTACTTTTTTTCCTTTTTATTCTATTTTTGACTGAAAAGTCAGTTAGCAAATAGTGCAGGCCCTGATCAGACGCCGCGTTCTGCGGTGTTTGATCTGGGTCTGCACTGTTTGCCAAGGTACCCATTTAGGGGTTTCCTGCATACAATGGGTTTAAGAAATTACTTTCCTTTGTAATGATGAACCAAAACATAAGGGTGCAAAGGCAAAAGATAAAGACCCTGATCAGACTGCACCATCAGAAGCAGTCTGATCACTGATTAGGTCTTGACTTTTTTTCTCAAGTACACATCCAAATTCTAGTTAATTAAATTAACCCATTTAGAACCAGAAACCCGAAAACGAGTACCCTGGCAAACAGTGCAGGCCCAGATCAGCCGCTGCAGAACGCGGCGACTGATCAGGGCCTGCACTGTTTGCAAAAAGTTCAGCCATTTTCCTAATAAATTTGAAGAAAACACAACCTGACACCCCTACATTTTGAAATGGCCTCCTGCTATATATAAGGAGGAAGATTCCATTTGGTACAATAAGGGATCAAATAGTACTCACTGAGTGTGTCGTAATCGAATCTGTCATGTGGCCATATCTTAGTTTCTGGGTGAATTTCCGCCATTGTCGCAGAATATGCCATAGCATCGTTAGTAATCCACGCTGTCAGGTAATTATAGAAGGCTGGAGGGTAGATGATACCATCGCTGTTTACAAGGCGAACAACGCCAAGCTGTGATTTGTCAATAGCGTTGTCGACATTGCCCGTCTGAATCAAGAGCTTGTATGCTAGGATGCCGTCATCTGAAGCATTGTTGTACCAGCCAGTGGAATGGTAGGTACCATTCTTATTTGGCTTATGAAAACATCCAGTTGCATTGTCCTGATCATAGGCCTTCTGCAAATCTGAAAAACAGGAAGATAATTGTAAATGTACAGCTCAAAGGAACGAAAGAATAACATTATCATCACCAAAACACGGCTATATACTTTTGACCCCCTCGAACCCCACTTTTATATAGTGAAACTGGGGTGTAAACCTTATTTTTCTTATTTCTGCTCTAAAATATGGAGTGTGGGTACTCGTTAGAACCGCCTCGATGAGGCGGTTCTAACGAGCACCCACACTCTATATTTTGAACAGAAATAAGAAAAATATCACAATTTTTCATCTTAAAATTTTCATTTTATCGGCGTAAAAGGTTACAATGTATTGGTATAGGCGTGTTTTCATAATGTCATTCAGCTGATGAAAAATTCGGCAATAGCATTGCATACTTATGGGAAATGGATACACCTTCAGGGGAGGCAACTCCTGCAAAAGTATTTTTGTCTAATGCACAGGTTGTGGTGTACTTTTCAGGCAAAAGAATAGATACTAGATAGACTACAGAATATGCAACAACACGGTTTAGAGTTTAATGCCCTAGTCAACAATATAGGGGTCATGTTAAACACATGGAGTGTGGGTACTCGTTAGAACCGCCTCGATGAGGCGGTTCTAACGAGCACCCACACTCTATATTTTGAACAGAAATAAGAAAAATATCACAATTTTTCATCTTAAAATTTTCATTTTATCGGCGTAAAAGGTTACAATGTATTGGTATAGGCGTGTTTTCATAATGTCATTCAGCTGATGAAAAATTCGGCAATAGCATTGCATACTTATGGGAAATGGATACACCTTCAGGGGAGGCAACTCCTGCAAAAGTATTTTTGTCTAATGCACAGGTTGTGGTGTACTTTTCAGGCAAAAGAATAGATACTAGATAGACTACAGAATATGCAACAACACGGTTTAGAGTTTAATGCCCTAGTCAACAATATAGGGGTCATGTTAAACACACTTTCCTGGGCAGGCTTATACAGTTTACCAGTACAGTGCACATTACAACCACCTGTCTTGAATCAGCAGAAGGGAGAGAATGACTGTACAAAATATTTCATGATGGTTCTCCACTAGGGAATGCTTCAGAACCCAGTGGATCTCCTTATCACCAGTGGCCGGTTGTTCAAAGCATCGTTAGCTTAACAAGCTCGTTAGTGGTCAAATGGTTAGCTGTTCTTACTAAGTACAATATCTAATACAGTGATATTTTTGCTGAAAAAATGTGAGCAGCTTTTGAATCTGCAAAAGCTGCTCAAATTTTCTCAGTAAAAATATTTGTCAGAATGCCACAGTTAATGATTGAAGTTTTAACGATTTGTTAAGTAACAACATTTTTAGTTTTTAACAACTGGCCCAGCTGGTTACACATTGGACAGAGCCACTGTGGCCGGCCAATGCAAAAGAGTATATATTTAGAACATACATCTACATATAATTCACTTACGTATAAGCCAATCTCTAAAAGAATCCAGCCAGAATGTGGGTAGAGAGCCATCTTTCTCTCTAATGATTTTCTCTATATTTTGAAACGCCCGGTGATACTCTCTCAACAGTCGCTGGTTGTTAGGGTAATCTAAGTCCTGAAAACATGAAAGAAACATCTATAACTGTATCAGTAAAATATTTCTAACAATCTTTGTCATGATACACCACAACCTCTTTATAACACTATTAATGGGGTCAAAAGCAGAAACCATTTTTAAGTTAAACCCCCGTGTAATATCCAAACAAGACTTTCTTTAAACCTAGGTCCCATCTCCGTATGACCTTAGCTGTTGGTGGGACGTAAAACTGAAACACTCACTCAATATCCAAACAAAAATGTGAAGATTATATAGAAAAATGACCATTTATGGTCATTTTTCTATATAACCTATACATTTTTGGGATCCATCTAAAAACCATGTTATATCCAAAGCCATGTTATGACAAACAGTGTTACAATGAGGCTGTGGTATATTATCCCTTAACATGCTATGGAAAATTATAAAGCAGATGACAATCTACTTTTTTTTTCTTATTTTTTATGAGAAAATAAGCCTTGGCATTTCATGTCAATTGTCTGGATTGTTAGCTTAACAAGCTCATAAGTAGTCACAATGATAACTGTTCTAGCAAGCGTAATACCTAATACAGTACTTTTGCTGAAGAAATGTGAGCAGCTTTTGCATTTGCAAAAGCTGCTCACATTTCATCAGCAAAAAATTTACTATATTTTTGCCATCTTAAAAGATCAAAGTTTTAACGATATGTAAAATAATGACATTAGTTAAATACAACTGGGCCCCAAGGAAATTACTAATTACAGGATGACACACATCTTCATCACACTCTCTCCCATCTAACATATTTCCTAAGTATTTACACATCTAACTTCTTACAATATTTGTGCTAAAATTTGAAAAAGTGCAATAACTACCCAAAGTTGTGTCTTAAAATAGCTGGATGAGTGGCAAACAGTGTAAAGGCAGATGAGACGCTGCTTTGTGCAGAATTTCAACTGGATCTAGGCTGTTTGCTCAGGCCTGTCAATTGGAATACATATGGTAAATATAGTATTGTAAAAAACAGGTTTTCTTACCTTTGTGACAAGATAAATATTGTAGAACCCAAAATATTTGGACTGGGTTTCCAAGAATTCGTATTCCACTGTCCCCCTTGGTACAACATCTGTCAGATCAAGACCATCCTTCACCTGTGCTGTACCCCAGCAACCGATGATGAGTATGACGAGGAAGAAAATGCTCGTGAAGACCTTGACTGGAGTTCGCTGAAGATACGGCCCATAATGTTTAGTAGCTATTGTGGTAAGACTAGTACCCATACAATCTTTCTGAAATTTGGCAAATCTGTCCTTGCAGGTAACAGTTTCCTCGGTGAGACATTGACGAGAGTTTGTCGTAGATAAGCATTCTGGAAAAAAAAGAGAAAGAAATTTACTAAAAGTGCTATTATAGGATTTTGTTTTCTCAAAACAACTGTATTTGGGAAAAAGTATTCACAGCAATTACAGACATTCACAACAAAATGGTAATTTTCTTATTTTTAGTCCAAATATAGATTGTAGGTGATTGTTACATAGATTGTAGGAGCTCAAGCACTAACAAGCACCAAAACATGTACGTTTTCGGAGCACAAATAGAGAAACTGTTTACCCCTGTGAACCCAAGTTTTCTCTAGTTAGCATGGAGGTCACATGGGGTGTTAATAACAAAGACTTGTCAACTAGATAAACAGCACTGAGGCAGTTCTAAGGAGTACCCACAGTATAATTATTTTAACCTTTACCACTCTCTAGTCTAATTCAGCAGACGACAATTTGATGATATTCTTCTTATTTTTCCCAGAAAACAGGACTTGACATCTCATGCAAATTGTCTCCATAGGAGACAATTTGCATGAAATGTCAAATTTTTTTTTCTGGGAAAAATAAGAACAATATTTCAAAATGCCATTTGCTGAAACAAGAGGGCCCAGAGGGCCCTGAATCGCTCACCTGAGAATCAGTGTCTCTAGTACATTCTTGGCTCAAGGGCTATACTAGGTGAAACTTCATACCAAATATCAAAGACCTGAGTCTTGTGGTTTCAGAGAAGAAGATTTTTAAATATTTTCCCTATATAAGCCTATGAAAAACCATAGGGCCCCAGGGATGGGGGCATTTTTGGCCCCATGGCTATAATTTGAACAATCTTGGTAGAGGTCCACTAGATGAAGCTTCACACCAAATATCAAAGACATGAGCCTTGCGGTTTCAGAGAAGAAGATTTTTAAAGATTTTCCCTGTATAAGCCTGTGTAAAACCAAAGGCCCCCAAGGCGGGGGCAGTTTTGGCTCTGGGGCTTTGAACAATCTTGGTAGAGGTCCACTAGGTGAAGCTTCACACCAAATATCAAAGACCTGGGCCTTGTGGTTTCAGAGAAGAAGATTTTTAAAGATTTTCTCGTATAAGCCTATGTAAAACCAAAGACCCCCAGGGCGGGGGCATTTTTGGCCCTAGGGCTATAATTTGAACAATCTTGGTAGAGGTCCACTAGGTGAAGCTTCACACAAAATATCAAAGACCTGGGCCTTGTGGTTTCAGAGAAGAAGATTTTTAAAGATTTTCTCGTATAAGCCTATGTAAAACCAAAGACCCCCAGGGCGGGGGCATTTTTGGCCCTAGGGCTATAATTTGAACAATTTTGGTAGAGGTCCACTAGGTGAAACTTCACACCAAATATCAAAGACCTGGGCCTTGTGGTTTCAGAGAAGAAGATTTTTAAAGATTTTCCCTATACAAGCCTATGTAAACCCAAAGGCCACCGGGGCGGGGGCATTTCTGGCCCAAGGGCCATAATTTGAACAATCTTGGTAGAAGTCCACCAGATGAAGCTTCATACCAAATATTGAAGACCTGGGCCTTTCGGTTTCAGAGAAGAATATTTTAAAGATTTTCCCTATATAAGCCTATGTAAACCCAAAGGCCCCTGGGGCGGGGGCATTTTTAGCCCCCAGGGCTATAATTTGAACAATCTTGGTAGAGGTCCACTAGATGAAGCTTCACACTAAATATCAAAGATCTGAGCCTTGCAGTTTCAGAGAAGAAGATTTTTAAAGATTTTCCCTGTATAAGCCTATGTAAAACCAAAGGCCCCCGGGGCGGGGGCATTTTTGGCCCTAGGGCTACAATTTGAACAATCTTGGTAGAGGTCCACTAGGTGAAGCTTCACACCAAATATCAAAGACCTGGGCCTTGTGGTTTCATAGAAGAAGATTTTTAAAGATTTTCCCTATATAAGCCTATGTAAACCCAAAGGCCCCCGGGGCGGGGGCATTTCTGGCCCAAGGGCCATAATTTGAACAAACTTGGTAGAGGTCCAC
This sequence comes from Lucinisca nassula, assembly GCA_963580285.1. Taxonomy (NCBI): domain Eukaryota; kingdom Metazoa; phylum Mollusca; class Bivalvia; order Lucinida; family Lucinidae; genus Lucinisca; species Lucinisca nassula. The sequence goes on along the minus strand of OY757014.1, from coordinate 51,387,613 downwards.
TAGATGAAGCTTCATACCAAATATCGAAGACCTGGGTCTTTCGGTTTCAGAGAAGAAGATTTTTAAAGTTTACATTTTAAAAATCTATCTTTAGCTCCTGTGACCTAGATATGCAATGGACCGGAACCATTTGAACAACTTTGAAAGGGGACCACCTAAGGATCATTCCTGTGAAGTTTGGTTAAAATCCGATCAGTGGTTTAGGAGGAGATGTCATTTGAAGAAAAAGTTTACGCACGCACACACGCACACACGCACATACGCACACACGCACACACGCACGACGGACGCCGGACAAAAAGTGATCCCAAAAGCTCACCTCGTCACTACGTGACAGGTGAGCTAAAAAAAATCCCAGCATGCAATGTAAACCCTTTTTGTACCAAATGGAATCTTCCTTCTTATATAAAGCAGGAGCCCATTTTAAAGTTTAGGGGTGACAGGTTGTGTTTTCATCAAAATTTATTCGGAAAATGGCTGAACTTTTTGCAAACAGTGTAGGCCCTGATCAGACGCCGCGTTCTGCGGCGTCTGTTCTGGGCCTGCACTGTTTACAAACTACCCATTTTAGGATTACCGGTACAAAATGGGTTATTGGAAAAATAAGAAAACATTATCCCTAAGTTTTCCTTGTCTGAGCTATATACATTCCGTTTTCTGTGACTTACCAGCCATAGGTGAGCCTGGTCTGACAAACTGTCCTTCAGTTGGTGCCAGTGTCGTTGAGGTAGGTCCACCCTCATGGTCTAGCTGAGCTATAGTGTCCCTGGCCAGCAGGTCACTGTAGGGAGGGGGGCTATAGCAGGGAGGGGGACTGTAGCTGGGAGGGGGGCTTGAATCTCTCTCGAAGGCCTGAGGTCTGATACGAGGTTGTAGTTCAATGACTCTATCACTGTCAATGTAACTGAAATATATGTGTATCATATTAGCATATGACAATCCTACGAACATACACAAAAAACTTATCCTTATTCCTTCTAAGCAGTCTGCAAGTACTCAAAAGTAGGGAAGTAGCATGCAGCCCGAGCTGAGGCTCTCCAAGCCTCGATGGAGGATAGTGGGTACTCATTAGAACTGCCTCATTGAGGCAGATCAAATGAGCACCCACAATCTGTTTTGTTTGTTTGTTTGTTTGTTTGATTTGAGGTTTAACATCCCCATCAACACTGTAAAGGTCATTTTGGAGACGTTGCTTCCAGTTTTGTGGGACTTTTACCCGACATTGAGATGAAATGACACTGGAAACCTCATCGCCGCTAATCTAGTGTGGACCCATTCAGACTGCTCCTAGTGGATGTATCCAAAAATATATTTAGTTTATACTAATTTATTTTAGTTTGATTGCGATGAAAGCTTCAAGCTTATTGAATCACTTTCGAACACTCATTCCGGAATATATTTGAAAAGTTTAAAAGTATATGCCACGTTCAACATAAACAGACAACATTTTCAGATGCAGTTTTTCTTGCACTGTATCTTAAGGGTTAAATAAAAGCATTCAGACCTTGAGACAATCAAATAACTCAGAATACGATTCAAATCTTACCTTTTGAAACAGCAGAAGACATCTACACGTTTATGTTTACGTCTAATGAGGTCTAGACTACAAATGGCGGGAAAGATGAACAAGACGGAAACCAGGTTGAAGAAGATCAGAATACCAGCCTGAAACCAGACAAGGAAAAATTACAATACCTATAATAATAATAATAATAATAATAATAATAATAATAATCAACCTTATTTATAGAGGGTAACATATTTCGTACTAGTACTAATCTTCCATGTGGCCCTCTTTTCCTGGGTAGAAACCAGTACTAAGCAATGTGGATAAAGATTCTTGCTCAAAGTAACAACACATGCCGCTTGCGGAGATCTAACCTGCTACCTCTCGATCTCAAATCCGATGCTTTACCACTGCACTACAGCGCTCCTATACAATAATAGGCTTTCAAAAATATTTTTGACTCCATTATTAACTTGGTCCAACTACAAAAATACTAAAAATTCAGACACCTTGAGAACTTGCTGTAATTCTCCTAAAATGTTAACAAATTTGTCTAACAATCCAAAAAGTGCAGATGTAATAGGAAACAGTGTAGACCCTGATCAGACGGCTCCCTCAGGAGCAGTCTGATCTGGGTCTGCACTGTTTGTTAGGCCACCCTGTCTGTCCCATTACTTAGGATTATTACAGTTATCTTAAAGGAAAGAATTGTTTTCTTTAAGAGTGGACCCGTTTTTCAAAAGGGCCAGATTCTGGATATCACAAATGAGCCAGTGCATGACAAAATCTACAAGAAGTCTTGAGCGACCAGCGAGACTCAGATCAGACTGCGTATTTGCACAGTCTGATCAGAGTCTTCGCTGATCACATGTACCTACTATAGGCTAATATCTATGCAGAGACGTAAGCATAAGGTATTGTCATAGTACATGGGTGCGCAGGTTGATTTGAGTCTGTGCTGGTCATACCGGTCTTATTGTAGGTTTCGTTATATGCACCGGCTCAAATGTTGTCTTCTTTGTAAAACGGGCAAAACAAGGATGACAGGTGTATCCATTCAGCTTAAACTACCGAAAATATGAAGTAATAAATCAATGGAAACTACCAATACACAATCCCAACCTAGTTCTGCTATTTTGTCTGCAACTAATTTCGAAAATTCTTTCAAGGTAGGCCAAAATTAACACACGTAACTCAGGATTCTCTGCGCTAAATCATTAAAAATATGATAACAAGATTTGGCTTTTAGTTTTCCCAGTTTGATTAAATTTTCTCAGTTGGAGTTTACCGTATTTACCACAACTATTCGGACAGACAGGCCTATGCAAACATTGCAGAACATGGCCTCTGGTCAGGGTATACACTGTTTGCCACTGATCCAGCTAGTTCTATGCAAAACGTAACATTGTAATTTGTACTTGTTCAAATTTTAGAATGAGTATGGTCATTACCATACTTGTTTTAAAATTTAAACAAGTTCAATTTTCTACCTAATGTTGCATCTTAAAATACCTGGATGAGTGGCAAACAGTGTAGACCCAGATGAGATGCCACATTCTGTGGCATCTCATCTAGGTTTACACTGTTTGCTCAGGCCTGTCTGTTTGAATACAAACGGTATATACGATACTTATTCTGCAGACTTTGATAGTTAAACATTTTATAGTGTGTTAATCACTAAATTAAATACTTTCGCAGGTATGGACAGATTTTCTGCAGGCTATTAAAAGAAATTAAAACAAAACAGACCCTGTATTCACACAACCCAATATTCTTTCCAATCTTCCTACAAGGCCATCTGAAGCCTCCGTGGTGTAGTGGTTATGCTACTTGCCTTATAAACCAAGCGTCATAGGATTGATCCCGAGCTTCTCCAGACTTTCGGATGAGTCTTTAAACCGAGGTCCCATCTCCATATGACCTTACTGTTGGTGAGACATAAAACTTAAACACTCACTCACAAGGCCATCTACCCCACACAGCTAAATGGCTGAATGCTACAGCAACAAATGCCAATCATGGAATGCTGCATTACAGGTTGACAACTTGACACCCTCTCCCCTACCCTAACCCCAGACACCACCCACCTAGAAATCCCCAAGGGTCAACTAAGAAACCAACACTACGGAAAAGTTATGCAAACATTGAAACCCCACCAGCAATGGTGAATGGTAAGTGGCACCGCAGCAATCCCTGAGCCCTGAGGTATGGGGACCAATGTCATGTTAAACCCATTTTGTACTGAACTGAATCTCCCTCAATAACGGAGAGTCAGGTTGTTATTTTTAAGAAATGCATTTAGAATATGGCTGAACTGTTGCAAAAAGTGAAGGACCTGATCTGAAGCTGCTTCCTGTGGCATCCGATCTGGGTCTGCACTGCTTGCCACTGACCTGTTTTGGGGTTTCCCATATAAGACAGGATAAAGCATAGTCAAATGTAATAATACAATGTATTTCAATACCACAGCATAGCATCTCCCAGCTATTTCGTTATAGTAATGCTGTTGTAATAGGTGGTCTCTCACAGAGGTGAACCGAATGTTAATTTTAATAGTTTCATACCTAAATATATACTACAGCATGCAGCTTATGAATAAATAAGCTTTTGATGTTGTCTGGACAGAAAATTATGTCACACATCCTTATCAGAGTTATGTCATCTAGTTTGCCTGAACTTTGCTCAGTTCACATCATGAAAACTCACCTATACAAAATCCTTGTAAACTTTACCACCGAAAAAATGATGAAAACTTGGGATATTTTTCTTATTTCTGCTCAAAATATAGATTGTGGGTACTCGTTAGAACCGCCTCATCGAGACAGTTCTAACGAGTACCCACAATTTATATTTTAGAGCAGAAATAAGAAAAATAAGTTTTCCCCTGTAAACCCCAGTTTACATTCAAGTGGTTCTAATGAGTACCCACAGTCTATAAGGCAATTTTAACAAGTACCCCGCTACATAGAAGAGAAATGTCAACTTATCATTCTCCTAACCCTTATCTTGCTGTTCACGACAACCCCTGTCTTTGCAAACAGTGTAGATCCAGATCAGATGGCTTCTGAAGAAGCCATCCGATCAGGATCTACACTGTTTGGCATTGATTTTATGAATTTGTAGCAATAAATTACGTCAAGTAATTTCATTGGTTGATAGACAGAAATGGGTGTGGCTTAAATGAATATTCAGCAAGAGAAGGGTTAATTATCCTCATTACTCCCCCCTTATCCTGAATTAGCTACTGTAAAAATCCTAAAAATTTGGACACCTGGACGACTTGCTGTAATTCTCCTAAAATTTTAAAAATTTTGTTTCATGATCAAGCAAGGAGTTCAAAAAGTGCAGATGGAATGGCAAACAGTGTAGACCCTGATCAGACTGCTCCTTCAGGAGCAGTCTGATCTGGGTCTGCACTGTTTGCTTATAAGCCTATCTGTTCCAATTTTTAGGATCATCAGCTATGCAGTCAACACCAAACTTTAATTGACTTTGGCCTTGTTGATGTAGGTGGTCCTAAATCATTGACAGGAGCACAAACACATGCAGTTTGATTCAGAATTTTCAAGTAAAAATCACCCAAGTGGAAACAGATAAATAAGAGGCCACAGCTGACTGCTAGTCTATGCTATTATTTTACACTTTTTATGCATCCCCCACCCCCAACTCCCCCATTCGAAGAATGGTGGCAGGGCATAATTATAGTGTTGCCCCTGTGTTCATTTGTTCATCCGAAACTTAAACATGGTCAATTACTTTCCTATTTCTGGATGGATTTTGAAATTATTTGGAAGAATGTTAACCATCATGAGACGATGTGTCGTGCCCAAAACTTAGGTCAGTACCTTCAAGGTCAAGGTCCTTCATAGAGGTCAAATGTCAATAAAAAGGTCTGAAACTTAAACACGGTCAATAACTTTCTTATACTCCTAGGACTGACGATTTCAAGTTGGATTGTTACAATCCAAAAAATTTGGCTGTCAAGATATCTTTCATGGTCTGTGGAAATAGGACTCATAAAATAAGCACAGACTGACGGAAGATGACGGCTGCCGCTGCTACCAGCCTGTGAGCTTCCCTAGAATTGTACATGTGACCAATAAAGTTAAACTTAGCACATGTGAGCAGGTTGGTCTGTGTCCTCTCTGACTGCAGATATCAGAAACAACAAATTTTATTGTGACACTGCTCATTTATGTATAATTTTCAATTCCCCGTTAGCTTTTTGAGACCATGACTGTCTTACATTTATGAGTCCATTAGGGGTATATAAACAATTCAATTTTTACCATACACCGGTCAACATTAAATCAGTCAATTTTAATGAGGGGTGAAGGGATAAATAAACAGAAACATGTGATCAATCATTTCTTAGATTTGAGGGTTTTGCGTCAGTCACAGGACTGCTTATTTCTAGATGGATTTTGCACTATATCAAGTAATTTGATTGGTGGAAAGTCAGAAATTGTTGTGGCTAAATTCAGGGGTGAAAGTTGAAAATTTTAAAAATCCTGCAATGAAGGTTTCCAAATCCTTAAAAGGCAATTTTGTCCATACTTTATAAAGGGTCAGAGAGTCTAAAATCCGGAAATCAGGAATAATCCAGAAAAATTTTCACCCATGTAAATTAAATTATTAAACAGGATAAGGATTAAAGAATTAAGACTTATAACCCAGTAGACCAAAACAGATACCACAGTGCAAAGCGCCGAAATCTTAACCCTTATCTTGCTGTTCACGACAACCCCTATCTTTGCAAACAGTGTAGATCCAGATCAGATGGCCATCTGATCAGGATCTACACTGTTTGGTATTCTGTTTATGAATCTGTAGCAATAAATTACATCAAGTAATTTGATTGGCTGATAGACAGAAATGGGTGTGGCTTTAATGAATATTCAGCTAGAGAAGGGTTAACCCTTCCACTGCTACATAAAATCTTACAGCAGACGAGTTGAAAAACTTTTCAAAGTAAATAAGGTTTGACATTACATGGGAATGGTCTGACCAGCAGACATGGATTTTTAACTTTGTTAATAATCACTTCAAAGGTCACAATTTTTTTAACCAAATGCTAAAGAAACACAAAATTTTGGGTAAACATAAAATCAGCCCTCGATTTTCAAAAAACAAAACTTGGACCTTGATGGGTTACAAGATCAACCCAGAAAGTCTGCTCATGAGCGGCAATGCATGATCTAAACCTGCACTATTTTACAATGTCATGATATCCAATTTTCAAAGGGTTTTATGGTCTGCAGCCCAGAAAAAAAGTGTGGGTTGTTAAAATGACCATCCCAACATCACCACAGTTGTTACTGGGACATTAAAAATATATCAAACAAAAGAAATAAATTTAAACCTTGGCTCCTTCAAACATAACCTCCCAGCCCACCCTCGGACTTTTGTTGGTCTGACAATTTAATGAGTTGTTTGAAAGTAAGTTCCTCAATAGCTCAGTGGTGGCATGGAAAAATGGTAACAAAAATGTCAGCTGTATCTATTGACCATACATAATATTGTTCCATAATTTTCACCTAAGCTCAGTTACAATGCTTAACCCATAAAATGCCAATCACGACAAATGTCGTCTGCTTTGTCGTCTGCCATTTACTTTAAAAGTCATTGTTGCAAACAGTGTGGACCCAGATCAGACTGCTCCTCTGATCTGGGGCCACACTGTTTGCCTGTTTGAAACAGGCAAACAGTGTGGCCCTAGATCAGAGGAGCACAGTTTGCAAAAATATTTTTAAAAAGTTTGCAAGAAAATCAGCAGACGTCATAAGCAGGCGACATTTTCAGATGTAGTTTTCTCGGCACCCTTCAAGTGCTATGGAAACTTCCAGAGCAGATGACAATCTATCTTTTCCTTATGGTATTTCAGAGAAAAAATAGGCTTGATATTTCATTCCCATGGTCAGTCCAACAGACAATTCATATGCCATATCAGGCTTTATCATATGACGTCGCGTCTGGGAGTGTAATAAGGCCATGTAATATTTTTGATTATCCTTGTATGATAATAATATGCTTCGAGTTAAGATTGGTAGTGATAAAATAAGTAATGACTTTGCTGCAACAATCGGGGTAAGACAGGGTGACAATCTGAGCCCGAATTTATTTAACATATTTATGAATGATGTAGTTGACGTTTTTGATAGTGAGTCATGTGATCCTGTTAATCTTGGTTCAGCATACTTCAATTGTTTGCTTTATGCTGATGATGTGATCTTGGTATCTCAATCTGCCAAAGGTCTACAGAACTGCCTCAATAAATTTGGAGTTTATTGTCAGAACTGGTGTTTAGATATAAATTTTGATAAATCCAAGATCTTAGTATTTAATCGTACTGGCAGACTTAATAAATACGATTTTTCCATATTAGACGTAAAACTAGAAGTTGTGAGAGAATACAAGTATCTTGGGGTTATGTTCACAATATCAGGCAAGTTTTCTGTAGCTATCGCGGATCTGTATTCTAGAGGCCAAAAAGCTTATTTTAAGCTCATTAATATTTTTAAGCATGCCTCGCCCAAAACCTCGACCGTTATACATACATTCGATCATACTGTTAAACCCATATTATTATATGCTAGTGAAGTATGGGGTGTGTTTGACCAAAATAAGTTTGCTCGTGCTCCAGAAAGTCCTTTTGAAAAAGTTTTTAAAGACCTACAAATAGAAAAACTTAACATACAGTTTTGTAAATTTATATTGGGTGTGAATAAGAAAACCTCTAACCAAGCAGTCAGGGGTGAACTAGGTAGATATCCGTTTTATATTGATGTCATTATTACAATGCTTAAATATTGGTTACATCTACATACAATTGATTCCTGTCAGGATAGACTCCTTAGTCAAGCATTGAATGAAAATTACTTAATGTTTCATAACAACCAGAGTTGTTGGCTACAATGTATTTATTTAATTCTAAAAGAGCTTAATTTGCTTAGCATTTTCCACAATCCTTTTTCTTTGACTAATAAAGCCTTACGTGATATTAAACTAAAGCATAAGTTTGAAAGACAATGGTTGGCTGATATTAACGATAACAAAAGCAAATCTTCAGACATTAATGGTGGAAACAAATTGCGTACATATGCTTCTTTTAAAAGCCAGTTTTCTTGTGAATCCTACATTGATGTTCTTAAATTTAGAGAAAGACAAGCATTGTCGAAGTTTGGAACCAGTGCTCATAAACTAGAAATTGAAAGAGGCCGGTATTCAGTTCCCAAAACCCCTGTGTGCGACCGCAAATGTAAGCAATGTTGTAAAGGGTTAGTTGAAGATGAACTGCATTTCTTGTTAGTATGCCCAAAGTACAGTTTAGAAAGAAACGCACTTTTTCACCAAATTCAAAATAAAAATTTTATGTTACTGTCCATGCATCAGAGATTTATTTGGCTTATGAGTAATGAGGAGACTAGAATTTGTAAAGCTATTTCAAATTTTATTTTACAAAGTCTTGATAAGCGTGATAATTAATGATCTTAGACTTATAGCAGTCACCTTGGCGCAATGAGTCAACAACTCTTGAAAACTATAAATTGGAGTTGTTTGCTTTTTGCGCTGGGTGACGACTGTTACAGTGCCTTTAGTCAATCACACTTATAACTATACAGCATTCTTATCTTTATATATGTTGGCTACTGGACCCAGGTGTGCAGAATCTTTGCGTGAGCTTAATTACTATATCTTGCACTCTTATTACATTAACAAATGGTAGTGCTATTTTATAAAACTTAATGTTTAAGGCTCTTAATTAAAACATAGCTGTACTTTTGGATCCAGTTGACAACAAGCAAAGACTGATGTTCCTAAATATATGATATTTTAAGATGTCTCCCTCTGGTAGCTATAGTATAGGTTTAGGCTAGAAGTTATATTTCATTACTTTTTTTTTTCTTTGTTCTTTAATATTCTCTTTTCCTTTGTAGTTATATGTTTCATTTGTGAAACTTTCTGTTCTGATGAATAAACTTTGAAACTTTGAAACTATGATAAATAGAATCTTGCATTCGTGCTCATGTATTATTGAATTTATTAAACTCGTTGAGGAAAAGGGATAAAATGCTCGGCAAAGCCTCACATTTTATCCCTTTTCCTCAACTCGTTTCATAAATTCAATAATACATGAACACTCATGAAAGATCCTCTATATATACATTGAAAATTTGATCTGCTAGAGATCTTGATTAGCACTCGAAAGGGTAAAGAAATTTTTTTCCCTTTTATTGCAAAGATTTAAACCCTACAATTAACTTCTTAACTAGCTATCTATTCCCATATGTGGCTTTTGTATTATGTAATGGGGTGTAAACCGAAACAAGCGAAAATGTATTATTGGATGCACATTCGTGCAGGTTGATCTGAGTCTTTGCTGTGCACAACATGGATGCCCGTTGACTCAAAGCGTCTTCTTGTGAACTGGAAAGACAGTTTTCTGATTCTTTAGATACACAGGCTGACTCGAGTCTTTGCCATTTGCACATATCCAAAGATGTGTTTCACCCGTTGCAGATCATGTGTATTATCATAAAATAGCAACAAAAGACCTGTCATAATTTGCAATATCTTCTTTATATATGGCTCCGCGGGACCACCCACAAGTTGACTACCACCTTACTGGGTTATACTTCAGCGATTTTATCATCCTGTTATATACTAGAAAAATTTCTACTCTATTCGATAACCTCAATGGAATTTCTGAATTATACTTTTATGCTGGGTATTAAGTAGGGTTAAATTAACTTTCTCAAAGCCGCTAAATTTGAAAAGCAGTATCAGTTTCAAAAAAAAAACTCACAACATGAATCTGCAAAAAATATGAAAACAGAATACGCCATATGGCCTTCCTTTGAATTCATCAACAACTCAATTGATCTGCCTACTGGTTCCGACCAAATTTTGGGTAATGGTTGTGAACAAATTTTTCGGACTGGTTCTGACCAATTTTTTTGTATTTTTTTTTCTGACCAAATGTTTGCTTAACAATATTTTGCACGGTTCTGACAAAATTTTAGTTCTAGTTCTAACCAAACACTAAATTTCTGGTACTGGTTCTGACCAAATTTTTCGTAAATGTTTGATGTTCAATGAAGCAATATGAACTTGATATATGTTCCATGAAGCAATATGAAATTGTAAAGTTCAAAACTTTATTATGCTATTGGAGTACCAGGATTAATATACTGTACTTGTGAGACAGCCTCAGTGAGGCGACATACAGAGATAATTTACTTGAAAGGGACAATCATAACTTCAGCAAAGTCATTTTCACATCATGGTAAGTCTGTGATACAAGTACCCCTCTAAACCCCAGATTATAGACAGAAAACTGGGGTTTACAGGGGTATACATTATTTTGGTTATTTCTGCTCTTAGACACAGGAATATATGAGCCCCGCCAAGCGAATTTGTGTCTTCGAGCATTCCGTCATGACAAATTTTAACTGCGCATGCCCAGCCATTCAGAGGGGCCAGGGATATGGCTTTCTGTCTGAAGGTTCCTCTTGCTTCACTTCTTGTATGAGCGAGCAGCGAAGGTTCTGGCGAGACTGCGCGGATGCGCAGGCTCGCCTGAACCTTCGCTGCTCGCATAGGCGATAAGTACCAAAATCGCTTGACGGGGCCCATATAAATGTCACTCACTATGCAATTTCAATTGTTTTCTTCGAGTTAAAGAATTAGTTTTTCTCATTTCTCCTCCACAAAGTGTACTGTAGTCACCTTTTTCTTTCAGAAATGCAGAAAATAAATCATAGTTATTATTTTCCCAATTTTTCTTTCTTACCTGTAGCTTAGAGCTACCTACAAGGGACTCTCCACACCTCAAACCATCATATCTAAAACAACCCCAGAGAGGAGGTAGGGGTATCCACAAATTATTTTTCTTATTTCTGCACAAAAACTTATGTTGTGGATACTCATTAGAAGCACCTCGACCAGGCACTTCTAATCAGTACCCACAACGTATGTTTTCATGCAGAAATAATAAAAATATTAGTTCTTTTTGGATGAATTACTGGAGCTATATACTGCTTAAATCAAACTAAGGACTGGGCAGTTAGCTTGCTTTTTAGACCTAACTCCTAACATTTCTTTAATCAAAGAACTACTGTTGTCTCAAACCAACTCATGTGGCATTTGAGATAAGGAGAGTCTACTGACACCAACCCTTATCTTGCTGTTCACGACAACAACTTAAAATCTTTGCAAACAGTGTAGATCCAGATCAGATGGCTTCTGAAGAAGCCATCTGATCAGGATCTACACTGTTTAACATTCAATTTATGAATTTGTAGGAATAATTTACATCAAGTAGTCTGATTGGTTCAAATAAAAATCTAAAAAGAGTTCCTTTAAGAGCAATGAAAATGGGTCAGAAATGGGTGTGGCTAAACTGAATATTCAGCAAGAGAAGGGCTAATAAAAGAACTAGTAGTCCTACCTGTAAGGAGAAGACCCTGAGGGCTGGAATGGGTATAATGGCAGCAGAGAAGAAGGCGAGCATGTTACTGATAGAAGTGAGAAGTATTGTGGTTCCTGTACGCTTTAAACACTCCGGTGTCTGCTCCTGTAAAAAAAGATTAAAAGTTCATAATCATATACACCACAACCTTTTATGCTGTTCATTATAACACTGTTTTGGATATAACACAATTTAACCCTTTTTGTACCAAATGGAATCTTCATCCTTATATATAGCAGTTCATTTAAAAATTTATGGATGTCAGGTTGCGTTTTCATCAAAATTTATTTGGAAAAGGATTGAACTTTTAGCAAACAGTGAAGGCCCTGATCAGATGCCGCATTCTGCGGCATCTGATCTGGGCCTGCACTGTTTGCCAGGGTACCCATTTTGGGGTTTCTGGTACTTAATGGGTGAATGATGGATCCCTAAACTGTATAGGTTGTATAGGTTATATAGAACTAGAAATGTGTCAATAGGACACAGATGCCCCTGTCACAACCTGCTCAATCTATGGTACCTGATACAAATGCCTTAACCTGAGTCTGGGTCTAGTGTTTAACCCATTAAGTACTGGAAACCTTCAAACAGGCTAGGAACCAACTAATTGGTTCTATTGACTCTGTTAATCAGCTTTTCTCTCTTATGAACCGAAGAAAAAGACCTGACATTTGGAAAATTCAACATGTAAGTTCGTACAGGATTCTGCACTGGAGTAAAGTGTCAGCCTTGGTATGTGATCGTCAGGTGCAGGGTAAATAGTCCAAAGTAGTTCTCATGAAAGCATTTAAAAAGCCTCTGATGATTTCAGTACAGCATCCCACCCATGAACTCCTTCTAGTTAATTGGGTTTTGTAATTCAGTTTTTCAGCTGTCTAACAAGGTTGTCAGAAAATACACAATTATAATTCTCTATTAACTCTTAAAATGCCAAGAAAAATTGCATCTGAAAATGCGCCGGCTGATGCATCTTCTGGCAAACATTTCAAACATATTTCTGCATACATGCAATTAGTGTGGACCCTGATCAGACTGCACCTCTAGGACCAGTCTGATCTGGATCCACACTGTTTGCAACAATGACTTTTAAAGTAACCAGCAGACGATGATGCAGATGATAATTCTTGTGATTGGCATTTTTAGAGTTAAATCATAGACATTCCCACTTACATGTTAAATTAACCCATTTAGTACCAGGAACACCAAAACGGGTACCCTGGCAAACAGTGCAGGCCCAGATCTGACGCCACGTCTACAGGGTGTCTGATCAGGGCCTACACTGTTTGCAAAAAGTTCAGCCATTTTTCTAAACAAGTTTAAAGAAAACACAACCTTTTGAAATGGGCTCATGCTATATATAAGGAGGAAGTTTCCATTTGGTACAAAAACAGTTAAAGTATCTTGTAGTAAGGGTAATGAGTACAACAGCCATTTTGTCTGTAGTCTTTACAAGGGGAGACAACTTTAGTAACTTTCTGTTTGCTTTGAGGTAACAGGGGTGCAAAATTCCACTCGCCTGCTCGCATTTGCGAGTAAGTTTTAAGGCAGGGCGAGTAAGATTTTCAAAACTGACCTTACTTTTTCTTCATTTTTAGCACCTAAATGAAGAGTTTAGACAATAAGGGCGAGTAAGTTTGAGGGAAATTTTACACCTCTGGGTAAATTGAGCCCCTCCGAAAAGGGATCTACTGTTAAAGGATAGAGTTTTCTCCTCAGAAGTCAACTGATCACATGCTATACTGTTTTCCATTCCGCTTCTGAATCCATGGCACAAATTGAAAGCATGCAACACAAATAGCTGAAAATCTGCAAGGAGTGACGCTTATTGAAATACACATGTATTCAGCATATTGAGGGCCAAGTTAAAAACTTTTCCAGTGCTGGAAACTTTAACCCTTATCTTGCTGAATATTCATTTAAGCCACACCTATTTTTGTCTATCAACCAATCAAATTACTTGATGTAATTTATTGCTACAAATTCATAAACTGAATGCCAAACAGTGTAGATCCTGATCAGATGGCTTCTTCAGTAGCCATCTGATCTGGATCTACACTGTTTGCAAAGATAGGGGTTGTCGTGAACAGCAAGATAAGGGTTAAATGTAACAGCAAGAGGTACACCATTTTTGTTGTAAATTATTTTCGAACAGACACATTTCTTTTCCATAAGTAAAATTCCTATATCAAGACCACCTTTGGGACTTTCAAAAGTGGTCTGTAAGACCACTTTGAACTTTTACTGGAGTGCACTGGGTGTAGAAAACACTAAGAAACCTTCTAAATATCTCTAAATATGTTTTTAAACAGCATTTAGCTGGTATTAATATGGAATTTTATTGCATTTGCCAAATTGAATGTCAAAGTTTCATGATTATGTTATACAGTAATTAATGCCTTCTTAAGCCTTGAATATGTTAGCCCAGGTCACTTTGATTGACTCACTCTAATAGTTCTAAAATTTCAATAGTTCTAAAATTTCAACATGTTACTTGAATCTGATGATGTTAAAAAACTGCAAACAGTGCAGACCCTGATCAGACTGCTCCTTTGGGAGCAGTCTGATCTGGGTATACACTGTTTGCTCAGGCCTTCATGTCCCATAAATACAGCAGATGAGTGAATAACATGCATTTTATTCCAAAACATGTGCCACTCAATGTGGGAGGTTTGCCTTTCAGATGTTTAAGCTATTACTTACCCCAAGTAGAAAATGGTTGTAAATTATAAACAAATTGATACTGATCATCTAGTGCATATTTATCAGTCCTTATCTTGTTTATCAATTAATTTTCTACCAGAAAAGTGCTGAGGGTTTTCAAATGTTTAAACAATTTCAAAGCCAATTCCATGAGCAATAAGAAAACTTTGAACTTTCAATTGAATCAGGCTGGTGCATCTACAATCAATCTTGATCATTCTTTGAGGAATGACTCTGGAAAAACCAACATGTGCACAAAATATTGGTGGTAAACAATGATTCAGCCTCATCAGGGTTTACAATGCAGTTTTAACCTGTCTTACTGGACAAGGACCACCACTATTAACCATTGTCCTACTGGGTATTTATATATGCCACACCCACTACCGATTATCAACCATATCAGATTACTTGATGCAAATTATTGCAACAAATTCACAATCTGAATGGCAAACAATGTAGATCCTGATCAGATGGCTTCGTCAGAAGCCATCTGATCTGAATCTACATTGTTTCAAAGATAAGGCATATCCGGGATTAGCAGGACAAGGGTTAAGCTCTATATTGAAAGATCAATTTCTCAAAGATCCTTTCAAAGACAAGTATAAATACACCTGTTTTAAGCAAGCAACTGTCTTAAGCAAACACTTTCTTGCTTTTTGGTCCTGTTTACTTAACATGGTTTGCCATAGGTGGTTGTTTAATACAGGTTTATGTATGCACAAAAGTCAAGGTCTCACACTGGCCACATTTACAGTTTGCACAAAAGAGTAAGACCTTTTTCCTATGACCAAAATCATCTTATATTGCATTTTCAGGAAGAAATGTGAAGCATTTCAGCATGCACACTGGCACGAGACTGGGTGGTATAGTAAATCTTATAACCCATTATCGAAAACCTGAAAATGGCAAACAGTACAGGCCCCGATCAGAAGCCACATTACGCTGCTGAAACAAATTCCTGCTATAATATAAGGCTGAAGATTCCATTCATGACAAAATGAAACAAGAGCACCGCATGCGGGTGCCTACACTCGACTGCAACCACTTTTCATAATGAACAACTAGTCCGCGTTTCAAGTAAATATGTTCAGTAATGACAGAGATATTACTAAATGTCCAAGTTTTTGCACGACGCGGACGAAAATGTCCAAGTTTTTGCACGACAACGATGCCAGAGCTATGACAATACCTCATCGTTTTCTTTGAAAACAGCCGAGCTAATAATTAATAGAACTTTCAAATGACATACCGTAATGATCCTAAATATCGGGACAGACAGGCCTAAGCAAACAATGCAGACCCAGATCAGACTGATCAGGATCTATTGTTTGCCATTCCGTCTGCACTTTTTCTACTCCTTGCTGGATTGTGAAACAATTTGTTAAAATTTTAGCAGAATTACAGCAAGTCCTCAAGGTTTTCGAACTTTTAGGATTGTTACACTATTTCTCTGCTGAAACTTAGGTAATTCAGAATGTCATCTGCTGTGATTTTGCTTGGTGTTTTAACAATACAAGAATAAACCTAACACTTTCTGACAAATCACCAAATAGCAGTTTATTCCTTTTTTTTGGGGTGTGTGTGTGTGGGGGGGGGGGGTTTATTACAGTCAATGATCAAGTCATCCCAAATCAAAGGGTACTACGGTAATGTTGAACCACCCATATTAGGAAATAATGTTTGTTGAAGGGGAAAATGACCTTCTTAGAGAGTTCTTAAGTAGTAATTTTCCATAATTAAAACTTTAATATTACTCGCGGAGGTACTCGAGCCCAAATGTTTAAATACCGCATTAACTGCAGTAAGAACACACAGCACATAATATTTCATTTAACCCATTTTGTATCGGAAATCCAAAAATGGGTACCTGGCAAACAGTGCAGGCCCAGATCAGACGCTGCATCTGATCAGGGCCTACACTATTTGCAAAAAGTTCAGCTATATTCCGAATAAATTTCAAAGATAACACAACTTGTCATCCATAAATTTAGAAATGGATGCCAGGAAGAAAAAGGATAAAACATTAGAACCAGCCCTAGAAAGTATTTCACTCAAGTTCACAGTCACACACAATGTACAATCATATGCTTAATATGCTGACTTTAGAAATATTCAACCAAACATGTCTAAAGTCCTACAAGATCAAAGCGCCAAAAGGCACTGAAATGACAGATTCTGTGAAAAACCAGTCATTCAGCTGAAGTGCACGACCCGCCGTATGCTTTTAGCTTTATGAGTGTAACCATATATGGGTATGGCGGCCATTTTGGTCATGTGACCTGGACCTAAAACGGCTCCCCCAATAAATGCGCCTTATCGTAAGGAGCAAAAATATATCTTATACTTATTCTCACTTTTCCAATACAAAAGCATATGTGTCAAAGTTTGACCTAGGCACAAAGAAGGTCAAGGTAAACCCAGGGTCACCATTTTAGCAATTTATGATGGGCCTACGTCCCAGATGCTATTTATCAAGTTTCGTGGAAATCTGCCCAGTGGTTCTGGAGAAGACTATTTTTGAAGGGTTTTTACCATATATGGCTTGGCGGCCAATTTGGTCATGTGACCTGGACCCTATGAGCAAATTTTGGTTTCCCCCATCCCATAGAGGCACCATATGAAATATGACTTCAATCGGCCCAACGGTTTCCGAGGAGAAGCAGTTCGAAAATTTTCACATTTTTCGCCTCGGCGAGGCTATACTAAATGGAATGTAATACTTCGCAAGTTCATTGGTTAGATCTCATTGATATCTATCAGTATGCCAAAAATTGTTTAAATATTCCAAGCGGTTAAGTCACTATCACCAATTTTCACACACGGGTTACGGACAGACAGACAGACCATATATGGCTTGGCGGCCATTTTGGTCATGTGACCTGGACCCCATGAGCAAATTTTGGTTTCCCCCATCCCATAGAGGCTTCATATGAAATTTGACTTCAATCGGCCCAACGGTTTCCTAGGAGAAGCAGTTCGAAAATTTTCACATTTTTCGCCTCGGCGAGGCTATACTAAATGGAATGTAATATTTCGCAAGTTAATTGGTTAGATCTCATTGATATCATTCAGTATGACAAAAATTGTTTAAATATTGTTTAAGTCACTATCACCAATTTTCACAAACGGGTTACGGACGGACAGACAGACTGACAGACTGACAGAATGACACGGTGATTTTAGGGCACTCTTAGAAAATCAACCGACTTCAGATTTACTTTCTTAAATGATAAGGACAATGGCGCTGGAGTGCTGATTTTTAGTTTGGTTCACAAAACTGAGGTGAATCGGCTGTTAAACACTTTCATCTTCATTTTACTTGGACATTATAAATATAACAACATGCAAATGACTACCCAGCAGGCACACGTCGCTAGGGCAACGTCAAATCAACGTCGATGCAACGTCATGACGTTGCACCGACGTTGGTGTGACGTCACAATTACGTCATGTGCCTGCTGAGATAGTTGCCAGTTTTATGACAACACATAGCCGCAACTTTGTTGTAAAAGCTTACACTTGTTGACTGAGATGTGTTTCGCGGCTTAGTCAAGAACCTGCCTTATGTCGTGCGCTACAATAAAGGAAAACACTTTTTGTGCGATGTTTGAAGTTTTGCGGCATGTAACTAATTATTTATCACAACATTGTGCTTACATATTCAGTTATTTAGACCTATACAACAGAATTGGACAGTGATAACTGTTAGGAGTTTATTATTGCTGGCTTGCTACCGTACGGTGAAGTTTCTAGCGTCACGTACTTCGCATTTAATTAGGTCATGTAAGTGTTATGAGTCTGTACCCTTTCAGCCCTTTATAGCCAAGTACAGATACCTACAGATGCAAACAGTGTAGAACCTGGTGAGATGGCTCATAATGATACACCGCATTCGGTTCTACATGATTTGACATGCTATTGACGATTATTGACTAGACACCCAATTTACATGTGTAGAATGGACGCGTACAAATTCAGTGACTGAAGAGTGAACTGGAGAAACTCGTGGGTTGAAGGGGTAAAATCTTAACCTGGCCTGTAACTGCTGTGTGCGGGTCAGGACCAGACAAAGCGGCTTGGCCGATAATCAAAAGTTAAATACAGCTTATTATACGTTCTATTTTCTTTATTTTTCAAAGTTTATTTAGATACTTAAATGGTGTGCACTGATTGTAGCTCTATACATATTGTTTATTTTTTTATTTCTAAAAATATACAAAGGTACTTTAATGGCGTATTGATACAAATATAATTAATCATAACCCTTTTTGTACTGAATGTAATATTATCACTTATCTGACGAAGATTTCATTTCGAAAATCCCGGTTCAAAATTAAGGGGCGTCAGCTAGAAATATAGGAATTAATTTAGGAAAAAATGGGCTAACTTTCGACAACAGTGAAGCCCGCAGTGAAGGCCGTGGTTAGACGCCGCCTCCAAGATTCGCCAATGACCCATTATGCGGTCGTCTGTATAAAATGGGAACTTTCCTTATGCATATTCAATTTACTTTTCCCGTTTTGTTTGTAATTTAAGAAAGATCATTTTTGTATTTTGATTACAAATGAAACAAAACATGTAATCAAAATGCGGAAATAATGCCATGAGAAATTAGTTTTGAGACAGCGAGCATGAAAAGTCAACAAACAACGGACTATTTGCGCGGAGTCAACTTTCAAAAGTAGTGGAAGCCGGAAGTTCGGACGCTAAAATTGTAAATATGCAGCACGACGAAGAATGACAGAAAGAATCTGTCATTAATAAAACTGATCCTTATACTGCTCAACCAGAATATACACAACCTTTTTGCACACAGCGTTTATGCAGATCAGATCAAGAAGCCATCTGATCTGTATTAACACTGTTTGACACTCAGTGGAATAAATTACATCTGATCTGTTGAAAGTCAGAAATGGGTACTTCACCATGACCGTGAAATGAAGACCCCCCCTAAACCCCAATTTATATAGAGAAAACTGGAGTTTACGGGGTTTCCATTATTTTTTCTTATTTTTGCTCCAAGACATAGGTTGTGGGTACTCGTTAGAACCGCCTCAACGAGGCGGTTCTAATGAGCACCCACAAGAGCATTTATAAGAGAAATATCACAGATTTTCATCAGAAAAGTAGCCATTTTTGAGATATGAAAAATGCACTATGATGCACAGGTGAGTTATCATAATGATTAATCAGCAGAATAAGAATGAACACGCAAATGAGCAAGATGTCATTTATTGTTGCAAACAAACAATAACTGATACATTAATTGATCGTTAAAGCATTTTTCCAGCCCTAAAAGACTGCAAAATCTTGCATTTTTAATTGTCAAAAATATACAGTAAAATTCCTATATTAAGACCACCTATGGGACTGTTCAAAAGTGGTCTTTAAGACCACTTTTGAACAGTCTCAAAGGTGGTCTCTTATTAGAAGACATAGGGTGTAGAAAAATTAAACACCACTTTTGAAAAGTCCCAAAGTGGTCTCTAATTAGAAGACATAGAGTGTAGAAAACACAAAGAATAACAGAAACCCTCTCAATATGCTTTTAATAAGAGATTTAGTCTTAATTTTAGGTGCTCTTAATAGCGGAATTCTGTTGTACTCCTTGGAAAAGCACTGGTGTGGGCTTAATACAGCATGTGGGATCATTACGTTGAATATGGTAACTTCGATCTCCTAAGGGGACTTTAACAGATTGGTGGGTCTCAAATAATGAGAACAATCATTCTTTGTTCGGGAACATTTTCATTGAAATATTCCCCACTTGTCGCAAATGAAAAGGCATCCAAATAAAATCTTTGTCCAAATTTCATACTAGAATAAACTCCATTCACCAACTATAAATCTGCAGTTCAAATTCTTAAGCTGTCACAAAAGTTGACTATTTACAAAAATTACTTCAAATTTTGGATCATTTTGCACTGGTTAAACGCTGAAAGTTTGCGTGTGTGGTGTGTGAAACGAGGGCAAATTTTGTGAAGAATGAAAAATTGAGTAAATACCACATATCGATTTTTAAAAACTTAAACCACCATTTACAAAAGAACAGATGCATGCTAAATTGTAAGATTTTGTAATGCGTATGAGTTTGGGTGTTCATTACAGTGGCACTGAAATCATTTAGAACAGACAGCAATTTTATTTTTAACCCTTTTTTGTACCAAATGGAATCTCCCTCATTATATGATATGGCAGGAATACATTTCAAAATTTAGGGATGACAGGTTGTGTTATCTTTAAAATTTATTTGGATAATAGCTGAACTTTTTGCAAATAGTTTAGCCCTGATCAGAAGCTGCATTCTGCGGCATCTGATCTGGGCCTGCAGTGTTTGCCATGGTACCCATTTTGGGTTTCCGGTCAAAAATGGGTTAACCTTTGTCCTGCTGAACAAAATAATCTCTGCCTTTCAGAGCAGTGTAGATCCAGATCAGATCAGGACCTACACTGTTAGTCAGTCAGTTTGTGAATTTGAATGCATACACTGTATCAGTTAAGTTTATATTTGACTGGTTGAGTCAGAAATGAGTGGCAAAATTCATCTATTCAGCAGGACAATAAATTATTATTCAAAGAAAGTAAGGTTTGAAATTTTCTTGTGAATCATCTGTGAAAAATATCTGCTTGTTTCATGCAAACCATTTTGTTTGTTTTTTATATATTAAGACCACCTTTAGTACTGTTCAAAACAGGTCTGTCTTAAAACACAAAGAAAGAATAACTAAAACCCTTCTCAATAAGTTTTTAAAATCAAATTTATATATAATTTTAGGTGGTCTTAAAAGCAGAATTTTACTGTATATGTCAGCCTGTTCGCCCCCGCCCATCGGAGCTTGGAGAAATAGATCGGGCTGCATGATGCTTCCATGCAGAGCTGAAACTGACCACACATGAGTACTGGTAAACTAGTTAGAAGGACTAAGCCTGCCCAGAGTCAGACCGCCCAATGCATATAAGCCTTTTGGTTTCATTGGGTGGCAGGGCTTGAGATGTTATTTCATCTCAATGTCGGGTAAAAGTCCCACAAAATTGGAAGAACCGTCTCCAAAATGACCTATACAGTGTTGCCTCAAATCAAACAAACAAATCAGCCCGCAGGGAACAAAAGGAACTCTGAGACTGATATTCTTATCTGGTATACAACAAACTTGTTCAGTGATCATACCCCAACCCATCCCATCATTTGTTTCTTTGATCAAGCCCCATGTATCTGACAGATAAAAGGAAGGTATCTCTTGCACACATCATACTAACAAAGGGGTAACACATACATAAGCATTCTTTATTTCAACTTTTACAAGGTACCCATTAACTATCTGCATCAAGAAGCACACGAGGGCTTTAATACCGTAATGATCCTAAGTATTGGGACAAACAGGCCTAAGCAAACAGTGCAGACCCAGATCAGACTGCTCCTGAAGGAGCAATCTGATCAGGGTCTACACTGTTTGCCATTCTGTCTGCACCTTGATTGTGAAACATTTATTAACCCTTATTTTGCTATTCACGACAATCCCTATCTTTGCAAACAGTGTAGATCCAAATCAGATGGCTTCTGAAGAAGCCATCTGATCAGGATCTACACTGTTTGACATTATGTTTATGGCTTTGTACGAATAAATTACATCAAGTAATCTGATTGGTTCAAAGTCAGAAATGGGTGTGGCTAAACGGAATATTCAGCAAGAGAAGAGTTAAAATTTCAGGAGAATCATAGCAAGTCCTCAAGGTGTCCGATTTTTTTATTTCTTTACGGTAAGCTCTTCATCTGCATGAATTCAGCAATGAACCTTAATTAATACTGGCTGAATAGCATTGTAAACCCTGAATAGACATTACAGTATCCAATTACTTCTCCTTGCCGTTACCAAAAATCATGAGAGCCCAGCTTAAAAGTTAATGAAGTCCACCCTTTCAGTATGGCAAAAAATCTCATAGTTTTGCTAGAATTAAAATGCGAGTTGGTTCCACACTGTTTGTTAGAAGCCTCCGTAGTGTAGCTGATAAGCTACTCGCCTCAGAAAAGAGGGGCCGTGGGTTCAATCCCGGGCTTCTCAAGACTTTTGGATGAGTATTTAAACCGAGGTCCCGTCTCCGTATGACCTTAGCTGTTGGTGGGATGTAAAACTCAAACACACTCGCTCACTCCACGCTGTTTGCCATTGTGTCCCATATATGGGAAGCTAAACTTATATTATCCAAACATACATGTAGGGTACAATTTATGGTCATTATTTTATTCAACCTCTGTTTAGTTTGGATATAACATGGCTCTTTAGATAAATAACATAATTTTTTGCTTGGATCCAAACAGTAGCACTATAAAGAGATAATACTGTAATGATCCTAAGTACTGGGACAGATAGGCCTAAGCAAACAGTGCAGACCCAGATCAGACTGCTCCTGAAGGAGCAGTCTGATCAGGGTCTACTCTGTTTGCCATTCTGTCTGCATCTTTTGGACACCTTTCTGGAACATGAAACACATTTGTTAAATTTTAGGAGAACTATAGCAAGTCCTCAAAGTGTCAAATTTTTTTTAGGATTTTTACAGTAATTTATTTTGGGATAATTACAGCACATAATTATAAACCTCTTTATAACACAGTTCATTATAGCACAGATCTGGATATAACATGGTTTATAGCACATGATAAGAGGGGCTAAACAACTACTATTTTTCTTATAATTTTATTTTTTGGCAAGGTGCTTCTAAAGAGTACCCACAACATATGTTTACATGCAGAAGTAAGAAAAATATCAGAACTTTTATATGGAGCTATGATGGTCCCCAAAATGTAAAGATTATGTAGAA
Source organism: Lucinisca nassula (assembly GCA_963580285.1). NCBI lineage: Eukaryota > Metazoa > Mollusca > Bivalvia > Lucinida > Lucinidae > Lucinisca > Lucinisca nassula. The sequence continues at coordinate 51,364,115 of OY757014.1, read as the reverse complement.
AAATTACCATTAATTGTCAATTTTGTACAAAATCTCTACATTTTTGTTTGGATATAACGCAGCTGTGTAGCTAACACCGTGTCTGACTTGGACCCTTTAATCCTTAACCTGCTGTTCATGACAACCCCTAACTTTGCAAACAGTGTAGGTCCAGATCAGATGGCTTCTCTGATCAGGATCTACACTGTTTGACATCCAGTTTGTGAATTTGCCGAATAAATTACATCAAGTAATCTGATTGGTTCAAAGTCAGAAATGGGTGTGGCTAAATTAATTATGCAGCAGGATAAGGGTTAAAGAGGTTGTGCTTTCTTTAGAATTATTATGGTACTTATAGGGTGACTGGTTCCCATTTTGGTTTCTTGGTTCACCAGCTATCAAACGAGCAATCTTTGGCATTGCCAATTACATGTAGCCCCACCCATGAAAAAGTCAACCTAGACCTCATGTTAAACCATAAAACACTGACCAGACTGATCTTTGGTCTGAATGTAACAGCTAAATGGCTGTTCCAGTAAACTCCCAAATGGAAAATACACAAGCAGAAGCAGACAACACATACACAGGCTGGTTCTGTGTCTTTTCCATTCACATATGACACAAAACTAGGGTTTATCAAGACTTGGCATACAGCTGAAATAGCTAGGTGCCAGTAATAATTAATACTGAAATTAACTAACATGTGGATGTGAGCTAGTCTAAATGTATAAAGAAGACCACACACAAATTGATTGATATCTATACACTGTACATAAAAACCAGACAAGGCCAGAAGATTGAACCTAGGTATTTTCAATCATACCCCAAAGAAAGAAAACGTAGTCCAATCAACACGAACTGCGGACCAAGCTGTTTAGTGTATCAGACTTAAAATCTGAGCAGAATGTGCAGATCTGCAGGCTAATCTTGGTCTTCATATTGGTGTGGAAGTCCAAAGCTAAATTTACCCACAACACATAGTTCTTTTATTGGAGTACAGAATGATGTATCAAAGAATGTTTCTCCAGATAAGGAGCAGTTATGAGGATAATTGGAAGATAATTTTTCCTATTTCTTGTTAGAAACATATGTTGTGGGTACTTGTTAGAATCGCCTCATCGAGGCGATTCTAACAAGTACCCACAACGTATGTTTTTATGCAGAAATAAGAAAAATTATCCCAAAATTATCCTCAATGCTGTTTATCTGTAGCGATGAAAAGGTATTTTTGTTCATTTTATTATGTACCGATCGGGTCATAAAAAATGCTCCAGTTTTCTGCTTGACTAGCTTACTTGAGGAGAAAAACACAATACATTATAGGATAACACATCCATGCGATATTAATCCCTGTAAAAATGGCATTTTTCCTCCTGAAAATTTTTTGTAATATTTTTCTTACAAAACATCATTTTTCAGCATGAAATTTTGTGACGTTTTTCTTACTCCTGATTGGGTGTACACATTCTAAAGAGGCCTAAGACTAAGGAAAATATAGTAAAATTCCTCTATTAAGACCACCTTTAAGACTTCCAAAAGTGGTCTTTAGACCACTTCTGAACAGTCCCAAAGGTGGTCTCTTACCAGAGGACACTGTATGCAGAAAACCCAAAGAAAGAATAACAAAGCTTTTTAAAGCACAATTAGGCCAAAACAAACTATATGTGTGGTTCCTATTACATGGTTTTCAAAAATAGGGTAGGTAGGTAGGAAAATTATTTTATTTTTTATTTTTATTTTTTTTTCTCACCTTCTATCCTATGCTACACAGTGCACTTATTTTTGTTATATTGTTTTGCTTTTGTTGTATAATTGTACTTGAAAACATTGTAAACAAATAAAAGTGTAATAAATAATGCTTAGTTTTCATCCATATTGTCCTAATTGTTACAAAAATAAGGGTGTTCTTCAGTCAGAACAAAGTATTTTGATTGGACATCCTGTGTATGTGTTTGCCTTTTACAAAAGGTCAGCCTTTGGGACTTGCTGTTCTAGTGTAGGTTGCTTTATCTTGAACAGTGTTGTAACTGTTATTGTACCATATATACATTGAAGTTAAATGTAAAAGTTCAAAAGATCAAGATGAAATGACAGAGTAAACGGATATCAGAAAGTTTCTTATAACGGCTTAATGCTGCAAATTAAACATCCAGCAATTAGCACCAGCAGAAACTATTTATATAGTCTTTTCAAATCGTAGTCCTTGTGCCATTTGTATCTGTCTTACTTGGTCTTAAAGCTGAACATGATAGATAGATAGATAGATAGATAGATAGATAGATAGATAGATAGATAGATAGATAGGATAGATAGATAGATAGATAGATAGATAGATAGATAGATAGATAGATAGATAGATAGATAGATAGATAGATAGATAGATAGATAGATAGATAGATAGATAGATAGATAGATAGATAGATAGATAGATAGATAGATAGATAGATAGATAGATAGATAGATAGATAGATAGATAGATAGATAGATAGATAGATAGATAGATAGATAGATAGATAGATAGATAGATAGATAGATAGATAGATAGATAGATAGATAGATAGATAGATAGATAGATAGATAGATAGATAGATAGATAGATAGATAGATAGATAGATAGATAGATAGATAGATAGATAGATAGATAGATAGATAGATAGATAGATAGATAGATAGATAGATAGATAGATAGATAGATAGATAGATAGATAGATAGATAGATAGATAGATAGATAGATAGATAGATAGATAGATAGATAGATAGATAGATAGATAGATAGATAGATAGATAGATAGATAGATAGATAGATAGATAGATAGATAGATAGATCTCACAATGATTCTGAAAACAGGAGTCCAAAATCCTTCATTTTGAAAAGTTAAGTTCCAGATCTTGATTGCACAAAAAACATAAACAACATTTCTACACACATGTGTGCACTACATCAGAGTTGCATATTTCCCTAACTGCCTCTTTCATGACTTCAATCCAAACTTGTACAGTGTGGAAACTCAATAGAACCATGCCATTGAGGTGGTTGTAATAAGAAACCACAATGTACATGTATGTTCTGGAGCAGAGATTGGGAAAAAATATATCCCCAGTTAAGTCCCCTTTAACTATGGGCATGCAAGGGTGAGCAGGGATAAAAAAGTTCTGAATAGTTAGATCCTCCGGAAGCAAAGAATACATCAAATGAACGAAAATAGCAGACTCGGTTTTATTGAGTCTGTTCCATCTCAATGTCGGGTAAAAGTCCTACAGCATTGGAAGCAACGTCTCCAAAATGACCTTTACAGTGTTGACGGGAACGTTAAACCTCAAATCAAATGACCAAAATATAACAACGTCATGCCTGTTTAAAGAATGGATATTTTAGACACTTTTTTTAGCAATAGATTGTTGCCTGTTTGATGGTTTACCGCTAATCCCGCTGTTTATTGTTCCAAATTATCTCACTTTAAGATTTGATGATCAGTGTACATGTAAGTGATACCAATTAAACGATTAGGTGTGAAAGGTTACCTGACCAGTGTTATCATGTGCATATGCGGCCAGTCTGATCGGCGAGTGTCTAAACTTTCCGAGAAATGAAACCTTGTGAACAATAAACTCAGATCAGACTGTGCAGAACTTCCAGCTGATCTGAGTCTTTTCTGTGCGCGCATACGCATTCAGTGCATTTCTCGGAAAGCATTTCTGATGTCACCACCATATGACATCCTAGCTCATTAACTACCGTCTTTGTCGGACATATATTACAACAGGTTAAACTACTTCCTGCACTCACGAAAAAAAAATCTTTTAACGTAAGATCAGCCTGTACATCGAGCTTCGTTTGCCGCTCTCTGCATATCCCAGAAGCCATACTACAACAGGTTTGAACAAAGAGCAAAGACTGATAAGACTGCGCAGGCTGATCTGTGAATTCACCTGTCGCACAGTTTTACTGTCATGTTTTCCAAAAATTGGATGCGAAGACCGTGTGTGCAAACTATCGATGACATGTTATTGAAGAACGTGCGAAAATTTCAGACTGCAACAAATGCACGTTCAAAATGACGGCGGGAAATTAAGCGCGGCATGACAAAAACTATATATGCGTGACCAGCGAAGACTACGATCATCCTGCGCATCTGTGGAGGCTTAGCTTTCTGTTCATGGAGGTAATGAAAATACTTGAGAGATTTACACAAGCTGTCTGCATTATTTATGTTTGTTGAAGCGTGCACACTTGTCTGATTATCGCTACAGGTGGTAAAACATGATTTGGATAATTTTTATTGTCACAAAAGTAATCTGATTATTGAGAGGGGTCATACCGTCACGGTCTGCATACCGCTAGAAATGTGCGCCATTGTCCTTTTTATGCGTCCGAGACATAGGTTTTATGCATCTTGCCCTTCCGAAAACAAATTGCATTCAAAATTTGTGGGTTCCGACCGTTTCCTAATTTTGCCTCTCTTACCGGTACGTGGAAAATACCTGTTGATCACAGGAGACAACAGACGTTTTACCCTCTGGTAGTAGTTTTTTTCTTATTTATTTTGTTTCCGGTGGTGGTTCTATTGGCTTGCATGAACGGTCTTGAATGTGCTAAGTACTGGAGATTTTGGATTATAATTATGGGTTACTTCAAAGCGTCGGCTTCTTCAGAAGTAGCCACGTGCCATATCCCTGACCCATTTGAACTGTAACTGGCTAATTGTTATTGATTAGCACAGGCCACTTACCGTTAACTGACTGCTCGCGGCAATTGATAAAAAAAACAGCTTTTAAATAGCGATGCTTACGATATGCATTTTTATTCTAGGCTCACAGTTATTCAGAGACCACGGATGTTTTTGATGTTTTTTTTTTTTGGCAGACGCACACCATTTTCATGCGTAAATACGACCAGATTGTCCTTTAATGAAAGCGCTTTTTAATGAATACGTACTTAAAAACTTTAACCATAAAAATTTGAAAGACCGTTTTTGCACATAAAATGTTTGGAATATTCATGACAGAAAAAATAATTAGGGTCGGCGGGAAAAAGCTAGGCACGGTCGGGTAACCGGAACCACACATATATTTTGTTTTGGCCTTAGTCTTAATTTTAGGTGGTCTTAATAACAGAATTTCACTGTTTTTGGCATTGTACGTTCTCTTCATAAAAATTTTGAAAAAAGGTTGTGTTATTTTTTATTAAAATATAAATAGAAATTTTGCTAATAGTGCAGGCCCTTAGCAGACACAGCAGAAAGCAGCACCTGATCTGGGTCTTCACTGTTTTACTAGAGTCTCAGTTTGAGGTTTGCCCTATGAAATCAGTCAAATTTTCCTGAAGCTATGGCTAAGGTCCCTGCTCAGAATCTATGAGTTCTGACTAAGGTCCCTGCTCAGAATCTAAGAGTTCTGGCTTAGGTCCCTGCTCAGAATCTAAGAGTTCTGGCTAAGGTCCCTGCTCGGAATCTATGAGTTCTGGCTAAGGTCCCTGCTCAGTATCTAAGAATTCTGGCTAAGGTCCCTGCTCAGAATCTAAGAAATCTGGCTAAGGTCCCTGCTCAGAATCTAAGAGTTCTATCAAATTACCATCAAGAAAACACGCCGACATAATTTAATTATTTTGATCCCCTTAATCCCCGCTTTTATACAGTAAAACTGGGGTTTACTGGGGTATACATCATTTTCCTTATTTTTGCTCAAAAACACAGATTGTGGGTACTTGTTAGAATTGCCTATTTTTTTAGCAGAAATATGACAAATATCAGAATGTTTTATCTAAAAATTTTCAATTTTTGGTAGAAAATTTTAAATACATATGAATAGGTGTGTTTTCGTACTGCTTAAGAAAAGTCCTGGGGGTGTGCCCGCTACCCAACCTCTGGGGAGAAAACAATGATAGGTGCATGAAGTCTAACTACTGGACTCACCTTGTACGATATATATTCATTGTTGGAATTTTCTGCATATGTATGTGCCAGTAGAAACATGTCATCCACACCGAGACCCAGCGCCAGAAATGGAAGAATCTGAAATAAAAGCAGAATTACTAATTAACCCCTTTAGTACTGAATGGAATATTCCACTGTCTTATATATATATAGCAGGGGTCTATTTTGAAATTTAGTGGTGTCAGGTTGGGTTTATTTCTATAACTTTATTTAGAAGGGAAATGCAAACAGTTAACCCTTAAGACGCCGATCACATCAATGGTCATCTGCTTTGTCGTCTGCCCGTTACTTCAAAACTAATTTTTGCATACAGTGTGGACCCAGATCAGACTGCTCCTGGAGGAGCAGTCTGAACTGGGTTCACACTGTTTGCCTGTATGCAAAAATTTTTTTAAAAGTTTGCAAGAAGATTCAGCAGAACGACATTTTCAGATGTAGATTTTCTCCACGTTTTAAGGGTTAAATCATCAGACAATTATCTGCAGTAACTCTAGTATGCGTTCTAATGCAACATACTTCAGATGAAATATATTAGTTTAGCCAAGGTCAGATGTCATTTCCACTAATTTTAACAATATTGCCTTAATCATGCTAAAAAGCCATTCTAATAAGTGTACATCAGTGCAGTTCAATATGTCATAACCAGTGATTTAGCCCATTGTATGTTAGTGGACTCTTCCATTGCTATATATTGCACAAGTCCCAATGTCATATAAGGGGTGTCAGGTCTTTTCTTGTTTTTATTCTATTTTTGACGGAAAATTCTGTTAGCAAATAGTGCAGGCCCTGATCAGACGCCGCATTCTGCGGCGTCTGATCTGGGCCTGCACTGTTTGCCAAGGTACCGCTTTATGGGTTTCCCCGCATACAATGGGTTAAGTCATAGAAATGTGACAGAATCATGAACAAATGTCACTGTAAGACGATCTACAGCTTCAAACAATACATGACTTGTATGAATAATGTTTTAACCCTTTTTGTACCAAATGGAATCTTCCTCCTTATATATAGCAGGCGTCCATTTCAAAATTTAGGGGTGTCAGGTTGTGTTTTCTTTAAATTTGTTTTGAAAAATGGCTTAACTTTTCACAAATAGTGTAGGCCCTGATGAGGCGCCGCGTTCTGCGGCGTCTGATCTGGGCCTGCACTGTTTGCCAGGGTACCTGTTTTGGGGTTTCCGGTACTAAATGGGTTAATAGACACTTTGCAAAATGGCCCACCAAAACATTATTATAGTCATGTTACATGTAATCAGCATTTTGATTAATTTTCACACTACTGAAGTGAATGTTTGAAGATGGGTTCTTCAGAAGCCATCTGATCTGGATCTACACTGTTTGCAAAGGCAGGAATTGTTGTGAAAAGCAGGATAAGGGTTAAAGGCTAAATTTGTCCAAATTGCCACATGTAAAAGTTGACTTTTGACCCTTCTCTTGCTGAATATTCATTTAAGCCACACCCATTTCTGTCTATCAACCAATCAAATTACTTGATATAATTTATTGCTACAAATTCATAAACTGAATGCCAAACAGTGTAGATCCTGATCAGATACCTTCTTCAGAAGCCATCTGATCTGGATCTACACTGTTTCCAAAGATAGGGGTTGTCGTGAACAGCATGATAAGAGTTGACAGCATAGTGTAGTTTATACTTTCTTGTCCTTTGGGATCATTGATTCCATTGTGGAATTTTGAAATTATTTGAGGGTCACTGATGAGGCTTAATTGGCCGAAACTGGCTAGTCTGGCCCAGAAAACATGTACACTTCATATTTTCCAGTTCTGTGGTGTATTGCTTGCTTCCAAAGGATAACCCTTTTAAAGAACATATTTAGCGGACAGTGTTTTCAAGTTTTTTTTTACCTTAATTTTTCAGGGAAAATTAAGCCTTGACATTACATGTGAATTGTCTGATAATTCACATGCGATGTCAAGGCTTATTTTCCCTGAAAAATAATTTAAAAGGATTAAAACACAGTCCAAGGCGCTTGTAGGATTAATGATGCAATATGTATAAGCTATCATTAATGCTAAAATATGCCTCAGCAGTAGGCCGTAAGAAGGCAAAAATAAATGTAAAACATCTAATTTACAAATAATATGCATTACACTGTCCCATAAATTACTGCCTTGAAACTTTCTCTTTGTCTCAGGCCTGCAAGTTGTCATAAATTATTTGTAAGAGCAGGTAACCTTCAGTAAAGTAGGGCTAAAAACATCAGTTTAATGACAGATTTTGACACATGCTCCATCACCAACTGCATGGTGGCTTTTGTTTTCTCATTTTCTTCCATGCTAAAATTTCATGCATGTAGTTTTGATTGGTATTGACAGCAAATTTCATTGCAGAAATGTTCCAAAGTAAAAAATACAACCTTTTTGTACCAAACTTATATATGGCAGGAGTCCATGTCGGTGACAGGTTGTGTTTTCTTCAAAATTTATTTGGACAGCTGAACTTTTTGCAAACAGTGTAGGCCCTGATCAGACGCCACAGAATGCGGCGTCTGATCTGGGCCTTCACTGTTTGCCAACTACCTGTTTTAGGGTTTCAGGTACAAAATGGGTTAAAAATCCTAAAAATTTGGATACCCTGAAGACTTGCTGTAATTCTCCTAAAATTTTAACAAATTTGTTTCATGATCAATACACGGAATGGCAAACGGTGTGGACCCGGATCTAACTGCTCCTTCAGAAGCAGTCTGATCTGGGTCTACACTGTTTGTTTAGGTCTGTCTGTCTCAATACTTAGGATTATTACGGTGCATTGTTTCATCATCCAGCAATGAGTCCCAAAGGTGCAGATGGAATAGCAAAAAGTGTAGACACAGATCAGACTGCTCCTGAAGGAGCAGTCTGATCTGGGTCTACACTGTTTGCTTCTAACACGAGCATCATTGTTTGCCGGCTTGGGTAACTCAGTCCGATGCCCATCTGACTGGTGATCAGGAGGGCGCAGGTTTAATACCAGTCATGTGGGGAGATTGATCATGAAATCTTTTCTCTCCCTTCAACCGACTCAAGAAGAGCATTGTAATATAAGTACATAAGCTATATGTACATCAAATAAAATTTAGATTAAATTTGACCACATTTTTGAAAGGGAAAATAAGAAAACAAAAACAGCTCAGAATTGCCCTTTTTTGGTTCCCCAGCAATTGTAAACATTTTAGGAGGGAAAATAGAAATAATATAAAAATTTTCACCCCAATTATTTTGCTTCTGATAATCAAGATATGTCAGTTTGATAAGGTGAAGAACTAGACCACCCACCAGCTACCATACAAATATCTGAATATTCCTAGAGCTTAACCCATTATCATACTTAATGCCAAAAACTGGAACACATCCAAAGCCAACATTGTAGACCCTGATTAGTACTACAGTAGCAGTCAGATCAAGGTCTTGACTGTTTGCTCTGCAAAAGCTTGAGGAACCTTTGGGGTGTTTACGGTACCTGTTTAACTTGTGACATCCAGAATTAATTGACAGGGAAATGCTCTGACAAACAACTTAATCAACCATCTTGCTTTTTGCAATTTTCATTAATTGGCATGTTCTTTCATTCATACAAGTTACCTACAGTAAACCAAGGTCAATTAAAGCAGGGTTATGCTATGAAATTGGCCCGCTCAACAGTGGTGGTCTGATATCAACGAGCTGCCCACAATTTTCTTTGCTAGCCCATCATAGCAACATCACGAAAACACGCCTATATAATTTTGACCCCCTTGAACCCCACTTTTTTATAGTAAAACTGGGGTTTCAGGGGGTATACCTTATTTTTCTTATTGCTGCTCTAAAATATAGATTGTGTGTACTCGTTAGAACCGCCTCGATAAGGCGGCGGTTCTAACAAGTGCCCACAATCTATATTTTGAGCAGAAAGAAAAATATCACAATTTTTCATCATAATTTTTTTATTTTTTCGGCGATAAAGGTGGCGATGTATTTGTATAGGCGTGTTTGCAAAATGAATACTGTGATTTCAATTCCTTGAAGGATTTCAATTTCTTAAAACACTGATTTTTTTCTTTTTCAATATCAGTTCCCATATCATGCAAATTTTCTCAAAATTAACGTTATGATCTGCAGTACTGGGACAGTTAGGCCTAAGCAAACAGTGCAGACCCAGATCAGACTGCTCCTGAAGGAGCAGTCTGATCAGGGTCTACTATGTTTGCCATTCCGTTTGCTCCTTTTGGACCCCTTGCAGGATCTTGATAAAAAATTAGCAAAACTTAAGGAAAATAACAGCAAGTCCTCAAGGTGTCCGAATTTTTTGGACATTTAAGGTATACTTAGTTTTAATGAATTTGCAACTATATTCACAAACTCTTAAGGAGCAGAAATAAGGAAAATAATGTTCATCCCCATGAACCCCAGTATAAAGTGGGGTTTAGAGGGGTGTTCATTGCACGGACTTGTTAACATGATGCAGAATAATATATCCAAAATTGTGTTATAATGTACAGTGTAATAAATACAGAGGTTTATGTGTGTCATGGAGCTGACAATATGTTAACCGGTAAAATGCCAGTCACGACAATTGTCAGCTGTTTTGCCATCTGCCGGTTACCTTAAAAGTCATTGTTTGCAAACAGTGTGGACCCAGATCAGACTGTAGGAGCAGTCTGATGTGGGCCCACACTGTTTGCATGTATGCAAAAATATTTTTAAAAAAGTTTGCAAAAAAATTCAGCAGACGAAATAAGCAAGCAACATTTTCAGATGTAGTTAAATTTACATGAACTTACCTGTGTGGTTGACGCATTGAATGCTATCCTTAACACAGACGTTATTCCCAATCCAGCAGCAACTGTCAAAGCCACCAAGAGAACTCCGGCCATGCCGACACCGCTCTGGGACTGGACGACATTGTTCCATCGCAGCAGAGACACACATGCATAAAACAACTGAAAAATACAATATAAAGCATTGTTAGATTTGTATGATACTGGCTGAGAGGGTCCTTGTAATAACAACAGTATTTGTTCCCTTAACCTTTTAAACTTTACCATTATAAAGAATCCCAATAAGGAGTAGCATATAACACCATCACCACCCCCACCCCCACCCACCCACCCCATCCAACCCCACCCCCACCTCAACATCTCAGCTACTCAAAGTAACAAATGCTATTGACATCTGTTAGAATCGCCACAACTGACCACAATGTTTGTTTCTTGGAGCACTAAATACAATGTTTTTGAATATTTCCAATTACACCTCCCTTCCAATGAAATTGTTGTTGTAATGAGTTCGGTCTTTATATCAAATGTTGGTATTATGAGGGTTATCTGTACATATATGTCTGATTAACCCATCCCCAAAACATGTATTTGGCAAACAGTGCAGGTCCAGATCAGACGCTGCAGAATGTGGCGTCTGATCAGGGCCTACACTGTTTAAAAGTTCAGCCATTTTCCAAATAAATTTTGAAAAAAAAAAAAAAATCTGCCGGCCCTAAATTTTGAAATGGACTCCTGCTATATATAAGGAGGAAGATTCCATTTTGTACAAAAAGGGTTATCAGAAAAGCTTGATTTCCTGTAAGGGATGCATCAAAACATACAGCCTTCAAATGGTCATTTTTCTATATAATCTATACATTTTGTTTGGCTATAACACGGTTGGAAACCTACCATAAGTATGTAGCCAATGGCAACTCGTGGAATGCTGATGTCAGAGAACTCCTTCATGATGTCCATCAATGATGTCATGGAGAAGGCATAGAGTTCATCAGGCATACTGCTGTTACTGAAGCCATTCATTTCCTGAAAATAAAAGAGGGATAGAAAGTTTGAGCACCTTTTCATTAAACGTGGTAGTATCACTATTTAAACAAACAGTGAAGAATCCTTATGACAAAAACCTGCATAAAAATCTTAAACCTGGGAATCTGAGAAGCCAGCTGATCAGGATCTATACTGTTAAAGTTGAAATAATGCAACACAAATGGCTAAAATATTAATTTTTTATACTCCAAACATACACTGTGGGGTCTCATGGAGGCGGTTCTATCAAGTACCCACAATCTGTGTATTAATAAAAAAAAAGTTAAAAAAATGTATACCCTTGTAAATGCCACTTTAATTATTAGGATGGGGTTTACAAGGAACTTATTAATGTGATTTTTGCACTTAAACAAAAGCAAATACCTCTAGTATTCAAACACAATCAGTTCCACAAGCAAAGTTATATTATTGTTTATCATCACTTGCATTTCATAAAGAACATGCAGCTTTCATCCAAATGTAGATACATCTGGCCTTGATATTAGCATATATGCACAAAGTTTTAACCCTTGTCCTGCTGAATATTCATATATGCCACACCCACTACCGGTTATCAACCAATCGGATTATTTGATGCAAATTATTGCAACAAATTCACAATCTGAATAGCAAACAATGTAGATCCTGATCAGATGGCTTCGTCAGAAGCCATCTGATCTGGATCTTCATTGTTTGGAAGAAAAGGCATATCCGGGCTCAGCAGGACAAGGGTTAATACATGACTGTATAGCTAAAATTGTGTTACCTCAGTAAATTTGCGATGCCATGCCTCTAAGATCGCCTTAGCTTTGTCCTTGGTCCACTCAATGTTGTAGGTTTTATAGTTTTCATTCCAGTACTCGTACATCGCCGTCTCTCCCATCAGCAGTATCACAGACTGGAGTGCTTCAGCCCTACAGTAAGGAAGGACATGAGACAATAATGACCCAGAGCCAGTTGTTCAAAACTAACCACATCTTTAGCTAATGCATTGTTGAAATTTTGATCATTTAATATGGACAATATCCTAATATTTTTGCTGAAAAAAATATGAGTAGATTTTGCATTTGCAAAATCTACTCATATTTTTTCAGCAAAAATACCAGAGGATGGATATTATACTTGCTAGAACAGTTAACAGTTTGACCATTAACAAGCTCGTTAAGCTAACAATGCTTTTAACAACTGGGCCCTGATCTCAAGATTATATAGTGCCGTATTTACATAATGTATTCGGACAGACAGGCCAGAGCAAACAGTGTAGACCCAGATGAGACACAGCAGAATGCTGTGTCTCATCAGGGTCTGTACTGTTTGCCACACTGAGTGACTCATGCAACTATTTTTAGAAACAAGAAAGGACAGTAAGTTGTACTAGTTCAAATTTTAGAACAAGAATGGTAAAGTATTGAGGTGTCCGAATACTTAGGGTAAATACGGCAGTTTTTATGCTCAGTTCAAAAAAGCATGAAAACAGTCCGGACATAAATACAAATTATGCCTTTGTTATGCTCAAATCAGCCATGATTGCCTTCTCTAGAGTTTCACATGATGTTGTATAGTAGTCGCAGATAGGAATGGCATGGTGGACCTATCGTTTGCACCTGCCTTTTGGAATATTCTCTTGACAAAAAGGTAAACCAAGTCAGTTCAACTGCTCATTTGATCCGCTTGCAAAAAGCACCAAAGGCGTTCAATTTCCTTGTGGTCTCAGAAAAATTTGACATATATTGACAACACCTGAACTTCCCGGCCATGCCAGTCTTATCTGTGATTACTATACTAACTTGAAACATATGAAATACCTTTTACCCTTATATCTGCTGTTCACAACAGTCTGTCCCTTTGCGAACAGTGTAGATCCAGATCAGATGGCTTCTGAAGAAGCCATCTGATCAGGATCTACACGGTTTGCCATGCAGTTAATTGAACAAAAACATTATATCAAGTGATTTGATTTGTTGACAATCAGCAATGGGAGTGGCTTAATTAATTTATGCAGTGGGATAGGGGTTATTCTATAGAACATCAAAAACGTACAACTACTTTGACTGATTAACTGAGGTCCAGAGGATGAGATTTTTTTTTTTAGTTTTGGTTTTACGGCCCTTTCAAGATTATTTCACTCATATCCAGCCGATCGTTCGAGAGGTGGGCGAAAACCGGAGTACCCGGAGAAAAACCACCTGACCTTCCGTTGCAGAACTTGGCGTCTCACATGTCAGAATTTGTGCTGTGCGGAACATTTTTTGCTCTGTAATGAATAGTGTGTGTGTGTGTGAATTCGGGTTTAACGTCGCTTTCAACAATTTTTCAGTCATATCACGACGGTGTCTGGTTGCGACAGGGAGCTCAATGCTCACGTTTATAGTGCTGCCTCACTGAAGTATCATGCCCAGACAAATTACATGATACCACACCCAGTCACATTATCCTGACACTGGATCGACCAGTCCAAGCTCTACCCCGTAAATCTGAGTGCCGAACGAGGAGCAGCTAGTACCATTTTTAACGACTTTGGTATGTCGCGGCCCGGGATCGAACCCGAGACCTCCCGTTCCCGGAGTGGACACTCTACCAACTGAGCTATCCGGGCCGGTAAATGAATAGTGTACTTAAGTAATAAAGAGAATAGATGAATTTGAGAAATATTGTTGTACACTTCAGACTCGGTCACAATTGGTTCAGCAGTTCAGAAAAAACAAGATGTGTTTGTGAAACACTGATGCCCCCGGACAGCGCCAATGTTAATGTTTTTAAAAATTTTGAAAAAAATAGGTCAAAGGTCAAGTTCAAGGTCACGAGATCAAAAATTATGGTACCACTGGAAAGGTCTTGTGATAAGGTATACACATGTGAAATATGAATGCTCTATCTATTACCATTCAAAAGTTATGCCCAATGTTAAAGTTTTTGCAGACGGACAAACGGACAAACAGACAAACAGACGGACAGACCAAAAACTATATGCCCCCGAATCTCTTAGATTCCGGGGGCATAAAAAAAAGATTTCCTGTTTTAGAGTTAAAGTGTTAAATGATAGCGTTAAGATGGCTAATTTTTTTGTTGTTGTTGTATTAGGCTGTCTTCTAGTCCTCCTACCTGACAATATGACCAGTTTGATTTTTTCTTACACCACCAACTATCAACTCCTCGTTCCAGTGCATGTACTTGGTGGAAAACCCGTAACAGCCATCAGTCAGTTCAGCACCAAAGTCAGGAGCCTGAAAAATATGGAAAACACGCTTAACCTTTGTCCTGCTGAATATTCATATATGCCACACCCACTACCGATTATCTACCAATCAGATTACTTGATGCAAATTATTACAACAAATTCACAACCTGAATGACAAACAATGTAGATCCTGATCAGATGGCTTCTTCAGAAGCCATCTGATCTGGATCTACATTGTTTCAAAGAAAAAGCATATCCGGGTTCAGCAGGACAAGGGTTAGACATGATACACAGACATCAGGACAGCATCCAGACCTATGTGATATACAGGAATCTTTCCATGGCTGAAGGAATGTTTCCTATTAACTCATTGATCTCCCGAGTTGCTGAAGTGGACTCCTCCATATTTTAATATGGACAAGTCCACTGTCGTTAATAGGGGTTTTAGTCTAAAACAGCATCAGATTAGGAGGTCGTGAGCACCCACATTCTATGTTTAAAGCCAAATGTATACCCCTACTAATCCCATATTTCTCTGTATGTAGTGGGATTAATTACTTCATTTCATATCTCTCCCTATGTAGTAAGCCTCAGAGACAGGATCTCAATTTGACCCTTGTCCTGCTGAGCCCAGATATGTCTTATCTTTCAAATAATGTAGATCCAGATCAGATGGCTTCTGAAGAAGCCATCTGATCAGGATCTACATTGTTTGTCATTCAGGTTGTGAATTTGTTGCAATAATTTGCATCAAGTAGTCTGATTGGTTGATAATTTGTAGTGGGTGTGGCAGATTAAAATATTCAGCAGGAAAAGGGTTAAAGGCTCATCCGAAAGTCTTCTCCAGACTTTCGGATGAGTCTTTAAACCAAGGTCCCATCTCTGTATGACCTTAGCTGTTGTCGGGAGGTAAAAGCAGAGACATGGTATTCTAGTCTTGAATTTCACTTGATGTCCATTTCAAATTGGGAACCACCAAGTATTGTCCAATTAACCAAAAATATCATTCTTTTGATGTCTTTCTCTTTGTAAACAAGTTTTGTAAGCCAATAAGTTAGCCATATGGCCTTTTAATTGAATCATACCTAAGGTCTCGGCTATGTTTTCATTCCTGCCCTGGTTTATTAATCAAGTGCTACATATTTTTAGTATGTTCCTCTTTGCCTGGCTAACCATTCATTTCTTACTTCAATAGTTCTGGCATATGTGAAAGGCTCCGTTCCAAGCTAAAGGTCAATCTCCAAAAACCCATGGTCCCAGTGAAGATTGCAGAGTAATATGGAGAATTAAAGGGGACAATTTTCCTTATTTCGTGTTGTGGGCTACTTGTTATAATCTATAGCCCCTGCTCATAGGGGCTTGAAGAAATAGATGGGCTGCATGATGCTTCCACTCAGAGCTGAATCTGACCGCACACGAGTACTAGTAAACCGCTTCAAGGATGCCTGCCCAGGCAAAGCGGTGCAAGTCGGACTGTCCATGCTTATAAACATGATTGACTTCATTGGCCGACAGGGCTTGAGATGTCATTTCATCTCAATGTTGGGTAAAAGTCCCGCAAAATTGGAAGCAACGTCTTCAAAATGACCTATACAGTGCTGATGTGGACATTAAACCTTAAACAAACAAACTAAACTTGTTATAATCATGGCAAATTAAAGAATAATTTTGCTTATTTCTTGTTAGAAAAATATGTTGTGGGTACTTGTAAAAATTGCCTTGCTGAGGCAATTCTTAAAAGTACCCACAACATACATTATTATTACACCACAACCTCTTTATAACACCATTAATGGGGTCCATAGCAGAAACCGTGTTAGTTAAACAACCGTGTTATATCCAAACAAAAATGTATAGATTATATAGAAAAATGACCATTTATGGTCATTTTTCTATATAATCTATACATTTTGGGGATCCATTTTCAAACCGTGTTATATCCAAAACCGTGTTATAATGAACCGTGTTATAACGAGGTTGTGGTGTATTTTTTTTTTTTTTTTTCGAGAAATAATAAAAAAATTATCCCAAAACTATCCTTAGTACTCTTTCTTATCTTTAGTAATATGAGAAAATATAATTATATATTATAATTACTTTCCAAATAAGACCTTCCTTACACTTCTATATCACTGATTAAGACCACCACACTAATAAGACCACCTCTGGACAGTCCCAGTTCCAGTGTAGGAATTTTACTGCATAATAATGGAAAAGCTTTCCTTTAGAGGAAGCAGATCTTATATTTAGGGGGTCTAAAAGTTAAACATCTTTTTGTTAGGTGATAATTAATATTTTTTCTGGTAATTCCTAATTAATTCTCCACTGACATAGAAGCAAGTGCTTTTTGAAGTTGATCTCTGACTTTCCCATGGGTCAGGAAAGAATGTTGTTATTTCACCAAGATTTTCACCTACAAGCCTGGGCCAAGCCATGCAAAATCTTCCATACCACACACTAAAATGGTTGGCCAGCCTTAATTAACATAAAAGCCTTTTCTGTATGCATGGAAAACAAACAGGTCTGGGAAACAGCAAAGTTCTGATCAGCCTGCACGAAAGTGCAGGCTGATTAGAACTTTGCTGTTTGCTCGGGCGATATAAAAAATGCTCACGTAAGACATGGCTAACATGTGGGAGGTATGGTGAAGTAACATATTGCCAACAGGTCCTGATTATTGGCAATAAGACACAAGTCATAACCTGTTAACAGTAAGTGCAACCTATCAAGACATTCCACAGCTTTTTGTTTTATAGATCTACCGAACCTCATCCAGAGAAAAAGGATTGATACAACAGTTTTTTCTCTATCAAGCATCACAGAAAAACACCTATTACATTCTTATAAATACAGGAAGATTTCCATCTCAATAACAAGTCTGAGAAATGGCTAACTGTGAAACCCCCAGCACCTAAGGGATAATCACTTAAGAGAGTTTAAGAGCATTTGCTTTAAACAGGATAGTTGCTTTATAGAGGTGGCCACTAGGACAGGTTTTACCAAAAAAGAAATCTGGGGTTACATTAACAGTATTTAGGTCATTTTGGGGACAAGCTTCCAATTTTGTGGGATTATTACCTGACATAAAGATAAATTGACATCACAAGGGGTGCTGCCCAATGAAACCAAAAGGCTTATATGCATTGGACAGTCTGACTCTGGGCAGGTTTAGTCCTTCTAAGTGGTTTATCAGTACTCATGTGTGGTCAGTTTCCACTCTGAGAGGAAGCATCATGTAGCCCAATCTATTTCTCCAAGCCCAGATGGGTGGGGGCACATATCTGCTCCAGTATACAGATTGTGGTGCTCAGACATATAGATTGTGGGTAGAATGCTTGTAAGGGTTGAATTTTGTTTACTTTGATCCTCAAGGGAGATAAACATGAATAATTTCCCATGTTGCATCACCATGACCTATATAATATATTTTCCTCCTATTTCCATAGCCTTGCATTATAATAAAATGCTTTTTAGAAACAATTTATGATTCTTTAAGCTTCATTTTATTGTTATTTTGCACGTTTCTGTTACTACTCTCTTAGAACTTAGTCTGCTGAAATCAGAAAGAGTTTCAGAATTTTTGTTTAAGAAATAGATCAGCTCTAGCTGTGATTTGTTGAGTAATAAATCACAGTTTGGAGGTCAGTTGTAAAGTAGACAAATCACAAGCGCGTAGCGCGCGTGATTTGTCTACTTACAACTGACCGACAAACTGTGATTTATTACTCAACAAATCACAGACAAGAGCTGATCTATTTCGATTCTAACACGCTGAAAATCGGCAATAATGTTGTTGTTTCCTTCAAAATCTCACAACCTTTCGCCATTGTTAGAAGAAATCCCGCTAAAATTATCGACTGAAACACATGCATTTATATCCTTTTCTTACGTTTTCGATGCGAGAAAATGACGTTACACCGTCTAACGTAAAGAAAATCGACTAGTGACGTCATACATTGGGAATTTTAATGACGTCACTCGTCACGCTCTTCCGAGCTGAGATTTGTTGCAGAATAAAACACAGTTATTTTCCATTGCCTATATAGGCGCGCTGTGTTAGAATCCAGGTTTTATCCACAGCAAACCAAAACCCATGTGACAATGAAAATTAGAAGCTTTTAACTCAGAAAGGGATTTTTCTAAAAAAAGAATCTTTTTTGTTGTGTTTAATGCTTTTGTAGAAGATGGCATTTTCAAAGTTTTTTTTTTTTTTTCCTTATTCTTCAAAGAAAACAAGGTCTTGACATTACATGCGAATCATCTCATTACGAAAAACACGCCTATTTAAATACATTGACTATTTTATCGCTGAAAAATCAAAAATTTTATGATGAAAAATTATGATATTTTTCTTATTTCTGCTCAAAATATAGATTGTGGATACTCGTTAGAACCGCCTCGATGAGGCGGTTCTAACGAGTACCCACAGTCTATATTTTAGAGCAGAAATAAGAAAAATAAGATTTGAACTGGTAAACCCCAGTTTTACTGTATAAAAGTGGGGTTCAAGGGGGTCAAAATTATAAAGGCGTGTTTTCGTGATGTGCTGGGAGGTTAATCACTGAAAATATCAAGCCTTTTCCCTGAAAAATGAGAAAAAAGACCATCAACTGCTCTAGAGGTTTTTTGTAGAGGTTGAAGAATTAAGAAAATACTGATATAACCACAAAATTTATACATAATGACAATATTAATGGAACCAATCCTTAGGTCAAGATAAGACATATTATCTGAGATAAACAAGAATAATTATATTCAATAGTCCAGCAAACAAATGTTGCCGACATTGGTTAGAATCGCCTCATTGAGGCGATTCTAACAAATGTCGACAACATTTGGCAAAGCAATTCTAACAATTTAACAAATGTCTGTTTCTGGGAGTAATTAGAGAAAAACTGCATTTTACATCTATTCTGATGCTATACTTTTCTAATTCTTTATTATAACAGCAAATCATTTAAGGAACGAATTCTGCCATTATTAAAAGGGCCCTCAGTAGAACTGATTCATCTTCAGGGGAAGCAACTCCTTGGTACAGGGAAGCAAACAGGTACCAGGTAGTCAAAAAAAGTTGTTTCCCTTGTAAAAAAGGTGGGAAAATCTACTATATGCACTGTTCTCTCTTAATACAATGATTTATTTTCATCATTCAGGTAAGTATAGCTACAGAATCGGTGGAAGCCAGAAGTCAAGAGCAGAATGAAATTCTACTTGGCATCATTCTTTCTCTCCTATATAACAACAGGCAAGGCAGAAAAAAAAAATGAAATGAGTGGATTTGTGAAAAGCTGGGAGGCAGAAAAATATACTCAAATCCCCGTTGATTACAACCCGTTTTTGACAGAATGGAATCTTCCTCACAAGGTATAGCCACTGAGGAGTCCATTTCAACAACGAAACTGAAGGTGGTCAGGTCAAGTTACAAAAAAATCCTAAAAATTCGGACACCCTGAGGACATGCAATTATTCTCCTAAAATTTTAACAAATTTGTTTCACGATCCAGCAAGAAGTCCAAAAGGTTCCAATGGAATGGCAAACAGTGTAGACCCTGATCAGACTGCTCCTGAAGGAGCAGTCTGATCTGGTTCTGCACTGTTTGCTTAGGCCAATCTGTCCCAATGCTTAGGATTATTCCGATGGCTCTTAAAAATGCCAATCACAACAATCGTTGTCTGCTTTGTTGTCTGTCAGTTACTTTAAAACTCATTGCTGCAAACAGTGTGGATCCAGATCAGACTGGTGGTCTTAATACTCTGCCTGCAGGTTAAAAATTTTCGAAATGTTTGCAAATTTTCGAAATTTTTGCAAGAACACACAGCAGATGACATAAACAGTCAACATTGTGGGTTAGTTTCAGATGTAAACAGTGAAGTCCCTGATCAAAGTTGTCTAATCTGGGCCTGCACTGTTTGCCATTGTACCTGTTATGGGGTTATCTGTCTGAAACGGGCTAAAAGCATTTTGCACTGGAATGTCTTATTGTAAACATTCTTGAATGGCTTGCATATCTTGAAGTTTATTTTTCTCATCTTTGGAATGAAGGCAGTAAACTTTTGCAGACACCATTTCCGAGCATTTTTTTCTTATTTTTCACACAAAATAAGGCTTGACATTACATATGAAATGTCTCCTTAGACTATTCACATGTAATGTCAATCCGTATTTTCTCTGAGATGTAATTTTATAACATTATTAACATATCCATGTGACATAGAGCAATTTTCAATTATTTTCCTATAAATGAAATCTGTGGCATTTTTGTGGGTGCTCATTAGATTTTTGTTTGATTTGAGGTTTAATGTCCCCGTCAACACTGTAAAGGTCATTTTGGAGATGTTGCTTTCAATTTTGTAGGACTTTTACCCGACATTGAGATGAAATCACATCTCAAGCCCTGCCAACCAATGAAATCAATAGGGTTTATGAGCATGGAAGATCCGACTCGCACCACTTTGAGCACCAATAATACAGTGTAAGAGCAAGAAAGATAATGAACACTCCTGTAAACCAGTTTTCTCTATATATTAATAGTGTAAATCTTCTGAAGAAGCCATCTGATCAGGGTCTACACTGTTTGTCATGCAGTTTGTGAACTGAACGGATATATCATATTAAGTAATTTGATTGGTTGATAGTCAGAAATCGTGTTACAATATTTATTTATTCAGCAGGATAAATGTTAAAATATCAACAAATATTGTTGTGATGTTCTAACAGTTTTTTCTTGAAAACAGTAACTGATAGCTGTTCACTAATAATGTCAGAAAAAAAGAAAACATTTTTTTTACAAATTATACAGTGGAATTTTTTTAAAAAGAATAATTACTGAACACTCGTTTCAGTCTTATATCTAAAACCATGTAATAATGAATAGTGCTATAAAGAGGTTCTGGGGTACTTAAAATATTGTGACATTTTTACAGATACCGGTACATGTACTAGACAAAAATTTGAAAGATTTGCTTCTTACACATAACAGGCCAATGCAGAATACTGAAGCAGAGTGGGACTGGTAAATTTTGTAGTCCCTGATCAGGACTGCTCCTTTAGGATATAAAATTCCTATATTAAGACCACCTTTGGAACTGTTCAAAAGTGGTCTGTAAGACCACTTTTGAACAGGCCCAAAGGTGGTCTCTTATTAGGAGACCCTGGGTGAAGAAAACTCAAAGAAAGAATAACTGAAACCTTCTCAATAAGCTTTTAAGAGCAGATTTAGTCTTAATTTAAGGTAGTCTTAATAGCGGGATTTTACTGTATAATAATATCTGCAGCTACACAGAACATTTTTTCCAGGCATGTATGATGCACTGAACCATGTTTAACTGTCCCAGTATTAACCCTTGTTCTGCTGAATATTCATATATGCCACACCCACTACCGATTATCAACCAATCAGATTACTTGATTCAAATTATTGCAACAAATTCACAATCTGAATGATAAACAATGTAGATCCTGATCAGATGGCTTCTTCAGAAGCCATCTGATCTGGATCTACATTGTTTCAAAGATAAGGCATATCCGGGCTCAGCAGGACAAGGGTTAAGAGCAAATATTGCATGCTTCTCTGTATAATACAGTTGCTATCTGTCTGAAATGAACCATTTATCAAAGTCATCTTTAAATTTTTAAACCTTAATATTATGTATAGAAGTCTTTTAAAATTTGAAAAACTTGAAAAAAAAAATTGTTTGATCCTGGGTGGTAACTAACCCATTTCTTCCCCAAACAATTTCAAGTTAATTCAGTGTAAAATTACTTTCATAAAAGTAAACTAAGAATTTACATGAACTTTATAGTTGAAAATTATAGACTTGAAGATATCTGTAAAAATCAACAATGTATGTTTAACCAAAGTCACTGAAGTCCTTTAAGGCGTCATAAATTTGTTATTTGTATTTGATTACACAAAAGGCATTGATTCAGAACTACCGATGTGGATTTTCTTTCCAATTTCAAATCCTCACAAAAACAGTTTTAGTACCTGTAACTTTCGGTCTATTATTCAACATGGCCGCCTGCTCGGCCATGTTTGATTTTCTCATAACCTTTGTCTGATCCTCTGACATTGTTACAAAAACCTATGACATTTTATTAACTTCATTAAAGTCTAAAAGAGTTAATAAATTTTTCTAACACCTGAAGAAACATGCATATTTGCTTCACAAATTATTGTGCATCTTATTCACATCTCTGAATAGGCCAATCACATCTGAACCAATTAGCTACATCTCCTTTGTTATTTACTTTCGCCTGCCAGGGAGGTACTCTCAAAGGCAAAAATTTGATCCCTGAGGGAGCAAATTCTTTCCTTTAAGGATATCCCCAATTTAGAATGGACTAGCATTTCGGATATCAGGGATTTTACTAAAAGAAGTTCCCAGTGAGATATGTTGGCATTCATCTTGTAAGCTCTTAACATGAAAACAATCCATAGAAAGTCTTTCTATGCTATTAAGCGCACAGTTAGGCACGGCTGTTTTTTCCTTATGCCGACTCTTATTTCAGCTCCAAGACACAGCTTGTGGGTACTCGTTAGAACCACCTCAATGAGGCGGTATAAGGAAGTTCTAACGAGCACCTGCAACCTATGTTTGAAGTATAAATAAATAAATTTTGATCAGAAAAGTACGGTAACCATTTTGGAGAAATGAAAAAATAAACTATGTTACATGGGTGTGTTATTGTAATGATCAAAACACAATATTTGTCCCTCATAATAATTAACATGTTAAAGTGACCTTTTAGCACTGTTTCAACTTCAACTGACTGTTTGCCCTTATCCTGCTGAATATTTTATTTTGCCACACCCATCTCTGACTATCAGCCAATCAAATTACTTGATATATTATAGTCATAATCATTTAAATTGGCAAACTGAATGACGAACTGTGTAGATCCGGATCAGATGGCTTCTTCAGAAGCCATCTGATCTGCATCTACACTGTTTGCAAAAGTAGGGGTTGTCACAAACAGCAGGATAAGGGTTAAATCTTGCACTCTCAACTCATGTCAACTATACTTCTTGAAAACTTATTGAATTGTGGTTATTAACCCATTTTGTACCAGAAACCCCAAAACGGGTACCCTGGCGAACAGTGCAGGCCCAGATCAGACGCCACAGAATGCGGCTTCTGATCAGGGCCTCCACTGTTTGCTAAACGTTCAGCCATTTACCAAATAAATTTTGATGAAAACAAAACCTGACACCCCTAAATTTTGAAATGGACCTCTGCTATACATAAGGAGGAAGATTCCATTTGGTACAAAAAGGGTTAAAGCATGTGTGGTTATAACAGTGAATACGGTAATTCTTCAGCCTCCTATCAGTATGATCTTTGGCAAGAGGAAGGCTCATTCCTGGAGTTGACAGTTGTAAGATTGTAGTAAGTAGCTGCAACAGTCACACCACCAAAAGAAAAGGAACTGTTTACGATAATAAAATTCTACAAACTGAATGGATACTCCTAATAATGAAAAAAGACACCTGTAAAAGACGTGGACTCCTCTACTCATAAGAGAGACAAAAAATTATTTTTGAATTAGATGAGCACACAGCTTTTGGGCAATTGTTTATCATTACATGTATATACAAGTGCAGTTTCATTGATAGTGATCATGTGACGAAATACCACCGCCCAATAAAGTTAAACTGAACACAACTTAAAATCAACGTCCTGAGAGTACTGGTGGGTCTATTGTCTGTGTGTAGCCTGGACTGAGATTTAAACTGTTCCGTTAAACCCTTAAATTCCATATTTTTAAGCAAACAGTGTATACCCTGATCAGATGCCGCGTTCTGCGGCATCTGATCTGGGTCTACACTGCTTGCCAAGCCCAACCCATGATTACAGCCCAGATTCTGCAGAAAACCTTTTTACGCAACAAGCTGACCTCAGAGTGGATATTTTCTACAAATGGGTAAGAGTTATTCCGACAAGTCAGTTTGTTTTTGTTTGATTTGAGATTTAGGTCCCGATCAACACTGTTATATGTAATTTTTGAGACGTTGCTTCCAATTTTGTGGGACTTTTACCCAACATTGAGATGAAATAACATCTCAAGCCCTGCCGTCCAATGAAACCAATAGGGTTTATATGCATGGACAGACCGACTCGCACCACTTTGCCTGGGCAGGCTTAGATCCTCTAAGCCATTTACCAGTACTCATGTGCGGTCAGTTTCAGCTCTGCGTGGAAGCATCATGCAGCCCATCTATTTCTTCAAGCCCTGATGGGCTGGGGCTGCCAACAAGTCAGTGATAGTCATGTGGATTGCCATCTGATCTGGATCTACACAGTTTGCAAAGGTAGGGATTGCTGTGATCAGCAAGATAAGGGTTAGAAGGCAGATAAACAGAATTCCTTGAATTTCCTACCTTTCCTGACTGCTTGTTAGGGGATGTATCTGGGCATTCTTCATCACTGGGATCAATACATGGCTTCTCCTGGTATGCTGATGAGATACCAGCTTCCAGCAGGGCCTGCTCCATTGAATCCCCATCTGGAAACTGTTCCTTCATCTTCCGTACAAGTCCAAGTGGATCCAAGCTTGTCCATTTCAGTTGTATGCTGGAATAAAAAGAACAATTTAACCCATAAAATGCCAATTATGACAATTGTCCTCTGCTTTACCATCTGCTAGATACCTGAAAAGTAATTTTTGCAAACAGTGTGGATCCAGATCATACTGGTCCTATATTTTTAAAAAGTTAGCAAAAAAAATTCAGCAGACGACATAAGCAGACCACATTTAAGCCGACAACATTTTCAGATCTAGTTTTTCTCGGCACCTTAAGGGTTAACCCATTTTGTAACAGAAACCCAAAAAGGGATAATTGGCCAACAGTGCAGGCCCAGATCAGACGCAGCATATACTGCGCCATCTGATCAGGGCATAATCCTGTCAGCCATTTTCCAATTTTTTTTAGAAAGCACAACTTGACACCCCTAAAATTTGAAATGGATTTGTGCTATATATAAATGGGTAAAGTCTAGCCTAGCTAAAAGTATATGTGTTGCACTAGAAAATGCCAATGATACAGAAAAACATTCACTTATAAGATTCAACTGAAAGGGCCGGCCTCGGTAGCTTGGTCGGATGCACGTTTGACTGGTTATCAGGAGGATGCTGGATCAATTTCTTCCGGTGTAGGCAACATTCTTTCATGGAGATTGATCATGAAATCTTTTCAATGGTCAGTCTCTCTCTTCCGCTGTTTCAAGAAGGGCAGTTGTCAGTTTCTGGCGAAAGAATGTGCACTGTACTGGTTAACTGTTTATGTATAAGCCACCCCAGGAAAGTGTGGATAGGTAAACTGACTGGCTCAAAAATGACCTAAAAGTGTTGACTGGGCCATTTAACTCCATTACAAACAAACAAACAAACAGTCAATAAGGCAGTCTCAGCAAGAGTAGGAACAATCTTGAAACCTTAGAGTATTGGGACAGACAGGCCTAAGAAAACAGTGCAGACCCAGATCAGACTGCTCCTGAAGGAACAGTCTGATCAGGGTCTACACTGTTTTGCCATTCTGCCTGCACTTTTCGGACTCCTTGCTATTTGTTAAAATTTTAGGAGAACTAATTTTTAGGATTTTTATGATATAGTGTATTATTATTTTTTTTTTATCTGAAATATGAATGACAAAAAGAAATGTCATCTGCTCTGCAGTTTTGCTTGGCATTTTCCTGTTGTTAACCTAAATGAACTACATTGATAGCAAAAGCAAGATATGTGCTAGAGCTAAACACCACTGGCAGATGGATTTTCAAAATATCTTTTAGTTGCCTACCAGAAAATAAGGCTTGACATTACATGTGAATCATCTGCTGAGGAGATGATTCACATGATAAGTCAAGCCTAAAATGATAAAAAAAGACTGTCATCAAGTATTTTCAGTAGGACTTCAAGCGAAACCCTTAAGATGCTGAGAAAAGCTACATCTGAAAAAAGTCGTCTGCTTATGTCGCCTGCTGAATCTTTTAGCAAACGTTTTTTAAAAATATTTTGGCATACAGGCAAACAGTGTGGGACCAGATCTGACTGCTCCTGGGAGCAGTCTGATCTGGGTCCACACTGTTTGCAAAAAAAAAAAAAAAATTTTAAGGTAACCAGCAGACAGCAAAGCAGCAGACAGCAAAGCAGACGACAATAGTCCTGATTGGCATTTTATGGGTTAAGACATAAAGAGCTGATTTCTTTGTGACTTTACCCAAACTATCAAGTAGATGATAATAAAATTGTGTTTTATTCACCTTTCATGGTAAGCTGATCTTTAACCCTTTTTGTACCAAATGGAATCTTCCTCCTTATATATAGCAGGAGTTCATTTCGAAATTTAGGGGTGTCAGGTTGTGTTTTCATCAAAATTTAATTGGAAAATGGCTGAACTTTCAGCAAACAGTGGAGGCCCTGATCAGACGCCGCGTTCTGCGGCGTCTGATCTGGGCCTCCACTGTTTGCCCTGGTACCCGTTTTGGGGTTTTCCGGTACTAAATGGGTTAACTGCAACCGTAAAATGTATACAGGTCATGGACAAACATCCCTGTATACAGGTTACAGTCAAATCCCTGTATTGGTACTGTCCAGTGTCTTTGGAAGAACAACGTGTAGTTTCTAACCCGTTTTGTACTGAAAAGAATCTTTCAACTTATATATAGCAGGAGTCCATTGACAAATTTAGGGGCATCTGGCTGAGTTATTTTTAGAAATAGGTAATAGAAAATGACTGAACTGTTTGCAAACAGGGAAAGCCCTGATCTGAAGCCATGTTCTGCGCCATGTTCTGGGCCATCTGATCTGTGATTTCTGTATGCCAGTGCTCTGTTTTGTTTTGAGATTTCCCATATAAAATGGGTACCATGGTTGGCGGGTGGTGAGGAGGTGTTGTGGGAGTTTACTGGCTATGCCACTATAGACTTAGGGTTAACAGTGAAGTACAGCCATTAGTTACCCACAATGCAGGTGGACCTTTATAGTTTTAGTGCAACAACAAGTATAAGCTTTCACAACAAGAATGGAAAAGCACACAACTCTGGAAGTACCGGGGTAAGCACACGGTCAGTGACAGACTGGCAATTAGAGATTCTGTACTGATTGTGACTAGGACCTCCAGGTCACCATTCAGATATGTATCCAACTGTATCACCAGGCCTGCCCACCAAACACCCATGAACCTGTTATTTCCTTCCAACATGTGTCAGATGTTTTCTTCTTGCACACCAGACAAGGAAATCCGTGATTTTACCCTGGGATAAAAATTCATGTTCTGACCCTGGTGTTCCGACCCAGGCAACTAACATAAATGCGCTTCAATTCTATTCAACTGCCAGAACTACTTCCGCACTACTTTTATTTTGTAAACAATATACATGTGCGAACCGGCCCCAATAGCTCAGTTGGTAGAGTGTCCGCTCCGGGGAACGGGAGGTCTCGGGTTCGATCCCGGGCCGCGACATACCAAAGTCGTTAAAAATGGTACTAGCTGCTCCTCGCTTGGCACTCAGATTTACGGGGTTGAGCTAGGACTGGTCGATCCAGTGTCAGGATAATGTGACTGGATGTGGTATCATGTAATGTGTCTGGGACATGATTCTTCAGTGAGGCAGCACTATAAACGTGAGCATTGAGCTCCCTGTAGCAACCAGACACCGTCGTGATATGACTGAAAAATTGTTGAAAGCGACGTTAAACCCAAATTCACACACACATATACATGTGCGAGCTGTCAAAACTAACCGGAGGTGTTGTGCAAGAAAAAGAATCTAATATGGGGTTCTGTTGCAGATGAGTGTTTCCAACTCTCGGGATGACCGTGCTGAGCGGAACCTCGGCATAGCCTCGGTTCCGCTCAACACGGTCATCCCTCGGGTTGGAAACACTCATCTACAACAGAACCCCATATCAGATTCTTATATTCTTTTTTTTTCTTCTTTTTCTGTGCAAGCTTTTCACCATATTCCATTTGAGGACCTAGGGGATTAAGCTAGTTTTTTCTTGTCTGTCCCCTTATATTTCAGCCCACTATAAACACCACAGTGTTTAAACTCTAGCCCTTTCTGACCTATAGATGAAAACAGATTCCATTGCAAACAGTGTAGATCCTGATGAGACGTCTCATAATGAGCCATCTCATCAAAATCTACACTATTTGCAATTTTGTTTTTGCATTTTGACTGAATCTTTTATTTAAAATAATGGGTTGTGGTCAATTTCAAATGATGGAAGAGTCCACTTAAGAAATCAGGGATGAAAGGGTTAAACTTTAAACTAAAATGTGAACTGGCACGGACTCAACCATGCATAGAAAAAAATTATTCACCGGGCCACACACACTGATGTATTCTACTCTCGCTTCAAGGACTTTGAACTGATATCTTACACACAAAAATTTCTCCCACAAAGACTCCGATCAGCCTGTGTTTGGTCGACATAGACAGACCCTGATAACAGCTGTCACTCTTCACCTGAAGGAGCAGGGTGTCCAAGCCAAGACTGAGCATTTCACATGTAAACAAACGCAGGCTGAGCAATGTCTTTATAGGTGCGCGAGTTGTAAGACATATTTTCTCGTTTCAAGGACATTTGTATTCATGAAAATAACTGAATGTAATAAAATTGAAACGAGAAACATTCCAGTATAACTAATTTCTAGTGAAAAAGTATTGTTCACGTGTAGAACAGACCTCCTAAGTCTTTTCCCATTTAATAACCCTTTCTACCTATATAAGGAAACCCAAAAAGGGGACACTGGCAATTTTTAAGCAGTGCAGGCCCAAATCAGATGCCCCATTCTGTGCATCTGATCTGGGCCTAACCAATATGCTCAACCATTTTCAGAACTGAATTTCTGCAACACTACTATATTTTAATATGTAATTATGGAAGATTCCATTAAGAACAGAATGGGTTAATTGAAAGAAGCTGTAAATGTTCTGGATCAGACTATACCATTAAACCCACAACCTTTTTGCAACACTGATGTTGGGGATCAATTTAGTCAAACAACTGCATCCAAACAAGAAGAATCTACCGAAGCAAGTACATTGTGGCACCATCATAAGTCTGATATGCTCCTGACCAGGCCAACTGTAGTTCTTGAGAAATCGATCAATGTCCAGTTGTTCAATGCCTCGTAAGCAAAATGAGGTCGTTAGTGGTCAAATTGTTAAATGTTCTAGTAAGCACAGTATTTAAAATTTTGGTATTTTTGCTGAAAAAAAATGTGAGCAGCCATATTAAATGATCAAGAATTTAACAACGCGTTCACTACCCCATATTTTTGAGTGAAAAAAATGCGTGATATACACAGTGAAATATGGTAACAACATCATTAGTTTTGAGCAACTGAGCCCCGAACATTTGGTTGATGCCAGGTTGGTTGGTTGGTTGATTTGAGGTTTAACGTCCCCTTCAACACTGTAAAGGTCATTTTGGAGACGTTGCTTCCAATTTTGTGGGACTTTTACCCGACATTGAGACGAAATGACATCTCAAGCCCTGTCGCCCAATGAAACCAATAGGGTTTATTAGCATGGACGGTCCGTCTCGCACCGCGGTTTCTGGACAGGCTTAGATCCTCTAAGCGGTTTACCAGTACTAGTGTGCGGGCCGGATTCAGCTCTGCGTGGAAGCATCATGCAGCCCATATATTTCTTCAAGCCCCTATGGGCGGGGTCCGGGGTTCATGCCAGGGTTGAGTCAATGACACAAATGTCGACCGAATGACAAAGAATGAACGACTGGACCAATGGAACACCTATATCATGCCATGCTTCAAGCAGATGTGCGACAAGAATGTATAGAGTTAATATTTAGAAAAATGACTATTTATGGTCATTTTTCTATACAATATAATCTGCTACATTGAAAAGGTTAAGGTATAATGAAAAGAAGGGTGCAGCCATTGACAAGTGAGGCTGCCATCAGCTGCAATTCTACCCAATAAGCTACACATTTAATTTATATATTGACAAAGGGGCTGTGAAAGTTGCTTTGAAAACTGTTCCCTCCCAGCCGACATAATTTTGTGTTATTCTGTTTGGCTATGTAATTACCTCACCTCTAATATTCAGATTATGAAGGACCCACAAGGACCTATAAACCCAGTTCATATGGGCATTGTTTGTGTTAGTGTCTCATTACTGGGTTTCCTTTGCCTAGATGAGACACAATATTCTGCAGCATTCATTGTCAGGGTCTTCACTGTTTGTAAAAGGTCTATTGTTTATCAATCAACCCAAAGTTACTAACTACAGAAGCTTCCCACCTGCTATTGTCCATGTGACTATCGCTGACCATGTACAAAAACCAGGTATCGGTTATTTAAAGCAGCACTGTGACGTCAGAGCGCTTTGTAAAGAGTAAAATCTGGACTGGGCTTGTGTACTGGTGCATTAGCAAACATGTTAGACACATATCTTACATCACTTAATGTGGCATCTGATCAGTGTCTACATACTAGATGCTCCTCGCTTGGCACTCAGATTTACGCGGTAGAGCTAGGACTGGTCGACCCAGTGTCAGCATAATGTGACTGGGTGTGGTATCATGTAATGTGTCTGGGACATGCATGATACTTCAGTGAGGCAGGACTATAAAAGTGAGCATTGAGCTCCCTGTCGCAACCAGACACCGTTGTGATATAACTGAAAATTTGTTGAAAGTGACGTTAAACCCGAATTCACACACACACACACACTGATCAGGGTCTACACTGTTCATTTAAATAAGTACCAGTTCAGGGGTATTTATCCCAGCCGACACTCACAGACAAATGACCCACCAGTGCTGTCAGTCCTTTGATTTAAGGGAATGGGAATGCAGGGGAGCCAACTCCTGCAATAGTATTTTTGTCTCCCATGTCAATAGGGGTCAACTCTTAAAGGAAAGAATTTGCTCCTTTCATGTCTGATTTGGCTCCACACTGTTTGCCTTTGCACAAAAATATTTTTAAAACATTTTAGCAGACGACATAAGCAGACAACATTTTCAGATGTAGTTTTTCTCAGCATCATAAGGGTTAATAAGAAAGGGATAATTTTCTTTATTTTTTTGTGATTTAAATTTAAACATATGTTGATGAGTTGATTCTAATAAGTACCCACAACAGATGTTTAAATGAAGAAATAAAGATAATTTTTCCAAAATCATCCTTCTCTACACCTCCTCTCTGGAGCTATGAACTGTACTGTGTAGTTTATTTTGATAAATGGAATAATTTCTCCTAATAGCAATGAATGTTTAATGGATATAGTGAATATTTTTTTTACAAACTCAGCCTGAAGGCTTGGCCACACAAGTTGATGATCCGATGATTGTGCGAACATATGAATATTAAAACAGAGGCTCAGCACACTAAAAACTGTAGCAGCTAAGTTAAAATGTTATATCCAAACAAAAATGTATAGATTATATATAAAAACTAGATCGCGCCGTCGATGGCGCGCCATCGCAAATCCCCACGTTTTGACCTCTTCCAGGGACCCCTGGGGGCTGGTCCAAAAATTAATATGCTCTTGCAGAAGCCATTCATGTAAGTAACTCACACACCAAATTTGGTTGAATTCCAATGAACGGTATAGGAGGAGATAGCCAGACAGACAGACGGACAGACGGAGGCGATAACAATATCCCCACTTTTCTTCAAAAAACGTGGGGATAATGATCGTAAATTGTCATTTTTTATACAATCTATACGTTTTTTATTAAATGTAGTACCTATACCGGTATGTTTATTTATTTATTTTCAATTTATGTTTGTTAATTTGAGTTTTACAGACCTTTCAAGATTATTTCACTCATCAGTGGTGGATGAAAACCAAAGTACCCTGAGAAAAAACATCTGGGGCCAGTTGTTCAAAGCATCGTTAGCTTAACGAGCTTGTTAGTGGTCATATTGTTAACTCTTCTAGAAAGTACAATATTGAAAATTTTGGTATTTTTGCTGAAAAAATGTGAGCAGCTTTTGCATCCGCAAAAGCTGCTCACATTTTTTCAGCAAAAATATTAGCATTTTTTTTCTCATAATAAATGATCAAAATTTTAACGATGCGTTAACTAAAGACGTTGTTAGCTTTGAACAACTGGGCCCTGACCTCCCATTGCAGGCTCAACTGGCATCCAGCAGAGGTGAGATCAAATGTTCAAATATTTTTGGATTCTCTTACAATTAATAACATTACAAGAGGGCCAAAAACAACTGAGATACAAAGTTCTGAAGACTTACCCCATGTTTACCATGTAACCACCATTAGGGCCTAGGACTTGTGCCCCTTCCCAGAAACAGTCAAGCGGAGTGATCACAACACATGGTAAAATGCCATCCAAAATCTGAAGTGATAAGAAAATAAAAACATATAAATATCTAAAAGATAAAAATATGTAGTAATTTTGACATACATTAGCTGAGCATCTTTTGTTGTTGTATTCACATCACGAAAACAAGCCTATATAATTTTGACCCCCTTGAACCCCACTTTTGTATAGTGAAACTGGGGTTTACGGTGGTAACCTTATTTTTCTTATTTCTGCTCTAAAATATAGATTGTGGGTTCTCATTAGAACCGCCTCCATGAGGCAGTTCTAACGAGTACCTACAATCTATATTTTGAGCAGAAAAAAAGGAAAAATACCTCAATTTTTAATCTTAAAAATTTCTTTTTTTCGGCGGAAAAGTTTATAATGTATTTGTATAGGTGTGTTCTCATAATGAGTTAGCTTTTACAGCTAATACTCTGTTTAGATGAGATTGAACCTGGTCCGATCTAACCTAAAGTGGTTTGTTTACATGGCAATGATTTAGATTGGAACAAATATGAATCACTTGGCTGTCTAAAAATAACAGCTGATCTACCTTGGACCGATACAATTGTTTAGACAGATTATTTATACCAAAACAGGATCAGAATAAGACTTGCATCAGTCTTGGTCCTAGGTGATGTGGTCGCTCTAAAATGTTGGAGCGAAACAAATGCATTAGTTTAAACACTTCGACCTAACCGGTACCGGTTCTGGTTCGGAACAAATTTGTTGTCTGTTTGGCCTGTTTGGCTATAATTCTAAAATGCTTCAATATTTCATTGGACTTTATTGTAATCTGAGCTAGTTCAAATGACAAACAATCTTTTTCTGAGGCAGGGATTGTTAGTCAACAATTTTTTTTTGTGTATATAATTTTTGACATACAGTTGGGCTGTTCACTACATGGACTTGCATCACGAAAACACGCCTATATGATTTTGACCCCCTCGTACCCCACTTTTATATAGTAGAACTGGGGTTTGCAGGGGTATACATTATTTTTCTTAGTTCCGCTCAAAAACATAGATTGTAGGTACTCTTTAGAACCGCCTCGCCGAGGCAGTTCTAACAAGTATCCACAATCTATATTTAGAGCAGAAATAAGAAAAATATCGAAATTTTTCATCTGAAAATTTTCAGTTTTCGGTGGTAAAATTTACAATGTATTTGCATAGGCGTGTTTTCGTAATGTAAATATGTTGTAGAACTGTATGTCTTCCACTGAACATCAAGTGAACGTATCTGTACACTGAATCCCATTGTTAACCCCACTTTATACAGAGAAAAGTGGGTTTACAAGGGCCTACATTATTTTCTTTATTCTTTGTCAAAAACATAGATTGTGAGTACACATTAGAACTGCCTCAATGAGGCAGTTCTAATGAGTACCCACAATCCATGTCTGAAGCAGAATAAACCCTTAACCCTTGTCCTGCTGAGCCCGGATATGCCTTATCTTTGAAACAATGTAGATCCAGATCAGATGGCTTCTGAAGAAGCCATCTGATCAGGATCTTCATTGTTTGCCATCCAGATTATAAATTTGTTGCAATAATTTACATCAAGTAATCTGATTGGCTGATAATCAGTGGTGGGTGTGACATATTTAAATATTCAGCAGGACAAGGGTTAAGGTGCAGAGAAAAACTACATCTGACAATGTCGTCTCACGGTCTGACAATGTCGTCTGCTTAATCTTCTAGCAAACTTTAATAAAAATATTTTTGTCATTTTTGCAAACAGTGTGGACCCAGATCAGAGGAGCAGTCTGATCTGGGTCCAAACTGTTTGCAAAAATGACTTTTAAAGCAAAAAGCAGACAACACGTGCCATGACTGGCATTTTATGGGTTAAGAAAAATATCGAAATTTTCAATGAAAATAAATTTTCATCTTAACAGCCATGCAAGAAAGTGTGACATTAGACGGGCATGTTGTTGTTTTATTTATTTATTGATTTGAGGTTTAGCGTCCCCGTCAACACTATAGGTCATTTAGGAGATGTTGCTTCCGATTCTGTGGGAGTTTTACCAGACATTGAGATGAAATGACATCTCAAGACCTGTCACCCAATGAAACCAATGGGGTTTATAAGCATGGACTGTCCGACACGCAACGGTTTGCCTGGGCAGTCTTAGATCCTCCAAGCGTTTTACCAGTACTCGTGTGGAAGCATCATGCAGCCCATTTATTTCTTCAAGCCCCGATCGGTGATGGCCTACTTATACTACAGGTAGTATCAACTACTTCCCCCAACCCTTCCTATGTCTTCTTCTTACATTCCAGTGTCAGTTTGGCTTCTGTTTTTATTTAGCAAGAAGATTTAATTAGCTTCAAACAGGGAGGTCTGCAATAACACTATCATCAACAACAAGAATTTTATTATCTATAACCTACTCCAGTTTGATCAAATCTGCTAAGAATCAAATCAATTAGCTTTCAGACTCTACCTGCAAAATGCTGTAGATTATGCCCTTCAGAAAGAGGCAGTTTAGTTTTATAGATTTACAATATGGTACCAGACACTGGTAGATTTGCAGCTTATGTTGTAGGCTTTGCCCTTCAGCCCTACCAAAATTAACATTTTTCATAAAACTCAAGGCCC
The DNA here is from genome assembly GCA_963580285.1 of Lucinisca nassula. Taxonomy (NCBI): domain Eukaryota; kingdom Metazoa; phylum Mollusca; class Bivalvia; order Lucinida; family Lucinidae; genus Lucinisca; species Lucinisca nassula. Next base: position 51,328,334 of record OY757014.1, on the reverse strand, counting down.
CCCACTCATCGGAGCTTGAAGAAATAGATGGGCTGCATGATGCTTCCACCCAGAGCTGAAACCGACCTCACACGAGTACTGGTAAACCCCTTAGCGGATCTAAGCCTGCCCTGGCAAAGCGGTGCGAGTCGGACCATCCCTGCTTATACACCCTTGGTTTCATTGGACGACATGGCTTGAGATGTCATTTCATGTCAATGTCGGGTACAAGTCCCTCAGAATTGGAAGCAACATCTCCAAAATGACCTATACAGTGTTGAAGGGGATGTTAAACCTCAAATCAAACAAAACATAACTTACCCTATCAATATAAGTGTCTTCAAATTTCGGAAAGTTTGCTAAGTAACATAGGTCCCTGAATCTCCAAACACTGAAAAAGGAGAAACAACAAATAGAGAAAGAGGATCTCGTACAAGTTTTTGCAAGTTACACAATCTTCATATGAAATTGAACAATGTTTAAATAACTAGGGCTGGCTAATCGGAGCTGAAAAGATAATCGATTATCAGTCCTATCAGTCCTGCCATTGCGATCGATAATCAATTAGTAATCGTTAAGGTTTCTGTCATAATTTTACCTGTCCGGCTTTCTGTCTGAGCATGACTCTTACCATATGTTGCACTTTACCATATGTATATTTGAACAGACAGGCCTGAACAAACAGTGTAGACCCAGATGAGACGCCTCATAATGCGGCGTCTCATCAGGGTCTGCACTGTTTGACACTCATTCAGCTATTTTAGGCATAACTTTGGGTAGTAAAATGTACCTATCAAGTAATCGATTAAAAGCAAATCAGAAATGATAATCATTTTTGTGGGATTTATCGATCGATTAACCAATTATACGATTAATCGTGTCAGCCTTATAAATAACCACCAGTATTAGATTCATTTTCATTATATGACCATCAGAAATGGCTGTATTGTAACTAAATGTTATAAACAGTGAAATTCCTAAATGTTACATATAACACAGATATTTCGCTACTTCTTCTTTTGAAAACATATTTCATGTTGTGTTTGCAAATTAAAGTCTTATGATTGCCGCGAACTGAGGACTGGCCGCTTTTTGAAAACCCTGCACCTTTGTACCTTTCAAAGGTGGTCTTAACACTTATCCTGCTGAACACAACAACCCCCTACCCTGGCAAACAGAGTAGATCCAGATCAGATGGTTTCTGAAAAAGCCATCTGATCAGGATGAGTCAGTTTGTGAATTTGCAGGAATAAATTACATCAAGTAATTTGATTGGTTTAAAGTCAGAAATGGGTGTGGCTAAAATAATTATTCAGCGGAATAAGGGTAAAGAACAGTTCCAAAGGTGCTGACAATATAGGAATCTTACTGCAATTATGTGTATGTACATGTATTATGATCATAAGGTAAACATGTACACGTAATATGAAAGTTACATACGTTAAAATGTTCTGCTTTCAAAACATTTTTAAAGGCACATCCTTTGCCAATAAATGCAGATTTTGTGTCCTAGCACTTTTTCAGAAAATATTCACCATTATTTCTTTTTCTTCAATAATAATGAATGACTGAGTTTTTGAAGCGCTAACACGGCCCCCTACCATCAGGGCTTGAAGAAATAGATGGGCTGCATGATGCTTCCACGCAGAGCTGAAACTGACCCGCACACGAGTACTGGTAAACCGCTTAGAGGATCTAAGCTTGCCCAGGCAAAGCGGTGTGAGTCGGACCATCCATGCTTATAAACCAATTTGGTTTCATTGGGCGGCAGGGTTTGAGATGTCATTTCATCTCAATGTCGGGTAAAAGTCCCACGAAACTGGAAGCAAAGTCTCCAAAATGACCTATATAGTGTTGATGAGGACGTTAAACCTCAAATCAAACAAACAAAACTGAAGTGCTAACTGACATCTAACCGACCTGGATCTCTATATGATTTTCCAAAAAGGATATATCCGGGTTCAGCATTATGAGGGTTAAAGGTTAAGCTTAACCCTTATCTTGCTGAATATTCATTTAAGCCACACCCATTTCTGTCTATCAACCAATCAAGTGAGTGAGTTTTAGTTTTACGTCCCACCAACAGCAAAGGTCATACGGAGACGAAACCTCGGTTTAAAGACTCATCTGAAAGTCTGGAGAAGCCCGGGATCCTTCCTGCGATCCCTGGTTTACAAGGCCAGTAGCGTAAGCACTGCACCATGGAGGCTTCTATCAACCAATCAAATTACTTGATGTAATTTATTGCTACAAATTCATAAACTAAATGCCAAACAGTGTAGATCCTGATCAGATGGCTTCTTCAGAAGCCATCTGATCTGGATCTACACTGTTTCCAAAGATAGGGGTTGTCATGAACAGCAAGATAAGGGTTAAAGGTGTATGAAAGAAGTGAAACAAAAAAAAGAACTTACATGTCAAACATGGTAACAGTGATTTCTGAGGCTTTGATAAGGGCATCTCGATGTTGCTTAAAAGATTCTGCTGTTAATATGTTATTCCCTGATTTTGGTGTCTGTATCACAATTTGGTTCGTTGTTCCGCTTCCCTCCCCAATCGTATTCCGTGTGTAGGTTAACTCCTCTTCCAACCTACCACCTTCTGTAAAGAGAAAATAAAACAATTAGGCAAAATTAAAGCACTCACAGCACTGGTGGGTCAATTCTCTCTGAGTATTGGTTGGAATGCACTTTTGACTGTTCAATATCGAAACACACTTTCCAGTGCTGACTAGGCAAGACAGAATTTCCAGAATTTCAAGGTGTGTTGGATTACCCAAGACTTATCTAATTCATTCAAAAATAATCTTTCTCAATTAAAATTATCTGAAACATTTTCAGGATCGACTGCTTATCAAGACTAGGAGAGGGCATTTTCAAGGTGGTTTTTCCTTCTTACTTTTCCTCAGAAGTCTCCGTGGTCGAGTGGTTCCGCTACTCGCCCTGTAATCCAGGGGTCGCAGGTTCGATCCCGGGCTTCTCCCGACTTTCGGATGAGTCTTTAAACCGAGGTCGCATCTCTGTATGACCTTAGCTTTTGGTGGGATGTAAAACTGAAACACTCACTCACTCACTCTTACTTTTCCTAGTTAACCCTTATCTTGCTGAATATTCAAGTAAGCCACACCCATTTCATTATATCAACCAATAAAATTACTTGATGCAATTTATTGCTACAAATTCGTAAACTGAATGCCAAACAGTGTAGATCCTGATCAGATGGCTTCTTCAGAAGCGATGGCTTCTTCAGAAGCCATCTGATCTGGATCTACACTGTTTGCAAAGATAAGGGTTGTCGTGAACAGCAAGATAAGGGTTAAAAAGGCATTACATTACATGTGAACTGTGCAGCATCACCAGGGCGGGCATTGCTGAGTAAAACTTTGCACCTAAATCTATCATCATACCACATATGAACCAAATCCATCGTAAATTAAGAAAATATGAGCTCTTAAAAAAACTTAAACATTAAAAATTTCTAGGTCTGTGACCTTGATCTCAAGGTCATGGGTATGGGCAGGGGTATTGCTGAATAAAACTTTGGGCCTATATCTATCTTCATACCAAATATTAACCACACTGTCTCATTGAGGCGATCTTAATGAGTGACGCAGAACAAATTTGTTTCAAGTTCCAGCAAGAGGTTCAAAAAGTGAAGGGAATGGAAAACAGTGTAGACCCTGATCAGACTGCTCATTTAGGAGCAGTCCAATCTGGGTCTGCACTGTTTGCTCAGGCCTATCTGTCCCAATACTTAGGATCATTACTGCATTCGCCTCATAAACATAGGGTTGTGGTTTCGATACTGGGCTTCTCAAGACTTTTGGATGTATCTTTTAACGAAGCTCCCCTCTCCATATCAGCTTAGATGTTGGTGGGACATAAAACTCAAACACACTCATGGATTTGTTTCATATTTGGTACTATGATAGATTCAGGTGCAAAGTTTTATTCAGCAATGCCCATACCCATGCCCATGCTGAGCAGCCGATTCACATGTAATGTAATTGTGCAACTCATTCACCATATCAGGCCTCATACTGACCAGGCTTTTTAATGCCTGAAAGACCCAATTTTACAGCCTTAAACCCTTACCCTGCTGATCATGGCAAACCCTACCTTTGCAAACAGTGTAGATCCAGATCAGATGGCTTCTGAAGAAGCCATCTGATCAGGATCTACACTGTTTGTAACACAGTTTGGGGACTGAAGAAATACATTATAGGAAGAAAAATCCAAATCTAAAAGCATGAAAATAGGAAAAAATCAAGCTCTAAAAGCCTGAAATCCTGCAAATGCCTGAAAAATATGAGGCCTGCATATGAATGAGTCTTCAACCAAGATTTCTACAAACTATCTTTTTTTTGTCAGTTCTGTAAACAAAATGCAGAGAGAAAAAAAAATCCAGCATTCTAGGTGGTCTTATTCTATCATCATAAAACTTCTGAAGGAGAAACAATAATTGTAGCACGAGGTACCAAGAGTTTCACACTTCTCTTTGAAAAACACAAATTATAAGCAGAAATGCTTGTTAACCCATTTTGTACCGGAAACCCCAAAACGGGTAGCCTGGCAAATAGTGCAGGCCCAGCACTGTTTGCCAATATCCCGTTTTGGAGTTTCCGGTACAAAATTGGTTAACTCTTATCTTGCTGTCGCGACAACCCCTATCTTTGGAAACAGTGTAGATCCAGATCAGATGGCTTCTGAAGAAGCCATCTGATAAGGATCTACACTGTTTGGCATTTAGTTTATGAATTTGTAGCAATAAATTATATCAAATAATTTGATTGGTTGATAGACAGACATGGGTGTGGCTTAAATGAATATTCAGCAAGATAAGGGTTAATTACACGTTCCATGGTCAGTGATATGGTTTGGTTTAAAGTTTAACAGCCCTATCAACACTATTTAGGTCATATCTAGCTGGTCAGTTTACCTAATCCCACTTTTCCTGGGCAGGCTTATATCTGCTGACCGTTCCAAGGCGGTTCTTCTGTTGCGGTTTATTTTTGTTATGTTTTGTCTTTGGGTGTTTGTGTCGCCTATATTATTTTCTTTTGGATGGCCTATTGGCCATTTTGTGGGAAAGTAACTGTCCTTTTGGCTTTTCCCTGTTGATGTTTCCATTGGGGTCTGTTGTTTCATGTTTGTGTTTCTTTCCCTTTGGTGTCACTGATGGGAGCTGTGGGTTAATTGTATCGATTCCTGATCACTGGCTCCACTTCTATTTTATATATAAATGGTTAACCAGAAGAGCGGTTAACCAGTACAGTGCACTTCCTTCTTGAAACCCTAGAAGGCAGAGAATGAAGAATTTCATGATCAGTCGCCACAAACGCAAGTTGCAGACACGGCTCATCGGTCAGAAAGAATCAAGTGGACAACGAAGAACGGTGTCATTTTCCCCTTCAACCCTTTAGACCAATACTGATACATGCAAACTGTGTGGGTCCAAAACCCTTACGGACAAAAACGGATGCGTCCAAACTCAAAGATGGAGATGGAAGATTCTATTTTAGAAACTCAGGGATGTAAGAGTTATAGAGATGTAATCTTGACCCACACATCATTACGTTATCATCTGACAAGACTGGACGAAAACATGCACTTTAATACGGATGCCGCTTGTTCACCATTGCTGAGTAGAACGCCTTCCAGAGTTTGTCATAATTCCAGCTTCCAACTTTTAGGGATGATAAACAAAGATTTTTGCTGGTGTTATCTTGGAAATGTATGCTGTGTGTACTCATTAGAATCGCCTCAAGGAGGCGATTCTAATGAGTACACACAACATACCTTCATTATATAGCCGTCCCCAATATGCCCCTTGAACTGATTAACCCCCAGTGGCTGGAGCTTCACCTGTCTCGAACAACATGTATTTTTCATCATCCATGGGTGGCCCGCCCATCGGGGCTTGGAGAAATAGATGGGCTGCATGATGCATCCACGCAGAGCTGAATCCGACCGCACACCAGTACTGGTAAACCGCTTAAGAGGATCTAAGCCTGCCTTGGCAAAGCGGTGCGAGTTGGCCCGTCCATGCTTATAAACCTTATTGGTTTCATTGGGCGACAGGGCTTGAGATGTCATTTCATCTCAATGTCAGGTAAAAGTCCCACAAAATGGAAGCAACGTCTCCTAAATGACCTATACAATATTGACCGGGACCTTAAATCAAACAAAACAAATCAACATCCCTGGAAAGATGTTTAAGCTACTGAAGTAGGTGCACACCTGTGTAAACACCTGCCCAACAGCAATAAACATCAGCCAAAAAACATTAAAAAGAAATGTCTGAACCCTCAGGAGGCTGGTCAAGCTAATAAAACACAGTCACATCTCCATTCAAAACCCTTGCTACAGTAAATAGGCTAAATAATGGATCAAACGCACAACCCCTTGTTTTCAAATGAGTGGCATCTGGCCAGTTTACCCATTGTAGGCAGGAAACCCTGGCAAATAGTGTAGGCCAAGATCAGACGCCGCAGAATGCGGCATCTGATCATGTCCCTACACTATTTGCAAAAAGTTCAGCTATTTTTCGAATTAATTTTGAAGGTAACGCAACCTATCAACCCTAAATTTCGAAATCTTCCATTTGGTACAAAAAGGGTTAAAAGAATTCAGACAGTCACTGGGAGAAGATTGCACAGATATAAATAACCCGTTCCTGGATAAATGGGTACTTGAAAACATGGTCAGAAATAGTCACATGGACAATAGCAGACAGGAAGCTTCTGCAGTTAGTTACTCTGGGTTGACTGATAAACAATGGACCAAAACGTATTTGTTAACAGTGTGACCTGAGGTGTGTATTTATAATAAAGAAATATTTCATAACATCATGGTAGGTAACCTATTTATTAAACCATTAAGATACATGAACACTGCCAGGGGGAATATGTACACAGAGTGAGACACACCAGCTGCTTTTAACACATCTGTATCACATTTCATACCATCGCTTTTGAAATGAACACCAATGATCAGTATTACCTCCCACCACCAGGTGACCATACAAAGACTAAATTTCACCCAAATGCCCCCTAAACATACTAAATGTAAGCGTTCACAATTGCCGCTAGGTTAACTGCAAGGTGCTCAGCTTTTCAACCCTTTAGAATACAAACAGTGTAGGTCTAGATGAGACAGCTTATAACATTTCATCTTGTCAGGATATACCATAAAAATCCTAAAAATTCGGACACCTAGAGGACCTGCCTATTCACCTTATTTGCATTATCTGCTGGTTCCTAGTCTGAAGGTTATCAGTGGTGGAAAAACAGGTAACCAGACCCCCCCGAACTTAAAAGGTCAGGGGGGTCTGGTTACCTGTTCTTCCAATATTGACAATGTGCAAGCTGGGAGCCAGCAAATAATGCAAATAATTATGGTGAATATGTAATTTCATAATCCAGAAAAAAAAAGAGTCCAAAAAGTGCCAGCGGAAGTGCGAACAGTGTAGACCCTGTTTGTTTGTATTGGAGTTTAATGGCCCACTCAACACTATGTAGGTCATTTTTGAGCCCCTCAGTTTACCTACTCACACTTTTCCTGGACAGGCTTATACATAAGCGGTTAATCAGTACAGTGCACATTCTTTGGCCAGAAACTGACAACTGCCCGTCTTGAATCAGCAGAAGGGAGAGAATGACCGTAGAAAAGATTTCATGATCAATCTCCCCGAAAGAATGTTGCCGACCCCGGCAGGTATCGAAGCAGCGTCCTGATCACCAGTCAGAAGCACATCCGGCTGGCAGTGTTGATCTTGTCTGTCCCATTACTTAGGATCATTACAGTACACTTCATAATGTTTATGATTTTGACAAAACTTCCTGTTTACAATGGATGTATCTTGAAGGACCAGTCTAACTGCTCCTAATCAGGATCTACACTGTTTGCCATTGCGTCTGCACTTTTTGGACTCCTTTTTTATCTCATTGGATGGCTGCATAGCACCAGATATTGATATTTAAAGAGAGGGTATCCACAAATTATTTTTCTTATTTCTGCTCAAAAACGTTTGTTGTGGGTACTCATTAGAGGCGCTTCTAATGAGTATCCACAACATATAATAAGAAAAATATCAGGACTTTTTGAATGAAAAAAAAAAGGTGTCTTATCTGGAGCCATGTTAAATTGGCTCAAAATTATGGTGTCTACAAAGGTACCATTGTTGCAGCCAGTTTCTTATTTTGCAGAATCACTGTAAATAATGTTTACCAAGGAATGTAGCCCAACTGTTATCAAGAATGTGTGGGTTAATCTGTTTAAAATGAGTGTCAGTTCAAAACTCCAGGTAAAACTAGAATCATTCTATCTGCAACATATAAATCACTCAGAACTACTGGAAGGTGAAAAAAGCAAAAATATCTCAATGGGGATTTCACAATTTTTGGGTAAATTGTTTGTCAATAAGATCCAAAATTTCTCTTCAGTGCCGATGATGTGGCTATCACTGATTTACATGAGTGAGTGTTAAAGTTTTACGTCCCACCAACAGCTAAAGTCATACAGAGATGGGACCTTGGTTTAAAGACTCATCCGAAAGTCTGGAAAAGCCTGGAATCGATCCTGCGATCCCTGGTTTACAAGGCGAGTAGCGTAACAACTACACCACGTTTACATTAATTTAAAATCCAAGTAATGGCTATTTATAGAAAATAGCCGCCATGTTCTTATTGCTGTGAGGTCAGAGTGTTGCGTAAGAGGGTTATCAATAGAAACCAGACTGAAAATAATGCCTTGGGTTTGGCAAACAGTGTATACCCAGATCAGATGCCATAGAACACATGTCTGATCAGGGTCTATATTGTTTGCTTACAGTACAGGAATTTAGGGTTAGTCCCCATTCAGGCCACACTCGGATATAATCGGATACAAATATTGATGAAGCTCCACAATCTGTATTTTGATTAGAAATAAGAAAAAATATCACAATTTCTCTTCCTAAAATTTTAATTTTTTCGGCATGTTTTGTTAAGAACAATAGTCCACTAGTATACAATGGGTTATCTGAAATGTCGATATAAAGAGGGTTGTCTGTACATTGAAAATGCTGTCGGATGGTTCATATGCCATAGTTTCATTTTCTTTCAAAACAAGCTTTTTATGCAAAACACTCCATTCCCAGTCTATCGTTTTTCTTTCCTAAACAGCTAAAATGGATTATAATCAGAGATCTAATCTCCCTTTTCATCTTGTATGATCCTGTTGCAACCCGCTTGCACCCAATGCAACTCTAAACACTAATGTGGGACCACCTAGCAAGATTGCTGCACAATGCAATGAATGTGCAGCCTAGATAATATTGCTGAATTCCGCTATTCATACTAGAAAAATTATATTTAAAAGGTTTCAGTTAACCTTTCCTTCGTGTTTCTGACCACATCTGGGACATTTCAGAAGTGGTCTTAAATGTACATTCCCAAAGGTGGTCTTAATGTAGGAATTGCTGTAACTTCTTATTTCAGACTTGAACTTAGCACCTGAGACTTCACGAAAGCACGCCTATATAATTTTGACCCCCTTGAACCCCACTTTTACATTTTAAAACTGGGGTTTACAGGAGTAAAATTTATTTTTCTAATTTCTGCTCTAAAATATAGATTGTGGGTACTCATTAGAACCGCCTCATCGAGGCGGTTCTAACGAGAACCGTCAATCTATATTTTTAGCAGAAATAAGAAAAATATCAGGTTTTTTATCTGAAAATTTCCGTGTTTTTTTTTCAGCCGTTACGTTTACAATGCATTTGTATAGGCCAGTTTTCATAATGTAACAAGGATAGTTTAGAGGTAATTTTCCTAAAATTTCTGGCTAGAAACATACATTGTGGGTACTTGTTAGAATGGCCTGTATGTGAGGATTCTAATAACTACCCCAATTTATTTTGTAAAATCGAGAAATAACAAAAATTATCCCAAAATTATCCTCATTACCATATAAAAAACACATTACAAAAACACGCCTAGATACAAATACTTTGTAAATTTTACCGCCGAAAAAGAAAAAAACAAAAATTTCAAGATGAAAAATTGTAATATTTTTCTTATTTCTGCTCAAAATATAGATTGTGGGTATACGTTAGAACCCCCCTCATCGAGGTGGTTCTAGCCAGTACCCTTATTCTATGTTTTGAAGTAGTAATAAGAACAAGAATTCTGCCGAAGGCTATGTCGTGCCTCTGGAGCTGCTTAACCATGAAATATAGGTGAAGGTCAAACCTGGATGCTTGCATTAAAGTTGTCATGCCTACATGACATGCCTAGATGCAACTTTGTCACAAGTATCATTAATGAAGCTCTTATAATCATTAAGAAATTGACTTGACCATTTTAGGGTTGATGCAATAGCTCATTCACAAAGTCATTTAAGCATGAAATATAGGACATTAGGTCAAAGTCAGATATGGATGACTGCATTAAAATTGTCATCCCTGGATGAAAGTCTGTACAAAGTATCATTCATGAAGGTCTAATAGTTCTTGACAAATGTACTTGAACATTATAGGGTGAATGCTAGGGTGGTCACAATATTTCACAAAGTCAGTGAACCATGAAATGTATGTCAATGTAAAATATAGATGCTTGCATTAAAACTGTCATTCTTAGATGCAAGTCTATTTGATACATCATTAACCCTTATCTTGCTGTTCACGACAACCCCTATCTTTGCAAACAGTGTAGATCCTGATCAGATGGCTTCTTCAGAAGCCATCTGATCAGGATCTACACTGTTTGGCATTCAGTTTATGAATTTGTAGCAATAAATTAAATCAAGTAATTTGATTGGTTGAAAGACATAAATGGGTGTGGCTTAAATGAATATTCAGCAAGATAAGGGTTAATAAAGCTCTTATAGTTCTTGAGAAAAGGACTTGAACATTAGAGTGAATGCTAGGGTGGTCACAATAGTTTCCAAAGTTAGTGAACCGTGAAATGTAGGTCAAGGTCAAATATGGATGCTTGCATTAAAGTTGCCATCCCTAGATGCTAGTCTGTACCAAGTACCATCAATGAAGCTCTTATAGTTGTTGAGAAATGGACTTGAACATTGGGGTGAACAGGGTGGTAACCATAGTTTTCCAAAGTGAGTGAACCATGAAAAGCAGGTCAAGATCAAATATGGATACTTTTGTTAAAGGAGGTATCCATAAATGCAAGTCTGTACCAAGTATCATTAATGATGCTCTTAAAGTTCTTGAGTTCTTGGACTTGGACATTAGGGTGAATGCTAGGGTGTTCGCAAATGTTGACGGCTTGACAGACGAATGGACAAACTGACAAACGAATGCACAGATGGAAATTTTGACATCTACATCATGCCCTGCTTAACCTTTACCCTGCTGTAGGCGACAAGCCCTATCTTTGCAAACAGTGTAGATCCAGATCAGATGGCTTCTGAAGAAGCCATCTGATCAGGATCTACACTGTTTGACATTCAGTTTACAAATTTGTAGCAATAAATTAAATCAAGTACTTTGATTGGTTGATATAACGAAATGGGTGTGGCTTAGATGAATATTCAGCAGGTTAAAGGTTAAAGCAGGCACAACAAAAATAAGGTTTACCCCTGTAAACCCCAGTTTTACTGTACAGGGAGTCATAATTATATATAGCTGTGTCTTCATGATGCTCAGAATGTACATTTTGTAGGGAAAACTTAGCAAACAAAATTTTTAATTATGCCATTTTTATGTGATTTGGATCACTGTAGTATGTTTGACATGCAATGTCATTTATCAACGACAAATGCACAATAACAAATAATATATCAATCAAGGCCTTTTCTTATAAAAAAAATACATACTATTAATATGACATGCAGTGCATTTGTATCAGGGTATTGAATCAAGAAACACAATTCTTGCCATGTTGGAATTCAATCCTGTCCTCTTCTGTTAATTGTCACTCATAAATAATAACGATTAAATCTAGATGCAAAGAAGTTTCAGCTTACAGATATGATTACTGTACAACAGCTTTCAATTAATCCCACACACAAAACCAAGTTTGCTGTGAAAATTCAATATTTTCAACATTTTCCAAAATTTGCATTTCTTACATGGCTTGACAACTGGCCAAAACTTCATACTCTGACACCATGTCTGATTGGTTTACAGTCAAGAATGGGTGGGGCAGGCAAAATTAATTTATTCAGCAGGATAAGGGCTAATGTATTTGGTGCTAATAGTGGTGGAAACTGCAGTTACCGGAAAAAAACACCCTTGGACAGGCAACCATGCCACATATCATCAGGGGGGACCGAAATGTGATTATTGTGGTGACAAGTGAGGGGCATACCATACTGGCATTAGGTAGAGAATGACCACAGAAAACATTTCATTATCATTAGTTCCATGAAAGAAAAAAACACAAGTCAGACACAGATTTGACTGAGCTTTTCTAGGAAGGAAAGCATTACCAGTATGAATAATGGAAGATTCCTGTTCACTTTCCTGTTAATCAAACCCTCCTGAAACAGGGGCCTTCTAATACTTAGAGAAGACCTATCTTGAGTAGGTTTTTATTTCCTTTCAATAATGTTGTTAAAGTTTGCCACAATTTTAATTAATGAATATGGTTCTTGCATAATTCTTCTTGGTGGTCCAACATATAAAATCTGCTAAATTAATGTCATTTTACAGCCATAAAACATCATGTTAGCTTTATCAAAGGGTGCCTGCAGGGGACATTAACCCTTTCATCCCCGAGTTTCAGAAATGGACAGTTTCATTCTTGAATTGTGACATACCCATTCTTGTTTTGTTTAGTCAAGGTGACAAACAGTTTAGATCCTGATGAGACGGCTCATGAGCCGTCTCATCAGGATCTTCACTGTTTGCATACATCTCTTCAGTATATATATATAGTCTACAGGGTTGAAAGTTGTGACGATGTCAAGGAGTCATGCTAAAATACTGGTATGATGAATCACAAAGCCCATGAAAATGAACTATTACAGCCCCTCATTATCATGGCTAAGTACTTTTATGGGCCTCAACTTTTATAAATGTGTCAAATGTCAATCCATAACAGGAGATCAACAAAATGCATTTTCACACAGAATATATTTATGTTATAGAACATGGAAAAAGAACTCCAAAAATTATCCCCCTTATGCCTCCTGGAAGTAGCCATCAGTGGCTCGAACTACCCGTCTCAAACAGATAAATCAGCCACTTTCATGGTACGTGTATTGTTTTTGCCATTTTGAAAGTTTTGCCATTCTGAATCAAAAGATTTTGATTGGTTGAATCGACGAGGTGGTTCTAACGAGTACCCACAATCTATGTTTTTTCATTGTCGCAGAATGCGGCATCTGATTAGGGCCTGCACCATTTGCTAACAGAATTTTCTGTCAAAAAAAAACAAATAGAGGCCTGACACCCCTTTTATATTAATAACAAATGGACTTGTGCAAAATATAGCAATGAATGGTTATACTTTAAGGAAAGATTATCTGATCTGTCAAAAATATATTTGATGGGCCTCCGTGGCCTAGTGGTTAAGAGCGCTGACACTTAAGCATTAGTTCTCTCACTGCTGTGGTTTGAGCCTGGCTAGGGTCACATGTGAGACTCCAAGTTCTGCAATGGAAGGTCAGGACACGGGTTTTTTTCCGGGTACTCCAGTTTTCGCCCACCTCTGATTAACGATCGTCTCGATATGAGTGAAATACTCTTGAAATGGCCGTAAAACCAAACCTCCCTCCCAAAAATATATATTTATATTTGACACCTTTATCCATCTATCCTTCCAATGTTATCTCCCCTATACAAAACAGCAGAAAATACATCAGGCATTTCTTTCACTTTAACCCATTCTGTACTGAATGGAACCTACCACCTTATGTATAGCAGCAGTCCATTTCGAAATTCAGGGCTACCAGGATGAGATGATTTAAAAATTGATTTAAAAAAAATTGCCAAACTTTTGCAAACAGGGAAATATCTGATCAGTCATCACATTATGCGGCATCTGATCTGCTGTTTCCCAGTGACCCATTTTTGGGTTTCCCTTATAAAATGGGCTAACACATCAGTATAATTCACATAAAGCAAGTCATAAAACAGCTTTCAAGAAGGAAAAAGGGTATGAATCTTTGCTTTCAGAGTTCATATAGAGGTAGGAGCAAAAAGCAAGTAGTGAAAACTGAGTCAAATTTTCTTTTTATAGCCCACCTAGGTAATAAAAGGAGTCTAAGATACAATATATCTCTCTAAAAGAGACCCACAGTTTGTGCACCCATATCAAAAACTGAGTGTCAAGCCTCACCAAGGCGATGGACGGGTCAGACAATGGTGTCAGGTACATGTAACTTGCGTCTCTGGGGCGCCCAACTGATATTGGCTTACAGTTGGGTTAATGGCCTGCTGTCCTTACAGAATGTAAGGATAGAGGGGGAATGTTGTTATTCATTACAATAACAAACCTGTGCAACACAGAACATTTTTCACATCTCCAAAATAGCTACTTTTCTGACGAAAATCTACTTATACTGCAAACATAGCTTGTGGGTACTAGTTGGGGTAGCCCCTATGTGCTTTTAGCGCCCGGTTACCTTACAAAATCTATCAAGTCAAGGGTACTTGTTAGAACTGTCTCATTGAGGTGGTTCTAATGAGTACCCACAGCCTATGTCTTGGGGAAGAAATTAGAAAAATATTGTATACCCCCTTAAACCGCAGTTTTCTCTATACATGTATAAAGTGGGGTTTAGAGGGGGGGGGGGTAATTTAACATTTCACAGACTTGTTCACATGATGTCTTCTATTTCCATAATTATCTATTCATTTTTCTCTTTCTCCACTTCCCTAAGGAGACTGGAGAAAGAGTGAGTGAGTGAGTGTTTGAGCTTTATGTCCCACCAACAGCTAAGGTCATATGGAGACGGGACCTCAGTTTAAAGACTCATCCGAAAGTCTGGAGAAGTCCGGAATTGATCCTGCGACCCCTGGTTTACAAAGTGAATAGTGTAACCACTACACCACGGAGGCTTCTAGACTGGAGAAAGAGGAAAATGAATCACCCCTTCGAGTTATATTGTTGCCTGCTCTAGAATTTCCCTGGTACTTTAAGCCATATATGACATTATGGAATCTCCCACCTAACACGTTTGAATTGGTCCATTTCCAATTATAGGGGTGCCAGATTTGTCTTGTTTATAGTGGTATGTTTTGCAAGAGTGAATGTACTTTCAGCAAACAGTGTAGACTATAGACCCAATTCAGTTGCCACATTTAGCAGTGTCTGAGCTGAGTCTGCACTATTTGCCAATGTCAAAAAAGGGCTGCTAGGTAATATGGGTTAAAAGTGGACTGTGTGGTGGTAGCTATGGTATTGAAAGGTGAAGATATGCATGAAACTGTAACAATTTTATTTCCCCAAAAACTAATATTCAACAAGTTAATGTCTCTCTGTCCAAACATATAAATGGCAAGTTAATGACTAAATTCACTACAAAAGTTGAGAAAAGTCACTGCTCTTGTTGCTTACATAATAAAAAGAACAAAGTACTGCCCTTGTATAATTAATTATTTGTCAATCAACCCAAAGTTATAGTATACTAAGCACAAATAGCTCTCCAATGCTGATGTTCACGTGACTATCATTGATCCCTGATTTGTAATCACGTGAACAAGCATGTGAAATGAACACCCCTCTAAACCCCACTTTATATAGAGAAAACTGGGGTTTACGGAGGTATATGTTATTTTTTCTTATTCCTGCTCAAAGACATAGGTTATGGGTACTCTCATTAGAACCGCCTCAATGAGGGGGTTCTAACGAGCACCAACAACCTATGTTTGCAGTATAAATAAGAAAAATATCACGGATATTCGTCAGAAAAGTAACCATTTTGGAGATATGAATAAATGCACTTTGTCGCACGGGTGCGTTATCGTAATGGTTATCGTAATGTAGAGTCAATGGTTACTTTGCTATTCTTATTGCTGTGGGGTCATAATCTTGCGTAAGAGGATTATCAATAGAATCTGGGCAGGAATCATGCATTGGGTTTGGCTAACAGTGTAGACCCAGATCTGATGCCGCAACATGTGGTGTCTGAGCAGGATCTACACTGATTGCATATAGTACAGGAACTTATTTAGGGTTAAGTTGGTTAACCCATTTTGTAGTAGAAACCCCAAAACAGGTACCCTGGCAAACAGTGCAGGCCCATATCAGACGCCACACAATGTGGCGTCTGATCTGGGCCTCCACTGTTTGCAAAAAGTTCAGCTATTTTCCAAATAAATTTTGAAGAAAACACAACCGGACACCGCTCAATTTTGAAATGGACTTGTGCTATATATAAGGTGGAAGATTCCATTTGATCCAAAAAGGGTTAAACAAAACAGTCTATGACTAGATATCTGTCAAACCTTCACCCAGAGCCTGAATCAACAGTTATTAGTGCTGTCAGTGCTTTGACTGTAACAGTTACTTTTTAGAGGAATGGCTATACCTGGCAGATTTGTTTGCCATTTTTCAAAGGGTGACAACTTTTGGAACATTCTGTTCTCTTTTCTATAAACTCAGTCCCAAGAAAAGGGGAGCTCAGTCAGGAGCAAATTCTTTCCTTTAGGAGTTGACCCCTATTGACACGGGAGACAAAAATACTTTTACAGGAGTTCAAGTTGCTTCCCCTGAAGGTGCATCCATTCTCCTAAACCCTTTTTGTACCAAATGGAATCTTTCTCCTTATATATAATGGCATGAGTCCATTTCAAAAGTATCTCCAAGATGCCCTAAAGTGTTGACAGGGATGTTTAATAGTGGAAAAAGAAAAAGTGATGACATAACAGACTAAACCTCATCCTAACACTATACAAGTCATTTGCAAACAGCATAAATCTTGTGTAGATCCTGATCAGATGCCTGATTTAGAATCTAGGTCAGGCATCTGATCAGGATCTACACTATTTGTCATTATGTTTGTGACTTGAATGGTTGCATTATAGATATGTGATAACATACTAATTAATTGAAAAAAAAAAAATAATAAAAGAACTGTGCTTATCTTTAAAATATTTACACACACCCATATTTTACCCTATCCTCATACTGTTACAGTTTTATATAGTTCTGCCATATCACAGTTATCTACTTTTTGTAACCCACATTATTGCCCTGCATAAAAAACGTAAACAAATATGCCGCCATATTGAATGCTTTTCATGCATGCTGTATCAATTGTGTTTCAGGTCAGTGCTTGAGTTACAATGTTGTAATATGCAGACATTTAATCGTTGGTCATTCAGGGCATCGTACGGCACGGGGCCCTTGCCTAATTTGGCGGTAATCTGCGGGATTAAAGTCATGGCATACAATCTGGTAATCTCTAAACGCTGTCGAGTTCAGTGACATTATATAGGAAATTATGAAGTTCTTATGATAAGTCTAGCTAACGGAGCATAATTTTAATAATATATATCCCCCGAAACCCTCATAAGACCTCACTTGATTATTCTTTAACAATTAAATGCTTTTCTGTTTGTTTTGAGATTATAAACTGTTGGCCTGTGGTCCAACTGCAATATCGTAGACACCGTTACGAACGCGGGAGAATTTGGTGCTAGATCTAGTTTTGGAATAAGATTGAGAAATGTTTTGCATCCGTGAGGATTCAGAAGGACAGAAAAAGGAAAGCTCTTACTCTTTCCTTCTCAGTGTTCCAAAAATAGATGGACCACACACCGCCTTGATTGAATTTCAGTCTTTCTGGGTCATAAACCAATATGGCGGCATGGGGCTCAGTACGCGTATAAACATAGCTTCTCTTTTGCTGTATTTTCCCTACATTTCTACTTGTAAACATCATTTTTACCTGCAAAACGATTAATTAACTGATTTGGCTTACCTTCAACCCATAGCTTTTCTACATTAGTCTCAATTTTTGAAGTTTTTAAGCCAACACAACACAGCGATAACAATAATAATCCAACGAATAGAACTTTTCCGCAATGTAAATGAATAAAACATCCAATTTTGTACAAATATCTTTGAATATGCCACCTGACCCACAAAGCACATGTGTTTCCATCAACCTTGCCCTGAAAAGAAGATAAAATGATAATAAATAAGCATGTAATACAAGTAGAGAAGTGTTAGGTATTGTTGTATTAAAACTAGGTCAACGTCATTATGATAGGGCAATATTAGATATTTTCTAGCGTTCTCATTAATAAACAATTAAGAAATGTCATATGGCAACTTAAAGGCATATAATGCACATTCAAACTGCAGAAAAAGACATGTTTAAACGGCTCACATTATGATATACAACAGCGTTTCCCGTCGAGAGCCTCTTAGTAAACGCCACATGTTATGCTACATGTAAAGAGTTTGCTGATGTAGAAAGGTATTTCTTACCTTCTTCACTTGTTTGTAGGCTATTTTAGCATTAACCCAGCTCGGTCGTGTGAGGAGCTCTATGTCCAGGTGTTTATTGGACCTTCTCTTCCTCTCCGTGGTCATGATAAGTCCCTAGGAAAATGGGGAGAGAAGAATCATCATAAAGTAACCACTAAACCATTTGGTGCTGTCCCACACGAAGTTTTCCACAAAATCCTTTTTCTGTCACAACTTAAACGCACAAACTTTAAAATATTCACTTTGTTACAACTACATGCTGGATTTCGCCAGCTTTCCATACTAAATATTTCATAGAACAGTCAAAATTGCGTAAATTCCATAGAATCACATCTTCTTTGATACACACTTTTCTGTTCACTTACAAATCAGTCATAGATTTGCATGGTCGCTCCGCCTAAGGTATGTAATTGACACCGATGAAGAGGAAGGTTAGCGCGTTGATTGGTTAGCGATGCAGGTGGGCCGCTCCTTCACCAGTACTTTGACATACTGTTGCTAGGTAACGCTCACCGTAGTCGAAGACCACCCAGCTTGATGAGAACCTCCACAGCGGCAAGTACATAAACAAGATTTTGTGTGTAGGAAAAGGATTTTAATTGCTTGGTTCGGGCAATCGCGTGTCAGGAGCAGACTTTTATACTGATATTTACTTTGTATGTAGATTTGAAAAACTGTCGGTCATTGCTAAAAACGGTATTTTCATAGGTTTTTGAGGTATACAGAAGAATAAATTTGCCTGAAACAATACATCAGCAATGTAAATTTTATAAATAAAAGGAATGTATTCTTCGTCTTGTTAGGTCTGATTATGTCTTAACTCTATGGTCTGGCAGTTTTAGTGGTATCCAAAATAAAAACAAAAATGCACGAACTTAGTGCATAATTTCATTACCAGTATTACCACACTGGTTTGGCAGGAAAACGAGTAAAAGTATACTTACTGTACGAGACAATACTATCTTTTAAAGGCCCCCGCCCATCGGGGCTAAGAGAATAGATTGGTCTGCACAGAACTGAAAACGACCGCGCATGAGTACTGGTAAACCGCTTATAGGGTCTAAGCCTGCCCAAGCAAAGTGGAGCGAGTCGGACCGTCCTTACCTATTAACCCTTTTGGTTTGTTTGGGCGGTAGGGCTTAAGATGTCATTTCATCTCAACTTTGGGTAAAAGTCCCGCAAAATTGGAAGCAACGTCTCCAAAATAACCTAAATAAAGTGGACGGGGACGTAAAACCCCATTTCAAACAAATCAAATTTCTTTTTATTTTTTTTTCTCTCTCTCTAAAATAATTTTCTGTTGAAATGTTTGACGTGTTGTTCTAATGTGTACCCAAAATCTCTGTTTTTTAATTAATATACATACCACTGTACATTATATTTTGTTAGAGAATTATATGCTCTTGCTTAGACTTGTTAACGTGGCGGAACGTCGTTCTCTTTTTCTACCCTTCTTATGACAGAATGCATGCCCACTGACCAGTACGGCAACTAATATCTTGATACAAGTCCAATGCCTATTTAATTCATTACTGTTAAGTAAAAAAACAATAAATAAATACTTTCCTTAAAACAGACAAGGCGGACCCGGATCAGACGTCGCGTTCTGTATTGTTTATCAGTGTAACCCAACCTCCGGCGACATAGGCTGATCCCAGCAGGCACATGACGTAATAGTGACGTCACATCGACGTCGGTACAACGTCATGACGTTAATACAACGTCACATCAACGTCGGTGCAACGTCATGACGTTGCACCGACATTGATTTGACGTTGTCCTAGCGACGTGTGCCTGCTGGGATAGATTCATTGAGTAGGTCTTGCTGTACAGTGAATATATCTCGCAAACGACTTATTCTTCCTGGTCTTCGGACTGAGAAATAGCCCCGTGACTTTCCAATAATCGGACAATCAAAAGAAGTGTGTGTGTGTTTGAGGCTTACGTCCCACCAAAAACTAAGGTCATATGGAGACATGACCTCGGTTCAAAAACTCAGCCGAAAGTCTGGAGAAGCCCGGAATCGATCTCAGGGTCCCTGGTTTGTGAAACGAGTAGTTTAATACCAATATGAATACACCATGGAGACTTCTTAATCAAAAGAAGAGCTTAGTTACCAAGTTAAACTATTTATAAATTGTACAATGAATCGTCCCCAAAAAGGGGGTTGATATTAACGAATTGTCCCCAAACAGTGGGAGATGAATTACACCCTACGATCACCACTGCTAAGGGGTGAAAAAGAGTTGTCTTCCCTGAATATTACGAAAAAATGCCTATTCAAATATATTGAAATTTTTTACCACACACAAAAATAAGAGAAAATGTTTTGATAAAAATTCTGATATTTTTCATATATCTGCTCAAAACATAGATTGTGGGTACTCGTTATGGCCGCCTCGTTTGAGCAAAGTGGGGTTTACAAACTTTACCATATAAAAGTGGAGTTAAAGGGGGTCAAAATTATTTGAATTGTTTCCATTCATCAGAGGTTGGTTTATAGAGATTAGAACACAAATAAAGACGATTATGCAACGGGCCTTCGTGGCCTAGTGGATAAGAGCGTTGACACTTAAACATTAGGTCTCTCACCGGTGTGGATCGAGCCTCGCTCGGGCGACACGTGAGACGCCAAGTTCTGCAACGGAAGATCACGTGTTTTTTTCTGTTTTCGCCCACCTCTGATTAACGAGCGGCTCGAAATTAGTGAAATATTCTCGAAAGTGCCGTAAAACCAAAAAAAAAAAAAAAAGACACCTAGAAAGCCTGAGTAAGATCAGGTCTAAAATCCGTTTTCAAGTCCTACAGAAAAAGGAGACACTCCTAGTATTGTTGTTCAAATCATAGTTTGTTAGTACCCGTTCAGGCTTCGCGGTTCTAACGAATATCCACAATCTATATATGAAATATCAGAAAAATGACATTTAATAAAAAATATGTGTCCAATAATAAAACCTTGCATTACGAAAACCACCAAAAATGAATATTTTCCGATTTTTTTTTTCAACTTGCTGTTCATAACATAGATTATGGGCACTTGGAAGGCGGTTCTAAGGAGTGCCCCCAATCTATGTTTTTGGACAGAAATAAGAAAAATAATGTATTTTCCTGTAAACCCCAGTTTTTTTCTTTATAAAAGTGGAGTTTAAGGGGGTCAAAACTATATAGTCGTGTTTTCGTGATGCAGTCACATTAACAGGTCCGTACAATAAAACCCCATGTAATCCCTACTTTACATAGGGAAGAACGAGATACGGGTATACATGAGCCCCGCCAAGCGATTTTGTGTCTTCGAGCATTCCGTCATGACAAATTTTAACTGCGCATGCCCAGACATTCAGAGGGGCCAGGGATATGGCTTTCTGTCTGAAGGTTCCTCTTGATTCACTGCTTGTATGAGCGGGCAGCGAAGGTTCTGGCGAGACTGCGCGGATGCGCAGGCTCGCCTGAACCTTCGCTGCTCGCATAGGCGATAAGTACCAAAATCGCTTGACGGAGCCCACATATTTCTTCCCCAAGACAAAGGTTGTGGGACGTCAGCCTCGATAGCGCAGTGGTTAACGCGTTCGACTCATGATCGAGAGGTTGTGCGTTCGAATCCGGCACCCGGTATCGATTTGTGTCCTTGGGCAAGACATATAATGACACTGCCTCACTCCAACCAGGTGTAAATGGGTAGCAGTGGTGTAATAGACACTGCCTCTCTCTTGCGCGCGTGAAAACATCCGGAATGAGTGTTCGAGAGCAATTAAATAAGCTTGCAGCTTCCATCGCAATCGAACTAAAATAAATTAGTATAAACTAAATGTTGTGGGAACTCGTTAGAACCGCCTCAATGAGGTGGTTCTTACGAGCACCCACAACTTATGTTTTTGATTAGAAATAAAAAAAACACACACAATTTTTTCATCAGAAAATTAACCGTTTTTGGAAATCTGAAAGAATGAACTGTGTCACATGTTATCGTTTTGCAAAACGGAACAACTCAACCCGTCTGATACCAAGTGGTCTCTATCTACGCATCGAGGTATAAGACTGGAATAAAGATAGCATGGGTTTGTCCCAGTGGTCTGCACTGACCATGCTATCAGGATAACACACCCGTGTAAGATACTGCAGTCTTTCATAGTCCCAAAACTGCATCACGTGAAACAGTCCGTGAAATGAACACATCCACCCCGCACTGTATATAGAGAAAACAGGGTTTGTTTTATTTCTGATCCAAGACATAAGTTGTGGGTACTCGTTAGAACCGCCTCGATGAGGCGGTTCTAACGAGCACCCACAACCTATGTTTGTTGAATAAATAAGAAAAACAGAACATTTTTTTCACTAGACTGGGATGTGAAAAAAATGCTCTTTGTCGCAAGGGTGTGTTATCGAAATGTATTTTCTGATGAAAAAAAAAAAATGTGATATTTATTATGTGTGCTACAGACAGAAGAGTACTCGCATAATGCTGTTCTAAGTAAAACCCCTCACGTTCTGGACATATGCTCGGACCCAATATGCATATGTATATTGGGTCCGTGGCCTATGTTATATGTTGTCAATGTTCGACTTATGTCTATATCTACAAGTAAGGAAAATAATATACCCACTGTAACCCAAAATTTTCTCTATATAGAGTGGTGTTTTCAAGGGTATATATTATACACGGACTTGGTGTGCGGCTGTAAATTGGCTATATTTTTTCCAGTCCTTTGGAATCATTTATTCCACTGCACTGTAAACCCCAGTTGTCTCGATACAAACTTATTACAAAGTGGGGTTTACATGGGATGTTCATTACACAGGATTATTAACGAGCTGCACGATTTGTTTTTGCCAAGCAGGCACACGTCGCTAGGGCAACGTCAAATCAACGTCCGTTGCACCGACGTAAATGTGACGTTGCATAAACGTCATGACGTCGCACCGACGTTGGTGTGACGTCACAATTACGTCATGTGCCTGCTGGGTGATTGGTCAAATTTGGCTATCATCACCTATTTCACTAGGCCTACGATACGCATGACTTTACTTTTTTTTTTGGGTTCAAAACATTTACAGTTGCAGAACCGCCTGGAAGAGGTGGTGCTGACGAGTATCCACAATCTATGTTAGCAACATTTATAAGAAGAGATGTCTTTTTGTCTCCTAAAATTATAGGCCTACCCCGGAATTAAAACACATGGACGTCCAACACAGTCAGGCACAAGGACCTGTTAAAATCTGTACCGCATGTCAAATAAAGCAGCAAGGGTTGTCGACCTTACATCGGTAAGAAGAGCAAATCAATTACAAAGGTGTGTGCGCATGCGTGGGCGCGGCGTGTGCGTGTTTGGTCGCGTTTTTTTTTTCGCGACGTTTTTAGCTCACCAGAGCCGAAGGTTCCGGGGGAGCTTATAGCATAGGCAGTGGTCCGTCGTCCGTCGTCTTGTGTCTGCGTCGTCAACATTTTCAAATGACATCTCCAATCGAAACCAAATTAGGCCTATATGTGGAGTTCCTATGGGAAGTGGGGAACGAAAGTTTGTTAGTGAGGACTGGGTTACATTACCAATATGGCCGCCATGCCCACATATGGTAAAAACCTGTAAAATCTTCTTGTCAGGAACCGGATGGCCAATGACCTTAAAAACTTGGAATGCAGCATCGGGGACTCGGGCCTTACAAAGTTCATTCAAATGATGACCTTTTATCGGCCTTACCTTTTTTACGGCAAGGTCAAATTTGGTCACTTAGACATTTGTATGGAAAAAGGCAAAACAGTAGATATTTATGATTGCACGGTAGCTTGTGGCATCAGATATGATACTCGCAATCAGCTGAATGGAAGTTTATCAATTCCAAAAGTCAAGGACATTTACTGACCTTTGTCCTCGATGGCTCAGATTCAGTATTGGTTATTTCTTCTTCACTTAAACTGCTGGGTTAATTGAGACCAAATTACATGTGGAGCCTCTGTGGGAAGTGGGGAATGAAAATTTGTTCGTATGGACTGGGTCACATGACCAATGGGCGCTATGCCCATGCATGGTCAAATCCTTTAAAACTCTTCTTATCAGGAACCGAACGGCGGATGACCTTGAAACTTGGTATGCAACATTGGGGACGCGGGCCCAACCAAGTTTGTGCGAATGATGACCTTTGGTTGACATTGACCTGTTTTACAGCAAGGTCAAATGTGGTCACTTCGACATTTGTATGAAAAAAAGGCAAAACAATGGATATTTTTGATTGCATGGTAGCCTATCGCATCAGAAATATTACTTGCAATCAGCACAATATGGAAGTTAATCAATTTCATAGGTCAAGGTCATTTGCTGGCCTTTGTCCTGGATGGCTAAGATTCAGTATTTTTATCTCCGGTGGGTTGATTGAAACCAAATTACATGTATAGCCTTTATGGGAAGGGTGGGGTATTTGTAAGGACTGAGTCACATGACCAATATGGCCGCCATAAAACCTCTCAGGAACCGAACGGTCAATGCCCTTGAAACTTAGTATGCAGCATCGGGGTCTCGGGCTTTACCAACTTTGCTCAAATGATGATCTTTGATTGACCTTGACCTGTTTTACGGCAAGGTCAAATATGGTCACTTAGGCATCTGTAGGGAATAAAGGCAAAACAGTGGAAATTTCTGATTGCATGGTAGCTTGTGGCATCAGAAATGATATTTGCAATCAGCTGGATGGAAGGTTATGAATTCCAAAGGTCAAGGTCATTTACTGACCTTTGTCATGGGTGGCTCAGATTCCTTCTTCGCTAATTGCTGGGTTACATGTGGAGCCCCTTTGGGAAGTGTGAAATGCAAGTTTGTTCGTAAGAACTGGGTCACATGAAGGATATGGCCACCCTGCCCATATATGGAAAAATCTTTTAAAATCTTCTTCTCAAGAACCAAATATCTGATGACCTTGAAACTTGGTACGCAGCATCTGGGTCTCGGGTCCTACTAAGTTTGTTCAAATGATGACCTTTGTTTGACCATGAATTTTTTTATGTCAAGGTCAAATTTGGTACCTTATACATTTATATGGAAAAAGGCAAAACAGTGGATATTTCTGATTGCCTGGTAGCCTGTGGCATCAGAAATGATATTTGCAGTCAGCTGAATGGAAGTTTATCAATTCCAAAGGTGAAGGTCATTTACTGATCTTCGTCAGACAGACAGACAAACATTTTATTCTCTTAAGTACATTGACATGACATATAAGGAAATATAAATTAAATATCATAATTTGGCGGCAAACATTTTTGGCATGCCATGAACTAGAATATGTTCAATTCTGTGTGTGTGTGTGTGTGTGTGTGTGTGTGTGTGTGTGTGTGTGTGTGTGTGTGTGAGTGAGAGAGAGAGAGAGAGAGAGAGAGAGAGAGAGAGAGAGAGAGAGAGAGAGAGAGAGAGAGAGAGAGAGAGAGAGAGAGAGAGAGAGAGAGAGAGAGATGATAATAACATTTCATTGCAATCAAAAACCATTGGAACCTCGGTAACCGATCCAGCACGGATAGGGAAATACAGTGGGGTGCAAGGACATACACGCATTACATTTAGGTTATTCTATCACAAAGGTGACAGCCCAGCGGGATCATGACACCTACGCAACGTCGAGCCAACGTCGATGCTTGGCGTTACAGCGACGCCGACACGGCGCCGCGCGCCCACTTGGAAACAATCGGCAGAATCGGTTCTTGAACATTTTCTGTCCTAGACGCCTCAGATTCAGTTTTTTATCTTCTCCACGTAAACTGGTGGGTTGATTGAAACCAAATTACACGTGGAGCCCCTATGGGTAGGGAGAAAGCATTTTGTTCTTAAGTACTGGGTCGCATGACCAATATTACTGCCATGCCCATATAATATGGTAAAAAAATCAAACATTTTCTTCTCAGGAACCAAACCACCGATGATCTTGAAATTTGGCATTTAGTATCGGGACTCGGGTTCTACCATATTGTCCAAATGATGATCTTTGGTTGACATCGACATGTTTTACCTCAACATCACGAAAACACGCCTATATAATTTTGACCCCCTTGAACCCCATTTTTATATGGTACAACTGGGGTTTACAGGGGTAAACCTTATTTTTCTTATTTCTGCTCTAAATAGATTGGCTGCATGATGCTTCCACGCAGAGCTGAATCCGGCGCGCTCACTAGTACTGGTAAACCGCTTAGAGGATCTAAGCCTGTCCAGGAACCGCGGTGCGAGGCGGACCGTCCGTGCTAATAAACCCTATTGGTTTCATTGGGCGACAGGGCTTGAGATGACATTTCATCTCAGTGTCGGGTAAAAGTCCCACAAAATTGGAAGCAACGTCTCCAAAATGACCTTTACAGTTGTGACGGGGACGTTAAACCTCAAATCAAACAAACAAATAAAATATAGATTGTGGCTACTCGTTAGAACCGCCTCGATGATGCGGTGTTAGAACCGCCTCGATGAGGCGGTTCTAACGAGTACCCGCACTCTATATTTTGAGCAGAAATAAGAAAAATATCACAATTTTTCATCTGAATTTTTCGTTTTTAAGGCGGTCAAGTTAATGTATTAGTATAGGCGCGTTTTCGTAATGAAGGTCACTTAGATTTGTATGGAAAAAAAGACAAGACAGTGGATTTTACTGACTGCATGGTAGCCTATCGCATCAGAAATATTACTTGCAAGTTATTCAATTCCAAAGGTCAAGGCCATTACTGCCCTTTAATTGTCTTGGATGGCTCAGATTCAGTATTTTTATCTTCTTCTCCATTAAAACTGCTGTTCTGATAGAAACCAAATTACATGAAAGCCTCTATGGGATGAGGATTGGATGAGGCAATGGAAAGTTATTCGTGGGATTGTTGTCAGATGACCAAGACCGGCACCATGCTTGTATATTGTATAAACCACATGACCTCTGGTGAGCGTGGTGGCCCATGGGCCTCTTGTTTTACTTTCAAACATTAAACTCATCATAGAGGCTGTTTTAACGAGTACCCACAATTCATGAAAAATGATGTAGATATAGTTTTCACTATTCGAAGATGTATTTACATGTATGTTCAAAACACGGACTTGTCAGGTGTAACGAACCAGTTAACACAATTTCGGTCATGTCGATCCGGTAAGTTTACCGAACCATATGCCTTTTCATGACAGGTTTATACATAAGTCGTAAGTGGTGCACATTCTTTCGCCGGAAGTTGACATGAAAATACTTCGGATGCCAAGAAAAACTGGAATTGAAAATGTCTCCTGTTTATGTCGTCTGCTGCATTTTTCTTGCAAATCTTTCAAAAATATGTTGCATACAGGCAAACAGTGCGGACCCTGATCAGACTGTTTCTAAAGCAGCAGTCTGATCTGGGTCCACACTGTTTGCAACAATGACTTTTAAAGTTTCCGGCAGACGACAAAGCAGACAATTGTCATGACTGGCATCTTAAGGGTTAATCTTCACGAAAGAATTTTGCCGGACCCGGCGGAGCATTCATCCGACTGAGCCATAAAGATGGACTACTTGTTGACCCCTACCGTTGTAACGGCGTTAACATTGGCAGAGCTGAGGTCAGATTGCTCTTGATCCTGGATGCCTTAGTTCAATCTTAATGGCTGTCCTGACTCACTGCTGAGCTATATAGGATGAATCAATGAGGACAAGAGCTTGTCAGCCAGAATAGCTAGTTTACTAGCGCTTGTCCTCATGAATTCATCCTTTCTAGCTTATTAGCTTTGTTTGATTTGAGGTTTAACGTCCCCGTCAACAGTGTAAAGGTCATTTTGGAGACGTTGCTTCCAATTTTGTGGGACTTTTACCCGACACTGAGATGAAGTGACATCTCAAGCCCTGCCGCCCAATGAAACCAATAGGGTTAATTAGCAAGGATGGTCCGACTCGCACCGCTTTGCCTGGGCAGGCTTAGATCCTCTAAGCGGTTTACTAGTACTCGTGTGCGGGTCGGTTTCAGCTCTGCGTGGAAACATCATGCAGCCCATCTATTTCTTCAAGCCCCGATGGGCAGGGGCCGCTACTATTTGCTCTTGTCCTCATCGATTCATCTTAGCTGCCTTATTACTGCTCTTGTCCACCTGGTATGTTCCTTTTATATGACGTTTAACCCTTTTTGTACCAAATGGAATCTTCCTCCTTATATATAGCAGGAGTTCATTTCTAAATTTAGGGGTGTCAGGTTGTGTTTTTATCAAAATTTATTTTGAAAATGACTTAACTTTTTTAGCAAACAGTGGATGCCCTGATCAGACGCCGCATTCTGCAGCGTCTGATCTGGGCCTGCACTGTTTGCCAAGTACCCCTTTTGGGGTTTCCGTTACTAAATGGGTTAACGTCCCTGTCAACACTGTAAATGTCATTTTGGAGACGTCGCTTCCAATTTTGTGGGACTTTTACACGACACAGAGATGAAATCTCGCCCCACTTTTCCTGGACAGGCTTAGAACCTCCAAGCAGTTTACCAGTCGGTTTCAGCTCTGCGTGGATACATCATGCAGCCTAATGTATTTCTTCACGCCTCGATGGGCGAGGATTATTATTATTTTTGGGGGTGATTATTTCCGATCGTTTATCAGAGGTGGGTGAAAACCGGATTACCCGGAGAAAAACCACCTGACCTTCGTTGCAGAACTTGGCGTCTCACATGTGGCTCGAACCCACAGCGGTGAGAGACCTAATGATTAAGAGTCAGCGCTTCTATCCACTAGGCCTCGCACCTTGAAAACATAACATTCGACATGTCAAACCTTTATACCAACCAGTGCCCATAACAGATAAAGTGCGTTCGGAGTTATGCCATTAGCTCCATTGGACTACCAAGGCTGACTGGCAGCACACATATAGAGCGTGGGCTGAAAAAGAACGGCGCGGGAAATTTTCGACATCAAGATGAAGGGCAAGAAAAACTTAGCAATTGAAGCCAGTGGGATGAAAACTATTTTTACCATTATAATGACCATGAATAGCAAATGTTGTATTTTTTGATGACCGAGGTGACATGTTGTTCTTGTTTTCCCCCATGTTCTGGCCCTTGCGCGTTCATGCCTGTAAAACAAGAAACAATGTCTTTTCATCAAATGGGCTTTTTTTTTTTCATTTTTTTTTTTTTTTTTTTTGTTTTGTTTTGTTTTGATTTGTCCATATTGATGTTACTCGGTAGTGATCTCATTTCTACTTTAAAATGTGGAACAATGTTTTGGAATCTAGCTGTTACTTTCTACGTCTACATCTACCAGTAACGGTATGGGGTCATACTTGCACAGTAGCTATTTACAGACGTGATATCCTGTGCATCTAAAAATTGTTCAAAATATTCGGTAAAATACCGCTTATCCCGACCCACACCCTCACCCTTAAACCAGTATCCCGACCCCTCACCCTTAAACGGTGGGGGGGGGGGGGGGGTTGGGTGAGGCAAAGGTGACGTGTATTTTGCGTCACTGGGGTGTCCATTTGATCTTGGCTTACAGTTGGACAAGGCCTGCTGTCCTCTCAGCAGGTAAGGGTAGAGGCGGAATGTTATTTCTTCTTTTTCAACACTTCCATTCTTTTTTCCACTTTCTCCTCTGTCTCTCACTTTCATCCATTCTACTATCTCTACTATTTCTTTTCACCCTTTCTCTGGGAGACGACACAAAATGGCCCACAAGGGCTGACGTGTCGTTAAACCCAAATCAATCAATCAATCAATCACCCTTTAACCCAAATGGAAATTGTTGTGCTGGTCAGGTTTATAAAATTTCCCCTCACCCATTGGGCTTTTTTTTTTTGGCTTGGTTTTACGGCCCTTTCAAGATTATTTCACTCATATCGAGCCGATCGTTAATCAGAGGTGGGCGAAAACCGGAGTACCCGGAGAAAAACCACCTGACCTTCCGTTGCAGAACTTGGCGTCTCACATATGACCCGAGCGAGGCTCGAACCACAGCGGTGAGAGACCTATTGATCAAGAGTCAGCGCTCTTAACCACTAGGTCACGGAGGCCCGTCCACTGGGACTTGGAGAGATAGACTGCATGGGCTGCATGATGCTTCCACGCCGAGTTGAAAATGACCGCACAGGAGTACTGGTAAAACGCTTAGGAGGTCTAATCCTGCTCAGGTAAAGTGCTGCAAATCGGACCGTTCATGCTTATAAACTCTATCGGTTTCACTGGGCGGCAGGGCTTGAGATGTCATTTCATCTCAATGTCGGGTACAAGTCCCACAAAATTGGAAGCAGCTTCTCCAAAATGACCTAAATAGTGTTGACGGGGACGTCAAACCTAAAACAAAACACATCAGGTTTATAAAAAAAAACAAAAAAAAACAGACGTCAAAGCCAGTCCGGTCTTGCCGAAGATAAGGCCCTATACTGTTATGCCAAGGAAATATTTAGGCGCCTTTATTATTATATTAACCCGCCAATGCAAAAGGTGACATTTTAATGTTTAAGCAGCGTCTTTGAGATAAAAAGTTGTGACGTTTTTCTTATTTAACGTCAAACCATGGATTATTTTGGTTGGAACCGCCCCAATGTTTCACTAATAAATGAATACATTAAGGTTGAGCCCTTTAATTCCCAGCAATCTTTATATGAAATTGGGTTTACCGGGTCATGGCTACACAACTTCTGCCAACGGTTCCTTCCATAGTAATGGTAGTCAATGACTGCCATTGGTTGTAACTGGTAGCCAGTAGCTAAGGGTTGTTGCCAGTGGACTGGCTGCCAGTAAACCTTTCGGAGTACTAATGGTTTTGATTGTTTGTTTGATTTGAGGTTTAACGTCCCCGTCAACACTGTAAAGTTCATTTTGGAGACGTTGCTTCCAATTTTGTGGGACTTTATCCGACATTGAGATGAAATGACATCTCAAGCCCTACCGCCCAATGAAACCAATAGGTTTTATAAGGGAGTACTAATGGTAAATCTAACAATGGTACCATTGGAAATACTCCGAACGCACCTTGTGTCTGCAAAGCTTGCTCGGGTCAAAACTGATGTCTATTCCTTGTGACAAATGGGATTACTCTTATGTACCAGCACGATGTTTTCTGCCATGCTCACAGATGCTTTCCAGAATGGTGACAATGGAACCGATTAGATATCGCTTTAATGGGAAACTGTTCAACCAAAGATTTCAAGCTAGATGTAAGGTGCAGACAGAGGTGCTAGGCTGATGGCAATGCTCTAACAGAAAGATGTGGGACAAGTATCTGACTCATGTGACAGCTATGCTCTCACAGTCAGCATCAAAACACTCAGGTGGTACACTCTCAATCTGTGTGTTTTGGTTTTAAACGTAAATTAAAACACTTCTCTGAACATGTATAAGTATTTTCAGTAAACACATGTAAAACGACAGTGTTTTATTTTAAAACACCGATGTTTTGGTGAAAACACGTGTTGGGGTGTTTTGCCTGAAAACACATATCGCGAGTTTAGGGACTGTAACAGTTTTAAAACATGTTTTATTACTTTTTGTGTTTTATTTCAAAATATTTCAGTTTTATTTCAGTGTTGAAGTGATTAACGGTTATAAGAAATAGAAAATGCAAACCCTTACCATCACGAAACCACGCCTATATAATTCTGACCTCTTGAATCCCATTTTTTATAGTAAAACTGGGTTTACAGGGGTAAACCCTTATTTCTGCTCTAGAATAAAGATTCTGGGTACTCGTTAGAATCGCCTCGATATTACGTGTACCCGCAATCCATATTTTAGCAGAAATAAGATTTTCACCTGAAAATTGTCGTTTATTTGGTGTAAAAAAAATACTATGTATTTGTATAGGCATGTTTTCGTAAACAAAAAAAATTGCAAAGACCCTAACTAGAATAGGTAAGACTAAGTGTGCATTTAGACTAGGAAACAGAATTCGATAAGCTCATGAAAACAAAATGTTGCAATCAAAACAAAGTCCAGGACATTTCGCAAATAGTTCTTTGTCTTCTAAAAATCAGCTCTTTGAACAGGTAAAAAAAAAAAAAAAGAACTTTTGACACTTTTAATCCTTATCCTGCTGAATGAATAATTTTGCCACCCCCTTTCTGAGTATCGACCAATCCAATTTCTTTATACAGTCGAACTTCAATGGCTCGAACAACGTTGGGACCTCGAAAATATGTTCGAGAAAGGGGTAGTTCGAGCCACTGAGGGTTACTGTCAGGAGGCATAACGAGATACTTTTAGACATCTTTTCGGTATTCTATAATGAAAATGTATGCTGTGTGTACTCATTAGAATCGCCTCATAGAGGCGATTCTGATGAGTGCACACAGCATACATTTGCAAGATAAAAGACTAATCCCCCACTAATTCTTATGTAGAGGATTTCGCTAGGGACTCAAGAATGGGTTCGACACATCCATGGTAAACGAGCCATCGGTGTTCGAGCCATCGAAGTTCTACTGTATAATGTGTTTGTTCAAATTTACGAACTGTATTACAAACCGTGTAGATTCTGATCAGATGGCTTCTTCAGAGGCCATCTGACCTGAAACTACACCGTTTGCAAAATTAAGGCTTACCGTGCTCAGCAGAATAAAGGTTAATACTCTTTACTGGTGCAACCGTGCAAGTAACAATGCCATTAGAAGAGACTAAGTGTGATCATTTGCCTGGCTACTCAAAAGTCTAGTGAAGCGCAAATAAAATCATTTTGGGATATAAGCCATTTTTTTCTTTCTTTTTCAGCCTTTAAAAAATCCACTAATACAGCAGCCTTCTGGCTCAAAAATGTTGTTTAAAAACTTTTGTTGCCCGAAGACTAGTAGCTGTGAATAAAATCTAGGATACTCAAGATCAGTTATATAATTCCTACTTCTCTAAGTACACTTATGGCTCCTATTGTCAAGATCCGGTTTCATCCCCAACAATATATTGTTTGTCATTGACAATCGGGCCAGGTGCGGCTACTTTCTCAGAAAACAGTATCTTTGGTAAAGCTGCTCCTTGGACACTCCGTGCACAATAAGTTTTGAGGCAACCCTATTTAGGTCATTTTGGAGACATTGCTTCCAATTTTTGGGACTTTTACCCGCCCTTGGATGAAATGACATCTAAATTCCTGCCGCCCAATGAAACCAATACGGTTTATATGCATGGGTGGTCCGACTTGCACCACATTGCCTGGGCAGGCTTAGACCTTAGAGGTTTACCAGTACTCCTGTGCGGTCAGTTTCAGCTCTGCGTGGAGGCACCAGGCAACCATTTCTCCAAGCCTCGATGGGTGTGGGCCACCTGCAGAATAAGTAGGTTGAAAGTCAGCACTGGCGAGTCGATAGTCTCCGAGTGTAAACTGCAATAAATAAATAAATAATAATAATAATAATGTCCTGAACCCTGAAATTCCTGTACTTAACAGAACAATGTAAATCCTGATCACATGCCGCTTTCCATGGTGTCTGATCTAGGTCTACACTGTTTGCCTACCAAAAGTAGCTTCCATTATGTGTAATGTAAAAATTGCAGCAGAAACGGAATTACCCAATGATACCGCGTAAGGGAAAGCATTTGCTGCCCTTGGGAGCAAATTCTTTCTATTAAGAGTAGCCTCTTGCCTAGAAAAAGATGATTTTTTTTTGCTAGTAGATTGTCCTTCTGCGTAATGATATTTTTGTATTTGCTACGCAACTGGAACTAAGGAGTGCATATATATATATATAAACAAATGAATTAGCGTACAAAAATCGGTCGCACCGCAACCGGGACTCGAACCACGGATCTCCTGCTTTCCGGGCAGACGTGCTAACCATTACACCACCGCGGCCTTCCGACATTGTACGCCAATTTTAACATTTATAAACCTTTTAACGTCATTAGCGCTATTTAGAGACCTTTCATTTACCGCCATAGGCGGTAAATCTAACAATAAATAAAATAAATAGAATAAAAATGGCCGCCGTCCGTAGGTTAGAAAAGAACCGAAAATGATAGGGTCGCCTATGGCGGTAAATGAAAGGTCTCTAAATAGCGCTAATGACGTTAAAAGGTTTATAAATGTTAAAATTGGCGTACAATGTCGGAAGGCCGCGGTGGTGTAATGGTTAGCACGTCTGCCCGGAAAGCAGGAGATCCGTGGTTCGAGTCCCGGTTGCGGTGCGACCGATTTTTGTACGCTAATTCATTTGTTTATTTCATTGCCTGTATCGTGCTTTACTTTGTTTCTCATATATATATATATATACACAAAAATCGGTCACAGACAAGCAGACAAGAAGATTTCTGAAAGTTTCCCTATATATAAGTCTATTAAAGACCAGTGGGTCCCGTGATGGGGTAAACAATCATGGTAGAGAGCCACTAGATGAAGGTTCATACCAAATATCAAAGACAGACAATGGGCCTTCTGGTTTCAGACAAGAAGTTTTTTAAAGGTTTCCTTATAATGACTTTGTAAAACCAGGGGGCCCTGGTGCGGGGATATTTTTTGGCCCCAGGGCTCATATTTTGAACAATCTTGGTAGAGGTCCACTAGATGAAGCTTCATACCAAATATCAATGACCTGGGCCTTCTGGTTTCAAACAAGGAGATTTTTAAAGGTTTTCCCTATATAAGCCTATGTAAAATCAGTGGACCCCGGGGCGGGGCCATTTTTGGCCCCAGGGCAATAATTTGAACAATCTTGGTAGAGGTCCACTAGATGAAGCTTCATACCAAATATCAAAGACCTGGGACTTCTGGTTCCAGACAAGAAGATTTTTTAAAGGTTTTCCCTATAAAAGCCTATGTAAAATGAGTGGCCCTGGGCGGGGCCATTTTTGGCCACAGGGAAATAATTTGAACAATCTTGGTAGAGGTCTACTAGATGAAGCTTCATACCAAACATCAAAGACCTGGGCGTTCTGGTTTCAGACAAGAAGATTTTTAAAGGTTTTCCCTATATAAGCCTATGTCAAATGAGTGGCCCCGGGGCGGGGCCATTTTTGGCCCAAGGCAAACAATTTGAACAATCTTGGTAGAGGTCCACTAGATGAAGCTTCATACCAAACATCAAAGACCTGGGCCTTCTGGTTTCAGACAAGAAGATTTTTAAAGGTTTTCCCTACATAAGCCTATGTAAAACCAGTGGGCCCCGGGGCGGGGCCATTTTTGGCCCCAGGGGTATAATTTGAACAATCTTGGTAGGGGTCAACTAGATGAAGCTTCATACCAAATATCAAAGACCTGGGCCAAGAAGATGTTTAAAGGTTTTCCCTATATAAGCCTATGTTAAACCAGTGGGCCATGGGGCGGGGCCATTTTTGGCCCCAGGATAATAATTTGAACAATCTTGGTAGAGGTTCACTAGATGATGCTTCATACCAAATATCAAAGACCTGGGCCTTCTGGTTCCAGACAAGAAGATTTTTAAAGGTTTTCCCTATATTAAAACTATTAAGACTATTTAAAACCAGTGGGCCCCGGGGCGGGGCCATCTTTGGCCCCAGTGCAATAATTTGAACAATTTTGGTAGAGGTCCACTAGATGAAGTCTCATACCAAATATCAAAGACCTGGGCCTTCTGGTTTCAGACAAGAAGATTTTTGAAGGTTTTCACTTTATAAGCCTATGTAAAACCAGTGGGCCCTGGGGCGGGGCCCTTTTTGGCCCCGGGGCAATAATTTGAACAATCTTGGTAGAGGTCCACTAGATGAAGCTTCATACCAAATATCGAAGACCTGAGCCTTCTGGTTCCAGACAAGAAGATTTTTAAAGGTTTTCCCTATTAGGCTTATGTAAAACCAGTGGGCCCCGGGGCGGGGCCATTTTTTGACCCAGGGCAATGATTTGAACAATCTTGGTAGAGCTCAACTAGATGAAGCTTCATGCCGAATATCAAAGACCTGGGCTTTCTGGTTCCAGACAAGAAAACTTTTAAAGGTTTTTTCCCTTTATTAGCCTATGTAAAACCAGTGGGCCCCGGGGCGGGGCCATTTTTGGCCCCAGTGCAATAATTTGAATAATCTTGGTAGAGGTTCTCTAGATGAAGCTTCATACCAAATATCGAAGACCTGGGGTTTCTGGTTTCAGACAAGAAGATTTTTAAAGGTTTTCCCTTTATAGGCCTATGTAAAACCAGTGGGCCCCGGAGCGGGGCCATTTTGGCCCGGGGCAATAATTTGAACAATCTTGGTAGAGGTCCACTAGATGAAGCTTCATACCAAATATCAAAGACCTAGGCCAAGAAGATTTTTAAAGTTTTCCCTATATAAATAAAAATCAAAAATGAGTTCCTTTAAGAGCAATGAAAACATTCATAAGAAAGAAGATGGGTCATACTACGTAGTTTCGGCTAATAAAGCCTCATCAGTGACCCTGTAATGATCCGGCAAAGAAAGCCAGAGGAAACATACTGCAATTTTGCGAATTTCGAATTGGCAGTCCATTCAAAGACTGATATAAATCAAAATGGGGTCCAAATTATTAAAAACCTGTCTAGAATATGAGTCTAAACCAATAATTTATTTCTGATTACTCAGAATATTCACGCTGATCTCAAAGGACCAAAAGTAAAATATAAACTGCACTATGGTTGATGTACGGGGAGACGTTTTACGGCCGCCACACGGCACAACACCAGCTGCAGTGAAGGCAAATAAAAATCAAAAATGAGTTCCTTTAAGAGCAATGAAAAAATTCATAAGAAAGAAGATGGGTCATACTACGTAGTTTTGGCTAATAAAGCCTCATCAGTGACCCTGTAATGATCCGGCAAAGAAAGCCAGAGGAAACATACTGCAATTTTGCGAATTTCGAATTGGCAGTCCATTCAAAGACTGATATAAATCAAAATGGGGTCCAAATTATTAAAAACCTGTCTAGAATATGAGTCTAAACCAATAATTTATTTCTGATTACTCAGAATATTCACGCTGATCTCAAAGGACCAAAAGTAAAATATAAACTGCACTATGGTTGATGTACGGGGAGACGTTTTACGGCCGCCACACGGCACAACACCAGCTGCAGTGAAGGCAAATAAAAATCAAAAATGAGTTCCTTTAAGAGCAATGAAAACATTCATAAGAAAGAAGATGGGTCATACTACGTAGTTTCGGCTAATAAAGCCTCATCAGTGACCCTGTAATGATCCGGCAAAGAAAGCCAGAGGAAACATACTGCAATTTTGCGAATTTCGAATTGGCAGTCCATTCAAAGACTGATATAAATCAAAATGGGGTCCAAATTATTAAAAACCTGTCTAGAATATGAGTCTAAACCAATAATGAGTCTAAACCAATAAGCCTATGTAAAACCAGTGGGCCACGGGGCGGGGCCATTTTTGGCCCCAGGGCAATAATTTGAACAATCTTGGTAGAGGTCCACTAGATGAAGTCGCATACCAAATATCAAAGACCTGGGCCTTCTGGTTTCAGACAAGAAGATTTTTAAATGTTTTCACTATATAAGCCTATGTAAAATCAGTGGGCCCCGGGTCGGGGCCATTTTCGGCCCGAGGGCAATAATTTGAACAATATTGGTAGAGATCCACTAGATGAAGCTTCATACCAAATATCAAGACTTTGGCTTTCTGTTTCAAGACAAGAAGATTTTTAAAAGTTTTTCCCTTTATTAGCCTATGTTAAACCAGTGGGTCCCGGGGCTGGGCCATTTTTGGCCCCAGAGCAATAATTTGAATAATCTTGGTAGAGGTCCACCAGATGAAGCCTCATACCAAATATCAAAGACCTGGGCCTTCTGGTTTCAGACAAGAAGATTTTTAATGGTTTTCCCTTTATGAGCCCATGTAAAACCAGGCTCCAGGGCAATAATTTGAACAATCTTGGTAGAGGTCCACTACATGAAGCTTCATACCAAATATCAAAGGCCTGGGCCTTCTGGTTTCAGACACGAAGATTTTTTAAAGGTTTTCACTTTATAAGCCTATGTAAAACCGCCATTTTTGGCCCCAGGGCAATAATTTGAACAATCTTGGAAGAGGTCCTCTAGATGAAGCTTCATACCAAATATCGAAGACCTGGGCCTTCTGGTTCCAGACAAGAAGATTTTTAAAGGTTTTCCCTATTAGGCCTATGTAAAACCAGTGGGCCCCGGGGCGGGGCCATTTTTGGCCCCAGGGCAATAATTTGAACAATCTTGGTAGAGGTCCACTAGATGAAGCTTCATACCAAATATCAAAGTCCCGGGCCTTCTGGTTCCAGACAAGAAGATTTTTAAAGGTTTTTTCCCTTTATTAGCCTATGTCAAAACAGTGGGCCCCGGGGCTGGGCCATTTTTAGCCCCAGGGCAATTATTTGAATAATCTTGGCAGAGGTCTACTAGATGAAGCCTCATACCAAATATCAATGACCTGGGCTTTCTGGTTTCAGACAAGAAGATTTTTAAAGGTTTTCCCTTTATAAGCCTATGTAAAACCAGACTACAGGGCAATAATTTGAACAATCTTGGTAGAGGTCCACTAGATGAAGCTTCATACCAAAGACCTGGGCCTGCTGGTTCTAGACGAGAAGCTTTTTTAAGGTTTTCCCTATATAAGCCTATGTAAAACCAGTGGGCCCCGGGGCGGGGCCATTTTTGCCCGGGCGGGGCCATTTTTGGCCCCAGGGCAATAATTTGAACAATCTTGGACGAGGTCCACTAGATGAAGCTTCATACCAAATATCAAAGACCTGAGACTTCTGGTTCCAGACAAGAAGATTTTTAAAGGTTTTCCCTATATAAGCCGATGTAAAACCAGTGGGACCCGGGGCGGGGCCGTTTTTGGCCCCAGGGCAATAATTTGAACAATCTTGGTAGTGGTCCATTAGATTAAGCTTCATACCAAATATCAAAGACATCGACCTTCTGGTTTCAGACAAGAAGATTTTTAAAGGTTTTTTTTCTTATTTCCGCCTTTTGTTGCCATGGCAACCAGAGTTCTGCATGGAATGGCATGCTTTGAAAAACTTTGAGAGAGGACCACCCAAAGATCATTTCTGCCAAGTTTGGTTCGAATCCATCCAGTTGTTTAGGAGGAGATGCTGTTTAAAGGAAAATGTGAACGGACATACAGACGACGACGACGACGACGACGGACGGACGGTGAGTGATCACAATAGCTCCCCCGGAGCCTTCGGCTCAGGTGAGCTAATAAAAATCCATATATCAAGATTGAGGAAAATAACCAAACGGCAAGATCATACGCGGATGCGGTCGCAACCACTGCGCCGAGACCATCACGACCGCAGCAAATGCGACCGCAATGCCAACAAGGATGACTAGAGAATCAACAACCAGAAAACAACAGACCATTACCACAAAGGGTGCCTAATCAACCCAGAGCAAGAAACAATCAACAGAACAGAGGAGGTAAAAACAGAAGGCGAAGGACAGTAACAACCAAATCCCGAGCCAGCACCAGTACCCAGGCAGGAACGAAGAGCCGCCGACAATGACTGAAGGACTGGTGAAAATAATCAACAATATTTTAGGTCGGGTTCTTGGCAGAGGTCGTGGTCGATGCAGAGGCCGAAGCCGAGACAGGAACACACAGTATTAAATAAAGACATAACTGATACAAGAAAAGATATGACACAAAGTGCCATGTCAAGTGACTCGATTATGATTGCATTGCACTATTTTGGAAAAGAACAGGCAATGAAATCTTCTTATTCAACCGTTCAGTTATAAACTTATAAACTAGAATTATTTGACCGTGTCGATATGAAAACTGTGAATTTGCAGTATCATATTCAACATGACCGGTTGTCTTGTCAGTTCGATCATGTTTGTGGAAAACTGTGTTGAATTTAACAGTGTAACAGAGTTGAATTCGACAATGACTGATCAATGGGTCTAGCCTTAGGGATATAACAAACCGACAAGAGACTTGTCTTCTTTTTACATGTACTTAGTCCTTTTCAACACCAAGAACAACAGGAGTCCATTAATTTCGTACCTATTTTATATTATTATTATTATCAACTCAATCATCGTTTTCTATATTATTATTAGTGATGAATTTTCAGCGAGTGTTTATTCATTTTTTTCCAATAGATATATTTCAATAAAAATAATAATAATTAAAAATAATCAAATCAAAAAATCAATATAGAACGTATTTAGCTTCACTACAGCTGATGTGTGGGAATGTGTGGCGGCGGTAAAACGTCTCCCTGCCCTACATCATAGTGTAGATTATATTTTCTTGTCCTTTGGGATCATTGATTCCATTGTGGAATTTTGAAAATATCTGAGGGTCACTGATGAGGCCTAATTGGCCGAAACTAGCTAGTCTGGCCCAGAAAACATGTACACTCCATACTTTTCAGTTCTGTGGTGTATTCCTTGCTTCCAAAGGATTACCCTTTTATAGAACATATTTAATCCTGAACTTTCTCACCCCTGCGAAGGCGTGCTAAATGTACTGTTTAACTTGCACTACTGAGCGAAAATTTTAATTTGGGTAACAAAAATACCGAAACTATGTACAATGAACAAAAACTGTCACTCAAAATGCATATTGAAAAAAAAATTAGAATATATTTTATTGAGTCTTTTGGCATCTCTTTTGCCTCTCTTCGTATACTCTGTCCCCTTTTCTAATCTATTCGCGAGAAGAGCCTCTGTTCAGCAGTATCACATGTTTTTTTTTGTGTGTGTTTTTTTTTTTCGATTCAACCATACATGTCAATACCCTCATAGATATCAAAAGTTGGGTCCAGGTGTCTGTGGGGCCGAGTTGTCTAGGGGCCGATGTGTTAGAGGTTTCTGAAAATCCATTCGGTAACATGGCTTGTCCATCTGACCTGTGCCAATTTCAGAAAGGCATTTACACCCTGCATCACTGTCATTTTCAGGAGTTGAATCACGCACAAAATCCACCCCCGGCAATAATCCCCCCCTTTTTTTAAACGCGGACCCCCCCCCCCCCCCCATTTTTTAGGTGGACAAAATCCCTCGGACAAAATCCCTCATAGAAAAAATCTCCCTACTGTTTATAATGGTGGACGAATATATCAATATTCACAAATGTGAGGAATCGGTACCAAATCCTAGCATGTGAAGAATCTCAATTAGTTGTCTGCATACACCAACTTTCAGGTTACTGGCTGCAATAGTTTCTGAAAAAAAAAAAAAAAAACTTTCACTTTTTCCTATAGAAAAGGCTAAGTTACAAAATTTGACATTGTATTGAAATAAGTTAGGGTAAACCTAGGGTTATTATTTCAACAAATTATGATGGACTGGAGTACAAGATGCTACATACCAACTTGAGTTTCTTGAAAATCAGTCCGCTTGTTCTAGAGAAGATTTTTTAATGGTTTTACCATATAACCTAGACGCCTCGAACAAACTATCGTTCCCCCTACTCAACACAAATTTTGGCTATCTATTGTAGATGGGTTTGTTTCGTGCAAAATTTATGATAACGCGATGACTTTGATTTTGAGATTGTAAATTTTCCTTTTTTGGATGGTGATGTTCCTCGTGCGCCATCCTATGGCGTTTATATACTGAGAGGCAAAAGTAAGTATACAGGTTACTGAATGCCGATTTGCGTCCCAATGTCTCCCTTTCTACATACATATGAGGCATGATAAATAAGAACAACCACTACCGCATAAGTTACAGCATTCTCCGTTAAAATCCATTAAAGGATAATGAAATTGCGTGACTTGAAAGGGGCAGGAGGACTGATCCAATATTTTGTCTTGAGTAGCTTCCCTTTAAACATGTGTTTCGAATAAGTGTTATTCAATAAATGATTTTTCATGCGACAGATTCAAAGAAGGGCAACTGATTGGCAAGAATATGTCGCATATTGAAATTAAACACAAGGTAAAGTGCAACATCTTTTGTCCAACGAAATGGGGTTTTCACCTTTTACGTTCTTCTTTTGATTAAATCCTTTATGTTTCTATGGGATATGTATTGGTGATTAACTTTTCATTGAGCAATTTTAGAGAGTTTACTGTGGAGTAAGCGTAAAGATGCCGAGCAAGACAAAAATTATGCGAAAGTTGCAAATGAATATCTCTTACAAGATCTGAGAATAAGACTCATTTAATTCATTATGATTTTAATTGAAAGGGAGATAATCCGGAACAGGCAGAAATTCAAATTGAGTTTGAAGCTGTTTGTTTGGGTTAAATGACAAAATAATGATGTGGTCTTATCGAGCAACATTCATGCATGACTTTTGCAGTGTGCCTAGATTTGAATGTCATGTTAAACACGAGATTTTATTGGAAATATTGAATTTCAATTAAGGGCAATAACTCCATCATGGAAGACTGCAACAGGAAAAGAATTGGAGTTTTACAAACTCAGACGTTTGGGAAAAATGGACAAAGGGATGTTTTATTACAGTCAGCAATATAAGATCAAAAACTGTATACTTTTTATTGCCTCTCAGTATATTTCGCAATTAATTCGATTTGCTAGAGTGTGTAGTCATGTAACTGACTTCAACACTCGTAATAAATTATTAACGGCTAAACTCCTGAATCAGGGTTATCGGTACCATAAACTACGCAAAGCCTTTTCAAAATTTTATAGACGCCATTCTGATTTAATTTCAAAATTCAATATTGGACTTAAATCTCTTCTGCAACAAGGTCTATCGGAACCCGAATTTTATGGTGACTTAGTATATAAATTCAGAAAAATATATAACCGCAATGACTTTAGTACCCAATTTCGTAAAATCATTCTTCGATATAAAAAGATTGGGTACAACATGGTTGTTATACGACAGACTGCATGCATGGTAGTTAACCCAATCACGGTACGCAACTTTGCTTCCCTCTTTAATTGCACGCCGGTGGGTCAGGCCTCAGATTCTATGACGGCTCCAACGTAAAGGCTTATTGAGAATTAGAGAGATCTAATTCTTGGTAATGTTGGTGTGTGCCCGATGCTCTGTCTCTGGTCGGGCCCATCGGAGTCGAACTGTTGGTTTTCTTTTGCTCCAGCATTTCAGTGGTTTCTTGCTGTCGAGTCCTCACCGTTGTCTCACCTCTGTGGTTCTTTGATTTTTTGTGTTCACGGAGATGTTGCACTGATGAGTTAGGAGGCCTTCATGCGGACTGAACAAAGTATTTGTCTAAATCGCGACGGAAGTAAGGGCGAGGATTGTGGCCACGTAAAATCGATTTAAGCCCCCCAGTGATAATCTTTCCACTGACCGTTCCAAGGCGGTTCTTCTGTGGCGATTTATTTATGTTGTT
Source organism: Lucinisca nassula (assembly GCA_963580285.1). Classification (NCBI taxonomy): domain Eukaryota; kingdom Metazoa; phylum Mollusca; class Bivalvia; order Lucinida; family Lucinidae; genus Lucinisca; species Lucinisca nassula. The sequence goes on along the minus strand of OY757014.1, from coordinate 51,284,847 downwards.
GTTTGTTACTTACTGTGTGTATCACTTGTGTCTTTTTATTTTGGATGTCCATATGGCCATTTTGTTGGAAAGTAACTGTCCTTATGGCCTTCCTTTGTTTAGGTTTCCATTATGGTCTGGTCGCTTAATGTTTGTGTTTCTTTCCCTGTGGTGTCTTTGGTGGGTGGAGTAAGTTAATTGTATCGATTCCTGATCTTTGTTTTACTTCTACTTTGATTGACCAATCGGTTTCAGAGAAGATGTTTGATGAATATGACCGGACACCGATGGATGCCGGATCATGGATATATTATAAACTCAAGTGGTGAGTCTGCGGCTATGTTTGGCTAAAAACCTAATAACCAATCTCACCGTGGAAAGGTTTTCTCCCGACTCGGCTGTAAAACATTCTAACTCTTGTCCGAGAAATTCCAATAGTAAAACATTGGAATTACCTTCCACATTTATAAAATAATGGTATGCGTATGAAGAATTGGAATCAAATGCAAAATGCGGCAGCTTTGGGGGTATTTTATCGATATGAGGAATATGCATGATTGCTACATGACATCTGGATACGTGCGACTTTCTCTCACACGTGGGAAATATTGGTATGAAATTCGTGACATATTGGTACCAATTCTTCACGCGCTGTGAGGAATTAGTACCAATTCATCACGGCGTGAAATTTACGGCTCAACAGAGCATATCCGTGGTTAATTGGAATTTTCAAGGTCAGTTCAGTAGCAGAGTAAATAGCTGGAGATTACACAGTGATTAAAGTAGAAGTGAAGGCAATGATCAGGAATCAATAAATAATCCACAGCTCCCATCAGAGAAACCAAAGGGAAAGAAACACAAACACGAAACAACCACACCCCAACGGAAACACGTACAGCGGAAAGCCAAAAAAATTACTTTCCCACAAAATGGCCAACCGGCTATCCAAAACAAAATATTTTAAGCGATACAAACACCCAAAACATAAGAAGCTGTTATGTATATATACACCTGTTTGACCGGCCCCGATAGCTCAGTTGGTAGAGTGTCCGCTCCGGGGAACGGGAGGTCTCGGGTTCGATCCCGGGCCGCGACATACCAAAGTCGTTAAAAATGGTACTAGCTGCTCTTCGTTTGGCACTCAGATTTACGGGGTAGAGCTAGGACTGGTCGATCCAGTGTCAGGATAATGTGACTGGGTGTGGTATCATGTAATGTGTCTGGGACATGATACTTCAGTGAGGCAGCACTATAAACGTGAGCATTGAGCTCCCTGTCGCAACCAGACACCGTCGTGATATGACTGAAAAATTGTTGAAAGCGACGTTAAACCCGAATTCACACACACACACACACCTGTTTGAGGATACCCCTATTTTCGGAAGTGGAAATAAACAAAACAGTGTAGATTTATAATGAAAAATGAAAAAAGATATGAGAGTGAAAAAGCTAAGTAATGAACAATTATTTACCAGGCATTAATTATGCATAATATCATTGAAATCTGTGCGTGGGCAGAACCCTATGGAAATTTACTATAGGCTGGAACTCCTTTTTAGCCTTAATACAGTTGGTTTTTGTTGGTTTTGAGTGGCTGGGTATGTTTCCATAAATAAATACACGTGTTACCGTTAAGCCACCAACTCTCGTTGTTTGCTGCCGAAGGTGACACCTAACCTGCAACCAACCAACTCATTGCAGCTGAAGGCTAGCTATACATTGTTGTAAGAAAATAAACAAAATAGGAAATTTGGAGACTTGAATGTATTCTTAAAACTGGATACATAAGGAACAGGGTTTTTCTGAGTGTCTTGTTCTATTTGTTTGATAGGAGAGTTTAACGTCCCCGTCATCTAAGTGATTAAAACACTAATCATATCTACAGAAAACTTGGTGGGATGCCCATATCCTAATTAGAGATAATGAAGAAAACTTAGAGATAATGAAGAAAATGGCTTGTAAAGATAGGCTTGAAGGTTGGGTATTTGTCAGTGCTATACTACAACTATTCTACATGCGCATCAAGGATAGGATAGCAGTAATTTCATTGTCTTACCTATTCTGATACCCACCAAATGTTGCCGAAAGATCTCAAGAACCGTATTGGAACGGACAACGAAAAGTTATTTACTGGCGGGTTTTACGTGACCACAGTCCTCGCGCTTTGTTCTGTCATGGTTTAGACAATCCCAATCATGAAGGATTCCTTTCTCATCAGTGCAATCTTTGAGAACATTAACAAATCAAACAAATACAGGGATATGAAGCAAAGATGAGAACTCGACATCATGAAATAACTGGCGTCCTCGGGCAAAAGTAAATCATCAGTTAGACTCCAGTAGGCCCAAACCAAAGACAGAGCATCAGGAACAAACCGACATTAATTAAAACGTTTTATTAGTCTACATGGTATTAAACATGTTATTTCAGCTGAAAGAACTCCAGTTACCTACTCTACCCTACCCTACCATAACCTACTGCGATCTGTCACATTTGGCCATTATTCGCATTTGTACACTCCAGATTAAAGTCTGCACAACAATCGTAATTCTCCATGCAAAGGGGCCTCCAGTGCACTTAACACTGAGCTACAAAGTTTATGTCCCGATCCGAACTATGGTGCCCTTTTAGCATATATTCTTGCAAATGCTGCCAACTGAGCATTTTCCGACACCCAAATTTTATCACCGCTGCCGGGGATCAAACCGGTACCAATATAATCAGAGGCAATTGTACTAACCACTGAGCTGCTGGATACTTGTATCCGTTTGCCTCTATTTATCGTTTATGGGGACTGAAAAATATTGCGAAATGTTTGTTTACAACTTCAGACAGAGAGAGAGAGAGAGAGAGAGAGAGAGAGAGAGAGAGAGTATATCATATCAACATATTGGTGCGCTGCCAATTATGTCACAATTTTGACCTGCTATGACGTCACAACTGTCAGTTTTAAAACATAAACCGATCGCCATTTTGAAAATACAGCCTTTTTACAATTCACAAAGCTTTCAAGGTATTTTAAGCTTATATGAAGTGCATCTTATTTAAAAGGTCTTAGTGGCATACACCCAGGTAGTGTGACATGCATCCACCCAGCTATATTCGGTTGCGGTTGGTTGTTCATGTTGTGAAAATCACTGATAAATACAGAGTTCTCCAAAATTACTACCTCGCACAAGCTTTTACTCCGCCTTTAAGTGAACTGGTATGCCCCTGTACGGTTGTGCCAAAGAAAATAGCCAAATCTGTGAGAAAACATTTTTTCTGGAGATGTTTATATTTTACTTTTGGTCCTTTGAGATCAGCGTGAATATTCTGACAAATCGGTAATATATTATTGGTTTAGACACATATTCTAGACAGGTTTTTAATTATTTGGACCCCATTTTGATTTATATCAGTCTTTGAATCGACTGCCTATTCGAAATTCGCAAAATTGCAGTATGTTTCCTCTGGCTTTCTTTGCCGGATCATTACAGGGTCACTGATGAGGGTTTATTAGCCGAAACTACATAGTATGACCCATCTTCTTTCTTATGAATGTTTTCATTGCTCTTAAAGGAACTCATTTTTGATTTTTATTCAAAAGGGAGACATTCAAAGTCACTGTGGTGCTGTTGATAGGACGCATATATATTCACTCAATTACGGCCTGAGATACCGCCCTACTGTAAACTAAAGGGAAAAAGAAAAACATTTCAGCATTGAGTCAGAATCGACTGGCTTTTGAGACAGTTGTTTAGCCCAGCCATGCTTGTTAAAAACTTTCGAAAAGATGAACGCGTGTCCATGATAACAAGGAACTTCAAGTTTTACCCAATCAGGTGCTAAGTCAACAGGAAGCTGCATAAACATTGATATATGTGTAAAACCGGAAGTTTCATCAAATTTTTAGCCTTAGTGCTGTTAGCCATGATCATCCAGACGCAAGACAAAGCTACACACCTTGACATGTTCAATTCATTTTTTTGGTGGCGTGTATATCTTGCCTGATGTCTCCAGTTGACCTGTATCATCAGCTACGTCGGTCCATGTGTGTTCGGAGATGGATGGATGGATGTGCTGTGTTTGTCGGGTCTTGTCCGTCATCCGTTTTGGTTTCAAAACTTTGGGGTTAAGACACACTGATGAAGATTGAATATCAGAAAGGCCTCTGTGTCACTAAATTTGGTATAGTTACGCCTTATTTGGAAACTCTTCACGGGATGTCAACAACAATAATCATTATGGCGACGCCCGTCAAATCTTCAATAGTCGCGATTGTGCCAGGTATTTCTCAATGTCTGGCATGTTCGCAGCGCAGACAGCAAAAGTACTTTGCAATAAACAGAAAAGGAGCAAAGGGACCAGCTCTTGAAGCTGTTCAAGAGTTTTATGACATCAACACTGTAAAATAGCGTATAGATATTAAACGTGTTTTATGCATATTTAGATCTAAACATGATAAGAAAAGTGTATTGTTTCTAAACATGTAACTTGTTCTGCCGTATTTGTGAGTATAAACACGTCAAAAGTCTGAACACGTCTCGGCTAGAATCAATACGATCTTTTTCCCGCGTAGACGAACGCTGAACGAACGCTGAAAGTTGCAGAGCTGCAAAGACATAAAATAGAGGTAAAATCATCATGGTGATGTTCCTCATGCGCCATCCTATGGCGTTTATATTTCGCAATTATTCGATTTGCTAGAGTGTGTAGTCATGTAACTGACTTCAACACTCGTAATAAATTATTAACGGCTAAACTTCTTAATCAGGGTTATCGGTACCATAAACTGCAAAGCCTTTTAAAAATTTTATAGACGCCATTCTGATTTAATTTCAAAATTCAATATTGGACTTAAATCTCTTCTGCAACAAGGTTTATCGGAACCCGAATTTTATGGTGACTTAGTATATACATTCAGAAAAATATATAACCGCAATGACTTTAGCAACCAATTTCGTAAAATCATTCATCGATAAAAAAAGATTGGGTACAACATGGATATTATACGACAGACTGCATGCATGGTAGTTAACCCAATCACGGTTTGCAACTTTGCCTCCCTCTTTAATTGCACGTCGGTGGGTCAGGCCTCAGATTCTATGACGGTTCCAACGTAAAGGCTTATTGAGAATTAGAGAGATCTAATTCAAGGTAATGTTAGTTGGTGCCTGATGCTCTGTCTCTGGTTGGGCCCATTGGAGTCTAACTGTTGGTTTTCTTTTGCTCCAGCATTACAGTGGTTTCTTGCTGTCGAGTCCTCGCCGTTGTCTCACCTCTGTGGTTCTTTGATTATTTGTGTTCACGGAGATGTTGCACTGATGAGTTAGGAGGCCTTCATGCGGACTGAACAAATTATTTGTCTAAATCGCGACGGAAGTAAGGGCGAGGATTTTTGCCACGTAAAATCGATTTAAGCACCCCCCCCCCCCCCCCCCACACACCCACACACACACCCAGTGGAAATCTTTCCACTGACCAAGATTTCCACTGACCGTTCCAAGTCGGTTCTTCTGTGGCGATTTATTTATGTTGTTGTTTGTTACTTACTGTGGGTATCAATTGTGTCTTTTTATTTCGGATGGCCATATCGCCATTTTGTGGGAAAGTAACTGTCCTTATGGCCTTCCTTTGTTAAGGTCTGGTCGCTTAATGTTTGTGTTTCTTTCCCTTTGGTGTCATTGATGGGTGGAGAAAGTTAATTGTATCGATTCCTGATCTTTGTTTTACTTCTACTTTGTCTATAACGTTTTGTGTCTTTGATCCTGAAATAGTTGAAGATATGGTACGTCCTTCAAACACATTTTTCTTTCAAGGATGAGTGGAATATTGGTGTTTAGTTCTTAATGTAATTAGTTTTCGCGACTCATATTTTCTTTCTAGATCCAAGTTGTGTTCAGGAGACTTAGTAATGCCATTTGATAGATGGTGCCTACACTTTTTGCAGCACTTGTTAATACGGACTTGAGCCGAAGGAATCGGCCGATGTCGTCCGTTAAGACATCGGACTCATGTACGACTATAGGGAACATGTTTACGAGCACAGGTGCCTTTGAATTCAGACGAAGTCATTCAATTGTCTCGCGAGACGCGAGAATTTCGGTGAGGTGCATGACTGTCACTTTTTTATTTATTATATTTTTGTCGATCTTAAATGCTGTCTACTTATATACGTTTGTATTACTTTCTGTCGTATCCGACCAAATAAAAATAAATTAATAAAAGCTGTAAATTGGTATTCTTCAAAAACGTCACGATGACTGCTTCTCCATTATTGATCCAGAGACGCTTATTGCATTTCGATAAACAAACTGTCTCACAGTTTGCGTGAAATTAAAAATTCGAGTACCGTCTTCTGTTAACCTTTCGTCTGCATTACCATTCCTGAACCGGGAGGACAGCAAGGGCTTTTTTTGTTTATTTCCATGGTAATTCCGACTACCAGTGTGTCATACTATTAAACATGAAGTAATGGGGCCTTGGATTTCTATAGGCAAACAGAGTTATCAGTCTTTGAATCGACTGCCTATTCGACATTCGCAAAATTGCAGTATGTTTCCTCTGGCTTTCTTTGCAGGATCATTTCAGGGTCACTGATGAGGCTTTATTAGCCGAAACTACGAAGTATGACCCATCTTCTTTCTTATGAATTTTTTCATTGCTCTTAAAGGAACTCATTTTTGATTTTTATTTGCCTTCACTGCAGCTGGTGTTGTGCCGTGTGGCGGCCGTAAAACGTCTCCCCGTACATCAACCATAGTGCAGTTTATATTTTACTTTTGGTCCTTTGAGATCAGCGTGAATATTCTGAGAAATCAGAAATTAATCATTGGTTTAGACTCATATTCTAGACAGTTTTTTAATTATTTGGACCCCATTTTGATTTTTATCAGTCTTTGAATCGACTGCCTATTCAACATTCGCAAAATTGCAGTATGTTTCCTCTGGCTTTCTTTGCCGGATCATTTCAGGGTCACTGATGAGGCTTTATTAGCCGAAACTACGTAGTATGACCCATCTTCTTTCTTATGAATTTTTTCATTGCTCTTAAAGGAACTCATTTTTGATTTTTATTTAATTCCGTTTTTATTTATTTTTTTTTTTCAATCCATTTTGCGGATCGTTTATTTTCACATCCGCATTTCATTGTTTCCTTTCACGTTTGTATTCTCAAGGCTACTTAGGAAGCCAGTCTGTTCCGGAAGATTTCATTTTCACACCTGTAAGCTTTTCATCACAGCCGCCTTCGCCCATTTTGTTTAATCAAATGCTGCTTTCAATTTACAATGTCAATGACCACTTCAAACTCTGTCAGGGGTACCATACTTAATGAATACAGTTATTCTTCTAGTCATGTTAGTGGACCTTGCAATGTTTCACTTGACCATTCTTACACTGCTATTGTTGCCGAAGCTATACAGGGCACAGAAACTCTTGAGGGTATTGAATACTCCAAGTTCAGGGTACCAGGTGATGGAAACTGCTTTTTCAGTTCTTTAAGTGTACATATTAATGGGAATTTCTCCAAAAGAAATCATATGTACACATATTATTGAAAATAGGGAAATGTTCAGGGGCCTAGCCACTGTAGGACATGATCTACAGAGTCCACTAGCCACTACCTACATTAAGCTAATGCTAGCAAAAAATGGTTGGGGCACCATCTGTGAGGTTAAGGCAGCATGTGATGTCCTTCGTACCAACATCACAGTATGGCTGAAAGGCAGGGCTAATGGGGCTATGTACTATACCATGAACATATCCAACCTACTGAAAATTCCCATGAAAATATCATTACACACCACATATTGAAACTGACCAGTTACCAAGACGTGCTATACAATGTCCTTCGACAAGTCCCGCGCAAAGTCGCTTGCAGAAAGGCAGAAACCAACCAAAATAAAGCAGGGACAAATCAAAAGAAAAACGCACGGAGGGAAAAAACTAACACTAATGGCCAAGGCACTACAACATTAAACAATGCCACCGAAGAAATTCCAAATACAGGTACATGCAGTGACCGACATGAACCACAAGACCACAGAAAATGACCTCTACCAAGCATTTTGGAAACTTGGATTTCACTGTCAACACCATACACCAACAGAAACAAAATATCAAGCAACAATTCGCAACAACAGAATGAAGCGCAATATATGCTTAAAGGAAAAGACACCTCGTGTCTCTGCGCAGGATTTGCCAGCACCACCTCCAGTATCTAATGATCATCAATACAACGAAGTCATGGATTGCATCCGTGATTTTGAGTTGGAACATATGGCATACAGATTTGGCTTCTGTGGCACTTGCAAAGAACGTCGCCTGGAAATGAAACTGCCATCTGCACACATATGTTTGCGGTGCAGCAGAGACAAAAGTGCGGTTCCAATGTTTTCTGTTGCAAACAATTTGGACCCAGGCGAGGTCCCAGTACAGTTAGCTAATCTTACCATTGTTGAACAACAGCTCGTATGCAGATTATGCCTGCCAGTCAAGTCCACGTGCTCAAACATGGCGGCATAGCAGCAAATGGACAGTATGTCACGTCCACGTGCTCAAACATGGCGGCATAGCAGCAAATGGACAGTATGTCACTCTTCCCCAAAATGTCAACGAACCATCCCATATCTTGCCAAAACTTCCGTCTGAAATAAACATCATTCGAGTTCAGAAGCAAGGCAAAGAAAAAAACTACTTCCGACTTCAATGTGCGATGTTGTGCAGCATCCATTACTTTGCAGGGTGGCCACACATTTTTAGCAATCAAATTCCCTGATTTTTCCCTGATTTGATTTTCCCTGATTAAAAACCTTGATATTATCGCAATGGCTCCTACTTTTAGAAGTCATATACTGATTCAAGTACTGTCAAGTGACATGTTTATACACAATGCTGTCACAATATTCTTAATTAAATGAAAATTTATCTAAAATATGATGTACATGGGCTAATTTACTTTCATGGTAGTAAAATCAAAACTGGTAAAATATATGGCCTCCAACCTCCCCTTGTAGCCACACCTTCACCTCCAATTTAATCCAAGTGGGCCATAATGGCCCTGGATCGCTCACCTGATCCACTGTATAACAAGTTGGCCCCTAGGGCCATAATTGGCCCCAGGACTATAAGTTGCATTATCTTGAGGGAGGTCTGAAAGGTGAAGCTTCATACCAAATATCAAAGACCGGAGACTTCTGTTTTCCAACAAGAAGATTTTTAAAGGTTTTCCTCTTATAAGTCTAAATAAAACCTGTGGGTCCCAGGGCAGGGCCATTTTCAGCCCCAGGGCTGTAATTTGAACACTCTTCGTCTAGGTCCACTAGACAAAGCTCCATACCAAATATCAAGGAACTGAGCCTTCTGGTTTCAGACAAGAAGATTTTTTAAAGGTTTCCCCTATATAAGTCAATGTAAAACCAAAGGGCCCCGGGGCAGGGGCATTTTTGGACTCGGGGGTATAATTTGAACAATCTTGAAAGAAGTCCACAAGACGAAGCTCCATACCAAATCAAACACTTGAGCCTTCTGATTTCAGACAAGAAGATTTTTAATGGTTTTCCCTATAAAAGTCAATGTAAAACCTAAGGGCCCTAGGCCCCAATCTTGGCAGAGGTCCACTAGATGAAGCTACATACCAAATATCAAAGATCTGGGCCTTGCGGTTTCAGAGAAGTTTTTTTTAAAGATTTTTCCTATATAAGTCAATGTAAAACCAAGGGGCTCTGGATGGGGGCAATTTTGGCCTGAGGGCTATAATTTGAACAATCTTGATAGAAGTTCACAAGACGAAGCTTCATACCAAATATCAAACACCTTAGCCTTCTGGTTTCAGACAAGAAGATTTTTAAAGCTTTTCCCTATGTAGGTCTATGTAAAACCAAAGGGCCCCGAAACGGGGGTATTTTTGGCCCCAGGACTATAATTTGAACAAGCTTGGTAGAGATCCACTAGATGAAGCTACACACCAAATATCGAAGGCCTGGGCCTTGCGGTTTCAGAGAAGAAGATTTTTTAAGTTTTCATTAAAAATATATTTTGGCTCCTGTGACCTTGATGTGCAATTGCCCGGAACCATTTGAACAACTTTGAAAGGGGAGCACCTAAGGATCATTCCTGTGAAGTTTGGTAAAAATCCGATCAGTGGTTTAGGAGGAGATGTCGTTTGAAGAAATTGTTTACGGATGGACGAACACAAGCACGCACGGGTGCACACATGGATGACGGATGAAAAGTGATACCAAAAGCTCACCTCGTCATTACATGATAGGTGAGCTAAAAGCAGTGGGGGTTTTTGTTCTCTTTTTTGTTTTTGTTTTGTTTTTTGGTTACATGGTAGACTGTCTAAGACCCTTAGTCCCTTCCAGAAGCTGGACCCTGGGAAAGCAAGCGAATGTCCTGATCCAGGTATCATATTTACTATATGTGAATTTCCCAGCTGCATATGATCCCAACAGAAACATGAACCTAATATTATGGACTCTGTTTTTTGTGAACCCCAGTATAAATGTATGTACACAGTACTACATACTTATTCTTGATACATTCTTAAGAATATGATATTTGTGCATGCAGACACACTTCTACTTGAGCTCTGGGGCAACGATTGATCAATTCCGTTTTGGCTTCTAACTGCACTGATGTAGATACATGTACATGTATTTGCATCAAAATTTAATGACAGACATTGGGTTTGCAATAAAATGAGAAAGAAAAAAACAGAATATATAGCAAACAAGTACTCCACCTTTAAGTAAGATTAGATATGCAGGTATTTTAAGCATATGGCAGAAAGAAACCACCAGTAGCCACATCTGAACAGCTGTAAAATTTGAATATTTTGACCTTACAAAGATAAGATTTTTTGAAATTCCTTGATTTTTCTCTGATTTTCAGCAAAATTTTAAATTTCCTGATTTTTCCCTGCAGGGAATTTTTTTCTCCATTTTCCCTGTTTTCCAGAGTGCGTGGCCACCCTGCTTTGGGTTGAAAGAAAACAACCCTGTCTATTCGGATATTTCCATCAGCCAATCCCGTTTGGATCAGCTGTCTGATAATGGTCCTATTGAGGTGCCAACAGTGGTAACCGCATCTTCGAAAGCCGTAAAAAATGCCGGGACAATTCCAGCACAATGTGATCCTGCTGAAGTTGACGGTGATACAGTCTCTGGCGTCAGTCTGCCTGATTCACCCAATAACATAAGGGAAAAGTTGAGAAATTTGTTGAGGATGTCATTGAACCAAACCATGGCCCTGTGGCATCTAACAGGAAAACTGTCACCATTCCATGGCCCACCAGAGAAAATGCTCCTCTGTCTGAATTTACGACTAAATATTTCTTTTCCTTGGTCTTTCCTTGTCCGTTTTCTTACGGAACTGGCAATTCCCATATAAATCCCCCCCCCCCGTGCGATTGCTTGTCTGACTGGACAGAGCACCTCATCTGGTACAAAAATGATCGCTTTGCTCAGCACCAGTATTTGAGTTCATTGCGCATAACGTAATTGTTACATGTGGGTTTACGGCGTCCCGCAAACCCCCATGCTGACAAGACAACCGAGCGTGATCTCTGACAGGTATACGGGCAGCTGTGGGGTAAGGCACAAGAAAGATGTTAAATGAATGACATGAATTATTTACAGTATCTACATACAACACTTACTAACACAAAACATCACAAATTGTTGCTTCTGTAGCCAACTCACGACGTCCGCTCCGAAGGCAAAACACTGTTCTGTGCTCGGAACGGGTGACGTGAATACCTACAGAAGCAAACAACAAAAACAAGAAAAACAAAAAAAAAAAGAATCAACACAAGACGCGACTGGCCAGTTTATAACTTAGGGTGAATCCCCCACTCGCGTGACACTTCCTCTCGCGAACTAGTAAAACTAGTCTATCAACATAGTTGATAATCCTAGGATTAGCGATCACGTTTGCTGATCAGACGTTTAGTGATCGTCCAAATAAGGTAAGTTGACCTCTTCCATGATCACATTTGTTTACAACGAACAATGATTTAGAAGAATCTGCTTCTATCCTGGTAGGCGCTGATTACGGCGGTCTGTCCGCCCTTGCTGGACCCTAACGCCTAGCGTCGTACCAGTACCTGCTGCTATGAAGCAGGGAGCAGCAGGTCACACATTGTTGTGCCTGCAAATTACGATAACTGGACTAGAAACGAGTCACAAAACATACATGCTATATCATGATCCCCCTCCCGGAGAAGTAAGAATATGTTCATGCATATACCGTTATTGCGCATGCGCCGACCAGACATACAGGCTGATTAGTGCATGCGACAAATAACCGTACAGCAGAACTCAACTTGACTGTGCATCAAATTATCAGCACCCAGCGCTTGACACAATAATACTCAAAGTTCATGTTTCCTTACTGAGCACTACAGAAATCAATTAATGCTCACTACTACTGAGCATAATACTCATCAAATTTGTGCTCACTACATTATCACAAGTAAGAGGCAATTGAACAGACCACGCCTTTGCGCTACCTGGCCAGCTGCCAATTACAGGAAACATAACAATCTCAATTTCATATCCTTCTCCGCAACACGGCTCACAAATATAGCTATTCACAAATTCAATACATTAATAACAGATAGAAACTACAACAGAAGATTTTCATCTATAATCTACAACATTTGTTAGTGTCTCATATGGGCCAACACTGTTTGCCGTAAATTCTCTCTATTTGGTAGGCACCCCGTCACAACAGTCCTCGCGACGCCGATGACGCAGCTGACGTCATCCCCGCCGCTCAGGCCGTTATGACGTGTGGCGACCAAATACTCCCACTTATCATCATCACGTTCTTTATATGTACATACATGCACAAACTGAGTTATCAGACAAAAACGGCATCATTACAAAATTAACTCGTAATTCTTCTTGAACAAAATTATTTCTAATCAACGTGAACATGCTTGTAAAATAAAATTCATTACGGTTCATCATCACGGATAACCCAACAGGCTCTTGCAAGAGTTTGCCCTGATGATGAAGATGTGGTTAAACCCGTCTTAAGTTTACGTCCCCTCTACACCTAATATCATATTGGGACGGAACCACGGTTTTCTAACCACAGCTAATCACAAGTCATAGATCAAACAAGTGACCCGGCGTTTATTAATTACATTCTACAAAAGGGGTCTAAAAGCCTAAATGAATCTAGAATGAGCGGGTGTCCAAACTTTACGTCTCACCAACATCTAGGGTCAGCATGAGACAGGACCTCACTTAGAAAGACTCATTCTACTACTGGAGAAGCCTGGGATCAATCCTGCGACGTCTAGCTGGCAAAGCTAGTAGCCTAATCACTACAGGCCACAACAGCGAATTCAGAATAGGCTTCAGAAAGTTGGGGTATACTAGAAGTAAACCCCTCCAAAACCTACAAGCATGTTCATACAAAAATAATACTAAACATAGATTTAACATACCTTTCAATATACTTTCTATTTCCCCGTCACAATGTTCACTCTTTACAACTTGACCTGCTGCTAAAGTGTCCGCTTTTTTTCAGGGTTTATATATCTATGAATACTACCGGAAAATCATGCCTACTCGTATTACCTTGCTTTGTTCGTGGGGAAGTGGAGATACCGGCCACAAACAAAGCTAGATAGCAAAAATAGAGTAGACAATGGATTTGCGTTCAAATAGTATATTTCCCATAGGAAAAATTGATGAAACGACCCTATAATCAATGACATGACTCCTGTCAAAACGAACACCCACACAACACGTGACGGGAATAAAAATCATATATGGAACAATTTGGCGGTTGGCGATTTTTAGGCAAATTCTATAGGACTCGGCCTTTTAGCGGCCCCCTGTATTGTAAAAACAGCTCTCTATAAACCACTCATGCATACATCGTATGATATGTGCATGACTTGTTCATGGAGCCGCACAGTTTGCGTACCATATTTCACCTAAAATATTTCACTCGCACCGCCCTACCATATATCTACTAAAATAATTTAGATGTGCATAAGCACCAGAGAGGTTTCCTATTCCATCTCGTAACAAAGGTTTCCCCTTTTGGAGAAAAAACAATCAGAAATGTTTTTTCTTTGTGTATAGAGATGGAATAGGATGAACCTATCTAAACAAGACAGCTATTTACACAACGACCGTGCGAAGAATTACCTACTAAGGTAGTCTGCCCCCAAAGTTTCTTAAGTAGAATTTAGCTAGTAAGCCAAGGTGGTTTGCCCCAGAATTTTCTTGTTCCCCTGACACTCTGTTGTTTGTTAGAAAACGGATATCGTTTTAATCTTACTGGAGGTGGCCTTTCTGGCTTAACAGATTTAATTGATTTCACAGGTTCTGACATAAATGTGGTACATATAATTTGGTCTGTCTGACATGTCAGTCCTGCAAGGCACTGTTCTCTCAGCCCTTCTGTCTCCTCACTCTCCTCTGACGTTAGTGTGTGTGGGACGCTAACGTCTCCGTCAATTTCTGGTTGCTCTGCAGTTTGAAAACTGCTGTCTTCAAATGAAGACTCGTCGACGTCATTTCTGTCATGACTGTCTGTCGACATCATAGGTTTAGAGATCAGACAATGAGACGTCACAGTCTGACGCTCAACATACTGTTTCAGTATATTAGCGTGATATGTGTTAACATTTCCATTGACGTCAATCTTATAATCCATTCTGTTTACTACCTCAACCACTTCATAAGGACCTTTCCATTGAAGCAATAATTTATTACTGTCTGTCGGTAGTAACAACAGTACTTTGTCGCCGACGTCAAATTTACGCGACCTCGCGCCTTTATCATAATAAGCTTTCTGCTTAATCTGAACCTTCTTTAAATTATCACGCGCTAATTTGCATGTCTGCTCTAACCGTTCCCTAAGCTCAATAACGTATTGATACGTCGAAAGAACTTGCTCATCGCGTACCTCTTCAGCCCATAATTCTCTTAATATTGTCATTGGACCTCTGACGTTACGTCCATATAACAACTCAAAAGGGGAGTATCCTAAAGACTCTTGTGGGACTTCCCTTACCGCAAATAATAAAGCTGGAAGATATTTATCCCAATCTTTTGGACGTTCAGCACACATGCGACGTAACATCTGCTTTAACGTAGCGTGGAAACGCTCTATCAGTCCGTTGCAAATTGGGTGTCTCGGACTACACGTTAACTGTTGAAGAGAAAGAAGTCTGCTGACTTCCTTCATTACCTCAGCAGTAAACTGTGATCCACAATCAGTCAACATTTCATCAGGAATGCCAACCCTACTAAACATTTCAATAAGCGCTTCCGCGACACGTTCCGTCTCAATACTCGGTAAAGCTATCGCCTCTGGATACCTTGTCGCATAATCTATCATGGTTAAAATATACCGAGATTTCCTATCAGATCGAGGCTCAATTGGACCAACTATGTCCACTGCCACCCTCTTAAATGGCGTATCAATCAATGGCATTTTTCCTAGAGGTACTTTAGTGACCCGACCTTTCTGAATAGTTCTCTGACAAATATCACAAGATTTACAAAATCTAGCGACATCACCGCAAATACCGGGCCAGTAAAACTCAGTTACAACTCTATCCAATGTCTTCCTAATACCCATATGTCCAGACATAAGCGTTTCATGAGCCAGTTTCAACACCTTTCCTCGGAAACTTTGAGGGACCACAAGTTGGAAAGAGACTTTGTTACCCTTGGTGAACTCCCTATATGCCAAACCTTTTTTCTCAATAAACCTAGTTTCACCTCGGTTTAAACCACGACTCACAGTCTTGTTCCCAGATACAACCCTTTTCCTGATGTTTTCCAAAGTTGGATCATCAACCTGAGCTTGCTTGAAAGCCTCCTTGTCATCGTTAATGATCTGATCGGGAACCTTAAGTTTTCTGTAAGGCTTCTCATCCTGCCTAGTTTGAGACCTAGTTACAGCCGCAGCTGAGAAATGAGACATATCAGGAAGTTTTGATCCATCAATGTTACCGATAACCAAATCGTACAACGTATCATCCATACACAAAGCTTCAGTTTTCCCAGTGAAAAAAGGACAATCAATGTCAATCATTGCCAAAGGATACCTTTGTGTGGATTCATCAATCAACGTAACATTTGATTCCTTTCCTATTAACTGACTATCCGAAACCAAACTTCTCCGAACGACACAGCCTGTACACCCAGTATCTCTTAATACAACCACCTTTTTATTATTAACCAAATCTTGTGCCGTCGGTAACCTTGCCTTTAAGAAGTAACAGACACCTTCCCTAGTTTCCTTACTACACTCCTCCCTATCCGAAATCAAAGGATCACCAACCTTATTTTCAAAAATACTTCCAATCTCATCACCTTTCCTAGTTACTTCCGTTTGACAAAAACTAACTTGGTGTGCTGCGCCACGTGGTTTGCTATTATTTTTACCGCGTCCGCGAAAAGACCCTCTAAAATTACCACGACCACGTGTATAACCACGACCTACATTCTGCGTATTCTCATTCTTAACCTGAGAACCTTGAGTCTCTACGCGCGTGTTAAAATTTTCTTTAACACCGCTATCCCCCACTCCAGTTGCTCCTACCTCTGCGCTATACAATTGTTTCCTGTCGGGGTTCTTAAAACATTTAATTGTTAAATGCCCCTTACCGCATATGTTACACTTGATATCCGGTCTACCACTCGGTTTGTTCGAGTCAACTTTGTCCTGTTTACCCTGCGCTGCGCCTCTATTATCGCGTTGCCCCTTATTAATGCAACTATATACGCCCCCGCGCGCTTCTGCAAACAAATCTGCCTCCCTAGCCATTTCATCTAAATTACCAAACTGTTTTGGCTTCAGATGTACATACAGTTCTCTATTACATGACTCCAGGAACTGATCCCATGCCATGAAATCACAGACAGCCGGAAAAGATTTTTCTATCTTTGCCATATTAAGCCATTTTTCTAAATAACTTCTCAGTCTACTACTGAACTGTATGAACGTTTCTGATTTCTCGGGCCTACTATAACGAAACTGCTTCCTAAATCCGCGCCCTGTCATGTCAAAATTCTTTAATAAAGCGTCCTTTAACTTTTCATAATCCGCCGCATCCTCATTTGACAACCGGTCATATACATCAAGTGCGCGCCCTTTGAGCAATGCACTTAAATACGCGGCCCAAACACTCTTATCCCATTTATTAGCCGTAGCATATTTCTCAAATCTAGATAAATAACTATCCATTTTATCCTTACCCTCTTCAAAATAAGGTAACTTAGGATCCCGGGCATGAGCCACCTTCTCAGCTTTTTGCTTTTCAAATTCTAGCTCGAGCTTCGCTCTCTGCATTTCTAACTGATTCCTTAATTCTTGGTGCTGTAGCTCAAACCCATGTTTTATTTTTTCTAAATGGGCCTCACTAATCTCTTTTGCCTCCCTTTCAGTCTTAATGCGTGCCATTTCAAGTTCCTTATTAACATTCAACATAGCTAGTTCATGTGCCCTTTCCTTTTCTTTTTCAGCCCTTTCCTTTTCCTTTTCCTCTAACTTAGCTAGTTCATGTACCCTTTCCTTTTCTTTTTCTTCAGACCTTAACCTTTCTAAATCCCTTTGCTCTTGCCTTTCTGCCCGCTCAATATCTTGCTGCTCCTTAACAAAACCTTGTAACTCCTTCCCCTCATAACCTAAGTCCTTTCCCATTTGCATTAAACGCTCCATTATTGATAACGTAAATCTCACGTTACTATCAAAACCACTATAAACTGATCAGTTATGATCAGTGATGATTGAATGGGCTTAACTAAAACGTTAAGATATGTGTTATACGCGTTAATCTAACTAAAACGTTAGTTATTAAAGCACACGCGATTTGAAATGTCAAATGCTTTCAGCAAAGTATGACGTTGCGTACTGGTAGTCTAATATGACGTCATAAACTGACGACGTTTACAGTAAAATGCTACAATCCGAAGTTTCATCACATTACAAAACTCCGATCATAACAAGTCACCATTAATGTTTCTTTTACGTCATACCTAACCTCAAGCCACAGCGTAAATATTAACGCTACCGTTATGTCAACGTCAGTAAATTGTTAACGTCACTACGTCAGAACCATGTGTGGGTAAGATCAATTAGTAGCTCCAATTTAACTTAGTAGAATGTCAGGTAACACAATTAAGTGGGGTCTACTTAAATTTTTCGTTACCAAGAAAAAGTGGGGTTTGCCTTGCCTTCCTGCTCAGAAATTATCGACTTGACAGTATCCATTCAGTTGAATACATGGGTTTCGCACTTCATCAACGCAGGAAGGAAGATTAAAGTTAATTTCTAAATGTGGCTGTCAATGCATTATTATTATTTTTTTTTTTTTCTAAAGTTGATGATTCAGTGTATCAATGTGCTGTTCCACAGCCGGGAACACCAGCCAGAGATCAAATCCTCACTTCACTGACACCAAATGTTCCATGTGGGTTTACGGCGTCCCGCAAACCCCCATGCTGACAAGACAACCGAGCGTGATCTCTGACAGGTATACGGGCAGCTGTGGGGTAAGGCACAAGAAAGATGTTAAATGAATGACATGAATTATTTACAGTATCTACATACAACACTTACTAACACAAAACATCACAAATTGTTGCTTCTGTAGCCAACTCACGACGTCCGCTCCGAAGGCAAAACACTGTTCTGTGCTCGGAACGGGTGACGTGAATACCTACAGAAGCAAACAACAAAAACAAGAAAAAAAAAAAAAAAAAAAAGAATCAACACAAGACGCGACTGGCCAGTTTATAACTTAGGGTGAATCCCCCACTCGCGTGACACTTCCTCTCGCGAACTAGTAAAACTAGTCTATCAACATAGTTGATAATCCTAGGATTAGCGATCACGTTTGCTGATCAGACGTTTAGTGATCGTCCAAATAAGGTAAGTTGACCTCTTCCATGATCACATTTGTTTACAACGAACAATGATTTAGAAGAATCTGCTTCTATCCTGGTAGGCGCTGATTACGGCGGTCTGTCCGCCCTTGCTGGACCCTAACGCCTAGCGTCGTACCAGTACCTGCTGCTATGAAGCAGGGAGCAGCAGGTCACACATTGTTGTGCCTGCAAATTACGATAACTGGACTAGAAACGAGTCACAAAACATACATGCTATATCATGATCCCCCTCCCGGAGAAGTAAGAATATGTTCATGCATATACCGTTATTGCGCATGCGCCGACCAGACATACAGGCTGATTAGTGCATGTGACAAATAACCGTACAGCAGAACTCAACTTGACTGTGCATCAAATTATCAGCACCCAGCGCTTGACACAATAATACTCAAAGTTCATGTTTCCTTACTGAGCACTACAGAAATCAATTAATGCTCACTACTACTGAGCATAATACTCATCAAATTTGTGCTCACTACATTATCACAAGTAAGAGGCAATTGAACAGACCACGCCTTTGCGCTACCTGGCCAGCTGCCAATTACAGGAAACATAACAATCTCAATTTCATATCCTTCTCCGCAACACGGCTCACAAATACACGTGTATAGCTATTCACAAATTCAATACATTAATAACAGATAGAAACTACAACAGAAGATTTTCATCTATAATCTACAACATTTGTTAGTGTCTCATATGGGCCAACACTGTTTGCCGTAAATTCTCTCTATTTGGTAGGCACCCCGTCACAACAGTCCTCGCGACGCCGATGACGCAGCTGACGTCATCCCCGCCGCTCAGGCCGTTATGACGTGTGGCGACCAAATACTCCCACTTATCATCATCACGTTCTTTATATGTACATACATGCACAAACTGAGTTATCAGACAAAAACGGCATCATTACAAAATTAACTCGTAATTCTTCTTGAACAAAATTATTTCTAATCAACGTGAACATGCTTGTAAAATAAAATTCATTACGGTTCATCATCACGGATAACCCAACAGGCTCTTGCAAGAGTTTGCCCTGATGATGAAGATGTGGTTAAACCCGTCTTAAGTTTACGTCCCCTCTACACCTAATATCATATTGGGACGGAACCACGGTTTTCTAACCACAGCTAATCACAAGTCATAGATCAAACAAGTGACCCGGCGTTTATTAATTACATTCTACAAAAGGGGTCTAAAAGCCTAAATGAATCTAGAATGAGCGGGTGTCCAAACTTTACGTCTCACCAACATCTAGGGTCAGCATGAGACAGGACCTCACTTAGAAAGACTCATTCTACTACTGGAGAAGCCTGGGATCAATCCTGCGACGTCTAGCTGGCAAAGCTAGTAGCCTAATCACTACAGGCCACAACAGCGAATTCAGAATAGGCTTCAGAAAGTTGGGGTATACTAGAAGTAAACCCCTCCAAAACCTACAAGCATGTTCATACAAAAATAATACTAAACATAGATTTAACATACCTTTCAATATACTTTCTATTTCCCCGTCACAATGTTCACTCTTTACAACTTGACCTGCTGCTAAAGTGTCCGCTTTTTTTCAGGGTTTATATATCTATGAATACTACCGGAAAATCATGCCTACTCGTATTACCTTGCTTTGTTCGTGGGGAAGTGGAGATACCGGCCACAAACAAAGCTAGATAGCAAAAATAGAGTAGACAATGGATTTGCGTTCAAATAGTATATTTCCCATAGGAAAAATTGATGAAACGACCCTATAATCAATGACATGACTCCTGTCAAAACGAACACCCACACAACACGTGACGGGAATAAAAATCATATATGGAACAATTTGGCGGTTGGCGATTTTTAGGCAAATTCTATAGGACTCGGCCTTTTAGCGGCCCCCTGTATTGTAAAAACCACTCATGCATACATCGTATGATATGTGCATGACTTGTTCATGGAGCCGCACAGTTTGCGTACCATATTTCACCTAAAATATTTCACTCGCACCGCCCTACCATATATCTACTAAAATAATTTAGATGTGCATAAGCACCAGAGAGGTTTCCTATTCCATCTCGTAACAGTAATTATGCGCAAACGAACACTGGAACAACGCAGTTTCATTGTCAAACAACAACTTGGTGACAATCCGCCGAAGAAATCAAACATAGATTGCAACAAGAGATATGACCATTGGACAAAATTTTTTATACTTTGGGGCTTGCTTGCGTGGTACTTCTCAGTAATGGGCACAGAGACAAAAATAACTTCGCTCTTTATTACAGTTCCAAATCAATGAGGGTAATGGTTTGCCGTCAATCTTTTACTACCGGTAGCTGAGTACGACTTCAAGCCACTCCGCCATCTGCTTCAAATGTACACTGTAGGCAATTCAAATGTATCTTTGGATCTCACTTACCATAACACTAAGTTAACTGTCCTCCAGAAAAACACATATTGTGTCGCATTACTTTGATCTGCGGACAAAGTGTTACTTTGAAAAGGTCATGCATCCGGCATTCAATGTTACTGCCTACTGGTATGGGCAAGATTTTGCTAAATCAAGGGGAATTATCCACTGGCGTGGGCTTAGTTGGCCTGTCTCATGAGCTACGTCGGTCGGTGTGTGCTCGGAGGGGGATGTGATGTGTTTGCCGGGTCTTGTCCATTATCCGTTTCGGTTTCAAAACTTTGGGGTTGAGACACACTGATGAAGATTAAATATCAGAAAAACTAAGACTGACTTGTCAGGTGGGACATGTATCTTAGCGGATTTGGTTGCCACTTTTTGTAACATTATAAATTTTGCAAGTCTCGCTACTTTGGGCATCTCCTTCCTGATGGCCGGGACTTCCGTGGAGTGTTGGCCATGTTTGCTGATGTTGGCTCGGTGGGGGACGCCTATAAGTTCCCTGGTAGGCGTCTCTCGCCTGATGCCTCCAGTTGACCTGTCAAATGAGCTACGTCGGTAAGTGTGTGCTCGGACGTCGGTCGGTGTGTGCTCGGAGGGGGATGTGCTGTGTTTGCCTGGTCTTGTCCAAGTACTGATTTAAATAACTATATTATATATTTCATTTTTGCAGTATAAATTTCTCGCGACTTTAAAACCAAGGTAACCTTAGTTGTTGGTGGGAGGTAAAACCCAAACACTCACATGCACACACCTAGCATGACTGCTTGTTAAGCATCGTATTGTTTGGGTGGACATGGACTAAGACTGACTTGTCAGGTGGGACATGTATCTTAGCGGATTTTGTTGCCACTTTTTGTAAGATTATAAATTTTGCATGTCTCGCTACTGTGGGCATCTCCTTCCTGATGCCCGGGACTTCCGTGGAGTGTGGGCCATGTTTGCTGATGTTGGCTCGGTGAGGGACACCTATAAGATCCCTGGTAGGCGTCTCTTGCCTGATGCCTCCAGTTGACCTGTCTCATGAGCTACGTCGGTCGGTGTGTGCCCGGAGGGGATGTGCTATGTTTACCGGGTCTTGTCCATCATCCGTTTCGGTTTCAAAACTTTGGGGTTTAGACACACTGATGAAGATTAAATATCAGAAAGGCCTCTCGTGTCACTAAATTAGGTATAGTTACACACTAATTGCAACCACTGGGTCGGTATCTCTGCTGGTGGATGATTCGTTCGTCCCTTAGGGTATCATCAGCTCAGTATCAGTTCCTTAGTGCTGAGGTTGATACTGGGACTTGCCAGGTGGGACATGTATCTTAGCGGATTTGGTTGCTCCTTTTTGTATAATAAATTTAGCAAGTCTCGCTACTTTGGGCATCTCCTTCCTGATACCCGGGACTTCCGTGGAATGTGGGCCATGTTTGCTGATGTTGGCTCGGTGGGGGACGCATATAAGTTCCCTGGCAGGCGTC
Organism: Lucinisca nassula; assembly: GCA_963580285.1. NCBI lineage: Eukaryota > Metazoa > Mollusca > Bivalvia > Lucinida > Lucinidae > Lucinisca > Lucinisca nassula. The sequence goes on along the minus strand of OY757014.1, from coordinate 51,262,099 downwards.
TCTTGCCTGATGCCTCCAGTTGACCTGTCTCATGAGCTACGTCGGTCGGTGTGTGCTCCAAGGGGGATGTGCTGTGTTTGCCGGTTCTTGTTCATTAACCGTTTCGGTTTCAAAACTTTGGGGTTAAGACACATTGATGAAGATTAAATATCAGAAAGGCATCTCGTGTCACTAAATTAGGTATAGTTACGCATTAATTGCAACCACTGGGTCGATATCTCTGCTGGTGGATGATTCGTTCGTCCCCGAGGGTATCATCAGCTCAGTATCAGTTCCTTAGTGCTGGGGTTGATACTGCGGTATTGATGTCAGTACACAAGTTCTGATTTGAATAACTATGTTATATCTTTAATTTTTGCAGTATAACTTCTATTTTTTTTCTAAAACTAAGACTGACTTGTCAGGTGGGACATGTATCTTAGCGGATTTGGTTGCCACTTTTTGTAACATTATAAATTGTGCAAGTCTCGCTACTTTGGGCATCTCCTTCCTGATGCCCGGGACTTCCGTGGAGTGTGGACCATGTTTGCTGATGTTGGCTCGGTGGGGGACGCCTATAAGTTCCCTGGTAGGCGTCTCTCGCCTGATGCTTCCAGTTGACCTGTCAAATGAGCTACGTCGGTCGGTGTGTGCTCGGACGTCGGTCGGTGTGTGGAGGGGGATGTGCTGTGTTTGTCGGGTCTTGCCCATCATCCGTTTCGGTTTCAAAACTTTGGGGTTTAGACACACTGATGTGTGTGTGTGTGTGTGTGTGTGTGTGTGTGTGTGTGTGTGTGTGTGTGTGTGTGTGTGTGTGTGTGTGTGTGTGTGTGTGTGTGTGTGTGAATTCGGGTTTAACGTCGCTTTCAACAATTTTTCAGTCATATCACGACGGTGTCTGGTTGCGACAGGGAGCTCAATGCTCACTTTTATAGTGCTGCCTCACTGAAGTATCATGTCCCAGACACATTACATGATACCACACCCAGTCACATTATCCTGACACTGGGTCGACCAGTCCTAGCTCTACCCCGTAAATCTGAGTGCCAAGCGAGGAGCAGCTAGTACCATTCTAAACGACTTTGGTACGTCGCGGCCCGGGATCCAACCCGTGACCTCCCGTTCCCCGGAGCGGACACTCTAAGACACACTGATGAAGATTAAATATCAGAAAGGCCTCTGTGTCACTAAATTAGGTATAGTTACGCATTAATTGGCTTAAGGACAAGCAGCCACAACAGCTTTTACATGAAGCCCTCAACTCGGGCCTTGCCGAACAAGACTATTCAAAAGCACTTTCAGATTGGGCTATTACCACTTTTCGATTGATAGCATTTCATCCGGCTGGCACAGACGATGAAGGATGCTCGAGAAAAGACTTGTGCCCCCCCCCCCCCCCCACCAGAAGGCACTGCCCCTGCTCCTCCCGAAGAGTAGAATCCATTGATGGATGTTTTTGAGTCACAGGCCTCACTCTTGGAGGACCATTTGCTTCTCACTAACAGAATCAGTATACAAAGGTGTTCAGATTTCTGTAAGGCAAAACAAAAGGTGCTCATCAGGGGCAGATAGTGTGCCGAATGGAATTTGGCCCAAAAGACACACCTGGCAAGGCTCTGTGAGAAGGTCCAGCAATTGTAAAGTACAAAAACGGAACTCTTCGGTTGGAAATGCCACAAGAATATCCCATCTATGTACCATACTCATTGATGGCGGGCCACTGGCGACATTTCGCTCATCCTGTCCAAAAGTGCACCAGATAATCCCTCAAATGAGGACATTATCGCGACAGGAAAGTACATAACAGGCTACGCAAATTCTGCCGATGAGTCAACCGGGGTCAGTGCCCAATCTGTTTGTACTAAGCTTCTGATGAAAACAGTTAAACGAGACGTCTCGAGCATGTAAGCTTAGGTACCCGTCATCAGTGGAAGCAGTATTAGAGCTACGAAGACTACTCACGCTCAAAATTACTAGTCACTGGCCAAACGGCATAGAATTATTGACTTTAAGGCTGATGCTCATGTCCGTATCTAGGCTGTGCCTAAGTTCATATTATGTTTTGAATGTGCTCATGCAACACTGCGATAAAACTTCTCAGTACTTGGCTTTAACTAGGAAGCTAGGAAACAAACGACTTTCGGAGGGTTTACGCAACTTCCAAGTCCGCAGGTGGAACAAATTTGCCCATTCTTTTGATTTTGGCCGGAGACATTGAAACTAACCCCGGTCCAAGGTTCTGCTGTGGGCTGTGCAAAAAATATTGCAAAGACTCTCAGAAATGGGTAGAATGTGAAGACTGTGAAAAGCGTTTTCATTCCTCGTGTTCTGAATTGGATGAAAACCAATTGCCAGAGCTTGAAATTGGAATTGGAACTTGGTATTGCAAAACAGACTGTGGCCTATGCAGCGGTGATGTTCTGAATGAACATAAGGCCGTTCAGTGTGACCAGTGAAAAACGTGGATTCACACGAATTGCGCTTTCATTTCAGATGCCGAGTACGGCCAACTGGTAAACTCGTATTGTTCATGGGTATGGCCGAAGTGCGAGGTTTTTAATTTTTCGGACTCGTTCTTCAGCGAATCTAAAGTACTGGAAGAAATAAATAAATTTGAACCTCTGTCAAAGGAAACAAGAAAGCAGTCTGTAGGACAGCCAAATCCCTCGCCGCATTTTGAATCAAGGCTTAACCTTGTGACCTTCGCCTGTGACCTTGACCTTGGTTTGGCATGGTTAGCTCACTGAGGGGGATAATTGACCCAAAGTTTAATGAAAATCCTTTTAGGGATAAAGGAGATATGGAAGGGACAAAAATTCAAAGTTTTAAACTCGTGACCTTGGTTTAAACATTATTTATTTTGATTTGTCAAACATTTGCAAGTTCATACATAGACAGAATACAATAGTGCATGCATACAGGATTTGAAAACAAGCATCATCCTTTTTTAATCATCTCCTGGACATCGTGACCTTCAAATGTGACCTTGACCTTGAGTCGGCATGGTTCATTTATAGGTTCTGCACATCAGCTCACTGAGGGGGATAATTGACCAAAGTTTAATGAAACTCTATTAAAGGGTTCAGGAGATATAGAACGGACAAGAAAAAGTTACGGACAGACTGACAGACAGATGGATGGGCGGACATAGGTTCTGCACATCAGCTCACTGTGAAGACTATTTGACCAAAGTTTATTGAAAATCCTTCCAAGGGTAAAGGAGATATGGAACCGACAAAAAATTCCAAGTTTCAAACTCGTGACCTTCAACCATGACCTTGAGTCGACATGGTTCATTTATAGGTTCTGCACACCAGCTCACTGAGAGGCATAATTGACCAAAGTTTAATGAAAATCTATTAAAGGGTTCAAAAGATACGGAACGGACAAGAAAAAGTAACGGACAGACGGACAAACTGACAGACGGACATGGGTTCTGCACATCAGCTCACTGTGAAGAATATTTGACCAAAGTTTAATGAAAATCCTTCCAAGGGTAAATGAGATATGGAACGGACAAAAAATTCAAAGTTTCAAACTCGTGACCTTCAACAATGACCTTGACCTTGAATCGGCATGGTTCATTTGTAGGTTCTGCACACCAGCTCACTGAGACGAATAATTGACCACAGTTTAATGAAAATCTATCAAAGGGTTCAGGAGATATGGAGCGGACAAGAAAGTGTTACGGACAGACAGACGGACGGACAGACGAAGGCCATTCCTATAATCCCCGCTCCGCTTCGCGGCGGGGAATTAAAAAGGAGTTAAATCTCCGATTATTGACACGAGAAAGCCGAATTTTGTAAAGGAGTCTAACTGTTGGTTTTCTTTTTGCTCCAGCTATTCTGTTGTATGCTGTCGAGTCCTCAACCTTGTTTCATCTCTGTAGTTTTTTGATTTGTATGTTCTCGGAGATGTTACACTGATGAGTTAGGAAGCCTTCATGCGGACTAAACAAAATTAGTGTATACCCCGACAGAGGTAAGGGCGAGGATTATGGCCATGTAAAATCGATTTAAGCCCCCCAGTGGAATTCTTGCCACTGACCGTTCCAAGGCGGTTCTTCAGTGGCGGTTTATTTATGTTGTTGTTTGTTACTTATGGTGTGTATCACTTGTGTCTTTTTATTTTGGATGGCCATTTGGCTATTTTGTGGGAAAGTAACTTTCCTTATGGCCTTCCTTTGTTTAGGTTTCCATTATGGTCTGGTCGCTTCATGTTTGTGTTTCTTTCCCTTTGATGTCTTTGATGGGTGGAGTAAGTTAATTGTATCGATTCCTGATCTTTGTTTTACTTCTATTTTGGTTTGGGAGCACATGTTGTTTGAAAAATTTCAAGATGGCCACCATGGTGGCCATTTGGATATCATACGATAACTATTTAAGCAAATCTGAATCTCGATAACACACCAATGCCTCCCACCAAGTACCAGCTTAATCCAACTTCAGGTTCTGGATATGTCGAAAATGTGAAAAAATTAACGCCGGGTGGATTGATGAACAATTGACCGTGGCATAAGCTGACTGAGAACCCCTTTTTCCTTTTTTTTTTCTTCTTCATCTGTTATGAAAAAGTAGGGCATTTTCTGAGAAAAACAGGGAAAAGTAGGAACAACAAAGAAAAGTAGGGAAAAGAATGCCTGTTTTACCCGACACTGAGATAAAATGACATCTCAAGCCCTATCGCCCAATGAAACCAATATGGCTTATGTCATGCTCGGTCCGACTCGCACCGCTTTGCCTGGGCAGGCTTAGATCCTCGAAGCGGTTTACCAGTATTCGTGTGCGGTCGGTTTCAGCTCTGCGTTGAAGCATCATGCAGCTCATCTATTTCTTCAAGCCCCCCGCCCGTCGGGCTTAGGGGATCTAAGCATGCCCAGGTAAAGCGGTGCGAGTCAGACCGTCCATGCTTATAAAGCCTATTGGTTTCATTGGGCGACAGGGCTTGAGATGCCATTTCATCTCAGTGTCGGGTAAAAGTCCCACAAAATTGGAAGCAATGTCTCCAAAATGACCTATACAGTGTTGACGGGGACGTTAAACCTAGAATCAAACAAACAAACGAGCCCCGGTGGGCGGGTTATCTTGAATGGTGTGGGATTTGAATGAAATACGAACACTCAGTTAAGTTGTATTTATTTCGTTTGATTTTAGGTTTAACGTCCCCGTCAACACTGTAAAGGTCATTTTGGAGACGTTGCTTCCAATTTTTACCCGACATTGAGATGAAATGACATCTCAAGCCCTGTCGCCCAATGAAACCAATAGGGTTTATTAGCATGGACGGTCCGCCTCGCACCGCGGTTCCTCGACAGGCTTAGATCCTCTAAGCGGTTTTACCAGTACTAGTGTGCGGGCCGGATTCAGCTCTGCGTGGGAGCATCATGCAACCCTTATATTTCTTCAAGCCCCTATGGGCGGGGGCCGAAGTTGTATTTATTGAATGCATGTTTTGTCACACATGCAATATGAAGTACATTCTGTATTTTGTAATGTAAGCTAACAGTATAGACCCCGATCAGACGTCTGATCGGGGTCCACACTGTTTGCCAACAGCCCAATAATACAGATAATACTATTACACAACACGCTGACCTCAGTGCAATAGAATTGACGCTGCTATATTTAAGAAATAGATCAGCTCTAGCTGTGATTTGTTGAGTAATAAATCACAGTTTGGAGGTCAGTTGTAAAGTAGACAAATCACAAGCGCGTAGCGCGCGTGATTTGTCTACTTACAACTGACCGACAAACTGTGATTTATTACTCAACAAATCACAGACAAGAGCTGATCTATTTCGATTCTAACACGCTGAAAATCGGCAATAATGTTGTTGTTTCCTTCAAAATCTCACAACCTTTCGCCATTGTTAGAAGAAATCCCGCTAAAATTATCGACTGAAACACATGCATTTATATCCTTTTCTTACGTTTTCGATGCTAGAAAATGACGTTACACCGTCTAACGTCAAGGAAATCGACTAGTGACGTCATAAATTGGGAATTTTAATGACGTCACTCGTCACGCTCTTCCGAGCTGAGATTTGTTGCAGAATAAAACACAGTTATTTTCCATTGCCTATATAGGCGCGCTGTGTTAGAATCTATATTCTAACATGACGTTAACGTTTTTCCCATTGAACCCAGTGGAAACGTCAGCGTTTGCAAATATGCGATAATTCACGTCGTCAACGTGGTGCGTGCAATTTGGCGTCATCGTGACGTTGCATGTAAACATTTCCTTCTGTCGACATCCGCTGCAAAATAGTCCCCAAGATAACGCTTTGTTACTACTGTATTTCAGTTTAGCATCATGTTAGAATCGAAATAATTTCCATGCACCCGGTGTGTTATCGTGATTAACACACGGTGTTGTCGGGCAGATGCGAATATTAATTCACTCCGGCTTCGCCGTCGTGAATTAATATTTCGCAATCTGCCCTCCAACACCGTGTGTTAATCACGATAACACACGGTACGTGGAGATTATTTCTTAATTATCATATGACGTCGTTGATAAGCAGTGAATTACGTCGTGTAATAAAAATCGTATGACCACACGCGTAATAACTCTGGCGGGATTAAGTAATGTCATGACGACGTCCATGACAACCATGTATTTTCTGTCACAGTGGTAAATTTGTTAAATTTGAAGGCGATAAAATAAAATTTAAAGTGGCCATATGATAAACAGAATCTTACACTCGTTTCATAAATTTCATATAAAATGACCACTCGTGTAAGATCCTCTATGTTACCTGGATTTCTTTCAAATCAGTGACAGTCACTAGACTTTAACACTGAAAAAGAGTTTGTGCTTAGTATCTTTGGGTCGACAAAGTCAATCGACCTAAAATTATCTAGCCGCACTAAAGCTTTTGGTTTAAACAATATTTATTTCAATAAAGGTGTAACATGTTTAAATGAACAGGATTTGAAAACAAGCCATAGGCTTATGTGAATCATCTCCTGTAAATGACTATGAGCTAGTGTGAATGACATATCACATGTAAACATGCATAAATGGAAAATAAATGGTTAAACATGGTCGAAGGAAAACCGTTTGAGAGTGAAAACAACTGCAATATAATAATAATAATAATAATAATAATAATAATAATAATAATAATAATAATAATAATAACATCAATCGTTGTAATAATAACAGTAATAAATGAAGAATATGGTTTTAAATGCAATGGTTGTACTTGTAGTAGTAACAATGATAGTCAAAGTAATCATCTACAAAGTGCATGTACCAATAGTAAATAAGATAGTAGTAGTAGTAGTAGTAGTAGTAGTAGTAGTAGTAGTAGTAGTAGAAGTTAATAAATAGTAACACGTGTAAGTGTAGTAGAGGGAGAGAGAAAGAGAGAGAGAGAGAAAGAAAGAAGGAGAGAGAAAGAGAGGGAGAGAGAGAGAAGCAAAGTGATCACGTCACGTCGTACCAAGGGGTGCAGCATTAACAGCTCGAGTCAACCAGGTGTCGTGTCATTGAATGATATTTAGAACAGTAAATTGATAATGAACTGAGTCTGATGTTGTTAAAATGCAAATCGTTTAGTTTTTCTGATATATTTGTGCACTTCAGAGAAAATAAAGGAATTGTCATCCGTAGAAAGACGAGCGTCATCGCCACTTAATAGCAGTTGTGTTGTGACTGGAAAGTGAAGTAGCTGACTTTGAATGGCAGTTAACATTTCTTGGCGAATCACATTGTATCTAGAGCAGTGCAAAAGAAAGTGCGTATTGCTTTCTATTTCTCCACAGACACAATTAGGAGAAGGCACCAGACTTCGACTGAACAGATGTTGGTTTAAGGAACTGCATTCAGTTCGAAGGCGAGTGTGAAGAATTTGCGAGAGTCTCTCTCCGCCAAAGAAGTAGTCTGGGATTGTTGGTGTATTCTGTGTTAATAGACGTTTGAAAGAAGCTATCGTAGTAGCTGACTTAGTCGTTGCCGGCAGGTTATTCCATGCATTAATTGTTGAGGGCAGAAAGGAGTTTGCATATGAGGCAGTTTTTGCATTGATTGATACGTAATGGTCTGAGTTACGGAGAGGATAGTTGGACATGTCGCCTACGCGAGGCGGGATCAAATCTGTTAGATAAAGCGGTGCATAGCCATTCACCATCTTGAAGAATAGAAATAGTTTATGTAGGCTTCTTCGTTCGGATAGTTTAAGCCATCCCAATTCGGTATACAATTTGTTGATCTCCACCAGTTTTGTTGTACCAGAAACAATTCTGCCGGCTTCGAGCTGTATTTTCTCAAGAAAATAGCTCTGCTGTTGTGTACAGTTATCCCATACAGTGTCTGCATACTCAAGAATGGGGCGGATGAATGTGAAGTAAATCTTTTGGAGTGATTTTCTGTCTAGTGTAAATTTTAGCTTTCGCAAAAGATTCATACGCGACCAAGCCTTCTGTGCAATATAGTCTGTGTGGGCTTGCCAATCCAAACGCTGAGAGAAATATAGACCAAGATGTTTGTGGGTTGCTACTTCTTGTATAGGTTCATCGTTTAAGTAAAGAGTTGGGTGATTAACTCTATTGGTTTTGCGAGTTGCAAGAAAAGCTTCAGTTTTAGTAGCATTGAAATTTACCAACCATGATTCAGCCCATTTGCCGATTCGATTAAGATCCACGTTAAGAATTTGAGCTGCTGAATCAGGAAAATCAACAATTATGTAAAGACTTGTATCATCGGCAAATAATCGGATGTTTGAGTTAATTTCATTTACAATGTCGTTTATATATAAAATGAAAAGCATTGGTCCAAGAATGGACCCTTGAGGGACTCCTGCATTAATTCTGAGCCATTCTGACATCCCCCCTGGCAAGGTAACCCGTTGAGACCTATTGGACAAGTAACTTTCAAACCACGCCAGAAGTTGCCCGGTTATACCATAGTGTTTGAGCTTTGCCAGAAGCCCTTTATGCCAGACCCTGTCGAAGGCTTTACTTATGTCACAGAAAACAACGCGAACTTCTTTGCCTTCATCCAGGGCCCGGCCAAAGGTGTTGTAGAGGTCAACAAGCTGATTGACAGTTGAGTCGCCAGGGATGAACCCAGACTGAAAAGGTGTAATTACATGGTTTTGAAGTAAAAAATTATGAATATGTTTGTGAACAACTTTTTCGAGAGTCTTGCCAAGGGTACTAAGGAGAGAAATTGGTCGGTAATTTTCAACCAAAGTTTTATCGTCTTTCTTATGAATAGGAGAGATGTTTGCTCTTTTCCATATATCAGGAACGGAAGAAAGCATGAGAGAAGAATTGAATAAGTCGACCAAGGGTTCAGCAATAGCTTCCGCTACTTCTTTAAGGACTTTGTTGCTAATTTGGTCAGGACCACAGGCTTTCCCGGTAGCAAGTGATTTCAGGATTACACAAACTTCTTCTTTTTGAATAGTTATGGAGGAAAGTAAGTTTTGAGATGGTGCTAAATTGGGGACAGATTTATTTCCGTCGTCGAGTTGTGACTGGAGATGAAAGTATTTGTTGAGTGCATTAGCCTTACCTACTGGGTCATTTATTTGCTTTCCATTGTGATTCAGAGGTGGGATAGGGTCAGTTTTGTCATTTCCTATTAAACATTTGAATGTTTTCCACCAATCCTTACTAGAAATGTTATCAGATTTTAATTTATTCGCTAATTTATCTTTCAAATCTTTTTTGGCAGTTTTTATGGCTTTGATGACTTCGTTACGGATTTTTCTAAATGTTATCCAGCATTCAGGTGTACCTAATCGTTTAGCTTTCTTGTGTGCTCGTTTCCTCCTACGTATTAGTTTTCTAATGTGACCATTGATCCAAGGAGGGTCAGATGGCCGGACAGTTATGGTTTTGTTGGGAATTGTCATTTCGCATAAGTCTAGAATTTTATTAGTTACGTTTTCGGCATAGACGTTGATATTGTCATCCTTTAAATTTTGCCAATTAACTTCTTGTATAAGTTGTTTCAGGTGATCATAATCACCATCATCATATTTCCATATTTTCCTTTTATAACACTGGCGTTTGGGTTTATCAAATGTAAATACAGCATATATTGGACAATGGTACCTAAGGTTTTGATCTAAAAAAGCCTCGCCTACCCCACTTATAATTATATTGTCAGCGTTTCTGGTGAAAAAAAGATCGATTAGGGTCGATGATGTTTCTGTGTAGTGTGTTGGCTCATCAATTATTTGTTGTAAGGAATATTGATCAAAGATTGACCTTATTTTGTTCCGGCTAGCACGATCAAGGAAGTTGAGGTTAAAATCTCCAGTAATTATGACGTCATTGACGTCACTGTCTAGTGCTAAGTCAACTGATTCTTCGATCTTGTCAAGTATGTCGCAGCTAGCATTTGGTGGTCTATAAAAGGTTCCAAACAGAACTGCTTTTGATTTCAATTTTAATTCCAGCCAGATGCACTCTAGACCTTGAATTTCGAGGTCAGATCGTTTTTTGCAAGGAATATTGTTATGAACATAAACAATTATCCCACCGTAGTTGTTGATATGCCTGTCTTTGCGGAAGGGTGATTGGTAGTTCAAGAATTTTAAATCACTATCATCCGTGCTGGGAGACAACCAAGTCTCGCTCAGTGCAATTACGTCAAAGTGGGATAGTTCAATTTGAATCAAGTCAATTTTATTCAGTAAGCTTTGTACATTGTAGTGGACTAACGAAAAATTGTTTTCAAAGACTGAGACGTCCATATAGCTACAGGAGGAGTTCGATGAGAGAGACTCATCTTGGTTTCGGGGCCCGGGATTCAGTTCGATGTCACCAGCTAAAAGTATCATTAAATATAACCAACTAATATTAAAAATAAAGATGCGTAATAATACATAAACATGCTTGCGGTTCTTTGTATAAGAAGAGCTAAGTATGCGGACACTCGGAAATCTTATTAATTTTGCATGTATATTGTGGCATTGGAGCGATATAGAAATGCTTAGCAAATCAACGTTATAAATGTAACTATGTTGTGGTGGTAACCAGGGTCCACAAAGCAGGACTGGTATGATTATCATTAAAATTGTTCTGAAATTTACTGTTTTTCGGGATTGGAATTGATTGGTTACAGCTATGTCACAGAAGCCACCCAAACACGGGGATTTGAAGTAGTCACATTTCAGGCTAGTCAGCCTGTGTCGAGAAATCTGTATAGACCCGTGTTTGGGAGGCTCTGTGAGAAAGCTGGTATCCTGGTGACGGTCAAATATCTGGCAGGCGCAGCACGGTACGAGTGACGTGAGAGAGACAGTAAGAGCTTAGAAGAAATAAAAGTACATAATAAAAGTTGATATACAGACATATATGATCTAGACACAAAAACAGAATTAAATGAATAACAATGCAGTATGGCCTTGGGTTTTCTTGTTTTTACCCATTAGATGTACTAGGAATTCGAATCAGTTATGATAAACCGTCAATGTTTTGAACAAACAGGATTTTTACAACTTCTTGTGATTCAGAAAGGGAAAATAATGTCATATAAAATCAATGCATTCAAGACTGCACTAACGCATGAATTCCCAGCAGGCCAGCAGCTCCACAACAACGTCGAACCAGCGTCAAGTCGAAGTCTGACTCCGAAATGGCGTGGATTCGGCGTGGAGCCGTCATCACGATAGACACCTGATGTAAAATTGTAGCCATCACGAAAACACGCCTATCTAATTTCCCCAAAAATAAAAAGGGAAAGAAACTGTCAATTTTCAAATAATAATAATAATAATTGAATTCTTCACATCCCCGCCCCAAAACAACGACCGCGGGGGCCCGTTAGAGCCATCTCGGTGAGGCGGCTCCAATCAGCACCCACAGCCCACGTCTCCGAACAGAGACAAGAGAAATACTCATATACCCCTGTAAACCCAGCTATGCAATAGAAAATCGGTGTTCAGGGGGGGGGGGGGGTCAAAATTTTATAGGCGCGCCTTCGCAATGATCGCTGAACAGGCATCGATGATTATTAGGTGTGTACCCAAAAAATACTAAACGTATTTGGACATCAAATACGTTCTCGTGGCATACATATTCTAGCATTAGCAAGATTGAAGCAATGAAAACTTCTTATTCATCACGCTTACAAGTCCATTTGACATACACCCGTCTAAGCCCACTTTATACAGAGTAAACGTGGCTGACCTGCAACACACAGGCGCGGGTACTCGTTAGAACCGTCCCAGTTAGGCGGCTCCAAAGAGCACCCACAGCCCACGCCGGGAGCATCAACAAGAAAATAAAAACACATATTATCATCAGCAAATTAAAGCTTTAGGAACCTTTGTCATTGTGGGTTGTTCCCCTTCATTTGTGCCTACGTGTGCCAGTTCGCAGCTCAATACTTTGTACACTGTAAATGAGTAACAAAGATTTACCTACATATCTAGCGACCTTGGCAACCAGTGAAGAACCAGATCAGACGCCGCAGAACGCGGCGTCTGATCTGGGGCTACATTTTTTGCTTAAAGAACATCGATTTTTTTAAAAGTGTGCCACAAACAAAAACAAGCCTGAGGTCCCTATAGTTGGATATGGACCACTGCAAATACACCAGGCGGAAGATTCCATTGTCATATATGGGTAAATAGAATTACTAAGTTGCATGTTAGTTAATGTAAATCTATAAAATATAGTAGCTGTTGTTAATATACATGTACTCTCGTTCCGTTCAAAAGTGCTGAAAAACTATGAGATCAGGCCCTCCGGTGCATTCGCTAAGAGCCTACACATTAATCACAGGGCACTCGACTTCATGTTCATGTACAAGGAAACCTCAATAACTCGAGCATGGGTGACTCGTTTACCATGGCTAATTCAATAGCATTCTGGGGCACCTACAGTATTCTTTCCATAGCTCACTCCAAATTACAATATATTCACGATATTTTATTGAGTCCTTTCGTGTGAATTAGTTTTGTGGAGGCATATTGTGTGTAATCATTAGAATAGCCTCGATGAGGCGATCCTAATGAGTACACATAACACACCTTTATTTGCAGCAGAAGACAAAAGGAGATCCTTAAGTCATCCCCACCATGCGTCATGACCTAGAACTATGGTTTGCCCTCAGTAATTCGATCGAATTTTTTTTTTCATCTCAAATAAATTTTTATGCTCCCCAAGGTAATCGAGCCATCACAGTTCGACTGCTCCAGCTGGTCAAACTTATGTTGGTAATCTATAAGTGATTGACTGAATAGTCCAGAGAGATTACAGTGTGTTACATGCTCACTGTCCATCGCAGGAAAGTATCCCATCGAGTCAAAAAGTCCATGTAAAGAAATCGCCGGTCAACCTCATTCTATGCAAAATGGGGTTAATAGGATTTTACTTGTTAAGTATTATGTTTAAAGGGAAGACACTCATATTGGCTACATAGCAAATTATCAGAACGTTGTTTAACTAAGATTATTTAGTTAAAATGTATAGATGGTATTTAAGAAATAGATCAGCTCTAACTGTGATTTGTTGAGTAATAAATCACAGTTTGGAGGTCAGTTGTAAAGTAGATCAAATCACGAGCGCGTAGCGCGCGTGATTTGTCTACTTACAACTGACCGACAAACTGTGATTTATTACTCAACAAATCACAGACAAGAGCTGATCTATTTCGATTCTAACACGCTGAAAATCGGCAATAATGTTGTTCTCACAACCTTTCGCCATTTTTATAAGAAATCCCGCTAAAATTATCGACTGAAACACATGCATTTATATCCTTTTCTTACGTTTTCGATGCGAGAAAATGATGTTACACCGTCTAACGTCAAGGAAATCGACTAGTGACGTCATAAATTGGGAATTTTAATGACGTCACTCGTCACGCTCTTCCGAGCTGTGATTTGTTGCAGAATAAAACACAGTTATTTTCCATTGCCTATATAGGCGCTCTGTGTTAGAATAAATGTTAGATCTAGTATAAATGTTTACCATATATGACGTCGTTGATTAGCAGTGGATAACGTCGTGTAATAAATAGAGGATATTTGATTTTTTCAGTGTAAGATCGAATTTTATTTCATCGAATGAACACCAAAACTGTTATTTTCACGAGTGGCGTAGCCACGAGTGAAAATAGCAGTTTTGGTGTTCATGAGTGAAATAAAATTTGATCTTGCACTGAAAAAATCAAATTTTCTGTTTCTTACATGCTTCAAAAGGCAATATTTAGCGTCTTTAATGGTGTCGCTCACATTCGGAGAAAATTATCTTTGTTCCTGTTCGTTTCGCGTCAATTTAGTGGTGCCCATCGTGTTTAGTGGGTGTACTATTGGGTGTAAACTGAAAGTTTGCACCTGAGAAATGGCCTGGCATGGTATTATTATGAATGATTAATGAAATAATTGAGAGAGTAGTTTTCCAAAGAAGTTGCTGGCAAGTCTAACGTCGCGCGACAAAAGACGTGACGTCAGCGTCATAAATGACGTCAGTAACGTCCCCGTCACACATGAACGGGCTATGCGTCAATTAGAACACATTTCAGTATTGTTCAGTTATCTGACAAAGATAAAATTGAAATTAGAGTTAGATTTGAAGAAAAAAGTAGTCCCAAACAGTGAAAAATAAAAAATCGTATTTTCACTGTTTGAAACAGTGAAAATATCGATTTATATTTCACTGATAAATCTCCATCATTCATTAAAAAGCATGTAAGAAAAATCGTATGACCACACGTGTAATAACACTTTGGCGGGATTAAGTAACGTTATGACGACCTCCATGTCAACAATGCATTTTTCGTAGAAAAATTGTCAAATTACAGGGCGATAAAATCCAATATAAAGTAGTCGTATGATAAAGAGAATCTGACACTCATAAATATCATATGAAATGACCACTCGTGTAATATATATATTTATATATATAGATTTAATATAAATAATATCCACAATGCGGGTAAATATAACTATGAAAAAATTAAAGAAACACTGGAATAAAAGTTATTTTTCCTGTATTTTTAACAACCGGTTTCATCCATGATGGAATTTTCAAGTTAACAATGATGTTTATTATTGTACGTTAAAGTCAATACATATATATATATATGTAGATCTTTTATCCATTTTGAAAAAAAATCGCCAAAGAAAATGTTACACAAAAAGCAATTCGCGTTTTTTTAATGCTATATTTTGGACCATAACTTAATACCCAGAACAGTCGGCACAGTCCTAGCCATGTAAAATAGAATGGAAGCCAATTACGAGTAGATCTGTAAACAAACGCTCGTAGATTCGAATTCTTGCTCCGCCAGTTTCTCGGACAAAGCGTTTTGTACTAGATTTAGATCTATGTAGATCTATCGTGAATGCATTTCTCGAGTAGAATCTAGTTACCGAACAGTATTCAGAGGAAATCAAATGATAAGTCACTTCTGTTGAACAGCACGACATTAATTACTACGTCATAAATCTACAAACGCCGATGACGTCAAGTTGTAACACTACTCAGTAACCGATAAGCTATCCGGTGCGTATTATGTTTCATCCCCTACATTGTATTTTAACCATAGGATGACTTCATCGGTTTCGTGGTGCCATATCGTTTCATTTAGGCTGGCCAACTGTCCGTTTGGTGCAGATTTCCTTATTCCTATTATACTGGGAGGACCGAAGTTCTAGGACGTAAGCGATTTGACCCGTTTATATTTCTATAAAAAGCAAGATAATAAAAAGTTGGTTATAAAATAGTCAAACAACATTTGATGAATAAACTGTCAGAAACAAACAAAAATTAACGAGCAAACTTGGACAGAGTTTATTATTTATTGAATTACCCATTTCCTAGTCATTTTCAAAATGGCATTATAAGTTCGAGGATCCAGTTGTCTTCAAGATCATTGGTATGCTGTGCGGGGTAAAAATAAAATGAAGGCATGTAATTGGATTTAACGACACGTCATTTTTTGTCGTCCCCCTGAGAAAGGGAGAAAAGCGATAGGAGATAGTAGAGGAGATGAAAGTGAGGGTCAGAGGAGTAAAGGTAAAAAGAATGGAGGTGTAGAAGCACATCTCCCACAAGAAACCTACATGCCAAATATGAAGGCTCTATCTTAAACGATTCAAAAATTATGAACAATTTTAATTTCTCTTTAAAGTAGGTCAAAGGTCAACGTCATGGTAAAAAAATTTGCATGAATGTAAAGCTCTTATTATAAGGAACCTATATATCAAATATGAAGGCCCTTTCCCAAATGGTTTGGAAGTTATGACCTAAATGTTATTTTTTTCTTTTAAGTAGGTCAAAGGTCAAAGACATTCATGCAGACTTTTTTGCATGGATGTCAAGCTCTTGTTACAAGGAACATACATGCCAAATATGAAGGCTGTGTCTCAAACGGTTCAAAAGTTATGACCAATTTTAACTATTTCTTTTATGTAGGTCAAAGGTCAAGGTCACACGTCAAAATGTTTTGTGTGAATGTAAAGCTCTTGTCACAAGCAACCTACATGCAAAATATGAAGGCTGTATCTCAAATGATTCAAAAGTTATGAACAAAATGTTATTTTTTATTTTAAGTAGGTCAAAGGTCAAGGTCAAATATCATTTTTTTTGCATGAATGTAAAGCATTTGTCACAAGGAAAATACATGCCAAATATGAAGGCTGTATCTCAAGTGGTTCAAAATTTATGACCATTTTTTTTTTCTTTTAAGCAGGTCAAAAGTCAAGGTAAAGGTCACAGGTCGAATTTTTTGTGTGAATGTAAAGCTCTTGTCACAAGGAACCTACATACAAAATATGAAGGCTGTATCTCAAATGGTTCAAAAGTTCAGACCAAATCGTTATTTTTTGTATTTTAAATAGGTCAAAGGTCACAGGTCAAATTTTTTTTGCATGAATGTAAAGCTTTTGTCACAAGGAACATACATGCCAAATATGAAGGCTGTATCTCAAGCGGTTCAAAAGTTATGACCAATGTTATTTTTTCTTTAAAGTAGGTTAAAGGTCAAGGTCACAGGTCACATTTTTGCACGAATGTAAAGCTCTAGTCATAAGGAACCAACATGCAAAATATGAAGGCTGTATCTCAAATGGTTCAAAAGTTCTGACCAAAATGTTATTTTTTTTGTATTTTAAGTCTGTCAAAGGTCAAGGTCATAGGTCAAAATTTTTTGCATGAATATAAAGCTTTTCTCACAAGGAACATACAGTAGAACTTCGATGGCTCGAACACCGATGACTCGTTTACCATGGATGAGTCGAACGCATTCTTGAGCCCCTAGCGAAATCCTCTACATAAGAAAAGTGGGGGATAATCAATGGTTCAAAAGTTCTGACCAAAATGTTATTTTTTGTATTTTAAGTAGGTCAAAGGTCAAGGTCACAGGTCAATTCTTTTTGCATGAATGTAAAGTTTTTGTTACAAGGAAGATACATGCTAAATATGAAGGGTGTATCTCAAGCGGTTCAAAAGTTATGACCAATGTTATTGTTTTTCTTTAAAGTAGGTCAAAGGTCAAGGTCACAGGTCAACTTTTTTTGCATGAATGTGAAGCTCTTGTCACAAGGAACTTTCATGCCAAATATGAATACTCTATCTCCAACGGTTCAAAAGTTATGGCCAACGTTAAAGTTGTCCACGTACAAACCAACAAACCAACCAACAAACAAACAGGGCAAAAACAACATGTCCCCGCTATCGCTATCGGGGACATAAAAACAGGCAGTGCTTCACTTTCTTTTCGGCGGGGCACCGGCAGTCCAGCGCCATTTGCTGTTGTTGGACAAACTGCCACGATTTGCAGCCCAGAAGCGCTTAACTTATATCTTGTTGTGGAGCTATGGACTTCTGTCCGCTTGACCATGGCACACACAAAAAGCCTAGAGTGAATATTTTGCATGAGCATTTGCGAACAACAGGTGCATATCAGCCTTTGCACCCGTGTAGTCTGATCGGCGCCTTTAAGTAAGGTGTGTGATTTGTTCTATATCTCTGCAATTCAAGACTCCTGCTAGTCTGTGTAGTTGAGCAGTCCGGTTTGTGTTTTTACCTAGGGCCAGTTGTTCAACGGCCGTTTAAAACTGACCAAAGGGAGACAAATTTCGGGACTTTCTGTTCGCTTTTCTATAAGCCCTGTCCCACTGATAAAAAGGTTTACTCTTAAAAGAAAGAGTTTGCCCCTCTGGAGCAAATTCTTTTCTTTAAGTGTTGACCCCTATGGGGCGGCGTTTTACTATTTAATCCGTATTTATATCCATAAGAATTAATGGTATCCATAAATCGAATAATGGATAGCCATTATTCGATTTATTGATATCCATAAATCGAATTATGGATATCCATTTTTAGGCTGATTTATGGATATCCATAAATCAAATAATGGATATCCATAAATCGATTTATGTCGGATATCTATAAATCGATTTATAGATATAATTAATTTAGATCGAAATATGGATATCCATAAATCGAATAATGGATATTCTTAATTCGAATTATGGATATCAATTATTCGGCTGATTTATGGAGAGCCATAAATCGAATTATGGATATCCATAATTCTCCTCTGCAAATAAACCTAATGAATAATGACTGACCCCTTTGCAAAACTGGTTAACTGCTTACGTATAAGCCTGCCCAGAAAAGGTGTGGATAGGTAAACTGACCGGCTCAAAAAGGACCTAAATTAGTGTTGACTGGGCCGTTAAACTCAAATACAAACAAACAAACATCTCAACCCCTGTCACCCATAGACTCGCACGAGTTTGTTTGGACATGCTTAGACCTTCTAAAAGGTTTACCAGTACTCTCAGCTCATGTAGCCAAATCCATTTCTCTAAGCCCCAATGGCATATATCTGATCTGCCTGGTACTCCATACATAGAGTTTTATATGGACATATGTTAATACTATATAACGACCATGTGCATTTTTCTCCAGAAAGCACGCACGGATTGCCTGTTTGGATCATTATAATCTGACGTCCGACTTTCAGTGTCCTTAGGTGCGCAGTCCTCATAGAGGGAGATTTCCACTAAATGTTTTCCATAGGCGACACTAGTAACCTTTTACCTGCTCCCAACAAAACTTTTCAAACCTTACTTCTTTATAGAGCCATCCTAGCCCAACAAGTTAATGAGAAAAAAATCCACATGTTGATCGGCTCATTTTCAAGTTACAGTCAACCATGTATGTTTACCTGCTAGAACCACATTTTTAAAGGTGTGTGTGTGTGTGTGTGTGTGTGTGTGTGTGTGTGTGTGTGTGTGTGTGTGTGTGTGTGTGTGTGTGTGTGTGTGTGTGTGTGAATTCGGGTTTAACGTCGCTTTCAACAATTTTTCAGTCATATCACGACGGTGTCTGGTTGCGACATGGAGCTCAATGCTCACGTTTATAGTGCTGCCTCACTGAAGTATCATGTCCCAGACACATTACATGATACAACACCCGGTCACATTATCCTGACACTGGATCGACCAGTCCTAGCTCTACCCCGTAAATCTGAGTGCCAAGCGAGGAGCAGCTAGTACCATTTTTAACGACTTTGGTATGTCGCGGCCCGGGGTAGAACCCGAGACCTCCCGTTCCCCGGAGCGGACACTCTACCAACTGAGCTATCGGGGCCGGTTTTTTAAAGGAGGGGTGACTATATAAAATCAGCAAAAAATTCTTTGAGCTTGCAGATATAGTTATAAAACATGCATCATTTTAGTCCCTTTTACCTTTCATTTTCTCACATTGAAATAAAGCATGGGATATATATCCAATGGAAGCAAGTCTGGTATTTAGAACGCAACTAAAAGCTCTGTACCAAAGTGATAAAACCCGGCACCACCCAGGATTTAGTGTAATGCTACCTATACCAAACCCTTATTTTCTTTATGTTGCATCAAAAGAAATGCCAAATAGAAATTTAGGTCATATGTAATAATTCAGTCATGCATAATAAAAGTTCAGTCACACAGAATCTTTCAAGTTTGCGAAAAAGTTATAACTTTCAGATTCAACAATGAAAGCCGAACAAACCATAATTTTTGAAAAGCGCAAAAGTTTATCTCTTTCTGGAATAGAACCCAGACACCGGCTTGCATCAGTGGTTCTTGTCCAATGTCTTTAACACAATTCAATCCTAAAATGCACAGAATTATGCCTAAATAGCACCAATACTCATTTTATGGCTATTTTCACACCTACACCCCCTATTTAAAGTAAAAATGGCTTTTTGAGGATATTTTGAGAACAAAAATGCCAAGAAAATGTTTATAAATGCCTTAATGCCACGAGGAATAGCTGAATATATCTGTCCGCACCCTTTTACATGAATACAATAAAATAGAACTTATAACGGATGAGAAAACTTATCCGGATATTGCAGCGGGCTGTTCGGAGAGACAATTTTGAAGTTTTGCTTTGGTTTGATACATAGTCCTAGTGCAATGAAACCTTCCACTTATATTCCAGATGGAGAAGATTCTTTCTTGTGTTTGTGCAAATACAATTAATGCAAGTCTCCTTTCCAAACACATCAATAAAAACTGATTTACATGACTACAAAGTACCCCCTCCCAAGGACATAGGTCAGAGGCAAAAAATTCATCAAATACATCCAGTTAGACCTAAATTAGCATTACCATCACATTTTTACAGTATCTATGGCAAAATACATGCCATGAGGATACATTTTATGAAACAGAATTGGACAGAACCTACAAATGTGCGGAAATAGTATGTAATGACTGAAAACAGGATAGTGGTCTACTTTTGCTATAGGGAGCTTTCCACTAAATGTTTTCCATAGGCGACACTAGTAACCTTTTACCTGCTCCCACAAAAACTACACATCCAAAAGTTTTCAAACCTTACTTGTTTATAGAATCATCCTGGCCCAACAAGTTAATGAGAAAAATCCACATGTTGATCGGCTCATTTTCAAGTTACAGTCAACCATGTTTGTTTACCTGCTAGAACGGAGTAAATAAAACCAACATTTTTAAAGGAGGGTTGACCATATAAAATCAGCAAAAATTTCTTTGAGCTTGCAGATATATTTATAAAACATGCATCATTTTAGTCCCTTATACCTATCATTTTCTCACATTGAAATAAAGCATGGGATATATATCCAATCGAAGCAAGTCTGGTATTTAGAACGCAACTAAAAGCTCTGTGTAATGCAACCTAGAATTGATTCCAGAGGGCCGGAATTTCCAGCTCTTACGACTGGTTCCGATATTTAACTGCACACATGGCGGGCGTTCAGCATATGGCGTCCGTTGCTTTGGAAGTCTTACGGGCTGACAAGGCTGCGCGGCAGAGGGGTCCCTTTGACTAGTCATCATCTCCAGCGATGATGAAGACCTTGAAGATTTTGAAGATTTTTACATTAAACAATCACATGTCATAGGGAGAAATCATTAAATCAAAAAGCTTTGGCGGTGATTTATGGATATCCATAATTCGAATTATGGATATCCATAATCGATCTGAATTATGGATATCCATAATCGATCTGAATTATGGATATCCATAATTCGAATTATGGATATCCATAAATCAGAGGAATTATGCGGGTCGGATTTAGGTCTGCGTGGAAGCATCGTGCAGCGCATATATTTCTTCAAGCCCCGATGGGCGGGGGCCGGAGTTGTGTATCTATTCCCCTTAATAAGGCAAATATGCTAGTATTTTGCTGAAATGCAAAAGCTCCTCTCTTTTTTTCAGCAAAAATAACACTATATTAGATGCTGTATTTGCTTGAACAGTTAACAATTTGACCATTAACGAGCTCGTTCAGCTAACGATGCTTTGAACAACTGGGCCGTTGTCGCAAACCCCGAAGACAGATTTTTTCATGATTGGGCTCAAAAACCAAATATTGCAATATACTGTATGGCATAGGCGTATTTTCGAAATGGTGCTGCATCCCAGATATTTGTAAACATGTTTCCGAGGTAAGGTGTAATCAAACATTCCGTCCGTGTTCGTATTGAACCTGTACCAGAGAGATGGTAAGGGGACACCGGTGCGAACTTGGTTCGTATTGCGGGCAGCGAGTACGCTTTCTGTCAGGTCACGAGAAAAGCATTTTCCTATTATACAGTGAAACTTCGATGGCTAGAGCACCTTTGGGACCATGAAAGGGGTAGTTCGAGCCACTGAGGGTTTTTCATAATTGGTTGGTTGATTTGAGGTTTAACGTCCACGTCAACACTGTAAAGGTCATTTTGGAGACGTTGCTTCCAATTTTGTGGGACTTTTACCCGACATTGAGATTAAATGACATCTCAAGCCATGTCGCCCAACGAAGTCAATAGGGTTTATTAGCATGGACGGGCCGCCTCGCACCGCGGTTCCTGGACATCCATAAGCGGTTTACCAGTACTAGTGTGCGGGCCGGATTCAGCTCTGCGTGGAAGCATCATGCAGTCCATATATTGCTTCAAGCCCATGTGGGAGGGGGCGAGGTTTTTTATAGTGTAATGTCAGGAGGCATAATGCTTATAAAAAACAAGGTATGTTGTGTGTACTCATTAGAATCGCCTCATGGAGGCGATTCTAATGAGTACACACAACATACCTCTTCACAATGATAAATCTTTCTAAATGATACCTAACTCTGATTATCAGGCCTACGGAAAGCATTTTCTAGGAACTCAAGAATGTGTTCGAATCAGCCATTGTAAACGAGCCATCGGTGTTCGAGCCATCAAAGTTACACTGTATAACACAATTTTTATCTCTACTTTATTACATAAAAGACACAAACAAATGTGGATATTTTTAAGAATCGCTTCAGAGTGAGACGATTCTAACACATGTTGGAGAAAAATGTCCACAGCTACTGTCCTATACTGTTAGGGAGCAAATACCGTCGTGAACGGTTATAATTAACGTCCTATGTACTGGTGTACTGTTCGACTGAGACTTCTGTGGTTGCAGAGTCATAATGGGCATTCTGTTTTTGTTTTGTTAAAAAATATAAACAGCTTAGAGAGAGAGAACAAAAAAAAAAAAAAAAAAAACACGCTCCCTAGCAACGCTCATGAACATCGCGATGAAAATATACATGACATGGCTCTTTCCCCCAAAATATGTCACTCTCATAAATGGTAAAAGAAAATACAGTAAAATTCATATAAAAAGACCACCTTAGGGACTTTTCAAAAGTGGTTTTAAGAACACTTTTGAACAGTCCCAAAGGTGGTCTCTGACCAGGAGACATTGTATGCAGAAAACACAAAAAAAGAATAACTGCAATCTACTAAGTAAGCCTTTTAAAGCAGGATTAGTCTTAATTTTAGGTGGTCTTAGTAGCGGAATTTCACTGTATAAAATAAGAATAAAACCAATCGGTCACACACTAAGAAGTCACACTCAAGCCTTGAGAGAGAGAGAGAGAGAGAGAGGGGGAGAGAGAGAGACTTCTATCTTCCGACTTCTAATTTCCAATTTCTTACTTCCAACTTCAAGGTAAAGAAGTAAGACGTGTGTGAAGTAAAAAGTCGGAAGTAAGAAGTCGCAAGTTACAAGTAAGAAGTCGAAAGTTAATTAAAAGATAAGTCGGGAGTTAGAAGTTGGAAGTAAGAAATTAGAAGTAGTAAGTTAGAAATCGGAAGTAAGAACTAAGAAGTGATGAAGTTAGAAGCCCCGTCTCCATCGCATACAATTACAATAGCTGTGTGATGCAGGAAGTAATAAGTTTGAAGTCGGAAGCTAGAAGTAAGACGTCGGAAAGTAGACGTTGTAAGTAAGAAGTGGGAAGTTTGAAGTACGAAGCCGAAAGTTACAAGTCGGAGGTTAGAAGAAGGAAGCCGGAAGTTAGAAATAGGAAGTTTGCAGTAAGAACTATGAAGTGATAAAGTTAGAAAGCCCTCCATGGCTTCCATATGTATCTGCATTTAAATCTCACCTGGCGGTTGTAACAATTCTTTCTTCCCAGGAAACGAAGCACTTTTTTCTGATGACTGCATTTTATAGAAAATGGCTCCACTTACCTAACCACTTTTACGGGCCTCTGTGGCCCAGTGGGTAAGAGCGCGCCTAGTGGATAAGATCAATGACTCTTAATCATTAGGTCTCCCACCGCTGTTGTTCGAGCCTCGCTCGGGTCATATGTGTGACGCCAAGTTCTGCAACGGAAAGCTAGGTGTTTTTCTCCGGGTACGCCGGTTTTCGCGCACCTCTGATTAACGAACGGCTCGAAATAAGTGAAATAATTTTGGAAGGGCCGTAAAACCAAAATAAAAAACAAATAAATAAAATAAAATAATAAATAAAAAAATAAAATACCAAACCTTAGCACTTTCCTATCGCGACACCGTGAAATTAAACTGTTTTATTAAGGACATCGGTTTTCGAAGGTCTAATTAATCACTTGTATACATGAAATCATATAATGTGACAGGTAAAATTTGCCACGTACAGTCGAACTTCAATAACTCGAACACCCTCGTGACCATTAAATTTTGTTCGAGATAGAGATAGTTCGAACTACTGTGGGTTACTCATACCGCCAGGCCATGAGGTATACTGAGGACGACCTCAGGATATATAGAGGATATTTGATTTTTTCAGTGTAAGATCGAATTTTATTTCATCGAATGAACACCAAAACTGTTATTTTCACGAGTGGCGTAGCCACGAGTGAAAATAGCAGTTTTGGTGTTCATGAGTGAAATAAAATTTGATCTTGCACTGAAAAAATCAAATTTTCTGTTTCTTACATGCTTCAAAAGGCAATTATTTAGCGTCTTTAATGGTGTCGCTCACATTCGGGGAAAATAATCTTTGTTCCTGTTCGTTTCGCGTCAATTTAGTGGTGTCCTGCGTGTTTAGTGGGTATACTATTGGGTGTAAACTGAAAGTAACTGAAAGTTTGCACCTGAGAAATGGCCTGGGATGGTATTATTATGAATGACTAATGAAATAATTGAGAGAGTAGTTTTCCAAAGAAGTTGCTGGCAAGTCTAACGTCGCGCGACAAAAGACGTGACGTCAGCGTTATTAATGACGTCAGTAACGTCCCCGTCACAAATGAACGGGCTATGCGTCAATTAGAACACATTTCAGTATTGTTCAGTTATCTGACAAAGATAAAATTGAAATTAGAGTTAGATTTGAAGAAAAAAGTAGTCCGAAACAGTGAAAAATAAAAAATCGTATTTTCACTGTTTGAAACAGTGAAAATATCGATTTATATTTCATTGATAAATCTCTATCATTCATTGAAAAGCATGTAAGAAATCTTCATTTTTTATAGAATTTTAGGTATGCTGTGTGCACTCATTAGAAAAGCATGTAAGAAATCTTCATTTTTTATAGAATTTTAGGTATGCTGTGTGCACTCATTAGAATCGCCTCATAGGATTCTAATGAGTACACACAACATACCTTTTCAAGACAAAATCAAATAAACCTAAACACATGGATATCTGGAGCTATGGAATGGATTCTCTAGGGAATTCAGAATGAGTTCGAATTAGCCATGGTAAACGAGCCATCCTTGTGCGACTCATCGAGGTTTCACAGCACAAACATGGGAAAAATTAAATCAGCATATTTTACAGTTTCCTATATGCTTATTAGATTTATGGGTCTTTGCACGTCCTTTTCAGTGTTTTTACGTGTGACTTTTTCTCTTCTCAGTGCGTTTCGGGATGCTTGTGGGCGTTCGATTTTGTCCATGCAGCCAGTCAATCCATCGTGCTAATAAGTCCGTATAATGAACATTCCTCTATGCCCCACTTATAAAAAGGAAACTGTGGTTTACGGGAGTTAGACACTATTTTTTCTTATTTCTGCTCCAAATCATGTCATATGTTTTGGATATTCGTTAGAACCGCCTCCCAAACCTTAAGCTTGGAGTATAAATAATAAGAAAAAACAAACAAACAAACAGACTTTCATCAGGTTAAAAAAAAAAAAAAAAAACGGTTTAGGAGAGATTTGAAAAGATTCTCTTCGCAAGTTCCTCTTTTAATATGGTCAGATTGCGCTTGCGCGGATGCTTGATCCCGGATCATTTTATAATACGCATGCCCATGCGAAAACCGGAGTAACCGAAAAAAAAAAAAAAAAAAAAAAAACACCTGACCTTCCGTGCATGCTGTTTTTTTTTTTATTTATTTATTTATTTATTTTGGGTTTACGGCCCTTTCACTTTTTTCGAGACGACCGCTAATCAGAGGTGGTGAAACCGGAGAACCTGATTTTCCGTTGCGGAACTAGAAGCCTCCGTGGTCGAGTGGTTACGCTATTCGCCTTGTAAACCAGGGGTCGCAGGTTCGATCCCGGGCTTCTCCAGACTTTCGGATGAGTCTTTAAACCGAGGTCCCGTCTCCGTATGACCTTAGCTGTTGGTGGGACGTAAAACTCACAACACTCACTCCGTTGCGGAACTTGGCATCTCACATCTGACCCGAGCGAAGCGCAAACCGCTCGGAGTTTATCTAAGGGTATTACTAAATTGATTTCATCGTTGTACTAGTGCTTGTACAAGGGGGGGGGGGCAAGTTAAGAGTTGGCCTTTTTTGTAGAAGGGCTCAGTTTACAGATTTCGTGTTAACCGAATCCCTCTACAAGAGGGGCCTATCTGCTCCTGAAAAGCAAATTCAATATAGGAATTTTACTGTACCACCAAAATATGGAACATTTTCAGATAAAATCTCCCATTTTTTTTCATATTTGTACTGAAAATATTGATTGTGGTAATTCGTTAGAACCGCGTCGCTACCCACAATCCATGTTTTTGAGCAGAAATATGATGGTTGTTACCAGGTGTGGCTGAGTTGTTACCAGGTGTGGTTGAGTGAGGTTAATGTTTCGTGTATCTTGCGGCACTTGGGCTTCCAAATGATATCTACTTACAGTTGGAAAGGCCTAGTCTTGTTGTCTTTGTAGCAGGTAAGGGTCAAGGGAGGGGCGCGCGTGTGTGTGTGTGTGTGTGTGTGTGGGGGGGGGGGTTATTTCTTCATTTTCTACGCTTCCGTTCATTTGCCTCTTTCTCCCCTGCCCTTCACTCTTGTCTTCTGTATTGCCTCTTCTATCTCTTTTCTGCCCGGCTTTGTCTTGGTGACGACACAAAATGACCCACGAGCGTTGACGTGTAGTTAGACAATCAATCAAATCTGTAGATACCACGTGACCCACAGATGACTCGTGCCACCGGAGAAGGTTTGGATGCGTTAAGGTGCCAACTTCACTTGTACCGGCTAAAGAAAAACAATCACAAGACTGTTGAACAGTGTAGGAGTAGTCCGGTTATGGTGCACACAGTTTGACTGCAGAGTATGTTGAAATGTTATCAAGAACATAACAGATGACATTTCTTGGCATCCTAAGCGACTGTTAAAAATTCACATGCTTGCGCGGCCCCCGCCCATCGGGGCTTGAAGAAAGATGCTTCCACGCAGAGCTGAAACCGTTCGTACACGAGTATACTAGTGAATCGCTTTGAGGATCTAAGCCTCTCCAGGAAAAGCGGAGCGAGTCGGACCACCCATGCTTATAAACCCTATTGGTTTCATTGGGCGACAGGGCTTGAGATGTCATTTCATCTCAATGTCGGGTAAAGGTCCCACAAAATTGGAAGCGACGTCTCCAAAATGACCTATACAGTGTTGACGGGGATATTAAACCTCAAATCAAACAAACAAAATCACATGCTTGCGCAGTAATTACGATTTGAATAACTCATAAAATGTACCCCCTCTCGTGAACAATGTGACTTCCCATATTAAAAAAGAGCTTTTTAGGCGCGTCTTCTTATTATGCACAGCCGGGTCGACTGTCTTATAGTGTACGCGGGAAACTGTATGTAATCATACCCTTAAATTCATGTTGCGTCCGACCTGTTTGCCAATGCCCCATTTTGGAACCGGGTTTACCAATTCAATAATAAAAAACACTTTCTGGTACTTGTGGGACAATTATTTCAATTGCGCTCTGTTTATTTCTAATTTGCGCGCGGTTTAACTTCATTGGTCAGTGACAGTCACGTGGACATCAGCTGTATTTAACTGCGCTAGAAAAGAAATAGGCGTAAAATGATTATTAAGCCCGAGGCGGCTCTAACGAGTACGCGCATTTGCGCAATATGTTTTTGAGCAGAAATAAGCAAAAAAAAAATGTATACTCTTCAAACCACAGTTTTACCATTTAGGGGGTCAAAATTATATTGCGATTGAAAGTGTACTAACTTATGCTACTTATTGACCCCAGGTCGTACTTTCTGTTAATCAAAGACGTATAAAAAATTTATTTACGTCCTTGTGTTAATGTAGCATTGGGAATTTTCTTGGGTGGCCACGTCAATCAGAGATCGTATGTAAAGGATTTACATTAAAACTGCATTAAATATGAACCACTAGATTGAATGAAAAGGTTTACGCTTTAACCCTCAATCACAACAAAAGTCATCTGGTTTATCGTCTGCTGATGTATTTAACAAGTCGTTTCTGCAAACAGAAATGACCCTCTTGATCAGGGTCTACAGTCTACACTGTTTGCCCGTAGGCAAAAATATGTTTGAATAATTTTAAGAGGGCCGTTTTCAGATGACCTTGGGTTAACCCTTAAGACGCCGGGGAAAACTGCATCTGAAAATGTCGTCTGTTTATGTCGTCTGCTGAAACTTCCAGATATTTTTGCATACAGGAAAACAGTGTGGGCCCAGATCAGTTTTTGTTTGATTTGAGGTTTAACGTTCCCGTCAACACTTTAAAGGTCATTTTGGTGACGTTGCTTCCAATTTTGTGGGACTTTTACCCGACATTGAGATGAAACGACACCCCAAGCCCTGTCGCCCAATGAAACCGATAGGGTTTATTAGCATGGACGGTCCGCCTCGCACCGCGGTTCCTGGACAGGCTTAGATCCTCTAAGCGGTTTACCAGTACTGGTGTGCGGGCCGGATTCAGCTCTGCGTGGAAGCATCATGCAGCCCATATATTTCTTCAAGCCCCTATGGGCGGGGGCCTGGGCCCAGATCAGACTGCTCCTTTTTGGCGAACAGTGTGGACCCAGATCAGAGGAGCAGTCTGATCTGGGCCCAGATCAGACTGCTCCTTTTTGGCGAACAGTGTGGACCCAGATCAGAGGAGCAGTCTGATCTGGGTCCACACTGTTCGCCAAAAAATGACTTTTAATGTAACCGGCTGACGTCAAAGCAGACGACAATTGTCTTGATTGACGGTTTATGGGTTCAATATCTAGCCACAATTTACGAATTATCAGATAAGCATATCTAAATTTCTGATCGATATTTAAAAGAAATAAATGTACTCGAAGTCATAATCCCGTGAAACAATGGCTGGTGATCGGACCACCCAAGGAATACGTCGATGTCAGGTTATTAAAGCTAAGGCCACCGACGTCGAGAACCAATAATTTACTGGTCTACAGCGAAGCGAAAGGTTATTTTAAAGATTTTTTTCTTCCTGAAAAATTCGACTGCCATATGACTTAAGGTACAATCGCTGGTTTAGCTCGCATGAAACGAAGGCTACCCCACTCGGCACACTTTTAATTAACGTCGCTACAACGTTGATATAATGTTGCCCACATGTTGTGTGCCTGCTGGTACCGGGTAGCTTAGCCCATTTTGTAGTACGCGGGTCAGTCAAATTTTTCAAAATTCGCTCCTGAAATTTTTAATGTATGTCCATCAACAATTACCATACATGTGTTCATTTAAGACAAAAATACGTGTGACGTCATCACGACGTTGCATCGTTACGACGTAGCTTCGTTACGAAGTAGCTCGAGCGTCATGGCAACGATTTAGGTCATTCAGCTTTGCATAAAATCAATGAGGAATTTCATAGGCATTATGCTTCCAGCGCACACTCATTCGATCATTGCACGACCGGCAGAAAAAGCGACCGACTGAAGTGGGTTGATTTTCTAAGAGTGCCCAAAAATCACCGTGTCATTCTGTCAGTCTGTCTGTCCGTCCGTAACCCGTTTGTGAAAATTGGTGATAGTGACTTAACCGCTTGGAATATTTAAACATTTTTTGGCATACTGATAGATATCAATGAGATCTAACCAATGAACTTGTGAAATATAACATTCCATTTAGTATAGCCTCGCCGAGGCGAAAAATGTGAAAATTTTCGAACTGCTTCTCCTCGGAAACCGTTGAAGTCAAATTTGAAGTCAAATTTCATATGGAGCCTCTATGGGATGAGGGAAACCAAAATTTGCTCATGGGGTCTAGGTCACATGACCAAAATTGCCGCCAAGTCATATATGGTCTGTCTGTCTGTCCGTCCGTAACCTGTTTGTGAAAATTGGTGATAGTGACTTAACCGCTTGGAAAATTTCATATGGAGCCTCTATGGGATGAGGGAAACCAAAATTTGCTCATGGGGTCTAGGTCACATGACCAAAATTGCCGCCAAGTCATATATGGTCTGTCTGTCTGTCCGTCCGTAACCTGTTTGTGAAAATTGGTGATAGTGACTTAACCGCTTGGAAAATTTAAACAATTTTTGGCATACTGATAGATATCAATGAGATCTAATTAATGACTTGCGAAATATTACATTCCATTTAGTATAGCCTCACCGAGGCAAAAATCCGTAACCCGTTTGTGAAAATTGGTGATAGTGACTTAACCGCTTGGAATATTTAAACAATTTTTGGCATACTGATAGATATCAATGAGATCTAACCAATGAACTTGCGAAATATTACATTCCATTTAGTATAGCCTCGCCGAGGCGAAAAATGTGAAAAATTTCGAACTGCTCCTCCTCGGAAACCGTTGGGCCGATTGAAGTCAAATTTCATATGGAGCCTCTATGGGATGGGCGAAACCAAAATTTGCTCATGGGGTCCAGGTCACATGACCAAAATGGCCGCCAAGCCATATATGGTCGGTCTGTCTGTCCGTCCGTAACCTGTTTGTGAAAATTGGTGATAGTGACTTAACCGCTCGGAATATTTAAACATTTTTTGGCATACTGATAGATATCATTGAGATCTAACCAATGAACGTGCGAAATAATATGAAATAAAGGCACTGCCTTTTGAGCAAACACACTCATTTATACCCCTATCTATCTTCATATTCTGAGTCGGTCATATTTGGCCATCGGTAAACAAAAAAAGGTGGGGTGGGGGTGTGGGGGGGGGGGGGGTTGGGGTCGCAGGCTGAGTCCTTAAAACTATTTACAATCTGATTAGCAGAGGTATACTAAAACGCATACCCCTGAGTCCCAATCTATACTGTACAGTCTTTGAACTCCTCTGTCGGTCTTTGAACTCCTCTGCGGTCTTGGCATCCACCGCAGACGAGGGAAGACTATTGCACTGAGTTCTGGGGGAAAATGCTTTAGGGCATCACTAGAGGTCTGGTATGTTATTTACTTTTGATGCCCTTGTTTGATTTGAAACTGTCACAGGGGTCGACTATTTATCTTTATCGAGAGACACTATACCAGAGTGTATCTTATAAAAGGAGGACTTAGGTAGTTAATATTGGTGAAAAACATCAAAAATACCAGTAGTGCTAGGGTGGTAGCTCAGTGGTTACTGCACATGCCTTTGCTGTTAGAGACCCCCGGTTCGATTCCGGGCACAACGTGCACCGTCCTTCGGCTCGGAGATTACCTGAGCAGAAAGACTCATCCAATCTGCAGGTTAAAGATCCTTACCATAATTTCATGATTACCAAGCAGGCGTTTGTCCTGCAAATCTCAAGTGTATGCACACCTGTAAGTAATAGTAATAGTCAAGTGTGACCTAATGCAGGAGAGAGAGAGAGAGAGAGAGAGAGAGAGAGAGAGAGAGAGAGAGAGAGAGAGAGAGAGAGAGAGGAGAGAGAGAGAGAGAAAAAAAAGAGAGAGAGAGAGATAGAGGTCTTTAAGACCACGTTTGAACAGTCCCAAAGGTGCTCTCTGGCCAGAGGACACTGAATACAGAAAATACAAAGAAAGAATAACTGTAGCTTACTAATAGGCTTTAGACAGCAGAATAAGACTTAATTTTATGTGGTCTTAATAGCTGATTTTTACTGTATAAACCACTTATAGTAAATTCAGAGCTTCCTGACCAACAGGGTCTGACAAGACCTGGTCATAGGCCTGATTACCACGATTGCGCCAGCTGTATCCGGTGTCCCTCAGACCTTTGTTGTTCTGCCCATGCATAAATAACCTGATACAGAAAGTTAGCCCTGGAGTTCACCTCTTTGCTAATGACAGCCTTTTATATCACGAGGTCTCAAGCATGACTGATACTGCACACTTCAGAGGGATCTTGAGTGACTACAACAATGCCTATAATGGAATATGGACTGGCAAAAGTCTTCTCAATCCAACCAAAAGTGCGACAATCAGTTTAACAAAATGGAGAATATAAGTGAAGGCATTGATCAGGTAACCTGGTCGAAGATTTTGAGCCACTTACATGTTAAAGATACACAGCCATGGACTGTCAATCTTAAAAACTTTAAAGCACCTGGGCATCATTTATTTCAGAAACATGTCATGGAAATCCATTTTGATGCACCTGTAAAAAGGCAAACAGCAGCTTGGCGTTTCTTTGGAAGGGAGATAACCAGCTGGTCTGAAGATGTTGAAGCATGATGGTAGAAAACATGATTAGACTTATCCTGGATTATGCCTATCAGTATGGGGCTCACATATAATATCCAGCAGCTCGAGACGGTGCAACGGCGAGCAGCTTGGTTTGTCAGAGATGACTACCAAACAACCAGCATTACCTCCCAAATGATACAGCACCTTGGGCCGACAAACTCACCACCATTGACATCAAGTTGTCAATGCTGGGCATTATCTAAATGTATCTCTGGGCTAAGTGGACATCCATGCTTGCAGGCACTCCGACCCAAAAGCGGCGAACAGTAGGGGATGCTCCCCGGAGTATATGGACCGTCTTATTTTGTCAACTCTCCTTCATCGGCACGAGCATTAGACTTCCACAGAATATTGTCACTTCTGGGATCCTTGAGAGCTTCAAAAGGGATCTTCCCTGAACTGCATAAAAAAGTTTTTGATATGTTCTGTCGTGAGGCAAAGGTGACGGGAGTCCAACTGATATTGACCCCCAGTTGGGCAAGGCCTACTGTCTTTGCAACAGGT
Source organism: Lucinisca nassula (assembly GCA_963580285.1). Taxonomy (NCBI): domain Eukaryota; kingdom Metazoa; phylum Mollusca; class Bivalvia; order Lucinida; family Lucinidae; genus Lucinisca; species Lucinisca nassula. The sequence goes on along the minus strand of OY757014.1, from coordinate 51,229,062 downwards.
AGGGGTAGAGGGGGGAGGGGGGGGGGGGTCGTTGTTACTTCTTCTGTTTGTACACTTTTATTCATTTTCCCCTTTCTCCCTCGTCCCCCACCTCTCTTCTCCTCTACTAACTCATCTATATCTTTAGTCCCTTTCTCTGGGAGACGACCCAAAATGACCAACCTGGGCTGACGTGTCATTAAACCAAAAACTATTGTGTGAGCTTCACCGCCGCTTTGCACATAACCTTAGTATGATGATGCTCCATTGTTGGCCCTGTCTGCACTTCATGGAAGAAAATTAGATTGAGTGACTCAGTAAGTTTGCAGCATGGACACTAAAGTATCCTGAAGTACTAGCGTTATGCTTTGGATTTGGGGCTCATCATCATTTCGTAAATCTTGGGAAGATAGAAATCCACAGGTAGCAAGATAGCTCATTGTGTCTCTTACTATTCCCAGGGCTTTATTCTACACCCCTGAGTGTTTGTGAAAAGTTTTAATTGCTTGGCCAGACGAGAAGCGCTTTCCTGTCCGGTAAATGCTCCGGTAATTGCTCCGGTAACTCGTGGGACCAATAGCGGTGCTGGATTTTACCGGCTAACCTATTCGGCTCGGTGCGGTACGTTTCATTACCGTAGTTTTGAAACTTTCCCGCGACCAAACTTCCGCGTTTGATACCACGGTCTCTCGAAGATAGAAATCCGCAAGTAGCCAAAACTTTCTATTCCCAGGGCTTTATTTTATACCCGTGTAACTGTAATTGCTTGCCAGACGAGAAGCGCTTTCCACCCTAACGAGAATCTCCGGTAAATGCTTCGGTCAATGCTCCGGTAACTCGTTGGTCCAAGCTTGGTGCCTGGTTTTAACCGGTTTACATTTTCGGCTCAAGTTCATTTAAACGCGCGCGACGTAGTTTCGAAACTTTCCCGCGATCAAAATTCAGCGTTTGATGAAACGGTATTCGAAAAGAGACTTTAAAATTATTTCGTCGCTTTTTAGCTCACCTGTCACGTAGTGACAAGGTGAGCTTTTGTGATCACTTTTTGTCCGTCGTGCGTGCGTCCTTGCGTCCGTAAACAATTTCAAATAAGTATATCTCTAATACCCCATGGTCAATCTTGATCAAATTTCATGAGAAGCATCACCAGGTAGGGGGAAAGTAGAAGTAAAACAAAGATCAGGAATTGATACAATTAACTTACTCCATCCATAAAAGACACCAAAGGGAAAGAAATACAAACATTAAGCGACCAGACCATAATGGAAACCTAAACAAAGGAAGGCCATATGGACAGTTACTTTCCCACAAAATGGCCATATGGCCATCCAAAATTAAAAGACACAAGTGATATACACAGTAAGTAACAAACAACAACATAAATAAATCGCCACGGAAGAGCCGCCTTGGAACGGTCAGTGGAAGATTTCCACTGGGGGGCTTAAATCGATTTTACGTGGCCACAATCCTCGCCCTTACTTCCGTCGCGATTAAGACAAATAATTTGTTCAGTCCGCATGAAGGCCTCCTACTGCATACGGTTTTTGGGCTGATCAGATTGGAATTCTGGTTGCTATGGCAACATATAGCTCCCATAGACTGACAATGGGAAAAATTAAAATATCTTCTTCTCTGAAACCACAGGGCTCAGAGCTTAGATATTTAGCATGTAGCAACGGCCAGTGGTCACCTACATAACTCCTGCCAATCATGTCCCTGGGGTCCACATTGGCCACTCCCCGGGGCCTCTTCGCTCCCATAGACCCACAATGGAACAAAAAGCTTAAAAAATCTTCTTCTCGGAAACCACAGGACCCAGAGCTTAGATATTTAGCATATAGCAAGGGCAAGTGGTCACCTATATATTTCCTGCCAATCATGCCCCTGGGTTCCAAATGGGCCACGCCCTAGGGCCCTTTAGCTCCTATAGACTCATAATGGAAAAAAGCTTCAAAAATCTTCTTCTCTGAAACCACAGGGCCCAGAGCTAAGATATTTGGGGTGTAGCAACGGCAAGTGGTCACCTACATAATTCCTGCCAATCATGCCCCTGGGGTCCAAATTGGCCACACCCCGGAGCCCCTTAGCTCCCATAGACTCATAATGGAAAAAAAGCTTCAAAAATCTTCTTCTCTGAAACCACAGGGCCCAGAGCTTAGATATTTAGCATGTAGCAACGACCAGTGGCCACCTACATAATTCCTGCCAATCATGCCCCTGGGTTTCAAATGGGCGACGCCCTGGGGCCCCTTCGCTCCCATAGACTCACAATGGAACAAAAAGCTTCAAAAATCTTCTTCTCGGAAACAACAGGGCCCAGAGCTTAAATATTTAGCATGTAGCAACGGCAAGTGGTCACCTACATAATTCCTGCCAATCATGCCCCTGGGGTCCAAACGGGCAACGCCCCGGGGCCCTTTAGCTCCTATAGACTCATAATGGAAAAAAGCTTCAAAAATATTCTTCTCTGAAACCACAGGGCCCAGAGCTGAGATATTTGGCATGTAGCAAGGGCAAGTGGTCACCTACATAAATCCTGCCAATCATGTCCCTAGGTTCCAAATGGGCCACGCCCTGGGACCCCTTAGCTCCCATAGACTCATAATGGAAAAAATCTTCTCTGAAACCACAGGGCCCAGAGTTTAGATATTTAGCATGTAGCAACGCAAATTGGTCACGTACATGATTCCTGCCAATCATGCCCCTGGATTCCAAATGGGCCACGCCCCGGGGCCCCTTCACTCCCATAGACTCATATGTGGAAAAAACCTTCAAAAATCTTCTTCTCTGAAACCACAGCGCCCAGAGCTTAGATATTTAGCACGTAGCAACGGCAAGTGGTCACCTACATAATTCCTGCCAATCATGCCCCTTGGGTCCAAAAGGGCCACGCCCCGGGGCCAGTTAGCTCCTATAGACTCATAATGGAAAAAAAAGCTTCAAAAATCTTCTTCTCTGAAACCACAGGGCCCGGAGCTTAGATATTTAGCATGTAGCAAAGGCAAGTGGTCACCAACATAAATCCTGCAAATCATGCCCGTGGGGTCCAAATGGGCCACCCCCGGGGCCCCTTAGCTCCCATTGACACATAATGGAAAAAAGCTTTAAAAATCTTCTCTGAAACCACAGGGCCCAGAGCTTAGATATTTAGCATGTAGCAATGACAAGTTGTCACCTACATAAATCCTGCCAATCATGCCCCTGGGGTCCAAATGGGCCACACCCTGGGACCCCCATAGCTCCCATAGACTCATAATGGAAAAAAAAACTTCAAAAATCTTCTTCTCTGAAACCACAGGGCCCAGAGCTTAGATATTTAGCATGTAGCAACGGCAAATGGTCTCCTACATATTTCCTGCTAATCATGCCCCTGGGGTCCAAATGGGCCACGCCCCAGGGCACCTTAGCTCCCATAGACTCGTAATGGAAAAAAGCTTCAAAAATCTTCTTCTCAGAAACTGTGAAGCACAGAACTTAGATATTGAGTGTCTAGTACAATAAAATAGCCAGCTACATAAATCCTGTTTACCCTGCCCCTGGGGTCAAAATTGACCACGCCCGAGCTCATCACCTCCAATAGACTTATAATGGAAAAAAAAAAACTTAAAAAATCTTCTTCAATGAAACCATAAGGCCCAGAGCTTAGATTTTTAGTATGTAGCAACGTCAAGTGGCCACCTACATAAATCCTGCCAGTTATGCCCCTGGGATCCAAATTGGCCACACCCCAGGGGTCTTTAGCTTCCATAGACTTACAATTGGAGAAACTTCAAAAATCTTCTTCTCTGAAACCACAGAGCCCTTATAATGGAAAAAAACAACTTAAAATGGGGGAAAAAATCTTCAAAAATCTTCTTCTCTGAAACCATAAGTCCCAGAGCTTAGGTATTTAGCATGTAGCAATGTCGAGTGGTCTCCTACATGAATCCTTCCAATCATGCCCCTGGGGTCCAAATCCTGTGGCCCCTTAACTCCAACAAACTTATAATGGAAAAAAGCTTCAAACATCTTTGAAACCATGAAGTACAGACCTTAGATATTTAGTATATAGCAACACAAAATGGTCGCCTACATAAATCCTGCCAACCGTGCCCTTTGGGTCAAAATTGGCCAAGCCCCAGGGCACATTAGCTCCTATAGACTTATACTGGAAAAAAAAAACTAAAAAAAAATCTTTTTATCCAAAACCATAAGGCACAGATTTTGTTTGATTTGAGGTTTTACATCCCCGTCAACACTGTATAGGTCATTTTGGAGATGTCTCTTCCAATTTTGTGGGACTTTTACCTGACATTGAGATGAAATTACATCTCAAGCCCTGTTGCCCAATGAAACCAGTAGGGTTTATAAGCATGGACACCGCTTTGCCTGAGCTTAGATATTGAGTATAGCAATGTCAAGTGGTCTCCTACACTAATGATTTTCTGGTACACAGGTGAGCGATATAGGGCCATTGGGCCCTCTTGTTTGTGTTTCTTTTGTAATGGAACTTGACTTCTTTTGGTTTTGAGAAGCATTTTTTGGATATGAATACAATTCTCATGAACTTTGTAAAGATGGCGGATTATCGCGAGAAATAGAACGAGATTCCAGGCGAGATTTGGGTGCCTAAGTATGTTGTTCCAGCCTAATATGAAATAAAGGCACTGCCTTTTGAGCATACACACTCATTTACACCCCTTAGATAGTTAATAGTTAACTGGACTGGAGGCCCCCCTGTTTTACCTGTTGTCGACACCAATATAAGTCTCTCCGACTTCTTGAGGCGCATTTCGATATTGTCCTTCAGATAGACCTGTGCAGGAGAACCATCTCCTGCGAGTAATGGTCAAATGCGACCGATCGGAGTATAAGTAGAAAGAAAGAAAGATGCCTACCGTAATTCCATGATTACTGTGTAGGAAATTGCGTGTATGAAATGTACACCTGCACGTAATCCTCGTGGGCGGGGGTGTTGTAGTATATATAGAAAGAAAGAGTAGTGGTGTTGAACATCAAAAACACACCAACAGTGGTTGCTTACGGGTTAAACCACTTGCCTCTGATGCTGGAGACCCTCGGTTCGATTCCCGGCAGCGACAATACAGTTTAGTATCCGAAGAACATGTTCCACTGGAATCATTTGTAGGGATGAATGTCACAAAGTGCACCGTCCTTCGGATCGGGACGATAACTGGAGCCCCACCCCACCACCCACGTGCAGAAAGAATAATCTCCTCGGCAGGTTAAGATCCTTACCGCAATGTCATGATTACCGCGTAGGCGTTTGTCCTTCAAATCTCAAGTGAACAATAACCAAATGTGACCTAACGCAGTAAGGATAGACATATAGAGAGAGAGGGGATGTTTGGCAAAGTTCCACATGAATGGCTTGAGCACTATCAAGCTCAGACACAACAAAATATACACCACTTACAGTGGATCCAGAGCTTCCTGACCAACAGGGGTTAACCAGACCTGGTAAAAAAGGCCTGATTACCGCGACTGGCCCAGCTGTATCTGGTGTCCCTCAAGGTGCCAATCTCAGACCATTGTTGTTCTGCCCACGCATAAATGACCTGCCACAGAAAGTCAGCTCTGGAGTTCACCTCTTTGCTAATAACAGCCTTTTATACCACAAGATCTCAAGCATTGCTGATACTGCAGCACTTCAGAGGGATCTTTAAAGACTACAGCAATGTCTATAATGAAATACAGCCATGTACTGTCAATCTTAAAAACTTGAAAGTACCTTGACATCCTTTTTTGATGCAACTGTTAAAAGCCAAACTGCAGCCTGGTGTTTCTTTGGAAGGAAGATAACCAACTGGTTTAAAGCATGATTTAGTGACTATGATAAGACTTATCCTGCAATGTGCCACATCAGTATGGGGCCCACATATAGTATCAGCTCGAGACGGTTTGCCTCGCAACTCGGTTTGTCTCGAGGTGACTACCAGCATTACCTCCCGAGTGATACAACACCTTGATCTGCAAACTCGATAGCATTGACATCAAGATGTCAATCCCGGGCATCATCTATCTCTGGGCATCCATGCTTGCAGGTTCTCGGACCTGAAAGCAGCGAACAGTAGAGGATACTCCCTGGGGTATATGGACCGGCATCTGCTAACAGCCCACCTTCATCGGCACGGGCATCAGACTTAAGACCAACTTCCAAAAAATATTGTCACTTCAGGGATCTTTGAGTGCTCCAAGAGGGATCTTCCATAAACTACATAAAACTGTTTTTCAAAGTTTTTAATTTGTTCTGTTGTGAGGCAAAGGTGACCGGAGTACAACATATATTGATTTACAGTTGGGCGAGGCCTGCTGTCCTTGTGGCAGGTAGGGGTAGAAAAGGAGTGTTGTTATCTCTTCTATTTGTACACTTTTATTCATTTTCCCCTTTCTCCCCTGTCCCTCCCTCTCTTCTATCTCTTTTAATAGTCCCTTTCTCTGGGAGATAACACAAACTGACCAACCAGGGTTGGCGTGTGGTTAAACCCAAACCAATTGTTTGAGCTCCACAGCTGTTTTGCACATAGCCTTAGTTTGACGATGCTCCAGTGTTGGTCCTGTCTGCAATTCATAGGCAGAAAATTACATAGGGTGATTCAGGTAATTTGAAGCATGGGCACTTTAAAGTGTCCTGAAGCACTTGCATTATGCTATGGATTTTGGGCTCATCATCACTTTATAAATCTTGGCAAGGTAGAAATCCACAGGTAGCCAGCTGGTAACAAGACGTTTCGCTCCCAAGACGTTCCTTCCCCCACCCACCCTAGTCGTTTCGCCTCCCTTTATGGCCCCCGTCGTTTCGCCCCCAAACCATAAATCTGTAGTAGGCCAGCCGGATCGAGCTTGTTATGACAGTCGCGTCACCTGCTCAGTAAGGTGTTACCTGCTGATGAGGTGGCGGACGGACGGACGGAGTGACAAACGGACGGACAGATGACCAACCTATATTTTCTAAACTGTAGTAGGTCGGACTGATCGAGCTTGGTAAGACAGTCGCGTCACCAGTTCAGCAAGGTTTTGCTAGCTGAAACGGTGGCGGACGACGGACGACGGACAGACGACCAGCTCATATATTCGCGTTGTGATTTTGTTGGATGAAAAGTCAGCTGCTCTGTCCTAGTCTAACTCAGGAAAAGAATTTGCCTCTCAGACAGACGGACATGTGGACAGGACAGCTGCCATTATGATCCCAGGTTCGTTTCTCTGGATGTGGTGATACGGGGTCGGGCCTGAGGAATGAGAAAGTACTATTTCAATATTTAATAAACACGAAATATTTAGTGCAAAATTACACCTTAGATTAATGCAAACTATCTTAACAGTTTGAGCTTTTAAAACGAATTTGAACCGCCTTATTGGAGGGAATTGAGCCACGGTCGGGCCCAGTAGGGTGTGACAGTTTATTATATGTGCCCACCTTAAGAGGAATTGAGTCTCTATCGGACCCAGTAGGATGTGGTTTTTATAAGTGAAACTTGACTGACCATATGCAGATACATCAATACTTCTATAAAGAATGCATCCAGTCATATTTGTGTTGAGTGAGTTTGCATTTAGTAACGATTATCACCATAGTTTACAATTCAGAAAAATCAGACTTATAAATATGTGAACATTGTATAAATTGTTCAAAGATAGCAACAATTGTCCTCTTTAAATCCACAGATTTAACACAAGCGGATCGCTCCTGATCATTTTAGTAAATGTTCAAAGGTAGAGTATTTTCCCTTTGTCAAACAAGTATTCACTTTCTCGATAAATGTCCTATCTCTTACACTCCTCCCTCCTTAACAAGATACATTTTGAATAAAATGTATCTGCTTTCTTCTTTAAACATGTTCCTCAGTGTTCGTTCTAGTAATCATTCAAGTTTTACCCTTTTCCTTCTCTTTGGACTGTCCCACATATTGGTATCTTTCACCACTTGTCCATCTCTGAGTTTAACTATTTCATCTCTACAAACATTATTCTGTGAACTTGAATATAACAGATGTCTGACATCCTTAAACTTATCCGCCTCTTCCCTCCTACGTTTAGATTCTAGCTGTCTCTGCACAATTTTCATACTCTCACGATCCTCAGCTGTTCCATACTGATATGGCAAACAGTCATAAGGGTTTATGTAAGAAGGATTTGGAAGACACTGTGCTTCACTTTCACTATGATTGGCATAAAGTTTCAAGTGGGCTTTTAAATGCTTTCTGATGGCGAATTTCCTGCCACATGAACAAATATTAACCAGTTTATGTTCCTGATGGCAACACTTCCAATGGTTTATGAATGTCTTGAATGAATAAAACTTCTGTGGTCCACAAACAGTTACTGGACAGGGTGTGGGTACACGTGGCCATACTGGGCGGTTTTCATAATTAAAATTCTTCATCTCGCCCTCCGGAATGTTCACATCTATGCTCGCCATTCTGCAAAATATAAACTCATTTGCAGAAATACTGCAGTGGGCTTTACAGCTATCTTCACTAATGATGATGATAGTGATGGTGATGATGATGACTACGATGATGACGATATCCATAAAAGCTGAAGATGTCATTCTTCTTATATCTACTTTTAATCATTAAACCACACGGGCTTTTTATAGTTAGTATTTACAGGTTTAGTGGGCACATTGGTGTTTAATGTTCTCATAATACTGCATCTTATTTTGCATGTTTTAAAATGATTTTAATGATGTGGTCGTAACTCGACATTTTTACCATTTTGTACCATTTCTTATACACATTTGAATTAGTTTGGGGTTTATATGCCTTTACAGATATATTTACATTTTTATTTTTAAATACATATATAGATTGTTAAAAAAAAAAAAATATTTTAAATTCTTATCGACAATTTTATGGTCATTGCAGAATTTGTCTATGGTGGGGACCAAATTTCTTTTGGTTTAATTGGACGATCTCTGCGAGAACGTATAACGGGTATTTTGTTTTGCCTGACTTTGTTTTGTACCCTGCAATTTTCATTTTGAGTACCAATGTCTGACTCTGAAACTAATGTTTCTCTCATACTTTCATTGTTGGGGACTTCATTTTGATTCCCTTTTTGACCGCTATTAGTACGGATATTTAAGTCTGTACATGATATGCCATTATCTGCATTAATTGTGCTCTGGTTATCTTCCGAGTCATCTAATACTCTTGTGTTTGACCTTGAATCAAATGGATCAGTATGCTCATGTGACTGGATTTCATGTGATGATATGTCACTACTCTGAATATCAGACAAGTCTGTATATTCATTTGTTTCTGAATGATTTTTATCCTGACTTACATTTGTTTCAGTCTGTTCAAAGTCATTTAACCAATTAGTTGGAGTTAATTCCCCTTCATATGGTTTTATATCGTCAACATGGACATTTATGACTGGTTTTTCAGGACCTCTTTGAATGAGGTAATTGGTCTTTGACATACATTTGAGGACTAGATATGGGCCTGTCCATCCTTGATTTAATTTTTGATTTGCTGTAGGCGGATAGAAACGCCAAACCCAGTCCCCTTTTTTATAGTGTCTCAGTTTTAAACCTTGATCGTAATCAGATTTTTGCCTTTTTGCAGCTTGGCCTATATTTCTGAACACAAAGTCATTTGTTATAGCCATTGCTGATTTAACCCATTCTATATATTGTACAGGGCATGTCTCTTCAATTGTATTTGGAGGCGGACCGATCATTAAATCAAGAGGGCAAGAAATCTCTCTATTTAAGAAAACTAAATTTGGCGTGCAGCCAGTACTTTTGTTTTGAGTAGCTCGGTATGCCATTAGAATGTACGGGAGGTAATCATCCCAGTTCTGCGGATTTTCAACTGCAAATGATCTCAGCATCTGTTTCAGTGTTCTATTGAATCTTTCAACTAAGCCATCGGAATTTGGCCGGTAAGGAGCAGTCCTAGTTTGTTTTATCCCAAAGTTTTTGCATAAGATTCGAAATAACTCTGATTGAAATTCTCTACCTTGATCGGTGTGTATCTGCCGAGGACATCCGTACTTTGTGAAAAATTCGCATACAAGTTTATCTGCTACGGTCTGGGCTGTGTGGTTGGGCACTGCCCAAGCTTCAACCCATTTTGAAAAATATTCTCCTAATACGATAATGTATTCATTCCCATTGTCTGAAATTGGTAATGGGCCGAATATATCTACCGCGACACATTGCATGATAGCATTAACTTTAAATTGTTGAAGTGCAGCCTTTCCACGGCCTGGACCTGGTTTAACGCGTGCGCAAGTATCGCAGGATTTGATCCATCTTTCGACGTCTTCTCTTACACCGGGCCAGTAGAAACGACGTCTAATACTGTCCAGGGTCCTGTCTCTTCCCAAATGACCAGCTGTTAAGTGCGAATGTAGGTGGTCGAAGATTACTTTCCGTATAACATCCGGTGTGACCAACTGATATATAGTGCATTCTTGTCTGTCAACCCACTTTCTGTACAAGAGACCATTCTTGACGCACAAGCTTTCCCACTGGTACCATAATGCTTTCAAAGTATTGTCTGTTTTGGCTTTCTCAGGAAGTGCTGGCTTGCTGTCATTCTGAAGCTTGTATTCAAGGATCAGCTTCACTGATTTGTCTTCTCTTTGCATTTGTTGTAGCTCTTCTGGACTCCATGAAGGTATCCAATTTGGTTCATTCAAGCCAACGACATTGGGGATATCAATGATTGGGCTGATAAGTGACGAGAAGGGCCAATCTGAGCCCTGGGTCTCACCGGCGCCACTATGTGGCACTGGTTTCTTATCAATGTGCCCCGGCGCGGGACTAGATGAGCTGTAAAGCGGCAAGAAGGTACCATATGTGACCTGAACCGGATCGGTCACTTTGACCGAATACTTCACATCGGGCCCATCATCTTTGTCCTTTCCTAAAACCTTATCTGACTCTACCGAAGGGAAACAGTCGTGGCAAGAATGATTTGGACACTTTCTCTTTGGTTTTCTTGATAACGCATCCGCGTTCTGGTGTTGTCTTCCAGGCCTGTATCTTAATTCGTAATCGAATGTTTCAATGATACTTATCCATCTGGCCATCAAGCCTTCTGGTTCCTTGAAGTTTTTCAACCATATGAGAGGGGCGTGGTCAGTTCGGATAATAAACTTTCGACCTAACAGGTAATGTTTGAAGTGACGCATAAACGTGACTACTGCAAGCAGTTCCCGTTTTGTAGTACAGTAGTTTTGTTGTGCTGGATTAAGTGTTTTACTAGCGTAAGCTATCACTCTCTCGATTCCATCTTGTTCTTGGGACAGTACTCCACCTATTCCCCATAAACTAGCATCGGTATCTACTATAAAGACGCCATCTTCTCTTGGGAAGGAAAGTACCGGTGCACATGTGAGTGCACTCTTGAGACTTAAGAAAGCCTTCTCACATTCGTTATCCCAGGCAAATTTCACATTTTTACGCGTCAGACGGGTGAGCGGTTTAGCGGTCTCTGCGAACTGGGGAATAAACTTTCGATAGTAGCCTATAAGTCCTAATGCAGACCGAACCTCAGTTTTGTTTGTCGGCGTAGGCCAATTTTCTATTGCCTCAATTTTTGAAGGGTCACAGGCTATGCCATCTTCTGACACAACATGCCCTAAATATGTCACTTGTGTTTGGAAGAGGGAACATTTCTTAGGCTTAAGTTTAAGATTTGCCTCTCTTAATCTATGAAATACTAGTTTTAGATTTTCTAGGGCCTCTTGAAAGGTTTTTCCCACAATTATAATGTCATCAAGGTAGCATAGGCATTTGTTTGGGGTTAGATTAAGAAGGACCTTTTCCATTAGTCTTTGAAATGATGCCGGAGCGTTCGTAAGCCCAAATGGCATAACATTGAAGTGGAATAAGCCTCGGTGAGGCACCACAAACGCTGTTTTGGATTTACTGGTTTTTGACATTCTTATTTGCCAGTATCCGCTAGCTAGATCTAATGTACTGAACCACAGAGATCCTGACAGTGATTCTAGTGTGTCATCAATTCTTGGAAGAGGATATGCATCCTTTAAAGTGACAGAATTAAGTTTTCGAAAATCAATGCAAAAGCGACATGAACCATCTTTCTTTTTTACCAGACAAATGGGTGCCGACCAAGGACTATCACTTGGTTCAACGGTGCCTTGTTCGAGCATTTTGTCAAGTTCTTGATCAACTAACTGTCGTTTAAATATTGGAATTCTCCGTGGTGGAATCTTTATTGGTTCTGCACTGCCTGTTTTAATTTCATGTTCTGTTACATCAGTTTGACCTAGTTTTCCTTGTGGTTTCATGAAAATGTCTTGATACTGATTTATCACTCGAGTTAAACTCTGCTTTTCATTGGGTGTTAACTTATCAGATGCATTTTGAATCAGTGACTGTAAATGTGTTGGAACAGGTTGATTTTTATTTTCGTTGGGACATTCACTTTTATTGGTCTTGTAGATCTCTTCAGCTTCCTGTAATACACCTATCACAGAATGCTGATTTACTTTAACTGATTCATCACTTAGATTCAATATAGACACTACAATGTCTTCTTGGTTTGGATCTACCAGAGTTCTTGCAATAAAACAACCTTTATTAGTCAGAAATTTGGTTGGTTCTGCAATACTTAAGAGTTCATTTTTAATGCAAGGTTGGTCTATTTTACCTTTAATGAAAGCTTCTGAATTTGGTTGAATAACAGTTGTGTTTGCGATTTGAACTCGAGCACACGTATCAGAGTTTTGTTTAAATAACTTCACTTTTCCTTTATTTGTTTTAAGATGCTGCTTTCTTATGCTTATTTTCCCGTCATAATGACAAAGAAAATCCATTCCCACAATGCCATCAATGCCATGTATTTTGGCAACGATGAACTCCTGACTGAATAATTTATCATTTATTTGAAGTGGTACCACTAGTTTTCCAGTCGTCTTAATTAAACTTCCATCTGCAGCTTTTAATTTAGGACTGTCTGAGTTCAAAGGAATTTGTTCTTCCCCCTGTAATCTGTCAAATATTTCTTTGGACAATATAGAATACGGTGAACCCGTATCAAGCAAGAACTTACTATTTTGATTAAATGCATTAGCCTGCAGGTATAAACAAGTACTGACAGACGTATTGACTCTAATTTCTTCAGAATCATTTTGAAGATTAGATACAGAAGTGGGATCATTGTCACTACTTGATTTCTTTTGTCCTACTGGGGCATTTTCATTTTTGACATTTTCTGTGATATGTTTATTTGAAATTGTTTGGTAATCTCTATTTGTCTCGTCTGCTGATACAATGTCAACAGCAGGCGTGATGGTAATTGTCGGTATGATTCTGCTATTGGTTTCATCTTGTGGTGTAATTACATAAGCAGATTTTTCATCTTTATCTTTTTCATTTACATTCCTATTTTTCCTCTGGCGAGAGTAACATTCATCGATTGTGTGATTTGTGCGCTTGCAGTAAGCGCAGTATAGGTTCCTACGTGATCTGTTTGGGCTTTTAGTAGGTGATTTAGGCTCAAACGATCGTTCAATACTGCGTTCTCTCTGACGTGGGGCAGATATGTCTGTTTGCCTAACTGAGCTATTATCTCTCTTGTTATTATTTGGCAAAATTGTACTTAACTTCTTGTCAATTAATTTGCTGATTTGCTCTAAAGTTATGCATGTTGCTTCCTTATTTTCAGAATCATTTGTATTTGATATTGGTGCTACTGTAGTTAGTTCATTTGATGGTTTCCTTACACGATCAATAGTACCTTCAAGAGCTTCATACTCTGTCGCTAATCCTATAGCTTGATGCAGGCTTTGAGGATGTCTAAATTGAACATGCTTTTGCAAGTCATGATGCCCAAGCCCGTTAATGAACTGATCTATTACATGAACCTCTAGTTGTGCCATAGTTAGGTTAGGGTATGCTTTCTGTGCTAGTTTGCTTAAATTATATCCAAAGTCAGATACAGAGATTCCCTTTTCTCTCCTATAATGTCTAAATTGACATCTATATGTTACTTCTTTTTCTCTTGGATCATACCTATCTGACAAAATAGATTTTAATCTGTTATAGTCAGTAAGTTGAGCCTGAGTTAAACTACTAAGCAACCGTTGTGCCTCGCCTCTTAAATGGATGGCTAACATTTGTGCCTTTTGAGCATCGGCCCATTGGTTCCACGCAGCACATTGCTCAAAATGTATAATATAATCGGGCCACTCAGTTTTATCACTACCGTCAAAATTATCAGGCTGTATTTCTTTTCTATGTGTGTGAGATGTTATTTGTGGATGTTGTTGTTCGGTATTTGTCGTGTGATTCATACGAATGTTTTGTAGCTGACAAGTGTCTTGTAAATTGCACATTTGCTCTTGACTTACAGGTGGTTCTCTAGGCATAACTGAAGGTATGTTTTTCTCACTTAAATGAAATGGCAAGCCTACAGGCTCTGTGTTAGCTGGTGACTGTATTTGCGTTTGATGTGACAGCCGATTTATGTTTGCATAATTGCCCGGAACTGGCGTAGGGTACTGTGATCCCTTATTTATATGATCAGCATTTTGCCATGCCTTCATGTCCTGTTGTAAGCTTACATTTGGAACAGTGGTTGCAGGCATATATTGACTAGAATGATTTGCATATAGCGGAAGTGACTGCGTTTGGATTAAATGATTACCAAAGCCAGTTGCATTAATACTTCCTGATTGTCTATTGTGGAGCTTAGAATTATTTTCATCAACCTGTTTCTCATAAGCATGCACATGTTGTTCGTAATGTGATTGCTGCTGGGGAAGTCTTTGTGGGATAACTTCAGATTGGTCATTCTTAGCACTAAACATTGCATGCTTTTGTTGCTGAAGCTGCTGCCATTGTTGTTGCTGTTGTTGAAATATTTCCTTAAGTTGCTGTTGTTGTTTCATCAGTTTTTCTTCTTGATCTTTAATTAATTGTTGTGCTAACTGTTTTTGCAGCTGATCTTGCTGCCATTGCAGTGATGCATAATCACTAGCATTTTGAAAATATTTTCCCTGTACGTTTGGTGTTGTATATATTTGATTTGTGGAACCCTGTAGTATAGGTGTAGTCTCTGTTTGATTTTCAGTAGGACGGATACTGATTGGCATGTCAATAAATTGTGTCCCTATACAAGGTGCATTAGAGCAGGTGCCAGAAATATTTTCTGCTTGTGTCATTAGTTCGCCATTATATTGCTGGTAATTATTGCTTGGATTCTGTCCTATGTTTAAAGATATATTACCGTGGCTTAACCTGTTATTACTCATTCGTGGTATGCTAACATTCTGTGCCACAGAGCATGGCTGCAGCAAAGTATCAGCGGTGCCCTGATGTAAGCTTGTCGCAATAAATGGTTGTTGGCTGATTAATGGTTGATAACCCTGGCGCCTTGTAAGCTGAGTTGCTGGGTCATGACCAGTAGAAAACTCTGCTTGATTTGTAACATGTTTTATTTTTCTTGAAACAGGGGTGTATGTTTCCGGTAGGTCTGGATTTATGGAACTTCTTACTTCACCTGCACTTATGGAATTTGTCCCTCCTTTTAAAACAGGAGAAGATAATTGGTGCATATTAGACCCTATCTCAGGACTTCCTACTTTGCTAGTTAGAACTGGATAAGTTTCATGTAATTGTCTCATTGTGCCAGCTGAAAGATCCAGCTGTAGAGTATTGTTCAGTCCCCCTGTGTCAGGAGTTATTCCCCTTGGCGTCTGAGCTTGGGGTGTTTCATTCAACATCATTAATGTTTCAGCAGAGAGATCTAATTGTAGATTGTTATTAATAACCCTTGACGATTGCGTACTCTGATATGAACCCCCACTGAGAGGACCTTCTATAGTGACCCCCGGTCCTGGGGTCGAGAAACCGATAGGGTTTATTTCTGATTCACCAAAAAGGTTAGCCATATATTCTGAATAATCTCCAGAAAGTCTTAATGCTGGACTGGACCTTGCAGGTGATGGATTTGACAAGTTACTGCCTTCAGAAAATTTTATTGTTTTTCTTATAGTTTCTTCCATGTTTATATGCCGTACCTCACAACTGAATATGTTTCACTGTTATTATAGCTTAACCTTAGTGTATTTATTTATTTATGTATGTGAAGCTGTTTATTTATCCTGAAGTCTGCCAACCTGTTATTTAATATATATTGCTAAAGTTTGATAAGGGTGGTAATTTATCATTCATATGATTTTGCTTACTTTCCTACACAAATCAAACTAAATTAGCTTTTCTATAGGGTGTAAAGTCAGTTGGCTATAATATTTTGACTTTCAGGAGTTTCAAGCCTTTGATTTTTTTTTCAACACATTGGTTTAAGCATGAATTGTACAACTAGCCTTGCTCTGAATGAAATCACTTTTTAGCATATTCTTGGTATCATTTTGGAAGGAAATGAAAATTCAATGATAAAATCAGATCACCGAACTACCCGCGTTAACCACATCCTGGTCACGGCACCAAACTGTAGTAGGCCAGCCGGATCGAGCTTGTTATGACAGTCGCGTCACCTGCTCAGTAAGGTGTTACCTGCTGATGAGGTGGCGGACGGACGGACGGACTGACAAACGGACGGACAGATGACCAACCTATATTTTCTAAACTGTAGTAGGTCGGACTGATCGAGCTTGGTAAGACAGTCGCGTCACCAGTTCAGCAAGGTTTTGCTAGCTGAAACGGTGGCGGACGACGGACGACGGACAGACGACCAGCTCATATATTCGCGTTGTGATTTTGTTGGATGAAAAGTCAGCTGCTCTGTCCTAGTCTAACTCAGGAAAAGAATTTGCCTCTCAGACAGACGGACATGTGGACAGGACAGCTGCCATTATGATCCCAGGTTCGTTTCTCTGGATGTGGTGATACGGGGTCGGGCCTGAGGAATGAGAAAGTACTATTTCAATATTTAATAAACACGAAATATTTAGTGCAAAATTACACCTTAGATTAATGCAAACTATCTTAACAGTTTGAGCTTTTAAAACGAATTTGAACCGCCTTATTGGAGGGAATTGAGCCACGGTCGGGCCCAGTAGGGTGTGACAGTTTATTATATGTGCCCACCTTAAGAGGAATTGAGTCTCTATCGGACCCAGTAGGATGTGGTTTTTATAAGTGAAACTTGACTGACCATATGCAGATACATCAATACTTCTATAAAGAATGCATCCAGTCATATTTGTGTTGAGTGAGTTTGCATTTAGTAACGATTATCACCATAGTTTACAATTCAGAAAAATCAGACTTATAAATATGTGAACATTGTATAAATTGTTCAAAGATAGCAACAATTGTCCTCTTTAAATCCACAGATTTAACACAAGCGGATCGCTCCTGATCATTTTAGTAAATGTTCAAAGGTAGAGTATTTTCCCTTTGTCAAACAAGTATTCACTTTCTCGATAAATGTCCTATCTCTTACAAATCAAACAATCAATAATATTTGTGTAACAAGTTCTAGTCACAACTCCCCGAGTAGCCACTTTTAAGGCCCGGTGTCGTCCAGTAGCTATGGATCAGCTATTGTTGGACTCACGTGAGAGGGCTATGATGCTACTTTAATATTTGCCTCTTCTCACCTCTGTTAAGTTAAAGATGAATAAAATTTCTGCATTTGAAATTAGTTTTACCTTGGAAAGTGGGCGAAACGACTAGGGGGACGGAACGACCAAGGGCGGGGGAGGGGCGACCAGGGAGGAAACCTCTTTTGGGCGAAACGACTAGGGGCAAACTGTCTGTGGCGAAACGACGGGTTCAGCCAGATAGCTCTTTGTGTCCCCAACTATTCACAGGGCTTTATTTTATGTCCCTGAGCAATAGTTTGTGAAAAGTTTTAGTTGCTTGGTCAGACGAGAAGCCTTTCCACACTACCGAGAAGCTCCGGTAAATGCTTCGGTAAATGCTCCGGTAATTCGTTGGTCCAAGCGCGGTGCTGGATTTTACCGGCCAACCTTTTCGGCTCACTGTGCGTGGCTTAGTTTCGATCAAACTTCAGCGTTTGATGGAACGGTCTTCGAAAAGAGCCTTTTAAAATTATTTCGACGCTTTTTGAGTTTCTTTTGGAACGGGACTTGACTCCTTTTGCTTTTGAAGAGTAATTTTTGGATGTGAATACAATTCTCATGAACTCTGTAAAGATGGCGGATTATTGCGAGAAATAGAACGAGATTCCAGGCGAGATTTGGGCGCATAAGTATGTTGTTCCAGCCTCTCTACAGTAAAGTATGGTGTCATGTAGCTGCCATCGAGATGCGAGATCCTACTTACTAAGTCGATGCATTTTTATGTTGACATACTAGTGTAAGGCGACATATTTGGTTTGTTTATTGTTATGATAAAATATATCTCGATTTTCATTAACTAGCCCAGAAACTGCTTTACAATGACACCCAGTTCATTGATATTTTTACAACAACGTGTTACTTACTATGTTGACATAAACTCGTAATTATTGCTTTGTAATGACATCATGATAGGGTAAGTCGACTTAGGTTTTTTATGTTATTTTGAAATCCGTGGTTGGTTGCTAACTGGGCATGTTGCCTTTCACAGGACAAAGAGAGGGCTTCTGCTATGCGCAGACACCTACACATCCCACCAAAACAATAAATTGAGTGGGAAAATACTTTTTTGGCTGCTGCACATCGTCTTCTCAGGAAAACGAACTCTACCACGAGGTAAATCCCGAATATCTATGACCGCTACACGTCTAGTTTTCTTATGGAAAACGAGCGTGTTTTAATATGCCAGATACAAACCCTGAGTTGAAGCCTCGTGTGGGAGTGGGGGAACTAAGGTCCATTTGGTATGGGTGAGCGGACAGGATTTTGAAAACATACCTCATTCATATACTTGTACTTTGAAAAAAAGGACCCATTCATATACTTAACTTTCGAAAATGTCACACCCATTATATGAAATTGTATTACATACAATAAAAACTTTTAGAAAAACCGTGCTGACTGTCGGTCAGTCGTAAGTGCTTAGATCGCTCGCGTGCGTCGTGTTCTTTTCACTCCTGCCAGTGATATATTAAGCAGCCAGTCACTACCAGCACAAATCTATTCCCTGAATAAAAGCTAACGCTCAAGACGTGAAAGTGGAGCTGTGGCTTAAGAGTCTTTATACTTTCGTTGGGTGCAACGAGGACGTAGTATAATAAACTCATAAGGTCTCCATTTCTGAACGTATTCTGTTATTCTGACGATTTGCCTATACCCCATACTTTGGGTATATATAATCTATTCTATTCTGTTACATTCTCTAATTTAACGGCGACCTAATACCGGCTTTTATACTCCTTAAATGCTACATGGTTTATTGTCATGTCAGTTTAAAGCACTGAGACGACTTTGTAGTGAACTAAAAAGATATATAAATAAAGTGTCGTTTTTAATGACAGATTCCATCTGTCTATTCTTGCTGTGCTGCACGTTCAAAGTAATTCAAGCTTTTTCTTCCGGCTTTGACCGCCATAGAAATATGAGTCCGCACAAAATGTATTCCGGTTTGGCGCAGTAATCCAAATTGTACAAGCGTATTAGTTATCCTGTAAGCGTAATACAAACTTTTGAAGCAGACGACTTTACGATTCAGCATTTAATATGAGACAGCTGCATCATGCGACGGGTGTACCCAGATCAATGCGGCGTCTGCTCAGCAGTCTGCTCAGGTTTTACACTGTTTTCTATCAGTGCTCTTAATATTTAATCCTTAAAGACCAGCCTGCTGTTGGACCAGGTCAGCTGTAGACAAGAATATTAATGGGTTTTCTTTCTGACTTTCGAGGTCAAGTTTATGTCAGTTACAACTAAGGTGTATATTGACTTTGCGTGGAAAAATTGAAAAGCAAGGCTGTCCCTTTCAACCCTGGAATATGGTACAGATACTAGTGTAGGTCCTGTGATATAATTCTAGGTGCCACATATTTAGCAGCCCAACTTCAGTGATGGAAGAGTGCACTCCAGAAACTCAAGGCAGTGAATACATCAAAGCACTTACAACACTCATGCCGATTGTCTCTAAATGCAGGCTGGTTATGAACGGGGACTTGGACTGATTCGTTTAAACTTAAGATGTTAGTAACAAATGCAAAAAGTGTAGACCAAGATCAGCACCGTGTTGTGTGGCTTTTGAACTGAGTTTACGTTGTTTGCCAGATCCAACATTTGATTCATGTGCAGATTTTACATATACCACTTACATTTACTCAACACTGACAAACGTGGCGGCTATGTTTGGGTTGATTGTTTGGCATTCGACCCGAAGTTGATAATAAGAAAAGCGCTTCAGTGCTAATGTCTACGTGACTATCACTGACTTGTCAGAATAACTTTTTGTCTTGTAGAAAATAGCCGCAGTGAGATCGGGGTATTCCATAAGACGGAAGATGGTTATCCTGGAATCACAGGGTGAGCTTGGCAAACAGTGTAGGCCAAGATCAGACGCTGCCGAACGCGTCTACTTATTAATTTTTTTTTCTTTTTTTGTTTGGATTTTCAGAGTTAAATGAAACAGTTTAAATCCCAGCCCAGGCCTATTACTCCAACCTACACCCCACACTCTCAGTGCTTTGATTCTAAAACCAAACGATTACAACACGCTTAGGCACCATGCCCTTAAGCTAAAAAGGTTAAACCAATCAACCGTGACGTCTGGTTACTAGTCCGACCACGTCGATCCTGTGCACCACCATCACACCAGTACGGATAGAAACCACATGTTCAGGATCAAACTTTTGATGTGTAATGTAAGGTCGTGTCTAGAAAAGAAGAAACTGAAATTTGTTTTCAAAAAAGCATTTAGTGAGAGCGTATTGCAACATTTTTCATTAAAGGATCGTAAGCGTGCCCCTGGACAGTTAGCAGCTGGTCGGAAAGCGGATGACGTTGACTCTGATTTTGGGTGTCACATGTGTGTGATCTATCGTCTATTGGAGCGACATCTTACTATATACAATATACAGAAGACGCTAGTGGACGTCGACGTAGCGGAAGACCGACGTCCGTACGTCAAGATCGATTCGACCGTCAGACGCATATGCGACACAGATTTCCGCCGGCAGCTGCTACACTGTACCTGTAGATAAACAAGGGATCTCAACTACCGACTAATAAGCACTAACACTGATCGTCGCCCTTATGCGATGCACGTTTGAGAGCTAGACGTCCATGTCGTGACCAAAGTTAACGCGTCGACACAGTACGGAACACTTACGTTAGTGCATGAAATACGTAAATTGGCGTCTAAGCGACTGACATATGCGTTTCAGTGACAAATCGCACTTCAGCGTGAATCACGCCGGTTGTCGTTTCCGGGTGTTTCGACGTATAGGTGTAAGGTATGCCGAGACGACGCGTGCGTAACAGAGCATGACATATCGGGTGAAATAAGCGTAATGGTGTGGCGAGCTATTGCGCGTAGTTAGCAAAGGCAGCTTAGTGTCATTAAGAATATTCAAGGTCATAGCTGAGACGTGGATTGAACAGCGAGACGTTACACCAATCAAGTGCTTCGGCCTCACATGGTTCCATTTATTTGTTTACGCTCAGAATCCGGGATATCTTATCCAGCAGGATTACGAGCGGGCTCATAGTGCTGTTCTTACTCAAAAATGTCTTCAAGCCAATGGAATTCATGTACTAGACTAGCCAGCCTTTCTCCTCCGATCTCTTTCCCATAGAGTATCTTTGGGTAGAGGTGACCACAACCGACCAGACAAAAACTGTTACTTATGGACAGTAGCATTGTTAAAACTTGAATTTTAATGTTGGGTTTTGAAAACGTAAATAGTTTCTTTCTAAACTTTGAAACATCGAATGGCGTTTCATAATACCACCGGTCAATAGACATCTGCACACATGTTATATATTGGAATTTGCAGAACTACCTCTCTAAATTTAAGCTCTTTTTAGAAAGGTTTTCTGTAAGTTTTCACAGTGTTATGATTTTCTCATAGAATCTGTCATTTCAGTGCCTTTGGCGCTTTGATTAAAGTAAGTCGACTTGCCTGTTCCGCAAGGCGCCTTATAAGCTATTTTTTCAAGTTTGTGTATGTCATATTAAAGCACTATCTCGCTCATTTTTAGCAAATATTTAGATAAAAATGACAGAAATATAAGACGACATATTTTATGACGACTAAATATAAGAGAACATATTTCATGTAGACTTAAAATATCTCAATGAACAAGAAAATTATGTAAACTTAATGGTACTGTTGTTGTTTTATCTTTATAATAAGTATCCTTAATATCTCGCATCTCGATGGCAGCTACATGCCACCATAGTAAAGCAAACACTTCGTGTGTTTGCTATTACATTCCATTTAGTATAGCCTCGCCGAGGCGAAAAATGTGAAAATTTTCGAACTGCTTTTCCTCGGAAACCGTTGGGCCGATTGAAGTCAAATTTCATAATATTATGGAGCCTCTATGGGATGGGGGAAACCAAAATTTGCTCATGGGTCCAGGTCACATGACCAAAATGGCCGCCAAGCCATATATGGTAAAAACCCTTCAAAAATAGTCTTCTCCAGAACCACTGGGCAGATTTCCACGAAACTTGATAAATGGCATCTCGGACGTAGGCCCATATAAATTGCTAAAATGGTGATCCTGGGTTGACCTTGACCTTCTTTGTGCCTACGTCAAACTTTGACACATATGCTTTTGTATTGGAAAATGTGATCCGTGGCCTAGTGGATAAGAGCGCTGACTCTTAGTCATTAGGTCTCTCACCGCCGTAGGTTCGAGCCTCGCTCGGGCCACGTGTGAGACGCCAAGTTCTGCAACGGAAGGTCAGGTGGTTTTTCTCCGGGTACTCCGGTTTTCGCCCACCTCTGATTAACGATCGGCTCGATATGAGTGAAATAATCTTGAAAGGGCCGTAAAACCCAAACCAAAAAAAAAAAAAAAATTGGAAAATGTGAGAATGCATTTTATCCTGCAAACGATTCAGAATACAGTACTAAAGTATAAGATATATTTTTGCTCCTTACGATAAGGCGCATTTATTGTGGAACCGTTTTAGGTCCAGGTCACATGACCAAAATGGCCGACATACCCATATATGGTAACACTCATAAAGCTAAAAGCATCCGGCGGGTCGTGCACTTCAGCTGAAGCACTGGTTGTTGTTCTTTGTTGTCTTTAATTCTGAAATAACGCTCCCGCCCATAGGGGCTTGAAGAAATATATGGGCTGCATTATGCTTGCCAGCACACTAGTACTGGTAAACCGCTTAGAGGCTCTAAGCCTGTACAGGACCGTCCATGCTAATAAACCCTATTGGTTTCATTGGGCGACAGGGCTTGAGATGTCATTTCATCTCAATGTCGGGTAAAAGTCACACAAAATTCGAAGCAACGTCTCCAAAATGACCTTTACAGTGTTGACGGGGACGTTAAACCTCAAATCAAACAAACAAACTTCTGAAATAGTTTGCTACTTTTTGACCAGATCGTTTAATTGCTGGTTGCCTAGCAATAACAGAACACTGATTTTTTGTTTAATTTCTACTATTATGCATTCATCTGTTTCTAAGCAAAATGCTTGAGGTGACATATTCTTTTTCGGGTTTATCGACTTAGCTTCTAGTTGCATTCTGTCCTTAGGCATATTCCCAGCTAGCACGCAACAGTGGACCAACGTCGGGTCGACAGCGATACGACGTCCGACGTTGGCCCGTCATTCTTTGCTGGCTGAGTGGCTATTCACCCTACCTTTTGTCAGTTTGATTTTTCCAACATTAACCATTTCATCTAGGGAGATATTTGCGATAATGCAAAGTTATAATAAAACGTTTACACACTCAGTCAATGAGGCGATTCGATGTTTAGACTAGAAATTATAAAAATATCACAAATATAAAAATGGATCCTTTGCGGAACTGAAGCAACAATAACAAACAAACAAACAAAAAAAAAAAAAAACATGAGAAAAGTAAAAATCGATCTCAAACGATCCCTGTGGATGGAGAAGCAGTTTTGTCAAGGAGAAAACTTTTTTAGCAGACAGCGAATACACTAACGAGAATGCGTGAATACGTCCTTACTAGGTAGGCCTACACTTGCCAGAACGATTCCTTTTCACTAGACATATAGAAAAAAATAAATCAAGAATTTTGATACATACAGAGAAATTAATTGCAGACAGTCCCAATTTTTAAAGAAATATTTGCTTGTTTGTTTGATTTGAGGTTTAACCTCCCCGTCAACAATGTATAGGTCATTTTGGAAACGTTGCTTCCAATTTTGTGGGACTATTACCCGACATTGAGATGAAATGACATCTCAAGCCCTGTCGCCCAATGAAACCAGTAGGGTTTATTAGCATGGACGGTCCGCCTGGCAGCACGGTTCCTGGACAGGCTTAGATCCTCTAAACGGGTTACCAGTACTAGTGTGCGGGCCGGATTTAGCTTTGCGTGGAAGCATCATGCAGCCCATATTTTTCTTCAAGCCCCTATGGGGGTGATGAAACAAATACGTGTAATGAACACCCCTCTAAACCCTACTTTATATTGAGAAATCCCGGCGTTACGGGGGTATACATTATGTTCTTTATATTTTGCTCAAAAACATAGATTGTGGGTACTCATTACAACAATAAGGCGGTTCTAACGTGCTCCCACAACCTATGTTGGGGTATAAAAACAAAAAACAAAATAAAACAAAAACAAAAAACTGATGGACCAAATTTGCTCACCTGAGTTATGATGTACTAACATTGTTGCTTACAGGTTTTTATATTTAGCTCTGACGGCCAATTTGTACAGAGGAGCAGAATCACTTAAGCACTTTTGGTAGAGGGTTCACTCAAGGAACTTTTCTGTCGAAGTTATTTTAAAACTGAGACATTGGAGAAGATGTTCTTTTGTTTGTTTGTTTGTTTGATTTGAAGTTTAACGTCCCCGTCAAGGCTGTATAGGTCATTTTGGAGGCGTTGCTTCCAATTTCGTGGGACTTTTATCCGACATCGAGATGAAATGACATCTCATAAGAACAAGCCAATGGAACGCCTAAGTAACGTCGGTCGTCATCGTGCTCTCGGTATGGTTGAAGGTTGGCTTTCATACCACCAAGTTGCAGAGTGTATGTGTTGTTCGCACACTACGATTGCTCGATTGGTTTGAAAGGCACAACGCTACGGGGTCTGTGACGATAGACAACGCCCTGGACGTGAACGTGTTACTACACGTCAGCACGACCGGTACATTGTTTTGAGTCATTTATACGACCGATTCAGGACGTCTTTGGAAACTGCCAAAGAGACAGTGAGAACCCATAACCTACGCGTAAGTGCCTTAACGAGTAGGGTATATTTGCAACACACAACATGATGTCGCTCGTGGGAGCAGTCGTTCGCCGGAACAAAGTGTCCGTGGTGGGGACACTGGAAATTAGCAGTTGTAGATACAGAAAACCATAAAATTTGGGTTATCTTTGCATATTAATTTAAATGTATCGTGTTCTATTCTCTTCATTTGGGTCAAGCGAATAACAGTCGTAGTTTATTAAAAGTTATTTATTTTTATGACTGTTATGAAATTTGATAACGCCTCGCATTTTTAGCTCACCTGTCACGTAGTGACAAGGTGAGCTTTTGTGATCACTTTTTGTCCGTCGTGCGTCCGTGCGTCCGTCCGTGCGTCCGTAAACAATTTCAAATAAGTATATCTCTAATACCCCATGGCCAATCTTGATCAAATTTCATGTGAAGCATCATCAGGTAGGGGGACAGGCTGCATAAGGTTTTTGGGCTGATCAGATTGGAACTCTGGTTGCCATGGCAACATATAGCTCCCATAGACTTATAATGGGAAAAATTTAAAAAATCTTCTTCTCTGAAACCACAGGGCCGAGAGCTTAGATATTTAGCATGTAGCAACGGCCAGTGGTCACCTACATAATTCCTGCCAATCATGCCCCTGGATTTCAAATGGGCCATGCCCCGGGGCCCCTTCTCTCCCATAGACTCATAATGGAAAAAAAAAAAGCTTCAAAAATCTTCTTCTCTGAAACCACAGGACCCAGAGCTTAGATATTTAGCATGTAGCAACGGCAAGTGGTCACCTACAAAATTCCTGCCAATCATGCCCCTGGGGTCCAAATGGGCCACGCCTTGGGGCCCCTTAGCTCCCATAGACTCCTAATGGAAAAAAAGCTTCAAAAATCTTCTTCTATGAAATCACAGGTCCCAGAGCTAAGGTATTTGACATGTAGCAACGGCAAGTTGTCACCTACATAATTCCTGCCAATCATGCCCCTGGGGCCAAATTTGGCCACACCCCGGGGCCCCTTAGCTCCCATAGACTCATAATGGAAAAAAAAGGTTAAAAAATCTTCTTTTCTGAAACCACAGGGTCCAGAGCTTAGATATTTAGCATGTAGCAATGGCCAGTGGTCACCTACATAATTCCTGCCAATCATGCCCCTAGGGTCCAAATTGGCCACGCCCCAGGGCCCCTTCGCTCCCATAGACTCATAATGGAACAAAAAGCTTCAAAAATCTTCTTCTTGGAAACCACAGGGCCCAGAGCTTAGATATTTAGCATGTAGCAATGGCCAGTGGTCACCTACATAATTCCTGCCAATCATGCCCCTGGGTTCCAAATGGGGGATGCCCCGGGGCCCCTTAGCTCCTATAGACTCATAATGGAACAAAAAGCTTCAAAAATCTTCTTCTCGGAAACCACAAGGCCCAGAGCTTAGATATTTAGCATGTAGCAACGGCAAGTGGTCACCTACATAATTCCTGCCAATCATGGCCCTGGGGTCCAAACGGGCCACGCCCCGGGGCCCTTTAGCTCCTATAGACTCATAATGGAAAAAAGCTTCAAAAATCTTCTTCTCTGAAACCACAGGGCCCAGAGCTGAGATATTTGGCATGTAGCAACGGCAAGTGGTCACCTACATAATTCCTGCCAATCATGACACTGGTGTCCAAACGGGCCACGCCCCGGGGCCCTTTAGCTCCTATAGACTCATAATGGAAAAAAAAGCTTCAACAATCTTCTCCTCTGAAACCACAGGGCCCCGAGCTGAGATATTTGGCATGTAGCAACGGCAAGTGGTAACCTACATAATTCCTGCCAATCATGCCCCTGGGGTCCAAATTGGCCACACCCAGGGGCCCCTTAGCTCCCATAGACTCATAATGGAAAAAAAGCTTCATAAATCTTCTTCTCTGAAACCACAGGGCCCAGAGCTGAGATATTTAGCATGTAGCAACCGCCAGTGGTCACCTACATCATTCCTGCCAATCATGCCCCTAGGGTCCAAATTGGCCACGCCCCGGGGCCCCTTCGCTCCCATAGACTCATAATGGAACAAAAAGCTTCAAAAATCTTCTTCTCAGAAACCAAAGGGCCCAGAGCTTAGATATTTAACATGTAGCAATGGCAAGTAGTCACCTACATAATTCCTGCCAATCATGCCCCTGGGGTCCAAACGGGCCACGCCCCTGGGCCCTTTAGCTCCTATAGAATCATAATGGAAAAAAGCTTCAAAAATCTTCTTCTCTGAAACCACAGGGCCCAGAGCTGAGATATTTTGCATGTAGCAACGGCAAATGGTCACCTACATAATTCCTGCCAATCATGCCCCTGGGTTCCAAATTGGCCACACCCCGGGGCCCCCTCGCTCCAATAGACTCATAATGGTAAAAAAGCTTCAAAAATCTTCTTCTCTGAAACCACAGGGTCCAGAGCTTAGATATTTAGCATGTAGCAATGGCAAGTGGTCACCTACATAATTCCTGCCAATCATGCCCCTGGGTTCCAAATGGGGGACGCCCCGGGGCCCCTTCGCTCCCATAGACTCATAATGGAACAAAAAGCTTCAAAAATCTTCTACTCGGAAACCACAGGGCCCAGAGCTTAGATATTTAGCATGTAGCAACGGCAAGTGGTCACCTACATAATTCCTGCCAATCATGCCCCTGGTACCCAAAAGGGCCGCGCCCCGGAACCCTTTAGCTCCTATAGACTCATAATGGAAAAAAAAGCTTCAAAAATCTTCTTCTCTGAAACCACAGGGCCCTGAGCTGAGATATTTTGCATGTAGCAACGGCAAGTGGTAACCTACATAATTCCTGCCAATCATGTCCCTGGGGTCCAAATTGGCCACACCCCGGGGCCCCTTAGCTCCCATAGACTCATAATGGAAAAAAAGCTTCAAAAATCTTCTTCTCTGAAACCACAGGGCCCAGAGCTTAGATATTTAGCATGTAGCAACCGCCAGGTGTCACCTACATAATTCCTGCCAATCATGCCCCTGGGTTCCAAATGGGCGACGCCCCGGGGCCCCTTCGCTCCCACAGACTCACAATGGAACAAAAAGCTTCAAAAACTTCTACTCGGAAAGCACAAGGCCCAGAGCTTAGATATTTAGCATGTAGCAACGGCAAGTGGTCACCTACATAATTCCTGCCAATCATGCCCCTGGGGTCCAAATGGGCCACGCCCCGGGGCCCTTTGGCTCCTATAGACTCATAATGGAAAAAAGCTTAAAAAATCTTCTTCTCTGAAACCACAGCGCCCAGACCTCAGGTATTTGACATGTAGCAATGGCAAGTGGTCACCTACATAAATCCTGCCAATCATGCCCCTAGGGTCCAAATTGACCAGGCCCTGGGGCCCCTTAGCTACCATAGACTCAAAATGGAAAAAAAAAAACTTCAAAAATATTCTTCTCTGAAACCAAAGGGCCCACAGTTTAGATATTTAGCATGTAGCAAGGGCAATTGGTCACCTACATAATTCCTGCCAATCATGCCCCTGGGTTCCAAATGGCCACGCGCCTGGGCCCCTTTGCTCCCATAGACTCATAATGGAAAAAAAGCTTAAAAAATCTTCTTCTCTGAAACCACAGCGCCCAGAGCTTAGATATTACGCACATAGCAATCGCAAGTGGTAACCTACATAACTCCTACTAATCATGCCACTGGGATCCAAAAGGGCCACGCCCCGGGGCCACTTAGCTCCTATAGACTCATAATGGAAAAAAAGCTTAAAAAATCTTCTATTCTGAAACCACAGGGCCCAGAGCTTAGATATTTAGCATGTAGCAATGGCAAGTGGTCACCTACATTCGTGCGTAAACAATTTCTTCAAACGACATCTCCAACGAAACCACTGATCGGATTTTGATCAAACTTCACAGGAATGATTCTTAGGTGGTCCCCTTTCAAAGTTGTTCAAATGGTTCCGGTCCGTTGCACGTATAGGTCACAGGAGCCAAAAATAGATTTTTTTCACCGAAAACTTAAAAAATCTTCTTCTTTGAAACCACAAGGCCAAGGTCTTTGATACATGTATTTGGTATGAAGTTTCATCTAGTGGACCCCTACCAAGATTGTTCAAATTATAGTGCTGGGGCCAAAAATGCCCCCGCCCCCGGTCCCTTTGGTTATACCATAGGATTATATAGGGAAAATCTTTAAAAAACTTCTTCTCTGAAACCGCAAGGCCCAGGTCTTTGATATTTGGTGTGTAGCTTCATCTAGTGGACCTTTGCCATGATTGTTCAAATTATAGCCTTTGTAGATATTTGGAATGAAGCTTCACCTTTCTAGACCTCCCTCAACATTATGCACATTATAGCCCTGGGGTCAATAATGGCCCACCCCAGGCCCCACTTGTTACTCTATGGATCAGGTGAGCGATCCAGGGCCATCATGGCCCTCTTGTTGTTGAATAGTTGGCGTGTCATACTAAGTTATTTATAAGACTTTCCAGGGGCGTAACAAATCAAAACAAACAAAAAAAATCAACACTGCATATTTTGCAATAGTTTGGTTAATCACTTTAATTTTGATTAAAGGATTTCAATTAAAAAATACATAAAAATATGCCTAACATAAAGTTTTATGAATCTATTCCAGTTTGTATTGGTGACAAAATATTTGCTGGTAATAAACCTTTTCATAGTTGAAATTATTTTGATACTAATAGTAAGTTGCGGTCCTCCGCGAAAGAAGTCACCTAACTCCCAATCGGCTAGCTGATAACTGTCAAGCAGACAGGAGTCAGCATATTGGCAGCCTAGGGAAAAGAGCAGTACGTACAACTAATCCCAGCTGGCGAACTAGGGATAGCCCCTATGTGCCCTTGGTGCCCGGTTGCCTTAAAAACATCCGTCAGTCATCTATTTATTTTGCATCAGGACAAAGAAGAAGAACAACGTTGAATTCGAATGGATGTTTTTATTGTATCGTGATCCCAAATGAATATCAAAGGAGTCAGTAAAATGTCCATTTAAAGAAGCATTTAACCCAGCTAATTAAGAATCAATTAGTCCTTACAAAAAACATTCTGACTAAAAGACAAAAATTATTATATTGTGGAAGCAGGCTACAAACCGCATTCAAATCCATGCACTTTCCACTTGTCTGGAGCAAAATAATCTGTAATCAAAATTTGCCGCATGACGTTAAATTAAACTGGAAATTTCTTCTGACGTAACGTCAACTTTCAACGTCATTTTCCACGTTTTACGCTGATACTCGTAACTGCTGATACTCGTTTTATAGCATTTCTTTTAGGGCTACTGATGAGGCCTTGATGGCCGAAACAAGTTTGTCTGGCCCAAACAACAAATGGATTCTGCTATTTTCGTTTTTGAATGCGTTCATGGTTCTCAAAGGGCATCCTTTTTAGCCTTATTTAATACACATGATTTAAAGCAAACTAGACATTTGAACAATTTCCTGCAATTGTTTTTAGCGATTGGTGGATTCTATACATGGACTCCTTTAATAGATTGTTCCCAGCAAGGACAATTTATATAGGTATGTTTAATAGACTTTTCCCACCAAGGACACTTTCTGTAGGTATGTTTTATAGACTGTTCCAAGCACAGACACTTCTGTAGGTATGTTTATAGACTGTTCCCAGCCCGGACAAGTATATAGGTATGTTAGATAGACTGTTCCCACCAAGGACACTTTTCGTAGTTATGGTTAGTAGACATTTTCCAGCACGGACACTTTCTAAAGCTATCATTAAAAGACTGGTCCCAGCATGGACACTTTCTGTAGGTATATTTAAAAGACTGTTCCCACCACGGACACTTTCTGTAGTACGCTTCATAGTCTGTTCCCAGCACGGACACTTTCTGTAGCTATGTTTAATAGTCTGTTCCCATCAAGGACACTTTCTGTAGGTATGTTTAATAGATTGTTCCCAGCACGGACATTTCTGTAGATATGGTTAATAGACTGTTCACACCAAGGACACTTTCTGAAGGTATTTTAATAGATTGTTTGCAGCACGGATACTTCTGTTGGTATGTTTAATAGACTGTTTCACAAGGACACTTTCTATACGTATGTTTAATAAGAAGTTCCCACCAAGCACACTTTCTGTAGCTATGTTTAATAGACTGTTCCAAGCATGGACACTTACTGTTGCTATGTTTAATAGACTATTCTCACCAAGGATACTTTCTGTAGCTATGTTTAATAGAATGTTCCCACCAAGGACACTTTCTGTAGCCATTTTTAACAGACTGT
Organism: Lucinisca nassula; assembly: GCA_963580285.1. NCBI lineage: Eukaryota > Metazoa > Mollusca > Bivalvia > Lucinida > Lucinidae > Lucinisca > Lucinisca nassula. The sequence continues at coordinate 51,197,598 of OY757014.1, read as the reverse complement.
TCCCACCAAGGACACTTTATGTAGCTATGTTTAATAGGCTGTTTCCAGCACGGACACTTCTGTATATATGTTTAATAGACTGTTTCCAACAAGGACTCTTTCTATACGTATGTTTAATAAACTGTTCCCACCAAGGACACTTTCTGTAGCTATGTTTAATAGAATGTCCCCACCAAGGACACTTTCTGTAGCCGAGACTGTTCCCACCAAGGACACTTTATGTAGCTATGTTTAATAGGCTGTTTCCAGCACGGACACTTCTGTATATACGTTTAATAGACTGTTTCCAACAAGGACTCTTTCTATACGTATGTTTAATAAACTGTTCCCACCAAGGACACTTTCTGCAGCTATGTTTAATAGAATGTCCCCGCCAAGGACACTTTCTGTAGCCGTTTTTAACAGACTGTTCCCACCATGGACACTTCATGTAGCTATGTTTAATAGACTGTTCCCAGCATGGACATTTTTTGTAGCTATGTTTAATAGAATGTTCCCACCAAGGACACTTTCTGTAGCCATTTTTAACAGACTGTCCCACCAAGGACACTTCATGTAGCTATGTTTAATAGACTGTTCCCAGCATGGACACTTTTTATAGCTATGTTTAATAGGCTGTTTCCAGCACGGACACTTCTGTAGGTATGTTTAATAGACTGTTCCCAGCACGGACAGTTTCTGAAGCTATGTTCAATACACTGTTCCCACCAAAGACACTTGTTTCATATGTCGGGGGCTGGCAAAACGTATATGTGACGGGACAACACGAGGGAACCTCGAATCTATGTCCACCTGTGGGGCATTAACGCAAAGGAAATTCTAAGATACTTAGAATCCTTTACAATATTTATATGGAATAAAAATCAAAAATGAGTTCCCTTAAGAGCAATGAAAACATTCATAAGAAAGAAGATGGGTCATACTACGTAGTTTCGGCTAATAAAGCCTCATCAGTGACCCTGTAATGATCCGGCAAAGAAAGCCAGAGGAAACATACTGCAATTTTGCGAATTTCGTATAGGCAGTCGATTCAAAGACTGATATAAATCAAAATGGAGTCCAAATAATTAAAAACCTGTCTAGAATATGAGTCTAAATCAATAATTCATTTCTGATTTCTCAGAATATTCACACTGATCTCAAAGGACCAAAAGTAAAATATAAACTGCACTATGGTTGATGTACGGGGAGACGTTTTACGGCCGCCACACGGCACAACACCAGCTGCAGTGAAGGCAAATAAAAATCAAAAATGAGTTCCCTTAAGAGCAATGAAAACATTCATAAGAAAGAAGATGGGTCATACTACGTAGTTTCGGCTAATAAAGCCTCATCAGTCTAATATTTATAAACAACACTGGTTACATAATTTTACAAAGACAAACTTAAAGGGACAGTTGACTCGCAATCTATTCCACTTAGGTTAAGACAGAATGAAAATAAGTCTGGGCCCAATTAAATTTCTGTCTTAATACAAGTGGAATACACTGGAATCACACTTGAATTACACATGAAGTACACACACTCAGTCACACCCTCACATACTTAACATAATGTTCTTTCTCCCTTCCTGTTGATGATAAGGACCTGATGAGTGTTTATGGCACCATAATGTTTTATATAAACTTTATATTAACCAGTATATTCACAGTAATGACTGTTTCACCAACCAGTTTTTGCCTCTGTGTTATACCGTGGCGATTACATCTATAGCTGCTCACGGCCGAATAAAATGTAGTAACAGGGGTGGGTGACACATAAACCCCTTTACATCATTCTATACTCATCATCCATATCATCACTGCCTCATATCACTGATGCCTCATATCACTGATGCCTCATATCACCGTTGTCTTATATCAACGATGCCTCATATTAACGATGCCTTATATCAACAATGCCTCATATCAATGATTGACGTCAGGTGAGCGATTCAGGCTGAAATGTTGATATTCTATAAGTGTAACTGCAATGTCCCCAACACGGACAGTGTGCGCCCACGAAGGCCTGTTCCGGACAAGGTCATAGTGTTGCGTGTTGCAATTATATACTGTAACTGTACGGCGGCGTCTCCAGGAACGCGGTACAGTCGAATTTCGATGGCTCGAACCCCTTTGGGACCATGAAAATTTGTTCGAGACAGCGGTAGTTCGAGCCATAGAGGGTTACTGTTAGTGCCATACCAGGAGGCATAATGGAGATAATTGTAAATATCTTTACAGTGTTCTGTATTATAAATGTATGTTGTGTGTACTCATTAGAATCGCCTCGAGGCGATTCTAATGAGTACACACGACATACATTTGCAAGATAAATGAAGAAAATCTTCCTAAATTACCCCTATATCGTATGTGGAGGAATTCCCTGCGGACTTAAAAGAACGGGTTCGACTCATCCATGGTAAACGAGCCATCGGAGTTCGAGCCATTGAAGTTCTACTGTATTTCTAGCCATAAGACGCATATGGGGAACGTTTTGACGGAACGTCGAATCAGTCGCTTTAATTGGTGTCGACAGCGTATCCGATGGAAACAACAGCGTTGACGTGGTGTACTGTTCATGGACGAGTCGCGTTTTTGTGTTGAAATGTTTGATAGGCGGCATAAAGTATGGCGTCGACGTGGGGATCGATTTCAAACACTGTTGTGTTAAAACAGGTATCACGTTGGGATGGTGGGGAGAGGGATCTCATGGCGCCACAAAACCCAGCTCATCGTTGTTGATGGCAATTTCACGGCACGTCGGTACATCGATGAAATCTTATAGCCTGAGGAGGAACCCTTTTTACGCAATAATGGTGACGTTACGCTTTTCCAACAGGACAATGCACGTACTCATTCTGCGAGGCTAACCATGGACTTTTTCAATCAAAACGGGGTGCAAGTTCTTCCTTCGCCTGCGTTTTCGCCAGATTTAAACCCAATTGAGCACCTTTGGGACCAGCTCGGAAAACGTGTGAACAGCCGATGTCATCCGCCAATCAACCGTCAGCAGCTTGCCATGGCGCTACAGGAAGAATGGGGCATCACACAAAACTAGATACAGCGTTTAATTCGAAGCATGAGGCGTCGATGCCAATCAACACTTGATGCTAATGGTGGACATACCCGGTATTAGGATATGTGATTTTGATTTATCGGATGTGTTGACTTATTCGGTCTCCGTTTCTCTGAATGAAATGCTGTATCTCTGTAGTGAGTCTGTGGATAAGTTAGTGATAATTCATTAAACGTGATCAAATGCTGGAAATCAATTAAATTTGAGGTATAGTACTAGTGGTGCGTTTTCATTGAATCTGAGTATACATAATTGGGGGGAGTTATTCTGACCAGCAACATTTTTTAGTTCAAAAACCGAGTCAGCAGCTCTGGTGTCTCAGATAATCCAGACGTAACTAAAAAGGTGATTAGGTCAGTAGACATAATCAAAGAAAAACTTAAACACTCTAGAGGCCACAGTTTTGGTCAAATCATCATCATATTGACAATATCTCGGTCAAAATCGTCGCAATATCTCGGGTCAAAAAGTAGGTCAGTAGGTCAAATCATAGAAAAACCTTGATTACACTCTAGAGTCCAGAGTTTTGGTCTAATCACCATCAATGTTGTTCAGAATTATCATCATAGCAATGTCTCAGTCAAGTTCGAATAAGTTTAACCCATTTTGTACTGGAAACTCCTAAACGGGTACCCTGGAAAAACAGTGAAGGCCCAGATCAGACGCCGCAGAACGCGGTGTCTGATCAGGGCCTACACTGTTTGCAAAAAGTTAAGCCATTCTCCTAAAAATTTTGATGAAAAAACAACCTGACACCCCTAAATTTTGAAATGGACTCCTGCTTTATATAAGGAGGAAGATTCCATTTGGTACAAAAGGGTTAAATGTAGGTAAAATCATAGAAAAACCTAGTTATGTTCTGGTGATGTACTGCGCTGAAGGAGAAAATATTCAGTTTGGTGACTGCCTGACAACTAATTTGAAGTGTTTATTACTTGAAGTAAAAGAAGGAAAGGAAGAAAATAACACAGCCGCCCCCCCCCCCCCCCCCCACATCCCCGGATAAGAATGAATAACAGGGATAACTAACTGATTGCTGTTAGAAACATTAGATATTTCTTACAGAAGACAGCCTTGCCATGGGGATTCTAACAAGTAACCACAATATATTTTGATGTATAATCAAGAAAATATCTCCATTACTTCTCCTTCCCTCCTAATTTGGAGCTATGTAACAATGATAGAAATAATAATAAAAATAAAAATATACAGCTTCAAATTAAAACCAAATTAATAATTTCTAATTTTTCAGTTTTAGCTCAGGAGCTCGAAGTGCTCATGGTAAGGTATTGTGATCAGTCAATGTCCGTCGTCCGTCGTAAACAATTTGCTTTAAATGCCAGCTCCTCCTAAACCCTTGGGCAAATTTGATTCAAACTTCACAGGAATGTTGCCTAGGGATAGCTTAAATTATTCCACTCCAATGAACAAGATGGCCACCAGAGCTAAAAAAATAGAAAAATCTTTAAACGACCAATCTCCCTGTACCCTAGGGCCAATTTTGTTCAAACTTCATAGGAATGTTGTTTATGTGACCCTCTACCAAAATAGCTAACCGGGTTTGCTCCGATAAGCAAATTGCCGCCAGAGCTTAAAACAGAACAAGAGGCCCACGGACCACTACGCTCACCAGAGGTCAATTGTGAAAAACGTTTTCACACCTACTGACCTACTTAAAATCTAGCTTTTCAGTTTCTGAAATGAATAGTTTCCAGTCGTTTTTATCATACATGGGCATGATAGCCATATCTTAGCCATAATTATCAACATCCATTTAGCTGACTGCAAATATTAATTCTGATGCCATAGGCAACAAGAGAATCAGAAAAGTCCACTGTTTTGCCTTTTCCCATTAGAAATGCCCATGAGACCAAATACGACCATGGCATAAAGTAGGTCAAGGTCAACCAAAGGTCACCATCTGAGCAAACTTGCCAGGAATATCAGATTGATGCCACCGGCTACAGCAGAATAAGAATAGTCCAGGTTTTGCCTCTTTCACATACAAAGGTTTAAGTGTGCAAGTTGATCTTGACCTAAAATAGGTCAAGGTAAACAAAGGTCACCATATTAACAAATTTGGTTAAGGCCCACAAGTCCCCCAAAGGTACATACTAAGTTTCACGGTCATCAGCAATTTGGTGCCTGAAAAAAGATTTCCAAATGGTTTGCATGGCAGCCATCTTGGATATGTGAATCCAATCCTACAAATAAAGTTTCATTGCCTCATCCCACTGAGGCTCCATATGTAATTTGGCTTCAGTCAGCCCGACAGTTTAAGTGGAGAAGAAGATTAAAATACTGAATCTGAGCCATCCAGGACAAAGGTCAGTAAATGTCCTTGACCTTTGGAATTGATAATCTTCCATCCAGCTGACTCCAGATATCAATTCTGATGCCACAGTCAACCAAAGTTGAACTTGATGTAAAATAGGTGAAGGTCAACTGAAGGTCACCATTTGAACAAATCTGGTAGGGCCCAGGTCCCATTGTTGCACACCAAGTTTCAAGGTCATTGGTCATTTGGAACACGAGAAGATTTCCAAAAGGCATGGTGCCCATCTGGGTCATGTGACTTCAATTCCACGCATCACTTTTCACTGCCTCCTAACATAGAGGCTCTTCGTGGAATTTGGTTTCAATCAGCCCAGAAGGTTAAGTTGAGAAGAAGCTAAAATACTGAATCTGAGTCATCAAGGACAAAGGTCGGAATGACCTTGACCTTTGGAATTGATAATCTTCCATTCAGCTGATTGCAAATATCAATTCTGATGCCACAGACACCAAAAGAATCAGAAAAAAACACTGTTTTGCTTTTTTCCCATACAAATGTCTAAGTGAGAGAATTTGGTCATGGTCAACCAAAGGTCACCATTTGAACACATTTGGTGAGCCCAGGTATCTAATGCTGTTTACTAAGTCTGAAGGTCATTTGCCAGTTGGTTCCTGAGAAGAATATTTATAAAGGTTTTTACCATATATGGGCATGGCAGCTATCTTGGTCATAGGACTCCAATCTCACCAAAAAAATTTCATTGGCTCATTCCATGGAGGCTCCACATATGATTTGATTTCAGTCAACCCACCAGTTCAAGTGGAGAAGAAGAAAAATGATTAATCTGAACCATCAAGGACAAAGACCAGCTGGAACTTCTCCATTCAGCTGATTGCAAATAACAATGCTGATGCCACAGACACCAATAGAATCAGAAAAATCGAATGTTTCGCCTTTTTTGACGTAAAACAGGTCAAGGTCAACCAAAGGTCATCATTTGAATAAACTTGGTAGAGCCAGAGACCACCATGCGGCATACCAAGTTTCAAGGTCATCAGATATTTGATTCCTGAGAAGAAGATTTTTTAAACGTTTTTGCCATATATGGGCATGGCGACCATATTGGTCATGTGATCAAGACCTTACAAACAAACCTTTGTTCCCCCTCCCCAAAGAGGCTCCACATGTAATTTGGTTTTAATTGGCCAAGTAGTTTCAGAGATGTAGTTTGAAAATGTTGACAAAGAGCCAGACGACAGACCACTGCCTATACTATATAATCTGGCTCTGGTGAGCTAGAAACTTTGTGAATTTGCTTCAAATGTTAATTCCATCTAAACCCTTGGGCCAGTTTGATTCAAACTTCACAGGAATGTTGACTAGGTGGCTCCCTACCAAAAGAGCTGAACTCTTTCCACTCCAATGAACAAGATGGCCACCAGAGCTAAAAAAATTGAAAAAATCTTCAAACGTTAACTCCTCGTAAACCTTTGGGCCGATTTCATAAATACTAAATAGGAATGTTGCGAGAAATTAGCTTAAACAGTTCTGCTCCGATGAGCAAAATGGCCGGCAGAGCTAAAAAGAAAAAAAAACGACCGTTGAACAGTTTGCTTTAAATGCGAACTTCTCCGAATCGGATTCAAACTTCATAGGAATGTTGCTCAGGTGACCCTCTACCAAAATAGGTAAAAAAATCCGCTCCAATGAGCACAATGGCCACCAGAGCTAAAATAGACAAGAGGCCCAGAGGGACCTGATTTGCTCACCTGAGTGTAACTGTCTCTAGTACATTCTATTCTTATCTGTGACGGCTATTTTGTGCATCAGAACAGAACGATTTTAACTATTTTGGTATGGACTCACCTAGGTAACATTCTTGTTAAGGTAGAATCAAACTGGCCAAGGGTTTAGGAGGAATTCTCGATTGAAGCAAATCTACGATTTTCTATTTTAGCTCTGGCAGCCAACCTGTTAAACAGAGCAGAACGATTTAAGCTATATTTAAGTAATATCACTGTGAAGTTTAAATCAAATTGGCCCAAGGGTTTAGGAGAAGTTCGCATTTGAAGTAAATTTACAATGGTTTTCTTTTTTTTTTAGCTCAGGTGGCCATTTCGCCTATCAGAACCGTTTTAGCCATTTCTAAGCAACATTCCTATGAAGCTTGAATGAAATTCAAGAGGATTTGTCGTTTAAAGATTTTTTTTTTATTCTATGCTCTGGTTGCCATCTTGTTCGCTGAAGCAGAAAAATTTTAGCTATTTTGGTAGAGGTTCACCTAAGCAACATTCCTATGAAGTTTGAATGAAACTGGCCCAAGGATTTAGGAGTTAGCATTTTAAGCAAATTGTTGACGATTTGCTATTTTTAGCTCTTGTGGCCATTTTGTTCATTGGAGCAGAACCGATTTAGCTATTTCAGTAGAGGGTCACCTAAGCAACAGTCCTATGAAGTTTAAGCGAAATTGGCCCAAAGGTATAGGAGGAGTTGTCTTTATAAGATTTTTTCATTTTTTAGCCCTGACAGCCATCTTGTTCAGCTCAGCAAAATAATTTTAACTATTTTGGTAGAGTGTTACCGAAATCCAAGGTTTTAGGTGGAGTTGGCGTTGGAAGCAAATTTACGATGATTTTCTATTTTTAGCTCTGGTGGCCATTTCGCTTATACGACCAGAACTGTTTAGCTAATTTGGTAAGGGGTAACCTTATCAACATTCCTATGAAGTTTGAATGAAATTAGACCAAGGGTACAGGAGGAGTTGTTGTCTAAAGATTTGTTTTCTATTTTTAGCTCTGGCCGCCATTTTGTTCTTTCGGGCAGAACGATTTTAGCTACTTTGGTAGGGAGTCACCTAGTCACCTGGTAAGGAGTTAACATTCCTGTGAAGTTTGAATCAAATTGGCCCAAGGGTTTAAGAGGATTTCGTCTTTGGCGCAAATTTACGATGTTTTTCTATTTTTAGCTCTGGTGCCCCTTTTGCTCATTGGAGCAGAACCGTTTAGCTAGTTTGGTAGAGGATCACCTGAGCAACATTCTAATGAAGTTTGAAGGAAATTGGCCAAAGGGTACAGGAGGAGTTGTTGTTTAAAGATTTTTTATTTTAGCTCAAGTGGCCTTCATCGGAGCGAAACGATTTTGGATGTTTTGGTATGGAGCCATCCAGGCAACATTCTTGTGAAGTTTGAATCAAATTGGCCCAAAGGTTTAAGAGGTGTTCACGTTTGAAACAAATTTACGAGGTTTTTCTATTTTTAGGTCCAGCCACCACTTTACTCATTGGAGCATAACCGTTTAAGCTAATTTCGTAGAGGATCGCATATGCAGCATTCCAATGAAGTTTGAATGAAATTGGCCGAAGGGTACAGGAGGAATTGTCGTTTAAATATATTTTCTATTTTTAGCTTCGGCCATCTTGTTCGTCAGAGCGGAACGATTTTAGCTGTTTTGGTAGGCTGTCACCTAGGCAACAATCCTGTGAAGTTTAAATCAAATTGGCCCAAGGGTTTAGGAGGAATTCGCATTTGAAGCAAACACCGATGTTTCTCTATTTTTAGCTCTGGCGGCCATTTTCTTATCAGAGCGGAACCTTTTTAGCTATTTTGGTAGGGGTCACATAAGCAACATACCTATAAAGTTTGAATGAAATTTGCCCAAGGGTACAGGAGGAGTTGTCGTTTGAATATTTTTCTTCTATTTTTAGCTCTGACGGCAATCTTGTTTTTCAGAGCATAATAATTTTAGCTATTTTGGTAGGGTGTCACCTAGGCAACATGAATCAAATTGGCCCAAGGGTTTTGGAGGAGTTCGTATCTGAAGCAAATTTACGATGTTTTTCTATTTTTAGCTCTGGCGGCCATTTTGCTCATCGGAGCGGAACCGTTTTAGCTTTTTTTGGTAGAGAGTAACCCAAGCAACATTCCTATGACGTTTGAATGAAATCAGCCCAAGGGTACTGGAGGAGTTAGCCTATAAAGCAAATTGTTGACGTTTTTCTATTTTTAGCTCTGGCAGTCATCTTTTTCGTCAGAACAGAATGAGTTTAGCTATTTTGATAGACGGTCACCTAACTACGCGGCCAACATTCATGTGAAGCCTGATCAGGCCGACTTCGCTTGTCAGGCTATCGTGGCTATGGCCGCTGTTCTATTAAACTCATTTACGCCAAGTAAAATACTATCCAATCAAAATGAGTTTAACAATTCGCGCGAATTTTGTTTCTCCGAAGTTGATTAGTCGAATGCTTACATCCGGGCATTTTCGAGCTATAGCTCCGGCCATGCTCTCAGCGTGGTCCGACAATTGCCGAGGTTAAAAGTCAAATGACGTCATTATAGTCGTGGCTATTCGTGTTCGGTTGGAGCCGTTGCTTCTTTTGCCGCAGCGATAGTCCCAAACGAAGTCAGCCAATGAAATTGGCCCAAAGGTACAGGAGGAGTTGTTGTTAAAGATCTTTCTATTTTAGCTCTGGCGGCCATCTTGTTCAGCGGAGCGGAACCATTTTAGCCATTTTTGTAGAGGGTCGCCAAAGCAACATTCCCATGAAGTTTGATTGGAATTGGCTCAAGGGTTTGGGAGGAGTTAGCATTTAAAACAAATTGTTGATGCCGCACAACACATGACGGACATTGACCGATCACAATAGCTCACCATGAAGGGGAGCTTAAAAGTGTTGCAAATTTGCTTCAAGTGCAATCTCTTCACAAACCCTTGGGCCATTTTGAGTCAAACTTCACATGAATGATTCCTAGGTGGCTTCCTACCAAATTAGCTATAATTTTTCAGCTCCGATGAACAAGACAGTCGCCAAAGCTTAAAAAAAAAAAAAAAAATAGAAAAATCTTCAAACAACAGCTGGTCCTGTACCCTTGGGCCAATTTTATTTAAACTTCATAGAAATGTTGCTTCGGTGATCCTCAACCAAAGCAGCTAAAACCCTTTTGCTCCGATGAGCAAGATGGCCGCCAGAGGTAAAATAGAAAACCATCAAATGTTTGCTTTAAATTCAAACTCCTATCCCTTGGGCCAATTTACTTCAAACTTCACAGGAATGTTGGCTAGGTGGCTCCCTACCCATAAAGCTAAAGTCGTTCCGCTCAGATGAACAAAATGACTAAATGACTGCCAGAGCTAAAAATCTTTAAACGACATCTCATCCCATACCCTTGGGCCAATTTATAGGAATATTGCTATAGTGACCATCTACTAAAATAGCTAATCGTTTTTGTTCTGATGAGCAAAATGGCCACCAGAACTAACAGGGGGGTAATGACGAACCTTGATTGCTCACCTGATCCTTACTGTATAACTGAAATGGTAGCGGGGGTGTTGATACCTTTGATATTGTGGGTCACGTCCTAATGCACAGAAGATGAACAGGCTCAGTTTAACTATCAATGACTTCTGGAGGCAAGGAGTTGTGGGTGGGTGGGGTGGGGGTTTTGTGGGGGGTGACAAGAGATTGCGTGTGACTGTGTGAACAGGATGACTCTAACTATCAATGACACATGGTGCAAGGGGTTGTGTGTGTGTGTGTGGGGGGGGGGGGGGGGCACAACAGGTTGTGTGTGAACAGGCTCAGTCTGTCAATAAATCAGGGTGACAAGGGGTTGTGCAGGGAGGGGGCATTTGTACAGGGGTGGGGGTCCATTTGATTATATTCTTAAAATAGCAATATGTACTGGTGCCATATTTTTATTGCAACACCACAATGGACTGGGAACCGGTTAAGTCTTCTTTAACTCTGCTTAGATATCAAGATATCATTATCAAGAGTTGCCAGCAGGCAACCTAGTTCGTCTATAGGGGCCTAAGTTAAACAAGTTATGTGTGAGTGCATGTATGCGTGTGTGCATGTATGCATTTGTGTGTATGCATGCATGCCTGAATTTGTGCATACATTCATGCATGTGTGTGTGGGTGTGCATGCATGCATGCATGTTTATGCATGCCCGAGCGTGTGTGTGTGTACAGCATATGCGCATACATGCTTGCATGAGTGTGTGCATGCATGCATGCATGAGAGTGTGCATGTATGCACATGTGCATGCATGCATGAGTGTGCATGCATGCATTAGCATATGTGTGTGAGCATGCTTGTAGGTGAGTGTGTGTGCATGTGAGTGTCTGCATGCATTCATGTGTGTGTACATGCATGCTTGTCAGTGTGTGCATGCATGCATGCCTGAGTGTGTTCGTGCATGCAACATGTGTGCGTGTGCATGCATGTATGTGCACATGCATATGTGCGTGTATGCACACAGCATATGCGTGTGCATGCATGCATGCGTGTGCACGCATGCATGTGTGGGTGCATGCATGCATGTGTGATTGCATGTGTGCATGCATGTGTGTGTCCATGTCCATGTGTGTGCACATCATATGTGCATGCATGCTTGCATGAGTGTGTGCATGCATGCATACATGAGTGTGCATGTATGCATATGTGTGTGCATCCATGTGTTCGTGTGTGGATGCATGAATGTGTGTAAGCATGCCTGAGTATGCATGCATGTATGGATGTGTGCATGCATGCATGCATGTGTGTGCATGCATGTGTATGTGCATGCATGCCTGTGAGAAAGTGTGTGTGCGTGCATGCATGTGTGCATACATGCACATGAATGTGTGTGCATTCAATCATGCAAGCATTCATTTGTTCTTTTGTGGGTACATGCATGCATGCATGTATGTATGCAAGTATGTATGCATGCGTGTGCATACAAACATGTGTGCATGTGTCGGTGCATGCATGCATGCATGTGTCATTGCATGTGTGCATGCATGTGTGTGCATACATGCATGCATGCATGAGTATGTGAATGCATGTATGCGCACATGCATGCATACATGATTGTGTGCATTTATGCATGCATCATGTGTGTGCACATGCATGTATGCGCACTACATGCCTGAGTGTGTGCATCTATGGATGTGTATGTGCAGAACGAATGCAATAATCCCACCCCCTAACAGCTTTTTTGTTTATGCATTTTAAAAAGAAAATATAAATTTTAGAAGATATAAAATGTTCCTCGACTGGGATTTGAACTCTATCCATCTTCATATACTGAGTCGGTCATACGTGGCCATTACATCAGTTGGAAAAACCTTGTTTTTGAAAAACCTCATTTCCCTTTGAGTCAGAGTCCCAAGCTCTATCCATTATACTACAGAGGTTGCAAATAAACTGATCATTGTTTTACTTCTATTTTTAACATAGGGAAATAAGGGAGGTAATACAGTTTTAACATAGGGAAATCAGGGAGGTAATACAGGGGAAATAGTCAACAGTGGCCTCCAGAGTGATAACAAGGTTTTTCTATGATTTGACCCACTTACCTTCTTTTTGACCCGACATGACCCATATTCGAACTTGACCGAGATATTGTCAGGATGATCATTCTGAGCAAGTTTGAGGATGATTGGACCAAAACTGTGGCCTCTAGAGTGTTAAGAATGTTTTTTCATGATTTGCCCTACTGACCTACTTTTTGACCCGACATGACCCATATTCGAACTTGACCTCGACATTGATCATTCTGAGCAAGTTTGATGATGATTGGACCAAAATTGTGGCCTCCAGAGTGTTAACAAGGTTTTTCTATGATTTGACATTTAGACCTACTTTTCGACCCTAGGTGACCCATATTCGAACATGACCGAGATATTGTCATTATGATCATTCTGACCAAGTTTGATCATGATTTGACCAAAACTGTGGCCTCTAGAGTGTTAACAAGAAAAGTTTACAGATGACAAATGACGGAAGACGCCAGACATCTCACAGTCACAAAAGCTCACCATGACCTTTGTTCAGGTGAGTTAAAAATAGAAAAACAACAACAGTTTGATTTACATGCACTCTCTTCCTAAACCCTTGGGCAAATTTGATTCAAACTTCACAAGAATGTTGCCTAAGTAACCCCCTACCAAAAGAGCTGAACTTATTCCACTCCAATGAATAAAATGGCCACCAGAATAAAACGGTTCTTTTGGCGAATGTCAATCAAATTTCATAGGAATGTTGCTTAGATTACCCTCCACCAAAATAGCTCAATGGGTTCGACTCTGATGATCAAAATGGCCAGGCCACCAGATCTTAAAATAGACAAACCCTTAAGCGACAGCGACAACTCCTACTATACCCATGGGCCAATTTCATTCAAACTTCATAGGAATGTTGCTTAGGTGATCCTCTACCAAAATAGCTAAAATGGTTCTGTTCTAATTGACAAAACGGCTGAAAGAACTAAAAATAGACACTCTTAAGCCAGTTTTATTCAAACTTTGCAAAACAGTTGCCCAGGTGACAATCTAAGCAAAAGTTATGCTTCATGAATGGCTGTCACCTACATAATTTTCAGAAGGTATGAGACATCTTGAAATCGGGTAGGAATCCAGGGCTAAGGTGGCCACCTTGGCCCTCGTTTATATATGAGCCAGCACATGACAAAACCTACAATAAGACATGTGCACCCAACAAAGACTCAGATCAGCCTGCACAGTCTGATCAGAGTCTTCGTTGTGCGCTCAAAGGATAGCTAAGGGCCCAATGCTCCCTTCATGCAGCAAGAGAAGTCCCTGGTTAGACTATATGGATGCGCAGGCTGATCTGAGTCTTCGCTGGGCGCACATGGCTTATGGTAGGTTTTGTCATGCGCCGGCTCATATATAAAATCTGATACAATATTACAGTCTATCTATATTGCATATCTAATTAAAAATAAAATATGTCTTCATACTGAGTCCTTCTAAGCAATTAACCAGTACAGTGTGCATTTAAGGAGAATGTAAATTAAATGCTCATCATGGATAATTCTTGCAAAACACTTCATAATATTGCTTCCCAAATAGGGGGCCACTCTTTAAGGAAGGAATTTGCTCCAAGTGGGCAACTCTTTAAGGAAAGAAACTGGTCCTCTTTGGTCCCAGTGGGCAACTTTTAAGGAAAGATTTTGCTTCCACTGAGCAATTTGCTCAAGTGGGCAACTCTTTAAGGAAAGAAATTACTTAGAATTTGCACCCAGTGGGCAAGGAAAGAAATTGCTCCTTTTAAGGAAAGAATTTGGTCCCAGTGGGCAACTCTTTAAGGAAAGAATTTGCTCCTACTGAGCAACTCTTTAATGAAACAATTTGCTCCCACTGAGCAACTCTTTAAAGAAAGAATTTGCCCCCAGTGGGAAAAGGAAAGGACATCCCTTTAAGGGAAGAATTTGCTCCCAGTGGGTAACTCTTTAAGGAAAGAATGTGCTCCCACTGAGCAACTCTTTAAGGAAAGAATTTGCTCCCAGTGGGCAACTCTGTAAGGAAAGAATTTGCTCCCAGTGGGCAACTCTTTAAGGAAAGAATTTGCTCCCACTAAGCAACTCTTTAAGGAAATAATTTGCTTCAAGTGGGCAACTCTTTAAGAAAAGAATTTGCTCCCAGTGGGCAACTCTTAAGGGGAAAAAATTGCTCCCCCTGGGCAACTCTTTAAGGAAAGAATTCGCTCCCACTGAGCAACTCTTTAAGGACAGAATCTGCTCCCACTGGGCAACTCTTTAAGGAAAGAATTTGCTCCCATTGGGTTACTCTTTAAGGAAAGAATTTGCTCCCACTGGGCAACTCTTTAAGGAAACAATTTGCTCCCATTGAGAAACTCTTTAAGGAAAGAACTTGCTCGCAGTGGGCCACTCTTTAAGGAAAGAATTTGCTCCAAGTGGGCAACTCTTTAAGGAAAGAATTTGCTCCCACTGAGCAACACTTTAAGGAAAGAATTTGCTCCCACTGAGCAACTTTTTAAAGAAAGAATTTGCTCCCAGTTGGCAACTCTTGAAGGAAAGAATTTGCTCCCACTGAGCAACTCTTTAAGGAAACAATTTGCTCCAAGTAGGCAACTCTTTAAGAAAAGAGTTTGCTCCCAGTGGGCAACTCTTAAGGAAAAAAAACAATTGTTCACCCTGTGCAACTCTTTAAGGAAAGAATTTACTCCCACTGGGCAACTCTTTAAGGAAAGAATTGGCTCCCATTGGGTAACTCTTTAAGGAAAGAATTTGCTCCCACTGGGCAACGCTTCCCACTGGGCAACTCTTTAAGGAAAAAATTTGCTCCCATTGAGTAACTCTTTAAGGAAAGAACTTACTCCCAGTGGGCCACTCGTTAAGGACAGAATTTGCTCCCCGTGGGCAACTCTTTAAGGAAAGAATTTGCTCCCATTGAGCAGCTTTTAAAAGAAAGAATTTGCTCCCAGTAGGCAACTCTTTAAGAAGAGAATTTACTCCCATTGGGCAACTCTTTACGCAAAGAATTTGCTCCTAGTGGCCAACTCCTTAAGAAAAGAATTTGCTCCCACTGAGCAACTTTTTGAAGACAGAATTTGCTGCAAGCGGGCAACTCTTTAAGGAAGGAATTTGCTCCACTGAGCAACTCTTCAGGAGCAAATTCTTTCCTTAAAGAGTTGCCTGTGATGAAGGAGAAAAAAAAAAACCTGATGTCATTTCAATATGGACATGAACATGCATAATGTGGGTTAAAAGCATGCACTACATATGGTAAAGACTTGCTTCCAGTGGGCAACTCTTGAAGGAAAGAATTTGCTCCCACTGAGCAACTCTTTGCGGAAATAATTTGCTCCAAGTGGGCAACTCTTTAAGAAAAGAATTTGCTCCCAGTGGGCAACTCTTGAGGAAAAAAAATTGCTCCCCCTGGGCAACTCTTTAAGGAAAGAAATTACTCGCACTGAGTAACTTTTTAAGGAAATAATTTGCTCCTCGTGGGCAACTCTTTAAGAAAAGAATTTTCGTCCAGTGGGCAACTCTTGAGGAAAAAAAAATTGCTCCCCCTGGGCAACTCTTTAAGGAAAGAATTTGCTCCCACTGGGCAACTCTTTAAGGAAAAAAATGCCCCCATTGAGTAACTCTTAAAGGAAAGAACTTGCTCCCAGTGGGCAACTCGTTAAGGAAAGAATTTGCTCCAAGTGGTGGGCAACTCTTAAAGAAAAGAATTTGCTCCCACTGAACCATGTTTTAAAAAAAGGATTTGCTCCCAGTGGGCAACTCTTTAAGGAGAGAATTTGCTCCCATTGGGCAACTCTTTTTAAGCAAAGAATTTGCTCCCAGTGGGCAACTCCTTAAGAAAAGAATTTGCTCCCAGTGGGCAACTCTTTAGGAAAGAATTTGCTCCCACTAAGCAACTTTTTGAAGAAAGAATTTGCTACAAGTGGGCAACTCTTTAAGGAAGGAATTTGCTCCACTGAGCAACTCTTCGAAGCAAATTCTTTCCATAAAGAGTTGCCTGTGGTGGAGAAAAAAAACCCTGATGTCTTTTCAATAAGGACATGCACATGCATAATGTGGGTCGAAAGCATGCCCCGCATATGATAAAGACTTGCTCCCACTGAGCAACTCTTTAAGAAAAGAATTTGCTCCCAGTGGGCAACTCTTAAGGAAAGAATTTGCTCCCAGTAGGCAACTCTTGTGGAAAAAAAATTGCTCCCCCTGGGCAACTCTTTAAGGAAAGAATTTGCTCCAACTGAGCAACTATTTAAGGAAATAATTTGCTCCTAGTGGGCAACTCTTTAAGAAAAGAATTTGCTCCCAGTGGGCAACTCTTAAGGAAAAAATTGTCCGACCTGGGCAACTCTTTAAGGAAAGAATTTGCTCCCACTGGGCAACTCTTTAAGGAGAGAATTTGCTCCCATTGGGCAACTCTTTTTAAGCAAAGAATTTGCTCCCAGTGGGCAACTCTTTAAGGAAAGAATTTGCTCCCACTGAGCAACTTTTTAAAGAAAGGATTTGCCCCCAGTGGGCAACTCTTTAAGGAGAGAATTTGCTCCCATTGGGCAACTCTTTTTAAGCAAAGAATTTGCTCCCAGTGAGCAGCTCCTAAATAAAAGAATTTGATCCCAGTGGGCAACTCTTAAGGAAAGAAATTGCTCCAACTAAGCAACTTTTTGAAGAAAGAATCTGCTACAAGTGGGCAACTCTTTAAGGAAGGAATTTGCTCCACTGAGCAACTCTTCAGGAGCAAATTCTTTCCTTAAAGAGTTGCCTGTGATGAAGGAGAAAAAAAAAAACCTGATGTCTTTTCAATATGGACATGCACATGCATAATGTGGGTTAAAAGCATGCACTGCATATGGTAAAGACTTGCTCCCAGTGGGCAACTCTTGAAGGAGAGAATTTGCTTCCACTGAGCAACTCTATAAGGAAATAATTTGCTCCTAAGGGGCAACTCTTTAAGAAAAGAATTTGCTCCCAGTGGGCAACTCTTGAGGAAAAAAAATTTGATCCCCCTGGGCATCTCTTTAAGGAAAGAATTTGCTCCCACTGGGCAACTCTTTAAGGAAAGAATTAGCTCCCATTGGGTAACTCTTTAAGGAAAGAATTTGCTCCCACTGGGCAACTCTTTTTAAGCAAAGGATTTGCTCCCAGTGGGCAACTCCTTAAGAAAAGAATTTGCTCCCAGTGGGCAACTCTTAAGGAAAGAATTTGCTCCCACTTAGCAACTTTTTGAAGAAAGAATTTGCTAAAAGTGGGCAACTCTTTAAGGAAAGAATTCGCTCCCACTGAGCAACTCTTTAAGGAAAGAATTTAGCTCCCAGTGGGCAACTCTTGAGGAAAAAAATTGCTCACCCTGGGCAACTCTTTAAGAAAAGAATTTGCTCCCAGTGGGCAACTCTTAAGGAAAAAAAATTGTCCACCCTGGGCAACTCTTTAAGGAAAGAATTTGCTCCCACTGGGCAACTCTTTAAGGAAAGAATTGGCTACCATTGGTTAACTCTTTAAGGAAAGAATTTGCTCCCAGTGGGCAACTCTTTAAGGAAAAAATTTGCTCCCACTAAGCAACTTTTTAAAGAAAGGATTTGCCCCCAGTGGGCAACTCTTTAAGGAGAGAATTTGCTCCCATTGGGCAACTCTTTTTAAGCAAAGAATTTGCTCCCAGTGGGCAACTCTTTTTAAGCAAAGAATTTGCTCCCAGTTGGCAACTCTTAAGGAAAGAATTTGCTCCATCTGAGCAATTTTTTGAAGAAAGAATTTGCTACAAGTGGGCAACTCTTTAAGGAAGGAATTTGCTTCACTGAGCAACTCTTCAGGAGCAAATTCTTTCCTTAAAGAGTTGCCTGTGATGAAGGAGAAAAAAAAAACCCTGATTTCTTTCAATATGGACATGCACATGCATAATGTGGGTTAAAAGCATGCACTGCATATGGTAAAGACTTGCTCCCAGTGGGCAACTCTTGAAGGAGAGAATTTGCTTCCACTGAGCAACTCTATAAGGAAATAATTTGCTCCTAAGGGGCAACTCTTTAAGAAAAGAATTTGCTCCCAGTGGGCAACTCTTGAGGAATAAAAATTTGCTCCCCCTGGGCAACTCTTTAAGGAAAGAATTTGCACCCACTGGACAACTCTTTAAGAAAAGAATTAGCTCCCATTGGGTAACTCTTTAAGGAAAGAATTTGCTCCCACTGGGCAACTCTTTTTAAGCAAAGAATTTGCTCCCAGTGGGCAACTCCTTAAGAAAAGAATTTGCTCCAAGTGGGCAACTCTTAAGGAAAGAATTTGCTCCCACTAAGCAACTTTTTGAAGAAAGAATTTGCTACAAGTGGGCAACTCTTTAAGGAAAGAATTCGCTCCCACTGAGCAACTCTTTAAGGAAAGAATTTCTCTCCCAGTGGGCAACTCTTGAGGAAAAAAAAATTGCTCACCCTGGGCAACTCTTTCAGGAAAGAATTTGCTCCCACTGGGCAACTCTTTAAGGAAAGAATTAGCTCCCATTGGGTAACTCTTTAAGGAAAGAATTTGCTCCCACTGGGCAACTCTTTAAGGATAAAATTTCCTCCCATTGAGTAATTCTTTAAGGAAAGAACTTGCTCCCAGTGGGTCACTCTTTAAGGAAAGAATTTGCTCCCAGTGGGCCACTCTTTTTGGAAAGAATTTGCACCCACTGAGCAACTTTTTAAAGAAAGAATTTGCTCCCAGTGGGCAACTCTTTAAGCAGAGAATTTGCTCCCAGTGGGCAACTCTTTTTAAGCAAAGAATTTGCTCCCAGTTGGCAACTCTTAAGGAAAGAATTTGCTCCATCTGAGCAATTTTTTGAAGAAAGAATTTGCTATAAGTGGGCAACTCTTTAAGGAATTTGCTCCACTGAGCAACTCTTCAGGAGCAAATTCTTTCCTTAAAGAGTTGCCTGTGATGAAGGAGAAAAAAAAACCCTGTTGTCTTTTCAATATGGACATGCACATGCATAATGTGGGTTAAAAGCATGCACTGCATATGGTAAAGACTTGTGCTCCCTTTTAAATTTTTCAAGTTCTATTTCAGCAATGTATATGCAACTGTGTTTTGGCGTAAAGAGTGCTGTGCCTCTGCACACAGAGCAAGTGTCGACATAAACAAAGACAAAATAAAGGGTGTTACATCCCCGCACATAGCATAAGCGTCAATAGAAATAAAGACAAACTACTAACTTTTTGTTTAGCTTTTATTTAAAAAGTCTGTATTTTATAAAAGGAAACAGATACATACTCATGACATATTTTCTGCCATTTGTTTTACGAAGCATACAACTTACCAAACTTTGTTTCCTTTCTAATAATTTGAGTCACACCATTTAGGTGTCTAAAAGATAGAATTTCCTGCTCTGGAACATTATTTGCCTTCGAAGCCCCTAATGATAAAAGGGGACAAAACTATATGAAAGAGATGCCTCTCATTAATTTGTATCCCTTTGAATAAATATTTGCATTAATATCCTGAAAAAATTTAAAATAATACAGCAAATCTCTGAAATGGAACAGTCAAATCCATGTGTGTATTAACAATTATTTGAAAACTTACCCAATATAGTGGAACTTTGATTGCTCCAATACCTTTGGGACCATGATTATTTGTTTGAGACAAGAGTTGTTTGATCTACTGAGGATTTTTCATAGTGCCAATTCAGGGGGAATGATGATTGCATAATAAAAGTAAGTTATATGTACTAATTAGAATCACCTCATGTAGGCGATTCTAATGAGTACACAAAACACACCTCTTCATGATATCTTACAAAATTATCTCTACAGTAAAAATTTCTATATTAAGACCACTTTGGGACTGTTCAAAAGAGGTCTTGAAGACCACTTTTGAACAGTCCCAAGGGTGGTTTCAATCTTGAGTACTGTGAATGTAGAAAAGAAAAAGAAAGACAGAGAAACCTTTTAAATATGCTTTTAAAAGCAGAATTTTTCTTAATTTTTGCCGGTCTTGCAGCGGCATTTCACTATTTTCTTATCATGAGCTCTGGAGACTCAAGAGTGAGTTCCATTCAGCCATAGAAATGGAGCCATCAAAGTTTCACTGTATTATCTCAGATGTTAATTCCATCTAAAGAAAACCCGGGCCCAGTTGTTCAAAGCATCGTTAGCTTAATGAGCTCGTTAGTGGTCAAACTGTTAACTGTTCTAGCAAGTACAATATCTAAAAATGTGGTATTTTTGCTGAAAAAATGTGAGTAGCTTTTGCAATGCAAAAGCAATTCACATTTTTTTTAGCAAAAATAATAGCGTATTTGCCATATCCACTGATCAAACTTTTAACTATATATTAACTAATGACATCGTTAGTTTTGAACAACTGGCCCTGGGTGTTTTTTTTTTTGTTTTTTTTTGCCATTTGAAAACAACAAAGGGGCAGAGTAAAATCTTAACAATTATATAAAGCTATCCAATAATATAGCCGCGGCCCATCGGGGCTGGGAGAAATAGATTGGGCTACATGATGCTTTCACGCAGAGCTGAAACCGACCAAACACGAATACTGGTAGATCACTTAGAAGGTCTAAGCCTACCCAGGCAAAGTTGTGCAAGTTGGTCCGCCAGTGCATATAAACCCTACTGCTTTCTTGGGCGGCAGGGATTGAGATGTCATTTCATCTCAATGTCGGATAAAAGTCCCACAAAATTGGAAGCAACGTCACCAAAATGAACTAAATAGTGTTTTATGGGGACATTAAACCTCAAATTAAATAAACAAAATCTCGGATATGTACTGCATTGTAAGAAAACCTGATTATGATTTTGCCTTTACCACTTGGATAGTGCAATACCCGTACTCAGAAGGGTTGGAATGATAAGTCAGCAAAATCTCTGAAAATACCCTGCACCCCTACCTCTATCCCACAAAAATACTATATTTCAACAGCTTGCATCATGATCGGAACTTTTCACTTTTTTTCTGAAAAATTCATAAAAATCCCCATTACGATAACACACCCATGTGCCATAGTGCATTCTTTCATATCTCCAAAATGGCTACTTTTCCAATGAAAATTTATGGTATTTTTCTTATTTGTACTTCAAACATAGGTTGTGGGTGCTCGTTAGAACTGGCTCATTATGGCAGAGAACCCCCTAATTGAGGCGGTTCTAACAAGTACCTACAACCTATGTCTAGGAGCAGCAATAAACAAAATAATGTACAGAAAAATTCCTATATTAAGACCACCTTTGGGCCTGTTCAAAAGTGGTCTTTAAGACCACTTTTGAACAGTTCCAAAGGTGTCCCCTGACAAGTAGACACTGTTTTCTGAAAACACAAAGAAGAATAAGTGCACCCTTCTAAATAAGCTTTTTAAACCAGAATTAGTCAAAATTTTGGGTGGTCTTAATAGCGCAATTTTACTGTATATCCCTGTAAACTTCAATTTTCTTTATAAACAGGGGGTTTGGAGGGGTGTTCATTTCACGGACTTGTAATCATGATGCAAATTCAGGTAATTGGCTGAAAATTCTTATAACTACCTATAGTTTCTATATGCAGAATTTCAGGACTCTTGCTAGACTGTTATATCTTTACAATGATATGAGCCCCGCCAAGCGTATTTGGGTCTTCGAGCATTCCGTCATAACAAGTTTTGACTGCGCATGCCCAGCCATTCAGAGAGGCCAGGGATATGGCTTTCTGTCTGAAGGTTCCTCTTGATTCACTGCTTGTATGAGCGAGCAGCGAAGGTTCTGGCGAGACTGCGCGGATGCGCAGGCTCGCCTGAACCTTCGCTGCTCGCATAGGCGATAAGTACCAAAATCGCTTGGCGGGCCCATATAAAGTTACCCAATATTATCTCGGATATGGTATTCTTGGATACAAATCTTTACAATAATATAAAAATACCCAATATTAACTCGGATATGGTATTCTTGGATACAAAAGAACAACACATCCCTGTGCTTTAACCCTTTTTGTACCAAATGGAATCTTCCTCCTTATATATGGCAGGAGATGATTTCGAAATTTAGGGGTGTCAGGCTGTGTTTTCTTCAAAATTTACTTGGAAAATGGCTTAACTTTTAGCAAACAGTGTAGGCCCTGATCAGACGCCGCGTTATGCGGCGTCTGATCTTGGCCTGCACTGTTTGCCAATTACCCGTTTTGGTGTTTCCGGTAAAAAATGGGTTAATGCTTTGTTTCTTGTCCCTGAATTGCCTTTATCTCTGATGAAATTTCATAGCTAATCCTTTAATTCACGCTTAAAGTGGTTCTGAAGAGTACACACAATCAATGTTCTTCAGCAAAAATAAGGAAATAATATACCGCAATGAACCACTTCAATGAGGCAGTTCTACTAAATGCCGACAAAACACTGATTGTGGGCACTCAATAGAAGTTTGATTGAGCACCGAAAATCAATCTTCCAAGCATAAAGGAACATTCAGCAAAAATACATCTACATTTGTAATAAGCACAATGGAGAGCAACTCACATATCCTAAGTGCTTAGGCAATTTAAGTTGCTTCCCTTTGCCTGTCTGGATATGCATGAAAAATCAACGCCAGAACATGTTACAGTCAGTAACTTTTTTCAAATTACATGTAAGTAAAACAACAAACATACTATAAGATTTTTTTTGCTCATGGTAAATCTAGGTTCCACGGCAATTTTGCGATATACTGGAATTTGTGAAATAACTGACTGCAATGTATTGGATCTACAGTGTGCTGACAGCAAAATCCACAAAACATTTTAGGAATCAGTTATGCTATAACAGACACCCGTAATTACCTGCCCATTTCTTGTTTGAAGAGATTCCATATGAAACTTTGATAAAGTATAATATGAGGTAGCACTATCTGTTTAGAATTTACAGCCCAGTCAACACTTTTCAGGTCATATTCAGTTTACTTAACCACACTTTCCTGGTCAGGTTAACACATAACCTTTTAACCAGAACAGTACACATTCTTTTGCTAGAAACTGACAGCTATCCTTCTTGACTCATCAGAAAGGGAATTCTTGCACACCAGACAAGGAAATCCGTGATTTTACCCTGGGACAGACATTTTTGTTCTGACCCTGGTGTTCCGACCCCAAATCGATTAAAATCGCGTGTTTGATAAATGCACTGGTTGATTACAACCTCATGCGCGGCGGCGTCATGCGTGACGTCACTTAACATTCCTGTTGTGTCATCACAAAATGGCGGACGTCGGTAACCGAAGTGACAGCAGCATTAAAAATTCGCAATGGAAATGGAAGGTATGCAAGAAAAAGAATCCTATATGGGTGTGAGGGGTGGATAGAAAAATCCCTCCCTCGGGATCACTGTCCGGCATCACTCGGCAAGCCTCGTGATGCCAGACAGTGACCCTCGGACGGATTTTTCCATCCACCCCTCACACCCATATAAGATTCTTATAAGAATGCCCATAGAAAATATAAGATCAATCACCACTAAATAGAGAATCTTACATGAGTGCTCATGTATTATTGAATTTATTAAACAAGTTGAGGAAAAGGGATAAAATGCGAGGCTTTGTTGAGCATTTTATCCCTTTTCCTCAACGAGTTTAATAAATTCAATAATGCATGAGCACGAATACAAGATCCTATTTATCATATGGCATTTAAAATGCATTTTATTCACGATTGTTTACAAAAATGTCAATATTATGCCGCTAGTAAACGCGACGTCGTTAAGGACGTCTTACATGTAATGTTACGGGACTTATCTAGGTAATTTGCATATTTAATCCACGAATGGATTATCTAAAATATTACATGGCGTTATTACACTCTCAGACGCGACGTCATATGATAAAGAATGCTGCCAGACGTGGCGGGGATCAGACTCAACACCTGTCCACTAGCTGAGATGCATCCAATAGCGCCATGACATCCCACTGCCTGTTGAACTATCAGTTTTTAATCCTTAAAAAGAGACATTTTCAGATATTTTTTCATGGCTGGCAATTCAAATGAAATGTCCAGCCTGGCCTTGAGGTTCTAAAACTTTTTATGCTCAATATAATTGAGCATGAAATCTACAATGCTCAAATGATTAATAAATAAATAACTGAGGCTATTTTCCTCATCAGACCAGCAGAGAATTTGTACTGCTCACCAATTTTAAAATGCCAACAATCGTTCAAATTGTTAACTCTTCTAGCAAGTACAACATCGTAAAATTTGGTATTTTTGCTGAAAAAAATGTGAGCAGCTTTTGCATCCGCAAAAGCTGCTCACATTTTTTCAGCAAAAATTTGAGCATATTTACCATATCTAATCATCCAAGTTTTAACGATACGTTAACTAACGACATCGTTAGTTTTGAACAACTGGCCCCAGGTCTCGAGGTTATAAAACTTTTTCATGTTCATATCAACTGAGCATAAAATCTGATATGCTCATAAGTACTAAAATGCCAAGAAATCAGTGAATTTTCCTGGTTAAACTAGAGCTGTCAGAGGATCTGACTATAGCCCCGCTTCAGCGCTGTCAGAGAAGAAAGTTATTTAAGCTGCAGAGAAAACAGTTATGAACAAGAAATAACTGTTGAAAATTTTACATTATCTGGAAAAACTCTAAGAGTTGTGAGCCCTTGTCCCTCATTTCAATGAGCATGATACATTACCAGAATGTCCATGTTTATACTAAATTTCATCTTCCATTTTTCAATGTTCAGAGGGTAATAACTCCTAAAGTAGGCAAATCAGAGTCAGGGTTCCTGCGCTCTGCACATTGTCTCATGGTGCTTTACACTTGTGTGAAGTGTCATGAAAATATCTCAAATGGTTTGTGAGTTATGGAGCCGACACAGTCAAAATTGCCTTTTTAAATGTTCAAAGGGCAATAACTCCTAAAGTAGGCAAACCAGAGTTATGGTTCCTGCACTCTGCACATCATCTCAAGGTGCTTTTCATTATTTGAAGTTTCATGAAAATATCAGAAACGGTTATGGAGCGGACATAGTTAAAATTGCCATTTTTTAATATTCAAAAGCCTATAACTGAAAAAGTAGACAATCCAGAGTTTGGGTTCCTGCGCTCTGCACACGTAATATGGTGCTTTACATTTGTGTGAAGTTTCATAAAATTATCTCAAACGGTTTTTGAGTTATCGAGCAAAGACGGCTAAAATTGATATTTTTCAATATTCAAAGGGAAATAACTCAAAAATTAGGCAATCCAGAGTTATGGTTCCTGCACTATGCACACCATCTCATGGTGTTTAATGTTTGTGTGAAGTTTCATGAAAATATGTGAATGGGTTTTAAAGTTATGGAGCGGACACGAAAATTGTTAACAGACACAGACAGACACACAGACAGACACACAGAAAATACGAAAACCAAAGTTATGGTTCTTGCGCTCTGCACATTGTCTCATAGTGCTTAACATTTGTGTGAAGTTTCATGAAATTATCTCAAACGGTTTTCGAGTTATGAAGCGGACACTGTTAAAATTGCCATTTTTCAATGTTCAAAGGGCAATAACTCCTAAAATAAGCAATGCAGAGTTATGGTTCCTGCGCTCTGCACATCGTCTCATAGTGCTTAACATTTGTGTGAAGTTTCCTAAAAATATCTCAAACGGTTTTCGAGCTATGAAGCGGACACAATTAAAATTGCCATTTTTCAATGTTCAAAGGGCAATAACTCCAAAAGTAGGCAATCCACAGTTATAATTCCTTCGCTCTGCACATTGTCTTATGGTGTTTAACATTTGTGTGAAGTTTCATGAAAATATGTTAAGCAGATACAAAGTTATGGAGCCAACACAAATTAACGGAATCACGGAATGACAGAAGGACATGGCAAATCCAATATAGCCCCACTTTTTCAAAGCGGGGCTATAATCAGTAAAGAATGTTGTTTGTCTTGCTCTTTGGCATTTTCAAATTTGTGAGGACAAATTTCATGCTCATGAGTTGAGCATGAAAAAGGTACTATAAAGTTGGACCATGGGCAAACCCTGCATTACCTGGGTGGAAGCATCATGCAGCCCATTTATTTCTTGAAGCCCCAATGGGCCGGGGCCGAAAAATAATGCTTGACATTTCAGGTAAATCATCTGCAGCCAAAGTAGGCTTGACATTTCATGTAAATCATCTGCAGCCAAAGTAGGCTTGACATTTCATGTAAATCATCTGCAGCCAAAGTAGGCTTGACATTTCATGTAAATCATCTGCAGCCAAAGTAGGCTTGACATTTCATGTAAATTGTCTGCTCAGCTGCCAAATCAAATGTCAAGCCCTATTTTCACTAAAAAATAAGAAAATTAAAATAGTTTATGAACATTCTTTTCTTTAAGAGCAGACCCCTTTTTCAGAGAGGGTGAGCTTAGAGGAAAGCAAACAGGAAATCACAGTAGTTGTCTCCCTTTGAAAAATGGAGTGAAAAATCTGCCGGACATGCTTAGTATTTGAAGGATTAACATATACAGTTTAAGACTTATTTCAACAAACCATGTACAAAAAGTTTGGAATGTATTTAACTATTCATTAGGTAATCCGGTTTTTAAGGCATTAAGGAGGTATTTGATGACAATTTTAGTATTTAATCCATAAGATGCCAATCATAAAAATGGTCATCTTCTTTGTTGTCTGCTGGTTACTTTGGAGGTCAATGTTGCAAACAGTGTGTCACTGTTGCAAACAGTGTGGACCCAGATCAGACTGCTCCTCTATGAGTGTCCACACTGTTTGCAGACCCAGATCTGACTGCTCCTCTGTTTGCCTGTATGCAAATGTTAAATTGTAAGAAGTTTGCTGCAGACGACAAAGACAACATTTTCAGATGCAGCTTTTCATGGCATCTTAAGAATTAAAGGATCTTACACCAGTGGCTATTTTATATGAAATAAGCTTCTCATGTTTTGTTAATTTCAAACAAAATGACCACCAAACTTTTGATATTTTTCTTATTTCTGCCCCGAACATAGATTGTGGTTGCTCACTAGAACCACCTGAGGCAGCTCTAATGAGTAACCATAATCTCTGTTATGGAAAATAATGCATACTATTGTCAAACCCCCGTTTTTTCCTATTTAAAGCAGGTTTACAGGTTTATTTATAGAACAGCCTTGATAATGTGACCATGTTAACAAGTCCATGAAATAAATATCCTCATTAACCCCACCTTATATAGAGAAAAGTGGGTTTTACAAAGGTATACAATATTTTTCTTATTTCTGCTCCACATTTCGATAACACAGCTGTGAGGCATAGTGCTTTTTTATCCCCAAAATGAACATTTTTCTGATGAAAATTTGTGATATTTTTCTTATTTTTACTCCAAACGTAGGTTGCAGGTGCCTGTTAGAACCCCCTCATCGAGGCAGTTCTAACGAGTACCCACAATCTGTCTCTTGGAGCAGGAATAAAGAAAATAATGTATACCCCATAAATGCCATTTTTCTCTAGATAAAGTGGGGTGTTCATTTCACGGCCTTGTTAACATGATGAGAATGCTAACTGTGGGTACTCATTAGAACCACCTCAATAAGGTGGTTCCAATGAGTACCCACAATCTATACTTTTAGTAGAAATATGAAAAAAATCACAAATTGTCATCAAAAGTGTTACTTTTGGAGCAATGAAAGAATGAATTATGTAACATAGGCGTGTTATCCCAATACAAAGCTCATACCTATTCACACTAGCCAGTTCAGATACTGAACTCACATACCATAAAAACCCTAAAATTGGGACACCTTGAGGACTTGCTGTAATTCTCCTAAACTTTTAACAAATTTGTTTCATGATCCAGCATGAAGTCCAAAAGGTGCAGACAGAATGGCAAACAGTGTAGATTCAGATCAGACTAGTCAGATCTAGGTCGGCACTGTTTGCTAAGGCCTATCTGTCTATGTTAGCTGTAACTCTCTAAGGTGTAAGGGCCTACTGAGGTATTTTTATGTTAATCACGTGAGCAAGTCCGTGCAAAGAACAACACCTATGCCCCACTTTATGTAGAGAAAACTGGGGTTTACTGGGATATACGTTATTTTTCTTATTTCTGCTCCAAGACATGGGTTGTAGGTACTCATTAGAACCACCTTAATGAGGCAGTTGTAATGAGCACCCATTACCTATGTTTGCAGTAAAAATAAGAAACAATACCAAGGATTTTCATCAGAAAATTAGCCATTTAGGAGCCAAAAAAAATGCACTATGTTGCATGAGTGTGTTATCATAATGTGTTTATATAACTAAGTCGGGACCCAGTTGTTCAAAACAAAAGAAGTTGTTAGTCATCAGTACATTAACTCACAACATCCGGTACTTCATACAACAAGAGGGCCCTGAGTGCCCTGAATCGCTCACCTGAGAATTAGTGTCTCCAGTACATTCTAGGCCCAAGGGCTATAATTTGAACAAACTTGGTAATGGTCCACTAGATGAAGCTTCAATCCAAATATCAAAGACCTGGGCCTTCTGGTTTCAGACAAGAAATTTTTTAAAGGTTTTCCCTATATAAGCCTATGAAAACCAAAGGGTCCCAGAGTGGGGGCATTTTTGGCCCCAGGGATATAATTTGATCAATCTTGAAAGAGGTTGCCAAGATGAAGCTTCACACCAAATACTAAAGATCTGGGCCTTGCGGATTCAGAGAAGAAGATTTTTAAAGATTTTCCATGTATAACCATACGTAAAACCAAAGGCCCCAGGGGTGGGGGGCATTTTTGGCCCCAGGGCTATAATTTTAACAATCTTCGTAGAGGTCCATTAGATTAAGTTTCACACCAAATATCAATGACCTGGGCCTTGCGGTTTCAGAGAAGAAAAGTTTTAAAGATTTCCCCTACATAAGCTTAGGTAAAACCAAAGGCCCCCTGGGCGGGGGCATTTTTGGCCCCAGGGCTATAATTTGAACAATCTTGGTAGAGGTCCACTAGGTGAAGCTTCATACCAAATATCAAAGACCTGGGCCTTCTGGTTTCAGAGAAGAAGATTTTTAAAGGTTTCACTATATAAGGCTATGAAAAACCAAAGGGTGCAAGGGTGGGACCATTTTCGGCCCCAGGGCTATAATTTGCACAATCTTGAAAGAGGTCCACTAGATGTAGCTCACAGCAAATGTCAAAGATCTGGGCCTTGTGGTTCCAGAGAAGAAGATTTTTTAAGATTTTCCCTGCATAAGCCTATGAACAACCATAGGCCCCCGGGGCGGGGACATTTTTGGCCCCAAGGCTATAATTTGAACAATCTTAGTTAAGGTCCACCAGGTGAAGCTTCACACCAAATATTTAAGACCTGGGCCTTGTTGTTTCAGAGAAGAAGATTTTTTAATGATTTTCCCTATATAAGCCTATGTAAAACCATAGGCCCCCGGGGCGGGGGCATTTTGGCCCCCAGGGCTATAATTTGAACAATCTTGGTAGAGGTCCACTGGATGAAGCTTCACACCAAACATTTTGGCCCTCAGGGCTATAATTTGAACAATCTTGGTAGAGGTCCACTGGATGAAGCTTCACACCAAATATCAAAGATCTGGGCCTTTCGGTTTCAGAGAAGAAGATTTTTAAAGCTTTTCCCTGTATAAGCCTATGTAATAACAAAGGCCCCCAGGGCGGGGGCATTTTTGGCCCCCAGGGCTATAATTTGAACAATCTTGGTAGAGGTCCACTAGATGAAGCTTCACACCAAATATCAAAGATCTGGGCCTTGCGGTTTCAGAGAAGAAGATTTTTAATGATTTTCCCTATATAAGCCTATGTAAAACCATAGGCCCCCGGGGCGGGGGCATTTTGGCCACCAGGGCTATAATTTGAGCAATCTTGGTAAAGGTCCACTAGATGACGCTTCACACCAAATATCAAAGATCTGGGCCTTGCGGTTTCAGAGAAGAAGATTTTTTAATGATTTTCCCTATATAAGCCTATGTAAAACCATAGGCCCCCGGGGCGGGGGCATTTTGGCCCCCAGGGCTATAATTTGAACAATCTTGGTAGAGGTCCACTAGATGAAGCTTCACATCAAATATCAAAGATCTGGGCCTTGCGGTTTCAGAGAAGAAGATTTTTAAAGATTTTCCCTGTATAAGCCTATGTAAAACCAAAGGCCTTCCGGGGCGGGGGCATTTTTGGCCCCAAGGCTATAATTTGAACAATCTTAGTAGAGGTCCACCAGGTAAAGCTTCACACCAAATATTAAAGACCTGGGCCTTGTGGTTTCAGAGAAGAAGATTTTTTAATGATTTTCCCTATATAAGCCTATGCAAAACCAAAGGCCCCCGGGGCGGGGGCATTTTGGCCCCCAGGGCTATAATTGAACAATCTTGGTAGAGGTTCACTAGATGAAGCTTCATACCAAATATCAAAGACCTGGGCCTTGCAGTTTCAGAGAAGAAGATTTTTAAAGTTTTCGTTTAAAAAATCTATTTTTAGCTCCTGTGACCCAGATGTGCAATGGACCAGAACCATTTGAACAATTTTGAAAGGGGACCACCTAAGGATCATTGCTGTGAAGTGTGGTCAAAATCCGATCAGTGGTTTAGGAGGAGATGTCATTTGAAGAAAAAGTTTACGCACACACACACGCACGCACGCACGCACACATGCACGCACTGATGACGGACGAAAAGTGATCACAAAAGCTCACCTTGTCACTAAGTGACAGGTGAGCTAAAAAAAAAAAAAAAAAAAAAAACACACATTTTTTGGGGGAAAAAATGTGGGTAGCTTTTAGCTATTTTTTTCAGCAAAAATATGAAATATAAAAGAAATGTGAGTAGCTTCAGCATTGCAGAAACTACTCCAGCAAAAATAACACTGAGATAAATATTACACTTGCTAGAACAATTAATGTTTGACTACTAACAACTTCTTCTTTGAACTACCAGTCCCTGCTTCACAACCATTATGAAAGTAGGGCAATGATCAACAGGTCAAAATACAAATTTTCAAGTACATATCAACCTCTTTCTTACATACTTTTCAATGAAATATAGAGATGTCTCAGTGAAATCGAAAACGATACTGTCACTGTTTCAAACAGTGAATGCTATCAATTTTATTTTTCACTGTTTGGGACTACTTTTTTCAAGAAATCTAATTCTGTGGTAAGTTTTTCCATTGTCAGATGATTGAAAATTAAAGAACTATATTAGAGATGACGCTAAGTCCGTTCACACGTCACGAGGACGTTAATGACGTCTTTTTCGATGCTGACATCACATATTTTTTTGCGCGACGTTAGATTTCTCCGCACCTTCTTTGGGAAACTAATCTCTCAATTATTAGTAACCAGTCATAGAAATACCATCCAAGGCTATTTCTTGGCTTTCAGTTTACACCCAATAGTATACCCAGTAAATATGTTGCACGCCACTAAATTGACGCAAAACGACCAGGAACAAAGTTAGTTTTCTCCAAGGATGAGTGAAGCTAAATATTGTCGTTTTGAAGCATGTAAGAAACAGAATTTTTTTTTTAAGTGTAAGATCAAATTTTATTTCACTCATGAACACCAGAACTGGTATTTTCACTCGTGGCTATGTCACTCAGGGAAATACTGGTTTTGGTCTTTAAACTGGCATGCGAAATTGCAAAGTGGATGCTTCTATTTTTTTCTTTACTTTTTTCTTCAGATAAATGAGATCAGATATGTTCATTGTAACGAAAAAAGCGTTACACTAATGAAGTCATCTCTGATAATGCTTAACTAAAAAGCTTTCCAAAATAACAAAAACTAAAAAATCTCATTTGAACCCGTTTTTTATTGCAGATACTGAAGATGTAATTGCATGCTGTCTTGATCTTATCCAATAAAGGTGAATGATTTTGATATTGGATTTTGGCACGTAAATCAGGCAAAGTGTCTCACAGAGACACTCCAATTTATAAAGAGAAAATCTGGGTTTATGGGGGTAAACATTATTTTCCTTATTTCTACTCCCAACACATAGGTTGTGGGTACTCATTAGAACCACCTCAATGCAGGTGGTTCTAACGAGTACCAAAACCTATGTTTGAAATATAAATAAGATAAATATGTTTGGGAGGTATGAAACAATGCACTATATTACATGGATGTGTTATTGTAATGTTTCTCTGCTTTTTGAAGACGGATGTTTCTCTTGGAATTCAGTGTAAGGCTATATTTAGTTGTTATGTGTATATCACAAATTGCTCTCTTTTTGTTGT